>JAILWY010000013.1:14950000-16150000 GCA_022113835.1 Atopsyche davidsoni
AACATGGAAATACAAATGTTACAAGAAACGTGCGACTTTATTTCCTCGTATAGAGCTGCCCGTCCACTGGGCACGTGACTTTGCCGCGCCTCTCGCTCAGGGGACGCGGCGTACTGACAAGTCCTTTATGATCAATTTTTAACTACCAAAAATAAGTAAAATAAATTTAACAAATTTTTAAATTCCGGTAAATTTTTAACTCATACTCCATGTTTTGAAAAGTTTTATTCGAAATACTGATGACAAATATGTAAGGATCGACGTCTCGTCGTTTTCTATTAAATTTAGATTTTGGAATTTCAATAGCAATATATTAGCAGTCGGCTTACCGGGTGTGATGACTGCATCAGACTTTGTAGCGAGACGAGGAAGCCTCGCAGCCGACTTCTTGCCCGAATAAACTTTGATTCTCATTGGCCTTCACTTATTTTCTTGGAGTAATGTTGGCATGCACCGTATACAGATGCACTCAAGTTCTCTCCTCACCGATCCTCACGACAGCTCCGACACTCTAGTTTGTAAGTGTTCAAGGAATAGACAAGGCGGTTACGGTTACTGTGTAACTCTGCTATGAAACTTAATTCAATACAATAATGTTGCCACAAGTATTCCACTATGGTATTTTCTTTTAAGAATCCTCATCCTTTTATATTTATTTTTTGCACCTTTTCAGCAGAATACTTCATAGAAATATCTCGGACAGTCCTAATATACGAGAGATAACTATCCCAGCTCACCCCCCTGCCCCTGCCCCTAGTCCGACCGGATGACTCTAGATTAGAGTGCTTTGTATGACCCCATGGCAGTAGTGTAATTTATCAAGTTGATTTCAATACTTTAGTTAATCAATGTAGATCTTTAAATGCACCAATATCCTTAGTCCTATCTCCTCAACAAATTGTCAATTGATTTCAATTTAGTTTGATTTCTTTGAAAAAAATCATATAAAAGTGAAGGCACCTCTCTCAATTGCAAAAAAAATCATTCCAAGCCAAATTGTAGGCTTTTTATATTGTTGAAGTAGATACAAATGAGTACATTTTCATTTAGTAGAAAATTACCTCATGGAAATAATGAATAATATCAAATAGTTGTATTGTACATACATATTTTTTTTTAATAGATGTATGTTATAATTTTTAAAATGCCATTAGCATTCATAATATTCAATGTTTGATTTTTGTTCAATCACTTTCTTCTAAATGATCAAATAATCGTCAATTGGTTCCAGAAATAAATATTAAATTTTTATTTTTATCTGCCATCAACTATGACATCCTAGTTTGCTTCTTCTATCTTAAAATGTTCTCAAGGTATCCTTTAATAACTATGGGCTTTTTCAGAATACCATAAATAGCATAAACCTACTCTGAAGGTGTTTAACTTGGAATAACTACAGGTAAAGATGTTGCGATTGAAATCGTCTCGTGAGCAATATTCTCTAGATACAACACTTTTAATTATGATTGCATCAGGTTACATGCTTCTGTGAATACTCGCTCAATTTAATAAACCAAGATCGCATTGTGAAATAGCATAATTATATATTATACAATATGTTCCTCAAAGAAGCTCAAATGCTTATGAGAACGTTTTTTTAGTGTTCATGGTAAAGCAATTGCAAAACTTGAGTTTTTCAGGAAGTTGAAAAATCTTCAGACAGGTAAATTATACTTAATTTTAATTTTCATGGAACCTAAGTAACTAAGAATTGTGTCTATAAGATGATGTATTGGTATAAGTTGTCAATACGTACACCTTTTCAAGATTTATTAACATCACATTATATTTGGATATAAATAATACGCATCCAAACCAGGTATTTTGATTTAACGCTACTATAAAGCAGACCTCAAGAATTAAAATTATTCCATCAAACCTATTACTTAATTAATTTCTTAGTTACTGTTATTTAATTACAAAGGTGTTACAGCACCTGAAATATAGTTGATGATTGCTAAGACGAGGGCTGTAACATTAATGCTTAAGATTTTTATGTTACTATATTACGTTTGTCATAATAAGTAATCAGAATTTTAAAGCTAGGCCTTGTACTATAGATAAGCTGTTTATTAGACGTAAGACATTCTGGCCTTCTACAGAAATAATTATTTATGATGTTATCTCTTCACTCTACAAAATAAACTTATATATTTAAAATACACTACGGATCTGCTGTGGAGTGGTGTCACTTCCGTGAATCAATTCTCATTGATCCTGTTATGGGTAAGTGATTCATTTCATTGGATCCATATTTCGAGCCGCTAGGGAAAATAATTTATCCTGACCTCAAATTATGATTTTGATATCAAAAAATTGATGAGGTGGAACGAGTTGGCTACAATTGAAACGCGGACATACAGCTGTATTGGGATCTGTTATAAAAGTGAGGTAAATTTATTGTTAGGAAATGCGATGACTTTCCTGATAACTTTGTACTGCCTGCTATGCAGAAGCGGATGAACCCCACTGCGAATGGAATTGTTCACCTGACTACATCGAGACTTCAAACATCCATCATGAGCATTGTCAGGCATCCTGCTAATAGAAAATTGGACAATGAAAAGCAGCGAGTACTCGGAGAGAGCTAATTATTACCAGATTACAGGGAAATGAGCCATTTAAATCATTTGCAACTAACCCGCGAGCAGAGTCGAATCTAGAAGTCGTCAGTCGTTAAAATGTGAATTTAAACCTTAATAATCTTTTTTCCATTAAATTACATGTTACCGTTGGCAGGAAATGATGCGAGAAAAATCTTATGTTTGCATTATTATAATCTGTGCTTTTCTCGCCAATACAATGGAGTTATTCGAGCTTGTAAAATTTTAAATTTAATTTAAAATTTCAATAATCTCCCCCGTTGTGTGTATTATTTTTATCGAGACTACTTTTATTCTTATCGGCTCCGGCGGCCAGTCCGAGTCGCAAGGGACGCTTATCTGGCCCATCTGGCCCACACTTCATTAGCCGCTGGCTAATTGACAAATTGCGCCGACTCGGAGAGGTCGCGTGGCAGCCAGGCCAGGAAGAATCCCGACAGACGCGTCTGGAAACCCTCGGCCAACTCCCTGCACCCTCAGCAACTAAACAACAGAGTTGTTTACTCAAGCCAAACCATAAAAAAACACTTTTTAAAAACTGGTTGTGTCGAATATTGTCAGTTGTATTGCGACATATCTAAGCGGCTTCAAGCACTCTATTTCTTCCGTTGCCTCTGCTCATAGGAAGTTGGTGACCATTTCCTCGAACACATCTCTATCCTGGACCAATCCGGCTACACTTCCGATCTCTTCCCTTCGATTTTTCCTTGGACAATCAGCTGGATGATGCCACATTTATAGTTACGAAAAATGTGGCCATAATTGGAGACCTTCTGCTTCTTTGCGCATTCTGTGACTCTTTCATTTGTGACGCAATCAACCCATGGTATCTTAAGGATTCTCCTATACAGCCACATTTCAAAGCCCTCAATTCTTCGCATAGCTGTTAGTAACAAAGCACTATACACGTAGTAACAAAGTGCTTTCAATGCTGTTGACTTAAAAGTTCTCTTCCCCTTGTCATTTCAAGCCACAGTAAGTATAGATCATAGGTTCCCAAAGTGGTCAATATCGACCCCCAGGGGTCGAGTCGAAAAATTAAATTGGGGGTCTACGAGAGTGGGTCCCATTATAGCAGGTCATCACCAAAATACCACAGTGGATTATCAATCCATACGGTGACATTGAAGAATCGGAAGTCATACTACAAGAAGAACTGATCGAAATAAACACTAATGAAGAACTGAAGGTGCAGTTTAAAAAGGGATAACAGCAATTTTGACTTCAGAGAGACATACCTGCTATTTATCCTGAATTATGGACTATCGTAAGAAGGTTTTTGGTAGCTTTACCATCTTCATTCCTCGTGAAAAGGGGTTTCAGTGCGGTTGCCATTTTTCTTACAAAAAAGAAATAGATTGAAAATCACTGAGCGAGGAGATTTAAAGTTAAATCTGACTTATTTGAAGCCAAATATTGAAAATTTGCTATCAAAGCATCAGTCATCCCTCCCATTAAAAGTAGTGATATTTGCATTTTTGTGTTTTTATTTATAAAGGTATACAGTAAAACCTCGATATACCCCCTGTTTAACGAATTTCGGACAAAAAATCCGGTCAAATGTAAAAATTAAATATTAGCAAGGCAGGGGGTCTCCGAAAAACAGGAATACTCGACAAGGACAAAAAGTTTGGGAGCCTCTGGTATATATGCTAGCAAATGAAATATTTTAAATTAATATCTGGTTGGCCATATTTTTTCGGTTCGATTTTGATTGCAGCAGCGATCATCGAGTAATTCGTACAGTGCATCTGCGAGATTCGTTCGAGGTATTGCCTTGGCTAGTTGCGGCCCGCGACACGCCCCCGCCCGGACTATCAATATGCAAGCACGAATTTCCCATCCTGCAATCATGAGTTGAGGCCAGTCCTCTACTTAGCCGCCCGGCTGCTCCTCCGAGATTTAAATCAAGAAGTGTGTCTCCGAAATTGAACACGTTCTGCTCTTGCCTGCTGGAGCTTAACTCCTATGCTTTAATTTAAATCCTGTATCTGTATCAAAAATATTTTTTTTCTATCACAATTTATTACTAATTACTACGTGTGATTAATTTAAGAAATATTTTTATGTATTGTTAAAAAAATCTTATTTTATTTATTTACTTGTAATATCGTTTACATTATAATTTATTAACAAATACAGCATTAGTTTACATTTAACTATGGAAGATAACTATAAATAGTATTTATTTACATATTTTTATCAATGACTATGAAATATACGACACACACATGCACATACGCACGCACACGCACACACACATATAAATATATATATAATGTATAGGACCATAATGTATCAATTCAAGTTCTTGAGAATAGTTGTTGTTCTATCTTTAGCTTTGAGGTAAAGTGTGAAACACAAAAAGTCGCACATTAACTGGTCAAATTAGTTAAACTACAGATTATTTGGGTAATGTATACGTAAACGACTTCCGCACTTTATACTTACATTATATACGTAGTGATTCATAACTCATGATATCATACGAAGAGAGCGAAGAGTTGATATTACTTATGAAGGTTAATTTATATAAAAATAAACGCTGTATCTTAAAGCGAGAAAAATGCGTGAAAATAACAAAGAAAGTCAGTTTGCTTAAGTAAGCGTCATTATTAGAGACTATGACTTAACGATTTAGTCAATGAGTTAAGTTTAGTGGTAATGGAGTGTGTAATAGAGTAATAACTCCCACGTAGAGTGGCTGGCCATGCAGGACCGTCATCTCATCTGCAGCTGCAGCCGGGGCGAGCATGCCCGAGGATGTCAACCATGAGTATTGGCGAAACCGATCGCAGTGAAATATTAATTATCAAAAATGGTAAGTCTAAATTGCAAATAAAATTAAATTCAAAATGGTATTTTTTCATTTATTAAAAAAAAATCTAAACTTTAGTGGTGTGTAAAACGTTACACGTGAACAGGTACATCAGCTCCGCACTGCATGTAACGATTCAAATTTTCGCTTGAAAAATATTTCATGATAGTCCAATCAATATGGAGATAACTGTGAAGATGTAAACTCGAATCCGTCAGTATAAATTTTTTATTTTTTTTTTAACGAGACAAGTGAGATTTCAGCCGGTCAATCTTAGGCTAGGCGTGACGACAGTATCAAAGAATCAAAGAAATAATTATTTTAAGGGAAAATACATATTATAAGGATTTAAAAAACTGATTTAGTTTTATTTAAAAATCTAAGATTAATAAGATTTTCAACAAATTAAAAGGTTAAAATACTGCAATCGGCCATTTTGACTGAAACACCAATCACAGCGCATGACGTCATACCACCGTAAACAACTCTATGGTATTCAAATTAATCTATGGTTTTCAATGCAAACACAATGACACGTCAGTTGAAATGTTAGTTAATGACGTCAGAGCGGACGCGATGACGTCACGCCTCGCGATGTCGCGTTTTCGCGCACTTTTGAAAAAAGATTATAAAAATGGCTTTAAACATCGTTAAACTCTAGTTTTTTACCGAAATAAAGTTTTTTTCGTAAATAGTAAACGTGTACCCCCATTATGGAAGAGGATTTGAAAATCTTTCGTCATGCCTATTGTAAGGGCTTGCCCTGCCTGTATACTCACGGCTCGGCGCTTATGCGGGGACGTCATGCATTCAATCAAAGCGGACACCTGGACTGTACAAATGACAGCTATTTATAATCAGTACTCGTCAGCTTCTGTCTGCAGTGCTCTCTATTATGTCTGAACTCACCTTGTTAAAGCATATGTCACATTCCCTCTGAGAGCTGATCCGATTTGCAAAGACAAAACAAGAAAAATATATCGATATTTGCGTATAAAAAATTTACGGCGTTGAGATTCATATTGTGAAAATCGATTACCTTAAAACATAAAATAATATTGATCATTAGGGATTACGTCATCATCGAGTACCAGTGTGTTAATATATATTTATTATACTCTACACGCATTGCATATACTCATAGTATAAATCAACACCGTTGGAAACGAATATTTGTTGGTTGAGCCGAGAATAGTTTAGTTTGGAAGTGGACACTCCCCGGGTGGCGTCACCGGGACCCATTATCTGCCCGCCAACAATCGACGGAGCCTCCACGTCCAATTTCCAATTGTAAACACAGCACGCACTCCGCTGTTTTCACATTTGACGTTTGGGAGCGATTCGGTCCAGATGATCCTGTGGCGGCGTGTCAGAGTGTGCGTGAGCCCACGTGTGTGGGTGCGCGTGTGTGCGTGTGTGTGTGTGCGTGCCTAATCTGCAATAAAGGTAACACGCTGCCAGCACGCACGCGCAGGGTCGCACATGCGGACTACGGCATATTTTCATAACTGATCTGATCAGCCGAATGGCTAGGAAGCTACAACATAATTTAAATGAGTTTGGAGACTACGAAGTTGCTATTGGAGACTTCCCCAGACTATGGAGTACTTAAAATTACAAGTAATTTTTCGTCAATTTTTCCTCAACGTTTAACGTTTTCGTTTTTTTCATAAAAATTCATCCCTTTTTACTTTGACTGTTCAGTTAAAGGTATCCATCGAAAAAATATGCAAAACAAGCACAGTCACAAAATCATTTGACCGCTTGCCTTCTAGTCTGCATCCTGCTTATAGTGTCGGAAGAAAGCAGCGAGTAAGATACTGCTTTTGATGACTCCCGATGCTGACACGAGCTTTGAGACACCATATATAATATTCTGGACTGCTTGCAGGTTGTCTGTTGTTTTTAAATCACCGATGATTAAATTAAAAAATATCATTTTCTTCGTCACGCTGGGAGGTTCGTATACATTATTATACCAAATCCTGTCATTTTTAATAAATTTCAACATTATTAAGCTAATAATGATAACAAATTACATGTATTCAGTATTCCTAGCTACAAACTATGTCGGCTTGAAACAATGATGTGACGTTAACAATGGCTCGGACGCTAACCGTGTGATCATAGTTTAATAATATGTAACAATTACCATCAGTGTAGTCCCTTTGTAAATATGCCACAAAAATATTTATTTACTCAATATTGTGCATTGCCTTTCATACAAGTGATAGAAATAAATCAGAAGCAGCCAAAAATCAAATTCTTTAAGTTTTACTAGCCACTTAGAGCTTTTTAATACTTTACTTTGTCTTTTGTACACTGCTGTCGCCCTTAAATCTTTCCAACTACTCCCAGCACACATTGGAAATCTTTTTTTGATCCTTTACTATCTCTGAGAAATAAACTCAAAATTTAGTTTTATTTTTTAATTATAGTGGTTACAGTAATACCCCGCTTTACGCGACCCCGTTATGCGCGGTTTCACTATAACGCGAATTTCATATTTCGCGTTAAAATGCCTCGCATTACGCGAATTTCTTATTTAAAGAATGTGTATGAACATAATGTAGTCATTGATTTCTCTTAACAATTAAAAACAGCGATGGGTGTTATGAACGTATTTTACAAGAACAGATGTATTTTTCAGTAAAAATAACATGTAATACTGCATAAAGTGTTCTTAGAATTGAAGTGATTGATTCAAATGATTCGTATTTTTTTTTAATAAAGATTTAACTATGTATGTATGTTTAATCGTATACCCCGATATACGCAAATTTCATTAGACCCAATTTTTTTCCGGAACGAATTTCTCACGTAAAGCGGGGTATTACTGTATTTGAAGTATTTTAGTCAAAAAATTGTTTTTTAATGAATTATATTGATTTTTTGAGTAAAATACTTGAGTGATTTTTCACATTTTCGATTTTATTTGTGACTGGTTTCGCCAACCTTTCACGTTGGCATTATCAAATAGAGTTTGTTTGATAATGCCAACGTGAAAGGTTAGCGAAACTGGTCACAAATAAAAACGAACAAGTGAAAAATAACTCAAGTATTTTATTACTAATATGATTAGGCACATTAGTTCACACATAGTAGATGATTTAAAGAAACTCTCGTAAAAATATCATCGTGATTTGTGTGGGATTTGAACCCACATCCCCTGGCTTACATGGCCAGTGTACTAACCCTTGTACTAACGAATCACTTCCGTTTATCGAGAATTTTTAACAATCATACTCTACATATGAACCAATGTGCCCAGGCCAACCAATATTTAGTGATTTGCAAGCACTGGACTTTTTGAACAAAGTAACAAGTGAAGCGATTTTAGTTCCATCTGGATATTATTTTAAAAAAATCTATTAATCACACAAAACACGATGATATTTTTCTGAGAGTTTTTTTTAATCATCTTCTATGTATGAACTAATGTGCCTAATCATATTAGTAATAATATAATAAACCCGTAATGGGTAATAAATACGCATCTGATTGACGTCTAATAGACATCAAGTATTTTACTCAAAAATATTGAATTTTTGAATTATATAGGTAAAAATTTCGGAAGTCTAGTTTGGGAGTAAAAGAGTATATTCGTGGGTATCTGAAATCGCGGATGCTGCGGATGGAGTGGAGCGGAGGCCCAGGAGAGGTCCAGGAGAGGCGCGCAGTGTCCGCTCGCCCGCCGCCGCAGACGCATCCCGAGGCGTCACTCCGCCTCCGCCCCTCGCCCTCGTCCTCCGCACTCCGCACTCCTCACTCCTCAGCCAGTGTCGCGCCGCGGCCGCCAGTGTTTATGGTGATTAACTCGTATTTTAGCAACGCTCGTCTGCCCAGCCGGCCGGAGGCGGGACGGGACGCCCTGTCGACGCGAGCTCACTCGAACCCTGATTAAGATTGATTTTCTCGCAAAGTGTCGAGTCGACTCCCGAGTGACCCAATCCTCGCCATGGACGGCGACGTGCTGGGCGCGCTGGTCGCGCTGTGCGTGCTGGGCGCGGCGGGCACGCAGGCCGTGCTGGCGGGCCCGCTGGTCTCCGCGCGCCACGTGTCCGTGCTCACGCCGCTCCTCGCGCGCGTGGGCAGCTACGTGGTGCTGGACTGCGAGCTGGACTTCCCGCAGAACATCCCCATCCCCTACTCGCTGCACTGGAACAAGGACGTGAGTACATTTACGAGCATAACAACCGATACGCACAGCAGGCGTAAAACCACTGTCCACTGTACTTTTCAATATATGAAAATATACTCAATTTTCTAAGCTTTAATACGTTCCGAAAAAAATCGCTTCTCGATCCGTCTTCAGTCTGCTCGTCACTCATGATTTATTCACGCCACTCGATAGTGCCCATTGTGATAAATCAAAATAGACATTAACTTTTCATAAACAGGAAATATTCATAATTTCTGTTTATCTATTTATTTTATTAAAATTTTCAGTATCGAAAATCGCGTTAAGTGAAATTCGCGTTTATCAAGGTTAACGATTAAACATACATACACAGTCAAAACATAATACAAAAAAATATTGCAGTATTACGTGTTATTTTTACTATCTATTGTCTTTTGGGTAGCGTTTCTTTTACGTTCTTGTAAAATGCGTTCATAACACCCAACGCTTTTTTTAATTATTAAGAGAAGTCAATGACTACATTATGTCCATCCACATTCTTTAAATACGAAATTCGCGTAATGCGAGGCATTTTAACGCGAATTTTGAAATTCGCGTTATAATGAAACCGCGCATAACTTATTACTGTATATTTTTTACATTTTTTTTAAATCATCTCGATAAAAATAACAGCGTTGATCATATTTCTTTTCGTGTCGTTTTTTTCAATTTCAATGTAAAATATTATAAATCATTGTTTAATTAGAATTCATTTAAAAACATAGTCAAAATAATATGGAAATAAGTCGTATCCATTGACTATTTTTAAATACTTAACCCACACTTCATTTAAGAAGATATATTTCAAATCATGTTTTAATGACTAAAATAAGGACTTAAATTTAATATTAAACTGAAACAACAAAACAGTTTAATAAAAATAACTTTATATATATGTATATGTATTGTTTTTATTATTTTTAAATGTCTTCCTAGTTTGCACGTGATAAATACATGACAACATCGTAATGAACAAAATAGTCTGAAAAAGAAACTACGAGTATAAGGACAATTTCAATACAATATTATTAAAAAATACTTTTAGAAAATACATTTTTTTTATTTAACTATATAATTTTTCTAAGAACTTAAAAGTCAAAATATTGTTTATTTTTAGAAATTATATATTTATAGTTTAGGAGTTTTCATGAAGTCGTCATAATTGTGACGTGCTTGTATTGTAGGGTGACCGCTACCCGAACTTCTCTCGGGCAAATAAAGCCCGTAAGTCCCGCCACATTTATGAGTCTCTTCAATGCATCATTCAGAATGCCTTACAGTGCATTATGTGAAAGGGAAATAATGCTGTCCTACTCCTGGAGCAACTGACGTTTCATCAATGAACAAACATTTTCACGAAATGTGACCAAAAGAAGAAAATGCACATAACGTCACATCACTTTGTCATTTAAAGTTTAACTAGTTTTTCCAAGGGTTGCGTTCTTTTGGGGATGATGTGTCGCAAAAATTTCAGATTGATATCAATGTATTATATTACATCCACGAAAGCCCTGTTTAATTTGTTGTAATCACATACTATAGCATTGATGAAAGATTTTCACAATTCCACGTGGCTCGATTCCCAAACGAATTCATCAGCATAACACACAGAAAAAAAATTAAAAAAAAATATATATATATTTATATATATATATATATATATATATATATATATTTAATGGAGTTCCTGTAAGGATTGTCATGGTGATAATTAAATTAGTGCTAATCAGGACCGGAACCTCGCCGATGAGTCGGTGCGTGGAGACTTTCGCAGTCCCCACGGACGAGTGGCTGATTTATTTACTTGGCCAGACCCGAAGGTCACCCCCGAGGGGCACCAGCTGCAGACCCTGACAAGCGGCAGCAGTCACCAGCATAGTACGCTCGTGTATTACTTCAGCGGAATGCACACTAGTACACTTTTGTGCATGCGGCATGTGGATACATGAATAATACCAAAAAATAAAAATTATTAAATATTATCATTCATTGCTTTGGGGTTGTAGATGTAGGTTGTGTTTTCATTGACCAATATTATCGATTCATAAACAAGTATTATAAACTATGTTCGTATTCTTGGGTTCCTTTGAGATTTCTGATTTTAAAGAGATTTGGCGTTTCACATTAGCGTATAACTATATTAATGAGTTTGTTGTTTTTTATCCTGCGTGGGTCCCTTATTTAATGATTTTGTTGTTTTGGCCGAGGTATCAGCAAGTCAACGTCATTATTTTAGATCTCTTTAAAAAGAATAAAACATTTTACGAAATCTAGATACCCTAGTATGAGTGTACATTTTTATATGTTATTCATAAAACAGCAAGTTTTTAATAATTATGAAATTTTGGACTAACTTGTTCATTATTTTTTTGTAAAATGACGTAAAAACGTGTGTTGTTTTTAACGATTGGTTTTAAATTTTCACAAAACCCGATTTTTATTTATTAATAAAAGCGTTAATTTCAGTCATTTGAGACCTGGCGTTGCACATCAATTATAAGAAGAAGTAACGGAAAATCTTTGTTTATTTTGTGTATATGCCGTAGTTCTGATGCCTTAGTTATTTTGGTTTTTTTTATATGGATTTAAAGATGCACAGATAATAACAATTGAGAAAACATGAGATGTTTTAAATATGACTTTATAGGAGAATCCTTAAAATATGGGCTGACTGCGTACAAAAAAAGAAATTGACGATGGTAAAAAAGCGTGAGGTCTCCTATTTGGCCTATATTTTTTTAAATAATAAATATAGCATCCCACAGCTGATTTTCCAAAGAAAAATGGGTATTGGAAGGAGAAAACTCACGTGGATACGGAAGTTGCGTCAGCGGCTAAATGTCAAAAGTACAGCCGAATTAGTAAGACTGACATGGGATAGGAATATATTCGGCGAAATGGTCACCGATTTATGTGAGGAGAGGCACTAGAAGAAGTTAATAATGATAGATAAGACGCAGTTTGAGCGATGGTCGGGTGGGTGTGACATTCGCGGTCTGCGGCTTTGCGCGGTCTCCTATTTGGCCTATATTTTTTTGAAATAATAAATATAGCATCCCACAGCTGATTGCCCATAGAAAAATCTAAAGAAAAATGGGTATTGGAAGGAGAAAACTCACGTTGATGCGGAAGTTGCGTCAGCGGCTAGATATCAAAAGTACAGCCGAATTAGTAAGACTGACATAGAATAGGAATATATTCAGTGAAATGGTCACCAATTTTCCGTTAGGAGAGGCACTAGAAGAAGTTAATAATGATAGATTAATTTAATCGCAGATTCACACAATGTCATAGACGCAGTTTGAGCGGTGGTCAGGTGGGTGTGACATTCGTGGTCTGCGGCTATGCGCGGACACAACGCGAACACGATCCGATCGCCCCCGATGCAGGTCCGGCGTGTCCGGCGTGTCCGGCGTGTCCGGCGTGTCCGGCGTGTCCGGCGTGCCCGCGTGCCCGGCGTGCCCGTGCGTGCCGCGCAGAGTTAGCCCGTCCTGGAATCCGCTTGATTTGAAAATCCGGTCTGGGAATTGGTCGCGTGTCCAAGGCTGCTAGGTGCCCTCCGGAACTGGGTCAGCGAAACGCCCGTTTTATTTTGTTCACCATAATTCTTGCAATTACGTCTCCACGACCACCTAACCTAACCTAACCTAACTTATTCATTTTGTCTGATGTCGACCCCCGCGTACTACTTCCGGGACCTAACCTCACCTAAATTATTCTCAATCAATAAACTTCACTTACAAAATAAATTCAATTTGTAATATATTCGAATTGTTTTATTCACTCGCATAACATAGATTCACTTAGTTTGATTTGAAAACGGTCACCAGTAAAATTAAACATGTGATAAATTCACAAAAATATTTTGTTTTTTAGTACTCTGTCAAAAATATTGAATATTCGGATTTGTTAATTTGACACTAAATTTTACGACACGATTTTCCAGATTTTTTTCTTTCACCTTCTTGTCTTTTTTGTGATTTGGCGGCTTTCTAACACCTTTAGGGTTTTATTTCTATAAATTAAAAAAAAACTACTATTCACAAAAAGTTATTTATTATGTCAAATGTTTATATTTCACCTGCAGTATCAAACAGTTTGACTATATCGGATAGTGAAGGGTTTTATTTGTGTTATAGATTGTAGAAGTTTCAGAAGATACTCTCAGCTGTCTTCGCAAGTTTTTGGTGACTTTTGTTCTCGAGTGTTATGCCGCAAGCATCTTAGATAGGGAGAAAAACTTGTTTTATATAATAATATTTAATAAATTACCAAATAATCAATGTGTACATATCTATTCTTAAACAATATTATCTTGTCGTTGCATAAGATTTTTTCACTAACATTATATTGTAATGCAATGAATTTACATATTGAATACAATATTGTTGTTATGGGCTGTTTTGGTATTTTGGATGTTGAGGTTCTAGAAAGTCCCTGAAGATGGTCCCAGCACTGGGATCGAAACGTCGAATCAGTGAAAACCCCATGAAACCAAATCATTTAATACAATATAGTTTTGATTATTTATAATAGCTGAGGCTGGGTGGGTTTTGCATTCTATTCCAATTGATTCTTCTAAGCTCCGGCTTAGCCTAATCTCTGGTGTTTGCTAAAACAACTGAGCTATCAAGAGACGATATTGTCCCACAAATAAAGTGCTCAAACACAACAACTTTATCTCGCGAGATAATCAGGTCAAAATCATGCAAACATTTGAGATGGAAACATTGTTCCTTATTGGAGGCACCGATGCGCTCGAAACTCTGAGAGAGATTCTTATACACGGTGCTTAAAAATTTACATTTCTAAATTTCCGAATATCTTCATTTCTTATTTCATATTTTATCAAATCTTTTTAACTTCTTATTTATTGAAATTAAGAAATTACTGTAATCTTAAACATTACCCAAATTTTAATATAAAAAAAATATCTGTAAAAGAAACTCTTTTGAATTTATACTATTATATTATTTATATCTGCTGTAAATTAATTACCTATATCAAAACTCACCGCACGCCACTGTAACGTGTATTGTAGACTTAGCAATGTTTTGCTTTGTGGATAATCTAGCCTAGTTAGGCAGTGGCGTCTCATTACGCAGATATTTGAAGCGATCATTATATATAATAAAGATGTTAAGAGGAAGAGGATGTGTATGTGCAGAGGATTGTCAAATCACAACAAGTGGACTTGTTGCATACATGCTGCAACACAGCAGAAAACTGATTTGTAAAAAAGTAGAGATTAGTCTTAGTAAGCAACAGAAGAGGTTATGATTATAACAAATATACCGCAGCGTGAACAGCTTTATAGGAATGTTAAAAATATTATCCTTTAACCGAATGACTGACAATTGAACGGTCTTGTCTTGTATTTCTGGCTTTTACGGCGGAACAGGAGAAGTGTGTGTACGAGTAACTCCTTCAAGCTTACTAGGTGACATGTGTCACCATGGGGTTATTGGATTTGGATGGATGGGTGGCTTTTTTTTGAAGAGGTAGTCCTCGAGGAGGGAACTGATCGATGGGTTTGGGACTAAGGGGGTGGAGATTTGGAAGGAGTAGGCGAGGTCAATGATGACCTGTGGATCGACTTCTTTTTTGTACCTCTGTGGAGTTGCGCATTTTGGACGAACCACGGGACATTGAGTTCCCAGCGTAGTATCTGGTTTTTTTTATAACCTGGAGAGGCTTGTGCCTCTCTGGTGGGATGTATCCCCAGATGGGGCACAAGAGGAGGAGGATTTTATTGGAGGGAGAGAGTTTGCACTTGTTGCAAAGGAGTGGGGAGATGTTTTGCTGGCGGTGACCTTTATGTGTGGGGTCCAGGAGAGTTTCCGGTCAAGGGTGAGTCCGAGGTACTTGTGTTGTCGAACCCCTTCACCCAACAAATTACCAATAGCAATATTTTTTTCAATAAAATATCCATCCAATTGTTTGTTATGATTTGTCGCTGTGCGCGTAGAGTGCTTGGGGCAAAAGTAAAAACAAAACACCCAAAATATAAAAATGCTATTGGCTTATTTGTCGGTCGTGTTGCAGCGTGTGTAGGCAGCTCCCCGCGGGGGCGCCGCCCACAGCTTCCTGGCCGGGAGTGCGGCGTCGCCGCCCGCCTTCGCTAGAAAGTCTCATTTGCATCTGCGGGACGTCGCGACACCGGGACTTCACTTCTGACCAGCGACGGGCAACCCGACGGAATATTCAGATTTATTTACATAAAAAAAAAATCAATGATCTAGTGAAGAAAACAGTCAAATACAACTGAGGAAGTTGATATTTTGAGACTCAAAAAAAAAAATGAATGAAGCAACGTTTCTGTGCATAAATCAATTTATAAATACGTTTCATAGTGTGTTTCTTCTTCATTCGTTGCCACTCCTCATAGGAGGTTGGTGACCAGTCCGGCTACACTTCCGATCTCCAGCCGCTGGCGCAAATTCCACATGCACGTGAACTTCCTTTTGCCTTCGATTTTTCCCTGGACAATCAGCTGGAGGATGCCATACTTATTGTTTCGAAAAATAGGAGACCTTTCGCTTCTTTACCAAGTTCAAGAGTTTGTTTGAATATTAGTAATTTCTACCCCTGCCCAGTGGTTGTGTCATGCATTGTGAAATAGTGCAAACAAACATTTTATATCTATCAGTGGCGTGCGGTGTCATCAAAACAATTTTTTAGTGAGTATAAATTAACACAATAAATTTAGCGAAAACGTAATACAAACACACTTTGAGCAATGGTATATATTATGTATGGTGTCTGCCTTGAATTTTCTGTGATCCTTGAAAAGTAGCTTGATCAGCAAATTGATGAAACATGGGTCCTTGACCATGAAAGCATTGATTCGCAAAGTGGTGCATATTTCATGAGAGCCAGTGCATGTTGTGAAGTGGAGAAGGAGCGGGTGGCGAGCTAGCTGACCACCTCTGGCATCAGAGAGCACAGGCGGCGCGCGTCCGGAAGTCGTCCTCCGAGCTCGGACTTATGTCATCTCCAGCTCCGTGCTGCTCACAGCTCACTCGGCCGAGTAAACACGCCGTACGAAGTCACAATAATACACGCTATCATCAATATCAATCCACCTGTGCTATTTTTATAATTTGTCCATATATATATAAAGTCTGGAAGTTCAAGGTCACGCATGAAACGACGCGAGAAATCTCATAAATTTGTTTACGAAACACGAGTTTAATTTGAACATGTATTTACTTCCTGGGATGTGTATATAAATATTTCGCTTTAATCATAATAATCTGTTTGTTTTAAAACATAATTTCAATTAATGGAAGTGGTATTTATTTTGTAATACTCCATTTTATTAAAACATAACTTCAAATTAACAAAATATATTTTTACTGTAAACATGGTTTTTTTTTTATTTGCACAGTAGGATTTAGGAGGCACAAAATATAAGTGTATGTAGTTATAGTCTCCTCGTTTTTAGATTATCAAAGCTTGGTTGTCTGCTGCTCATAAATTTAAGATAGAAATACCATTTAAAAGCGTTTCACAGTCACAGTGACGTATTCTCGTTACTAGTGATATCAACTGTTTGCAGCTCGTTTTATTTGCTCAGTCACAATTATCTTATATTTGATTGCAGTTGTTTTAAAGGGTTTTTAAAGTGCAAGAAATTTTTATTGCCTTTAATCTTTTGTGTAATGACTGTCTAGATCTCACGCACATTGGTCTTGGGAAATGTTTTCGTCAGCTGAGACACGAGACATGAGAGAAGGCAGAGCGAGCACTCCGCAACTGGAAAATGATGTATGGATTATTGTTGTAACAATTATCTTGTCCGCAGCAATTGCGCTGCGAGATGAGTTAGACTTGTGGACCACTAATTGTAAATACTTTGAATTATTTTATTAATTGCCTTTAATCTCCAGTTATACAGACTTTTTTTTGGGTAGTATAACACCAGACAGAAGATACAATTACTTGATACAAGTCAGAAATTAAACAATATACATAATACAAACATTTTTATGTTTTAGTAAAGTTAATTTCAGGATTTCAGTGGCCAGAACTCACTTGTTTCAAAGAAAAACTGTGACACCCTCTCCTTAAGGAATCTTTCGGCTTCTTTTGACTATTATATATATATATATATAGTCATCTCAAAACAAGTTTTCCAAACGGCTCGTTGACTCAGTGATGCAGCCGTTGACTCCTGACCGAAAGGGCACCGGTTCGAACATTGCTCTGAGGGTCTCATCCCGGGTCGATATAATTGGACCCCAGCCTAATTTATAATATCGAATCAAATAAATTAGCGCCAATCATATTGCACGGGTCACATATAAATTAACTGAAACGATTCCACTGAAACTCGGATGAATAATCATCCTAATCACAAGTTATTTGCACAGATCACGTAATTGTCACGTATTATTAAAACGTCTATAATAGTTCGTTTTGCCCTCGGCTGGACTCATGATATGCTACTAATATTGAAACGAAAATATCTTAAACCTTTTTAAAAAAGCTTTCAATAATCTGTAAACTAAGTCGACTACAAGCAAGAATACTTTGATTTCCGTTATTTTAACCATTTTTGTTTGAGTCTTGAATTCATGTGTCTGAAGAAATCCTTGAAAGGGGAACGCCCACAAACATAAACGCTAATCATTTCCAAGCCATTTGGCTATTCGTGTATGTTTAAATATAAAACATTGCAAATTAAACAAGTCTGTTGTTGGTAGATTACAGTTAACAATAATTTCGAAAGATAAAAGCTATATTTTTCAACAACTAAATTCTTTAATAAAACTTTGTCATTCCATACCTTATTTTCATTCATTTTCCTTCTCAATTCCTTGCCAATGAATTTATTGGCATTTGATTAAACATCAAAAATAATAAAATTTAGATTATATTGCAAGGCTACTTAGAATAGTTGCGGGGTAGTAGCCCGACCCTCTAATAAGAAGCTTTAAATCTCGTAAGCAGTAGAGTTTTTAATGTTGTTTCAGTAAAATATCGCAGTGTTGCTGTATCCGGTATCAAGTGTGTCTTATTCGTCTTATACGAGTAGTAATAAATCGATTCGAATGCAGTACTCCAATAGGACTTATTATAACAGTAGTAGAAGATTAACCCACCCCGCCTCGCCCGACACACCCTACTGTCCGACACCCCATCTCTGCATCTCCAGAAACTCATGACTCCAGGTTCGAAGGAGGAGAAAATAAGGGACATCGTAGCGATGATCCCAAAGCTCCTGTCATTCCTCCTCGCCCCGTAAATAGCGCCACCACGAAAATACCGTGATCCGACGATCCGTCCAATCTACACTTACGCCTGCCCCATCTGGGGATACATCCCATCTGAGAAACACAAACCTCTCCAAAATAAAATCCTCCAATAAGCACTCTATGCCCCGAGGTTCATCCAAAATGCCCAGCTCCACAGAGACACCAACACCAAAACGATCCAAGAGGTCATCATCGACCTCGCACACTCCTTCCAAATCTCCACCCACTTAGTTCCAAACCCTTTAATCAACACCTTCTTCGAGTTCTACCTCGAGGACTGCCTCCAAAAAAAAACCCAAAGCCTTAACCTAACCTAACCCCAAACACAACACACACAAGACACCCAGTCATTTTGAAGGCGCTGAAGGAAAATCTTCCTGTTTCGCCGATAAAGCCAAATACACTAGACTAGACTAGGAGTTACCCAACTCGAAGCACGTAGTGTTGGTTTATCCGGCATCTGGTGTCTTGCTCGCGAGCGGGGCGGCCGGTTTGAAGTTCCCCTCAAAGAACTGCAGCGGCCCAGCCTGAGTCATCCCAATTTGGAGAAGTGAACGAAGAGGTCAATTGGGGAAGACGCTTTAGGAAGCGCCTCACCTAAGCCCGCGGCCCGGGGAGCCGGGTAATTAGCGCCGGGTGATATCACTCCCATGCCATCATGATTGTTACGCATTCGCTGTAACTGGAGCAAGTTTTTTTCAGCAAGCGAGCCGGTTAGCCGGAGCGACTTTAATTGGAGTATCCTGGATTGGCGGGGCAAAATAATTAGCGGATTGACATTGAAACTTACGGCCTGCGCGGCGGTTCGCAAGTTGCACGACTGTTTAAAAAAAAAATTGCGTCTGGTAATACTGCACGAAACGGCGAACCGTGCGTTGTGAAAATGAACTCCCGTCCAGTCGCCAGTCAGAGACAATTGTTTGATTTATCAACTATTTGAAAATCTATAATAAAAGTGGTGACTAAACGGCGACTTCCAGAAAAGATTATTGAAAAGACAAAAACACGTGTAGCTCATTTATTCACATTTGCGGAAGACACCGCGCATTATCCGTCCCACCTCGTCGTACTTCCAGCAGTCCCGCGAGCCGTAACCCTGTAATTACGGGCTTGCTGTCGTTTATTTACATAAAAACAAACTTTATTACATTTAAGAACGGCGGAATACGGGAATGAGGACAATGCGGGAATCTAAATAACTTAACGCTGGAATGTCCAGGCTCGTTAGGTGTCGGGTTGGCGACTTCCTCCGCGGCGCACTCGTCCCCAGATGACGTCCCCTGATTTGTTGCTGAGGACTTCACACCAACGTGACATAACGAGTCTTTTGGCTCTTCTTACTTTTTACTAATCATCTTGTATAGATCT
The DNA here is from genome assembly GCA_022113835.1 of Atopsyche davidsoni. Classification (NCBI taxonomy): domain Eukaryota; kingdom Metazoa; phylum Arthropoda; class Insecta; order Trichoptera; family Hydrobiosidae; genus Atopsyche; species Atopsyche davidsoni. The sequence continues at coordinate 14,970,230 of JAILWY010000013.1, forward strand.
GGCACATATTCAAAGATTCCAAAAGTCCCTATAGACCCTCTATAAAGGTAGTCGTCTCATCAACACATTAGTTGCGGTAGACGAGTAAAAAGACGAGTAGTACTACTGATGTATAATCTGCGTAGTGGTTCGAGTATGACAATGCTTCAGTCCCGGTGCTGAGACCATCTTCAGGGATTTAAAAAACTGAAAGCATGAAACATTACATAGCAAAACACCAAAAAAATCGCAAGATCATGCAAAAACCCGGGAATTGATAAAAAAGATAGTTTGCCAAGTGAAACGTGAGTTGATGGAAATTTACACAGTACACTTATGTATTTTACGATTCGTGGAATTCGTTGATTGGTTATGGTTGTATCACGCAAAACGTAATCTCGCGTGCAAATTTGAAAATATCTTCCTCTTTTCGTAGCGGATTGACGTCAAGTCACACTCAAACAATTACAAAATATAAACTGTTTAATTTAAACAAAAAGGGGTTCTGTCACTAGTTCTTAACATAACGAGCTGCTGGAGTATATACGTACCCAATTCTATCCTGCAATTAAACTGTTATAGCACGTAGATCATGTTGCCATTTTATTTGACACTTCATACTTTTAGATATTTGCAAATACAAATGTATTGATAAATTGTCTGGGTTTGTTAATTTTACGTTTTAACTAACACTAGAGATATAATATATATTTTGTCTTCATTATCCCAGACTTTTTTATCTCTGATAAATTTTCAAGCTTTGCACAAAATGTCATGCACGTTACAGATATAATAAATAAGTACCTATAATAGTTTTACTGGTGTTAGTACTACTTTTTGTGGTATAGGCTGTTTTTGGCAAACCATTCGGTTACGTATTCCATCATTTGACGTTATCAACTCCAAATTGAGTCAGTTAATTAATCGAGCTCTCCGTTTTGTGATCAACATCTTGATGAACATTTTTAATCACACTTAAGCAATTGACTCTTCACCTAGAGAAAAGATAACAAACTCAACCCGATGGTTCAGTTTTATAAAATAAAAAAAAAACATAATCTTACCCCCTTTGTCTACAACCCGCATATGTAACTATTTTTTTAAATATTTTTACTGTTATAAACGATACACATGAGACATCGTAGTTCTTTTTTTTATAGTTTGTATTGCTACATGCAATGTCAATAAAAATCGTTTTTAACGTTTTAAATTTGGGTTTATGAAGATAGGCGCATTACTCTGAAATCCAACTTCCTGGATACTCTTGCCAAACAAGGTTCCGGTTGATATCATATTTAATATTTCCAGGATGTTAAAAGAAGAATAACGTTAACCTGAATAAATACAAATCTATTCTTTACTAAATTTATTCATCAATAAATTTAAACATATGAAGTTGATTAATTTAAAGTCCCTTCGCGCTCATCTCTGGTATTGTTTGAAATCAACTCGTGAGCGTACAAACGTTGCCAATTTCCTACAAGATTTAAAGTGAAATTGTTATTTTCAATGAGGTACACTGTTCATAGAATATATTTATTCTTATTAGAGTATATCCCCTGCCCACTGCAGAGGCCCAATTCTAGAGTCATTGACCGCATTGTTGTGTGGACGTCCGTTGTATTCTGTTGTCCCATAATAATAACTCTACGAGTATTTTACGGTGTGTTTTTCAGAAAGATTAGTTTTGATTCAATAGGTCTCTCTATGGGACTTTATTGTCCTGTCTTGTACGAGTAGCTTCCAAATGATTTCCTCAGTGTTCTTAGCTCCTCGTGCCCTGCAGCATGAAGGCTCACATCAGCGGTGACTTGATTGTAATAAATAGCGATGGGCAGGCCGAGGGACTCTGCCTCTTCGGACTTCCATTGTCCACTAGTTAAGGAGGAACTTACACACCAGGAATTCAGAAACTACCACACAATACATACACATATTCAACAAAAAAAAAATGTATTATGATATAATGATAAAAAAGCGTATATTTGTATTAAATCAAAAAAACACTTTCAAGATATTATATTTAAATATATAGAAGGATTTTTAATCAAAAATAGTAAAAATACAATTGGATACATAATGCGTGCATGGGTATTAAATACATATAAATAAATAAAATTCTGTGCTAACCTAGATTGTCTCTTTAAATTCCCCTACAATTAAAAATCTCTGTACATAATATTCATAAAAACTCTATTAATATTCTTTATATCTCGTACTGAGCAAAATAATTTTCCGTTTATATATAATCCGTCCTTTAACGACCTGTTTTTTTTTTTGTCACAGTTAATTTATGTTAGTGTTCCTTGGATCTTGGTGGATTTTAATTCGCACTTTCCACCAGGCCGTTATCGCAAACAGCACTTGTCAGCGAAGGCTTTCACGGCGGTATTGATATTTTTGGCGACAGTTTTAGAATTTATAAATTTTCATATAACGTTTTTTTAGCAAACTATAATGTTGCGTATGTAAAAATTTCAATCGATTTATTGTTACTCATTTTAAGCCGAATTGTTGCCATCTTTTACTTATATAATATAATTTAATTTAACCAAGCATTTTCCATGTTTTTATATTCCATATTTTATTTTATGTATCATCATCATTCTAATCTTAAAGGCTCTTCTAGTTATGACGCCACGAGTTAAAGCGAAGAGTCATGGGTTGTTTAGAATAATTTACTTAATGCACACTAATTTCTAAAAAGGATTTTATGTCCCTAAACGGGAATTTCTAAGAATTAACTAATTTAAAAGATCGTGTATATAGCACGTTTATTGCAAAATGAATTATTTAGTATTTTTTTAATCAAATATGACTAACAAAATATTAAACATAAGTTTTAATTTTTACAATCCACCATATTTTGGTTTAAAACTTTGATACTTGAAAGACTGTGTGAGAGAACTTAAAAAAATCAAATGAAAAAAAACATTTATTTTAGGATATCAAACGACAAAAAAAGTAAAAATTAACGTGTTATGCTTGTGGATATCTATAATATTAATAATTAAAATAATAAGAAGGGATATTCGAGTGAATTTATATATACCGGATACCGGATGTACACACATATACCGGATTCAGCGTATGATCTACTACCTACTCTACTTGTTTTTACTTAACGAAAGATATTGCATCTTACAGTTATAAAAGACCTTAAATCTTATTGCGTTCTCGGCACCGGGTGTACATAAACAATTTAATATAATATGCTTGATGTTAATGGGATCGGAAGAGCTTGCAAAGCGACTCCTGACTGGGGCACGAGCAATCAATGGCCACTCAAAAGGCCGCGGCTACGCGAGGTAGCCAAGCCAATTACATGTTTCTTGATCAGTACTACATATTATTTAATCACTGTCATTCTTCATCAGGTCAACACAAGATCCCCTGCGCTCGAAAAGACGCTTGCAATGGAAAAAACCGAAGTAGGCTTTGTTCATCCCTTCTAGAATTGTTGAAATCACAAGTGAATTACTTTTCACCTGAAATCATAAATATTCCGTGAATTTAATGCCAAGTTTTATTTACCAAACGAAATTTCTGTGTTAATCTCTGAAAAATTTCATTTAATTTGAAGATCTGTATCAAGTTTAAAACAACACTGAATTTTGTCCTTTTGAATGTGAGTGCTCAAAGATAGACCCTGGCATCAATGATACCAAGTTTTGTTTACTAAATGAGACTCCTTAGTAATTAAAAACGTTTATTAAGCATGTTTATTTTAAAAGGCGTTACAAAGCAAGGCAGGCGCAAGTAAGATGAACTATCCGGCAGTAATTGGATTTCCTTTGATCTTCCCACTCGCTGTTAATTAGCTCAATGAACGGACACCACGCGCCTCCTTCAATAAAAACTGAACCTAAAAAATATCCATTCATGCAGCGCTTCACTCACTGTTGTACCGAGTATGCGAAATAATTTATTAAAATCTTTATATTGCTTAATTATTTAGTGACCACACTGTGATGAATCATGATCGCCGTACAAAATTAAAAAATACTTAGTCATTATCAATGTGACTGGGGTGCAACGCTCTCTATTATTTTTCTTAGAAATTTTTTTATGTTGGTATTTACATCGAATTTATTTGCGAAGCATAACGAATTGTGTCAAATATGTTAAGCAGATTACTTTGTTTACATTTCATGATGGCTTAGTTTTTAGTCTGTAAAATTTACTGAAAAACAGTATTTGATTGCATAAAAACGAACCGAGGTTTTGGAAGCAATGGGATATGAAATGGCGGCGACTGCATAATTATTGCTTTACTATACAAATGCATTGAATGGGCTGTTGAATGATATTACTTGCACGTATAACTGATATATATATATATTGCAAAGTAATAAAAAATCATCTTAAACCGAACTGAAATAGGAGTGGCCCCAAATACATCAACTTAGGATTCACCTGTCAGTACGGGAATCGCTCCGGGACCTTTAGATCAAGAGGAAACGGTATTATCCCTTAGCCAACAAAACAACCTAATCAATTGACTGAAATGTCTTACTTTCATATAGTAACAAATCTACAGTTTACTTATTTACTAAAGATTTCAAACAAGTCGAGTTTTGTCCTATATTCCAACGTTTCGACTTCGAAACATGGACACTAAAACTACTGAGCTAACAATAAAATACTTTACTCAATTTTTTTATAATGAAGGTACGTCAATTTTTAACAATGAAAGCAAACGCCTAACCTATGCTAAGTTTATTCAACATTACAACGGAAATATATTTTATAGTAATTGTTGAAATGTAGTTAGTAAGCGCGAACAACCAACTCACCGAAATATAATACAATCATCTAGGATGTTTATTTTCGGACGTGCCGTCAGTGCGGTCGTAATCAGATGCATTCGTGAATACAATGCGCCGCGACCAGAGCTGGAAAGTCTATCAACTCCAACTGGCTTATAAAGGACGGACCTTCCATTCAATAATCGCGTAACAATGTCTGCATTACACCATCGCCGTCAGTGGAATTCTAGATTTAACCAATTAAAACTGTACGCTATAAATAATGGCGCACAATGAATAGCATCACACAAACACCTGAACAGGTATACAAAAAGTCTATTTTTAGCTGTGTTTTTATTAATTAATCCCAATTACCAAATCTCTTTGAATTGCTTTGTGGACTAGTGGTTGATACCTGTACTCAAGCTCGCATCCGGGAATAGCATAGTTTATACAATTTATTTCAGGTAATCGATTCACAGTTGAATTATTTTTTGGTCTAGTACAGGTATCATAGCAAGTTTTAGGTAATCAATTCATTCAAAGGGTTGATTGCAACCCTTTGAATAAAACGATTAACATCCCACAATCTCTCCAAAAACCTCGCTTCAGCTTGTACTTGCGGTCTTCAGCTCTTGCACAGTGTAATTAAGGGATACTTTTATCACATTGAAGTTATTCCCTTAATGATGTATTACTAATATGATTAGGCACATTAGTTCACACATAGAAGATGATTAAAGAAATTCTCAGAAAAATATCATCGTGATTTGTGTGGGATTTCAACCCACATCCCCAAGCTTACATGGCCGGTATACTGACCCTTGTACTAACGAATCACATCCATTAATCGAGAATTTTTCAACAATCATACTCTACATATGAACCAATGTGCCCAGGAAAATTCTATAATCATCTTCTATGTGTGAACTAATGTGCTCAATCATATTAGTAATAATATAATTAACCCGTAATGGGTAATAAATACGCATCTGATTGACGTTCAATCCAAAAAATAGACATACCCTTAATAATTTTCAATGTTGCTCAATTCCAAAGTCACGGTGATAGAAAGCGCGCAAAACAGTCTAAAGCCATAACTGTAATTTGTCATTATCGAATTGTTTTTATCTATGTATATCTTCAAATCCTTTGAATGTTTTTATAAAAGAAAATTATTTTTTTCTCCCACATCTAACATCTTAACTGGTGTTAAGAAGATGGACCAAGGTCACGCGCATCGCGCACGAAGCCGGTGCTCTTAAAATCGCAATCTATTACATGTATTTGCGTTCTGTCTTTAATACACGTATTAGATCTCGTTAGCGGGGAACAGCTGTTCCGAGCACAGCTGATCGGCGAGCGGCCCGGAGGTAAATGCAGTGACGAGCGGAACTGGGAGCGGTCTCTTTCAACTCGATCTGATTATCTCATTGTGACCCACAAGTGCCGGGGACGGGTGCCCTCGGTGCCCGAGGATCATTCACAAGATCGAACCGAAAAATCGATCCGTCCAAATCAATCGAAACACTTGTTGTTCTGAAAAAAATGTAACAGGTTACTTTTTAAAAAAAATCCATATACCACACAAAAAATAGTACAGGGAACTAAAAAGTATAAGATTCAGGATTTCAGGGAGTTACACAGAATAATTTCGACTGAAAAAAATAAAGTAACGTTATAGTTTGCCCTATGTATTGTGCTTAAAGAAACGTTAAAAAATACGTAAAAACACGTTTGCGCAACAAAAGGACTTAATATAATGTATAAATTAAAATCAGCCAAGATATTATTTACAACAAAAAAATCTGGCCGTTAAAGCACAAATACTTTATAAAACTGGTAATGACGAGTATAATATTATTTCTATGCAACTAACACAATCTCTTGATAATAATTGCATGTCGTGTTTAAAAAGGACAGTTTTCGGATATATTTCTGTTTTGTCGTTATTAGCTTGAATTATAAAAGGCAATGAATTAAATTGTGCACTACTATGCATTTCAAATGTATGGATTGTATTTGTGAATGTCTTTATTGAACAAAAAATTGTAAAACAACAAATCATATATTTAAGAGAGATACATCAATATATTGAACTATTTCTCCAATTGCGTTTTCACTGCAGTGTATATAAATTTGTTTGATTATATTATATGAATAAAAAAAATTATTCAAAAATCAGCATACGTCCATGGCTTGATAATTTCATTCATAGATTAATTCTAATCGGATAAATAACAACTAATCCACTACTTCGATTATAACATCGCTTCACTAGAGACGGTCAAACTCGACCGGAAGTGAGCTTGTTGATTCACATCAGCTGGCTCGTTGGCTCGGTGGTGAGGACCGCTGGCACGTGACCGAGGGCCGCCAGTTCAATCCCCGTCCTGACTAATGCAATTGGGCACAGGACTGTTTTAAATTGGTCGGAAACGATTTGTATGGCATTGCATGTGTCACTGCGAAATATCAAAATGCATCACTGATTTATTTGTTGACTGTGCCAATTACTTCAAAATACATTTGAAATAAATTCAAATCAACCTCTTCTTGTGTATGCATTCGCTTTTTTTTCTAAAAAATCTAAACTTTACTGACCTACTTTGACTTTGACTCAAACTTATGTTTTTACAAATCGCATAAAATCGACAGTAAAAATAGTACCTGTTTATTTTTGTTATATTTAATAAGGATTCACTGTATGTTAAATTAACATATTGTTTTGAGTCAAAGAATTGCATCTCATTCATATTTTGGGTTTCAGTACTAGCAGAATAAGGACATGGTAAAATTCGATCTTTTTTTTGTTTGTTTGTTAAAATCATCTTATAAATACAGCGTCCTTGTGTCCTTTGTTATTTATTTATCGTGAATATAACCATTGAACTTATAAATATGATTTTTTGAATGTATTTTATCAGTCATAGTTTTCATGTCAAAGTCTGACGATATCAACGAAGGCTAAAGTGTTCACTATATAAAACGTAAAATACAATTATTATTTTTTCGTACTGTTGGATAAATAATTTATTACTTAACTTAAAAAGGTTCAAGCCTAATTACATCAGTTTATGATTCCCACAAAGAGCCCTCGATGTACCAGTTATGAGTCTAAGAAATCTAAGGAATAAAAGACTGAACCTTCTGAGTCATTCGAGTTGGCGATTATATTGAGCATCGACCTACTAAAGGCTATATCTTCGTCCTTTTGTTCAGAAGTCGTGCAAGCAGACACGCCACAATTTAAAGGTGCATTTTTTGCACTTCTTGTAAGTGAATGACTCAAGACATTCTGTCACTTTTAATTAACACAATCCTAGTTGACGTGCAAAAGTTGTAAACTCAGTTTTATTCTAAGGCTAGCCTCCTTAACAGTGATGAGCGTCAAATTATTATCGTCGATTATGTCATCAGCTTTTATTCAACGTTTCATTGAAATCTACAATTTTATCTCAATATTTAAGACGTAAAACTAAAATATCTAAAGCAGAATGACACTATACTATACTTATGAGGTTTGAAGATGCGTTCTTCCTTATACAAAAACAAACTGATGAATGCATTTATAAAAATGAAGTTGACGATGATGGCTTTAAGTAAACATTACAACATTATATTAATTAAGATACGCTCTAATGGAGACCTGACAGCTGAGGGGTAAATTAATAAAGCCGACGGAACCAAAACTGCTGTTTAATTTAGTAATTTAACAAGAAGACCATAAACACTATTACAGAGCCTATTAAAGCTAATTAGAGTGTTCAAGATATTGATATTGCAATTACAATTTTTTTTCATGTTTCTCCGACTGACAAATAGCGAGGTCGGAAATTATTCGGGAAGATGTTTGAGTAGAAAATAAAATTACACTGTAAAATCATATTAAATAATACGTAGATTTAACGTATTAAGCATTTGTTTTATTTTGATAATGTCATAAAAGACTGTGCAAAGATCTCACAGTCTGTAATCAACTAAGTTTCCACTTACCGGTTGAGGCAGTGCTATTCTGTTTTTGGAAATATTATTACTGAAATGGTTTTTTTACGAGATATAAAAGTAAAAATAATTGGATCGACAAACAAATCCAGTAAAACAGTGAGACACAAGTGAATAAAGCAGAAAAATGAACTTTATTTTAACAGTTTCTTAAATTCAGTTATATGAACGACCATTTCCATGGCAGTAGCTAAGTTAGTTATTAAATATGAAATCACATAGATTTTTTCTTAAGCGATTCAAAACTTTCACAGAAAAAGGTTTTCTTGAAGTATTTGTTTTTCCTGGAGCAATTGAACATGATTTAATTAAGATGTTTGACAAATCAGACAAAAAGAAAGAAAAGATATAGTTTTCATGGCTTATTTTTCTAAAGATTGCATTAAACAAACTATGACGTACTAGACAGTGAGGTATTAAACATAACGTAACTTTTATTCTTCATAGAGCAATTTGAAATATTGTTCAAAGCATTTATACGAAAATGATAAGAGAAGGTATATGGACGGGAATTATTCTAAATATGATGCACAAGGTGGTGGTATGTCTAGTTCATAGGTTCCCAACCTTTTGTTGACCACCGCCCCCTTGACAAGAAAAAAAATTCCAACGCCCCCTTTGACATAACAGTTATAATTATACCAATTTTATTTCCATATAAAAATACCATAGAGGTATTTCATAACGTCCCCCATTTTCCCTTGGACCCGCCACCGCCCCCTTGGAAAGCTCTAGCGCCCACTGGGGGGCGGTACAGCCCCCGTTGGGAACCTATGGTCTAGTTATTGAATTCGATTGAACTTCGATTTTTTGTTTGTATTTCCAGGGTCACCAGATCTTCTCGTTCGACCGTGAGATCGAGACGGCGCCGGAGTACGAGGCCCGCATCACACTGGTGGACGAGAGCGACAAGGAGTATGGCCGCGGCTCCGTGAACATCACCTCCGTGCGAGAGTCGGACGCCGGCGTCTACCAGTGCCGCGTCATCTTCCCCAACCGCTCCCCCGTCAGCAGGAACAACGGCACCTGGTACCGCCTGGACGTAGGGGGTGAGCCACCCTAAACTTATCCACCCTTTTTTTTCATCCACCGTTCAAAAACCGTCAGGTAATCTTCCAGCTCCGGCAGCGCCTCAAATAAAAAAAAACAACATGTGAGAAGCATCGGTCCCTGCGGGGTAGATCCCTGTCTGAATTTCTTCCATCTGCATTCCTGTAAAGAGGGAAGAGGCAGCATATCACAAGTAACAAAAAAAATACAATAATAATGAAGACGTAGTCACGGTGGAAGGGCTGAGCCCTCTCCAGCTCTTCTCGCCGAAGTCCGTGACTGCATCCCAGGCTGTTCTTAATTTATATCGTATTTCGTTCCTGGTGTGATTTCGAGAATTTTACTTCTTCTTCGAGTGTGGGAGACATCTCACTGAACGTATATTTTTTCATGCTTTGATGCAAATTCCGCGGCCGCGTTATCTTTCTCTATACAGTGCCTCTCTTTCCCTAGATTTTTACTTCAACTCAGAAAACTAGTTTTAAGAATCAATTTATTATTTCACCAAATGCATCTCCAACAGAAGCGTACTTTGTATATAGCATCAGACTAGTAAATTTAAAACTATTTATTTATATTCAAATCCCGGTTTACTTTCAGCTTGAATCAATGCCAATCTAATTTCTGACTCACATCTGAATAAACACTCCAATACCTATAGCAGCCCATTCATCAATGATTGATATATTAATAATGACTTTCTTTTATATTTGGCCATTCAAACTCAGCTTTTTACTCCTCAAAATCTTACTTGATCTCTTAGTGGTGTGCTGAAGTTTATATAAGGCTAAAATTTTATAGTCAAAACGTACTATTGAAGGCATTATGTAGATAGGCGAAAATTTCAAACTTTGATTATATATTGCTATTTAAAGTAAAATAAATACGCTGACATTAATTTAATTGATATTTTAGGAGACAACCTGATCAGCGTGCCTCCGATGAATGTCACGATCCTGGAATACCAAAGCGCGAGCTTCCACTGCATCAGAAAACACATCGACTCCGTAATCCGGTGGAAGAAGGACGGAGAGCCCATCACCACCCTGGCAGACCTCAGCGCGCGCTCCTGGGTCCTCGACAACGGATCCCTGTCCATCAACCCTACATCCATGAATGACCTCGGCCAGTACACATGCGAGGTGGTAGACGCTGAAGGAAACCACCAAATCGCCTCAGCTTTCCTCAATGTGCAGTGTGAGTGAATCAAATAAAATAGTATGTACTATAACATCAACGCTTAAGCAGATTTTTAAGATTGATAAAACCATATTTTCAGATAAAGCAAAAGTAGTCTCCGCGGTGGAAAAGCAATACCTGCCGTACGGGAACTCATACATGCTGGACTGTGACTTCAGAGCCAACCCCCCAATCACGAGCCTGCGGTGGGAGAAGGACGGCTTCCTGTTCGATGCCCACAACGTCAACGGCGTCTTCAACAGCAGGAACGGAAGTCTTTTATTTGACAAAGTAATTATGAATGTCTCACGATGTTTCAATAACACCACCAATATTGTTTTGACACGGTCACCTGTTTCTAGCGGAATTTTTATTTTTTCAGGTAGATGAGAGCCACGCCGGCGAGTACTCCTGCACTCCGTACAATGACCTAGGCACCCAAGGACCGTCTCCCATCATCACGGTCATCGTCCAGCGCCCCCCGACTTTTACAGCCACCCCTCGCAACGTGTACCTTCGCAAACTGGGCGACAGCATCGAGCTACCCTGTGATGCTATCGACAGCGAGGGAAGACACCGCCCTGCCATCATATGGACAAAGGTACACAGATACACCACCAACCCTTATCGGAAACACCACGACACATATAGAATATACCCTATTTCACTAGCTTATAAACTAATATAACTAAAATACTATTTGTTTGCGTCATTTTTAATAATGCTACAGGTATATTGAGTATATTCAGTTTAGCTATCAAATATTGCTTGGCAGACTTGTCTGACTTGGCAAATAATCGTAAAGGAAAATTATACCCCTACCGAATAAATATATAGTGCAATTTATTATTGATTATTATCTTTATTGTGCTTGGTATTTTTTTTTAATTAAGGCATAACCTACATGCAACATTTTTTCGGGTCGCATCTGCTGATTGCTGTATTGGCGTGTAGATGCAGTTGCTATAAGCTAGGCGCGCATTAAGAATGCACGTAATTGCAATGATTGCACAAGCCGGATTTTTATTTGTATTGTTACTTTTAGAAGCCAATAAATAATATAAAAATTATCTAAAGCTTTTTTTCGAGTCCACAACTTTACGGCATGCGAAACATAAGAGTTATTAAGATTTTGTAATTTTTTTGACGCTTTGATTGAAATCAGGTGCAAAAACTTCCGTTCCGTTGCTTGTGCATGGCTGCCATTCTGTGCCCTGAGCGTGTGTAAAGGATCGGTAATGGAGTAGTGGACTGGAAGTATCTTGTCGAGGTGGGAGAGGCTCCTGCCATTGCTGCTGCAGCCTGCTGCAGAAGGAATATCTGGCTTTGTATGAAAAGGATTATATACAGTAATACCCCGCTTTACGCGACCCCGTTATGCGCGGTTTCACTATAACGCGAATTTCAAATTTCGCGTTAAAATGCCTCGCATTACGCGAATTTCTTATTTTAAGAATGTGTATGAACATAATGTAGTCATTGACTTCTCTTAACAATTAAAAACAGCGTTGGGTGTTATAAACGTATTTTACAAAGAAACGCTACCCAAAACACAATAGATGTATTTTTCAGTAAAAATAACATGTAATACTCTGTAACTCTGTAACTCTGTACTAACATGTAATACTAAACTAAAAATTGTTATATCCCTTTATTAGTATTTAAATTAGGTTTTACGCCACTAGCTTGACATGTGACTCCGCGGATTGCACAATGGGTGGACTCTCGTTCGAACGTTTAAATAATAACACTTTCAATACTTTTATACTATGAAGTTTATTTACACAGACAGTGTCTCGTCGATGGTCAGGCAAGTTATGTACGTCATCGACCCCTCGCAGGGCGGAATCGACCCACGGGGGTCGATATTGACCACTCTGGGAAATAATGCGCTAAACGTTCCTATTTTTTATTCAACCGCAGAAGGATGGAACCAAACTTCCCGAGGGTCGCTACTCGCTGGAGGGCGGCAACCTGACGATCGAGAGCATCACGGCCTCGGACAGCGGCCACTACCAGTGCGCGGCGACCAACGAGGCGGCCACCGTGACCACGGAGACGGAGCTGGTCATCGAGAACGTGCCCCCACGAGCCCCCTACGCCGTGGAGGTCTCCACCACCGCGGACTCTGCCGTGATGCGATGGGCCCCCGCGACGAGTATGCAATCCATTTCTATTCCCACAGTCCTCCTCCCCAGTGAGTTGCGCTCCTCTGCATTTTGTACTGTTTTCTACTTACCCTCTACTCACTCATTGAGCTAATGGATACCGGTCTTAACTGAAAAACAAAAGTGGAACAACTCTAGTTATATAATATTCTGTGACTTGACATTGGCACAGTGCTTACCCATCAAATAACTCCAAGCAATAATTCGATTTTGCAAAAGAAAGAAAAATATTATTTTTTTTATTCAGAGTGTCCAAAGAGAGTATCGGGTATTTGTTAGTTCAGTAAAACAAAAACTACTAGTAATCAAGTATTACAAGAATACAAATGGTGACCGTTACGCGCTGTTGGCACTCTTCGAAGATTGCTGATAACAAGCTGACACATAACCCTCGATATTGCGCTGCCATTTCTGATCTAGTGTTTTGTTTCAATTCCGTTAGGTTCGTCGAAGTATTCTCATAAACCCTACTTTTAAAATATCCACATACAAAATAGTCAAGAGAGCTAAGGTCGGAGCTTCTGGGAGGACAGTTGATGTTACCTCTACGTGAAATGACCTTATTAGGGAATAATTCGTTAACAGCTTCAATTGATTGATTGGATGTATGGCAAGTGGAAGTTTTGTTGGAACCGCGTTTTTGAGTTGAAACCTTGAAACTCCTATAACATATCGCAATAACGGTCACTATTTACATTCACCCGATACTCTTTTTAGGCACGCTGTATAATAGTTGCTTTGTCTTTAATCTTGGCGATCTACGATCTTGGCCAAAAATATTTTATTATGTATATTATAAATATTAGCCGTTTGTCCACTTTAGTTTTTACAGCCTCAATTGTTTTAATAAATATCTGTCGCGTGTGTTGAAATCCTCTGTGTAGAAATACAAAAATATTAATGCAATTTTTCAGTAAAATTAGGTAAAAATGATACGTCAGCATCTTTCTCGGTGTTATTAATAATTTTATTGATGCATACTATATTTTTAATCTTAATTTAATGCAATCTGTCATTGTAAATGTTTCATTAAACTTTCAGAGGTTAAATAAAACGGCGGTTTTAGTAATAACCGTATAAAAATAATTGGAAATAACCTAATAGAATTAATTAGTCTGCTTGCATCAATAAACTGAACACTTAGAGGGATGCTGACATTTTCATAATTCAGGAGCTTTTTGTGGTATGAACAACCTTTAACTATCAAAAAAACCCTTGGCTGCTGTAGTTATTTTCTGAAATTTCAGACCTAATACTGCAGCAATTTTTAAGAAACCGTTCGATCTATTATTCTTATTAATCAATTCTTTCTGGAAAGTGCATTTATTACCGAAGCTAAATCGCCGAACAAATCAATGAGGCTTGACCATGAAAACAGTTTCATCATTATTTATTGCAATGCTATACATAATGAAAAATTATTTATTTGATTGCTGTTTAAATTGCCTAATCGATACTGACAAGTATGCATCGAAAAAATTATTGAAAATGTACATTATTAATGGGTTTTTTGATAACTTTAAAACTACTTATTTCAAAAAGCTCTTGTATTATTATAACTAAACGCACGGATTTATTTAGTGTGACTTTTGCATCTTATTCACTAACACGGTATTTATTTGGAACAAAGAGCTTCTAGTTAATTATATAACATTTGAATGATAAACGCAAACGGACGACTAAAGCAGGTAAGTTGGTGAAATCCGGTCTCTGCTGAATCCTGAAGAAACTGAAAAAACAACACCTTAGCAAGTTGTCTTGTAATTATTACACAGTTAAACTTTATTTTAAAATAGTTGATTATTACTTCCGAAATAAATTTAAAATTACTCAAGATCAAAATTGAGTTGATTAATACTAATAAAATAGGCGTCCAGAAAACGTTTTTTTAATATAAAAGTCATGTGCAGTAAATGAATAGCACTGCTCTACCCTGACATCGAACGTATAGAGCAGGGGTCCCCAACCTTTTTGCATCCAAGAGCACATTCTAGAATGCCGGTCGGGCGGCGGGCACCATTTATTTTTTCAAGGTATATTTATAAAAATATAACTATATACTTATTTTTACTTTTATCTGTGTGTTTGGTTAATAAATATTTTTTTTTTCATAACATTTTATTGTAAACATAAATAATTTTTTATCATGGTCGTACAGCGGCGGGCACACGTAAATCGGTCGGCGGGCGCCATGGTGCCCGCGGGCATAGGGTTGGGGACCACTGGTATAGAGTATAAGTGAGGTAACAAACCAGCAGTGCCTGACCTGCGATCTCAGCACTGCTCTGTCGTGACTCGGAATGTATATAAGTTGTAAATATGTGTAGGTGTCTCCAGACCCCGGACCGAGTACCAGGTGTGGTACAGGCCCGTGGACGTGGCAGAGTGGCGCACCATGAAGGTGTCCTCTTCGCGCTCCACCGAGGCGACTATCGGCAACCTTAGTCCCGGCCGCGAGTACGAATTCATGGTGCTCAGTCAGGATCTGCATGGTGACGGCATGTTCAGCAAATCTATTAGAGCGACCACCAAAGGTACCGTCCGCCAGGGCGCCGGAGACTAGCCGTAGCCCCAACCACCGCCACCACAGCCGCTTTCGAGCCCAGCCCCCCCAGCTTTGAGTCACTTGCAAAAGTTCGCTTTCTTATTTTCCCCTCTTTTAAAGACAGCCCTGATATATGCCCGACCCGTACTGCACTCTGCATTGCCATAGCTGACCCGCGTTTTTGCTTTGTTATGCCCCTTTCAAGTAGCCAAGGAGTTTATGCCCGGATGGTTCTGCCCCATAAAATAGTCGAACAAAACTTTTGCTTTTTTTACCCTCCCTGTAGGGTGTCTTCTTCTGCCATCCTTCCATACAACCGGTATTACATTTAAATATTTTATATTATTCTTTTTAAGAAATGAAAAAGAACTACTACTGATTTTTATGTATGGAAAAACGTAGAAGTAGACAACCTCAAAATATATTCTAGGAAAAATGCCCAAATGCATATAAAGTAGGTCAATTAGATATTGTATCTGATATTGTATCTTACTTCAAAGCGTTTGCTTTTATATCCCACCCCTGTTACGAAACACTGTCTAGGTAAATTAAAGCAGTATGTAGCTGAATAGTTCAGGAAAATTCTCACCTTTTTTTGAGAATGCCCCCCAGATGATATCGAATCCAGTTTATAGAGTATAACCGTGACGGTGGACTTGCAACGGTGTATGACGGGGGACTGATTCTCGGTTGTCTGCCGCAGCCAACAGCGTGGAGACGCAGAGCGTCGAGCGGAGGGAGCCTCTGGGCGCAGGGGTGGGCGGCGCGTCGGGGGCGGCTCTGAGCCCCCCCAGGGACCTCAAGGTCCAGCTGACCACGGACGGGTACCGCGTGGAGTGGTCCCCGCCCAGCCACGGCCTGGAGCTGCTGCGGGTGTACGTGGTGCGCTGGTGGAGGGGGCCTGACGACATGCTTCTCATGGGCTCCGCGGAGACCAAGCACACCTTCTACTTGAGTATGTACATTTATTTCACTAGTTTAGTATCTTGGGTGTCCGAAAAGAGTATCGGGTATTTGTTAATTCAGTAAGGTCTCAAGTAGGGCAATCACACAGGAGTGGCACTCTGGTGGACACCGGGAAATTAAAATGTCCAGGTTTTGGACGTACGACGACTTTTCAAAACCAAAGTTTGTTAAAGATTTTTTTATTTTATTTTTTAAAATAATAAGACGCACATGGTTTATGTTTAATCTTTTAATTACAATTGAAAAAAAAAAATTTGAATTCTTAGGACTCTTGTAAAATGGACCAGATGAATCTCCAAATTCGTACACTTCAATCGGAAAAACACATATTTGTCATATTAATAGTAAATTTATAAAAAATAAAAATATATTTTATTCGGAAAAAGGATGTATCAAACTTTTTGCATTTAAATTTTTT
The DNA here is from genome assembly GCA_022113835.1 of Atopsyche davidsoni. Classification (NCBI taxonomy): domain Eukaryota; kingdom Metazoa; phylum Arthropoda; class Insecta; order Trichoptera; family Hydrobiosidae; genus Atopsyche; species Atopsyche davidsoni. The sequence continues at coordinate 14,987,288 of JAILWY010000013.1, forward strand.
CGATTGGTGCAGTGGATTTTTCGCAAAACGGACTAGAAAATGATCAAAAAAACTCGATTATGCGACCTAGACCCTTAAACATTATTACATTCATCTTCATCAAGTGCCTCTCCTCAGAGGAAGTTGATGACCATTTTACTGAGCATATACTCATGCTGAGCCAGTGTTCATGATTATAAATAGTGTACTCTTTTTGGACACAAAAGTTTTGTCTGAGAGGTCATTTATTTTCAAGGTCAAATTTTTTTTTTTTAATTACTGATGTACTGTGGTGTTTCTGACTGCAGTCAAGGAGCTGGAGGAGGACGAGGTGTACCACTTCCAGGTGAACGCCCTGTCCATGAGCGACTTCCAGGCGTTCAGCACGACCGTGTCCGTGCACGTGCCGGCCTACGGGCGCATCCGGGCTGCCGTGGCCGGCGTGGCGTGTCTGCTGCTGCTGCTGCTGGGCGGCGCGCTGCTGTGGTTCTCCCGCCATCGTCTGCGCCGCAAGCCCAAGGACACCTCCAAGGCCAGGGAGGACTACTAGAGCCCCACCAGCGACCATCCCCGCCTGGAGCTCTTTCAAACTCAAGCCTTATATATATATTTCAAACGCAAACGACTGCTTCAGACAAAATGAATATTAAGAAGTTCAATATTTTTGAGTGCTTGGTGGAATTCCATTTTAATATTTTTGAGTAAAATGCTTGGGTGATTTTCCACATGTTTTTATTTGTGACCGGTTTCGCCAACCACTCACTCGAAACACGAAAATCACTCAAGTATTTTACTCAAAAATATTAAAATTAATATTATTTTTACAACTGCCTAGTTTATATTCAAAGCCTAAATGACTATTTTAAACAAGACGAAAAAATGTTATTTTTAAACATTAACCAATTTCGTTTATTTCATCGCTACGATGGACTCAATATAATATATATATATATAGTATTATATATATATATATATATATATATATATATATATATATATATATATATATATATATATATATATATATATATATATATAAAACGGCAATTTGAATGTTTAAGGTCATCGGATTTCTTTACTATTGTTAAAAGCTAAATATTTTTAGGTACTACTGCAAACACAACCTCACTAGTGGCTGAGGCTATTTCTAACGCACCTCACCGAAAAGTCTTTTGTTTTAAAGTCATCACAATCATTGATAGAGGTGTATTTAATATTTTTATTTTTTATCTTTAAAATATATGTAATTTTATATATTTTTCTTGGTAACAGTCGAATTCGTTTTATGTATGAAAAGGCTTTAGAAGTATAGTACGAATTACCAGGTCATATAAAAGCAGGCGTTAGCAATAGTTACTATCAGGAGATATAAACACACGATTGCTGTTTATTTCTCGTTGATAATTTGTGTTTTGATAGGTTGAAAGAGCTCCAGCTTCATTTCATCCTCAAAATACCAAATATTATCATAACATCTTAGATATAATATTCACTGTAAATCATCATCTACAACCCGTGGTGGTTCTTGTCCCTGTTTGACACAAAAAAAACTTCCAATTGTATCTCCCATAGACCAACGTAGTCTTTTAAAATATTAAAACCATTGAATATGTATACATATTTTGGGTTTTTAATGTTGTTTTGGGAAGCAGTTTATCTGAAAAATAACTTTTGTGTACTCACAAACGCAAGGCTGTAGTATATCCCAAAAAATATATCATCTCATCAGATTTCCATATACATATCACAAAGCTGGCATAGGACATATAAATACGTAGCAGTTGATTTTTTGGTTAAAACTGTTAAGAGCCGTTTTCATATTTCTTGCATAGCGTTTCTTTAATGTAAATATTATGCTTAATTTGAAAATATACGAAATTTTTCATGTTGTACTTCAACAAATTAGTAATAGAAGGGACAGTGCACGATTGAGCGTATCCGTTTTACAAGAAGATTAATTCATGCTATGAATAGAGGAAGTAAAAAATAGTGTACCATTCACCACCCTCCATATTAAACATTGATCTTAAGCTTGGAAGACAACATATTTATTGTTAATATAATTATTTTTAGGTTATCGTTTATATCTAGGAGTAGCATATTATTCTGTTTGCTTTAAGACTTTATCTCTGCCTAAAAAACATTTCATAATTTATTTAATTTTTTCTGTTACGTCTTTAAAAAAGCAATGATCTGCTTTGAACCAAAAAAAAACACTTTATAATGCCAAGCGATTCTATCGCCATATGTAAAATACACGTTTTATGTAATACATCCATATTTAGTTCAGCTCATATTTTTGGTAAATTATAACTAGTGTCGAAATTTAGTTACGCAATTTTTTGTCCAACCGATTGTATCATATTATTAAAATCAAAAATAAGATATCAAAAAGGTCCATAAAATTTTAGACATATTTAACTTTTGGTATTTGAGGATCTAAAGTTCAGCCTGTTAAATTTAAGAATTCATAAAAAAGCAAGATAATTTTTAATTCATACCTGTAAGTAAAAATCCATTCAGACCAGAATCTAATATTTCATAGTTATAGGAATCACCTCTTTCCGATTGATTTTGGTTATATTTCATCGTCCATTTTTTAATAAACCTTAAATATAATTATTGATAAGTAATTACGTCATAATATGGAATATCCTGTATTAAAAATAATTTTACTTACATTATTTAATATATATAATTAATGTCATTTTCAACAATAATTTATTTTTTTCAAAACCTGAAAACAATTCATATCAACAACGTTTATATACTGTATGCATAGGTGTTTACTTAAGTCTTTTGTAAAATATCCTATTCATATTTATAAATGAAATTTAAATATATATTTACTGATATTTGAAATCTAGTTTTATAATAAAAAAATAAAGCAAAGACTACAGTGTTATTATTTGTCTCCACATCATCTAATTTCAATTCATTTTAAATATAAGCGATTTATGACAGACAACTATGATAAGATTTATAAGAAATCCACATTTGTCAAATATGCAAAGCCACAGGGGTCGAAAGATTTAAGGGGAAAGCATAGGACTTCCATGTTTTATGAGCAATGGCGTATTACCCGTGTCTTGGGCTCTTTATTGCATATTACAAGGAAAACAAATAAACATTGAGGTGAAATCCTCTGTAAAATCATGCATATTATTATAATTCGTAATATTTTAACAACCTTTATTCTCATAACAATACAGTACAAAAGAGATATGTTACAACAATGAAATAGATTATTTATACAAGTAACTCCTTCGCGCACTTTACCTATAACAGAAATGACTTTGGTAGATATTCACAATCATAGGAAATTATTTTACATGCAAAATATATGCAAAAAAAAATTGTATATATATATACCAAATGAGTTCTAAAATATTCATCTAGTTGTGAGGTATAGCAATTTTGTAATAATAATTATAATTACTTAAATTAAACACATGAGCAAATAACAATTTTGCTAAATACATTTTTTACAAACTGCTGAAAACAGAAAAATAATACTCGAACATATTTTTTAAATTTTATTTTATCATCAAAAACATATTTCAATAAATTAATAGAATGTAAAAAGATATAAGTCGTTATTGCAAACACTAGTTCAGAAAATCTTGATAGTTCTTTGATATGTTTGTACTCAAATTTATTTAATTGATTTCATATAGTTATAGATGAAACCTAATGGCACTGCTACAATATATTGTTCGATCAAATATTCACCAGCCTAAGTCCCTAAGTCAACCTTTTAAAGTCCTAATTATTAATGTATGTATCATAACAAAAGTTTATATTAAATAAATTTAAAAAAAAATATATATATATATTAATTGTGATTGCTTATTTATCTATACATATTTCTATTTTACCGACTGACTGATATTGACTTTATTTACAAAATTCTGAATTCGCAGTCTCAGATTTCACAGTGCTTTTTTTAAAGTTCAGAGATAACAATTATACTTTGTTATGTATAACATACAAATCTATTGGTTTACGTGTCTCTCGTTAAGTACATATATATAGTAAAACAATTTCCCAATCAGTGAGATGATTCCACAATGGATCTGATGACCATCAGTGAATGAGTTCTTTTGTGAGGAAGTGGTCTTCCGAGAGCTCCTGGGTGTCCTCCTTCTCGATCAGGCAGTTCTTGATGGGCTTCCCCTCGGACACAGCCTGGGCCAGGGCGTTCTTCACGGACCTTGACTCCATGGTCCGCAGCCCCGTGGCCCACCCCATCGCAGCCCATATCTTAATGAACGTCGTTGAGCAACCGTCTCCTGTGAAACACACACACACAGACATGTATTTTAGATTAATGACGCCACTGTATATATAGTTATTAGAAGTTTACAATTATTTTATACAGCGTGACTCACCATAGGATCCGTATTCTCCGCATTTGTAGTCCCACGGCATGAGGTAGTGGTACTGGGGCCAGTAGCTTTTAGTCAGCACGAACACCATGTTAGTATCTGCAGGGTATCTGAAATAAAAAATTCACGGTATTTCAATAAAAAATAATTAGTTCGCAACATATTTTTTAAAATTTGATTTGCCTATCGATATTACCAATGGGAGAGTATATAAAATCTAGATTGTCGGACGTTGGTTTACTTGAAAAATTGTATAGATTTTCACGCTTTGAGTGTATTTCGAGAAATAATAATTTTGACTTACTTATCTCCGGGCTTGAGCCCCCAGACCAGCGTGCTGCTGTTGATGAGCCACGAGGCGTGCAAGACGATGAAATATCTCAGAAACCAGATCACGAACACGGAGTTGGCGATGGACTCTCCCCAGTACTCCACCGGGGCGTTAATGGGCAGCAGCATGAACACCACGGCGTAGAGCACCCAGTAGAACCTGTACGGGAACACAATCCACGTGGGGTCTGAGAAATGCTACACACTGCACCAGTGCTACAAACCCTCAAGGAACAGAAGAACTTAAGGCTTTATTAGGAAAATACCTATGGGCTCGTGATAACACGATATACCTGAGATCGAGCACTCAAGACTATGTTGAAATGATAACTACAGGTGCATGTAAATACGTTCCACGTGTGTTTGAAGAAATTATACACATTGCAGCAGTGCTTTAAAGGGTTAGTCAAAAAAACTGGATCACTTAAGAACATCGATTTGAGACATTCTAATATTTTAGTCGTAAATATGCTAGATGACTAGTATGCGGATGAATCTTATATTATCCCATCATTTCCAAATGTTCATAATGATGTTTTGAAATAAATTATTAGACAAAAAAGACTATGTTAGTCAGTTAATTGCTAAAAAAAATTAGCATACATAATTTACGCGTTTTTGTCGTATAAAATATTTCAAAGTCCAACACTTACAAAAAATTACAAAAAGTGTCGAGGAAACTTAGATTTTTATGGCAAGAGATATCTGAGGCAACCTCTTTTATACGAGCTGTTTGCGGAAATGATTTCTTCATAATACAAGCAATTTAAATCAACATCACTTTACAGATTTTCAAATGATTATTGGGGTGCATGATATTTATTTGTTTTTAAATTTAAATTAATTAATTATCAATAAGTTAAAATGGTAACCGTATTCTAATTACGAAAATACAAAAATATCAACATTAATTTAACATGACACCTAATAAACTAGGGTTTAACTGCTTTTTTGTTTTAATATGTCGAATTAAAAAAGAAGCGCTTAGTGTAGACTATATTGCTGAAATTTATGAAGTGTTTGTGCTTTACTCTGCCTCTGCTTCAAATATTAGCTTTAATGTGTTTGTAGCTTTTGACGGGGATTTTGAGTGTTATACCGCAGCATTTTCGCACTGGAGCTATCTTTAGGTTTTTTTTCGATTTCCTGAAGATGGCCCCAGCACCGGGAACGAAACGTCGAACAAGCCATTTGCTGATAAATAGGATATTTATATAGTAATATAATACTTTTTCTGGAACATGACCACAGAGTCACTCTTCAGGTCGGACACGTCGATTTCCTTGATGAGCTCCTTCTGGTTGAAGCTGAGGGACTTGACATGGGTGACGAAGTGCGCGAAGGTGAAACCCTTGGTGGGGTTGTAGGGGTCGTTCTCCGTGCCGAAATGAGCATGGTGCAGGCGATGGTCCACAACCCAGTCATATATCGAACCCTGAAACATTCAATCGTAATAACTTCAGTAAACAACTATAACGAATAAAAATATATATATTGGGTACATTTCACAGTTGCATATAACGATATAAATTCTCGCTCATCTAGAGGGTCAATTGGGTGCGCCATCAGGCCGAATTGGCTTCGAATTTCACTTTCGACAAAAAAAGTTTCAAATATGAATCGATTTACATAATTATATAATAAACACCAATAATGCCTTAATGTTACGTAAGTTATTTCTACAACTTGCAAAATTTAACTGATTCTTGGAATCGTAACAAGCCGGAGCGTGCGTGCTATTGTATAATGAAGGAATTACACAATTATCTCCACGGAAGGTCACCCTTTAGTAATCATTATAATATAGATATTTACTACGTCTCGATTTGTTGCATTATTCATAAACAATGGTTTCATTGTAATTAATATGATGTGCAAAACGGCTTAACAACACAACTCATTCACATTCACTCGACACAAGCTTATTTTGATTAACGTGAAATTATTTTTTATCATACAGTTCTATGCATAGTAAGGATGGTCAGATATGTTTCTAAATGGCAACACGCCATTGTAGCTCATTATTTTATACATATTAATGCAAACGTATAAATTATAGTTCTTCATTTTGATATGAAGGTATGCGCGGTAATATATACGTAAGAATGATAGTTCCGTTGCACTTGGCACCTCGTTTAGCACCCGAGCTGTAATATATACCTGCGTAAGAATAATTGTTCTGTTGCTATGGGCGTCTTCGTAAATAAAGCAATTGTCACTTCCGCTGTAATACAATGGAACTTGCGTCCTCCAAACACTGGAATATTAATTACCGAGATCGATGTATTAATTTTGTCGAACGCAGTCACAACCAAAGTGCACGATGTCTACTCGAAGATACGATAAAGTGGAAAGCACTTTATTTCCAACGTTTTGTAATATTAAATGAGCAAAAACATGTCATAACACTCAAGAACCGAGAAATTATTTGACATTTTTTATTATAAGTTTTTACTTGATTTTGAAATGCACAATGACCCATTGGAATTTGAAACACTTATTTCTCTCTTGCAAATCTATCATGACCGGTGGCTTGAGATGACAGGTGCTTATGAAATAAGTGATCAAAATCATTGACAAAACATGTAGCAGTTCTGATGTATATGAAGAAGCGATGAAATACAAGGGCTCTTCTGTCTTGTTGTTTGCGAAGACACAGATACCCATCTGAATTCTCAAAAGCCACAAGAGTATCCTAAAATATCCGAAGTAACGACAATTTTTTTTTCAATCCAACTAATTACAAAAATGTTAGGCGGAAGCAATTTTTCGGTGTAATTTGTCGGTTCTAAATAAATATGCAATGGATCGAAGGCCACATAGATGTTTGATTTAGTCCATAGGCTCCCAACCTTTTATTGACCACCGCCCCCCTTGACCCTTTGACATAACAGTTATAATTATACCAATTTCATTTCTGTATATTATTTATTAACTATCACAAATTAAAAATTAGTTCTCTCTTTCTCGCTCTCTCTCTCTTTCTTTTTTTAATACACTTTTGTTCTGCACTCAGGTTGTTACAAGTTCACGTATTTCACGTCTTTGCTTACCAACTTGCATATATTTGTTTCTGACAGGCCTAAACCGAATCAATTAGCTTATACTTGATAATGATTAAGTACATTTTTTCAAATATTGAAAATTGATTAAAGAAACCCTTAGAAAAATATATTAAAAACCCACATCCCCAAGCTTACGTGACCGGTGCATTACCAATTATACCAACGAATCACTGGTATGTACTTAGAAATAATTTTTAACAATCATATCCTATAAGTGAAACAACGTAATTATTATGCCAATTAAATATTGTGTGACTTTTTCAATCAATTTTCAATATTTGAAAAAATGTACTTAATGATTATCAACCAATAAAATCTGTATAGGCAAAATCGTACTCCCTGTGAGACGGTCTTCACAAAAATCACTAATATATCTTATACTTGTTTATTTGCGGCATCTAAAGCGATTAATAGATTCCAATATTGTTAATTATAAAACTAGCTTGAGATTTCAACAGTTGAAATTTAGGCCATAATAATAAGATAAACACATTTTTGACGGCTAGATAAAATATTTTTTTGTAAAAAACACCATAGAGGTATTTCATAACGCCCCCCCCACCCCTCCATTTTCCCTTGGACCCGCCACCGCCGCCTTGGAAAGCTCCAGCACCTACTATGGGGCTGTACCGCCCCCGTTGGGAACCTATGATTTAGTCAATGCTTCATTACCTGTCCCACGAGAGTCTGGCACAGCATGAGCAGGATCCTGAGAGGCAGGTTAGCCTGGTAGGAGCGGTGCGCCCAAAGCCTGTGCGCTCCACAAGTGGACCCCAGGATGGCGAACAAAGACAGGACCAAACCTGAAACGGAAATGGCGTTAATTTTACACACCATCAAAATCACAACCACATACCACATGCAATCACGATCGTGATTATGTTAAATATATATTCTATATCAGTGCTTCTCAAAGTGGTCCCTCGGATCATTCAGGGGATGCTTAGAAAATTAAAATCGATTTGGGGGTCCCTGAACAACGTCAGGGACCCCTAAATCCCTAAACCCCGTTTCGACTATGAAAGAGGGTCCGTAGGCAAGTTTTGACTATGAAATGGGGTCCGTGGGCAAGTTTTGACTATGAAAGGCCAAATGAGTTTGAGAGTCACTGTTCTATGTGATTGAATCTACTTCTTATGCTTCGTCGGTTGTGCATGTTATAAATATGAAAATAACTTATTAAAATGACTATGACGTCCTTAAGTCTATGTCCAACTCAGGATACGAATATTACTAGTAATAGCAAACTAAATAGAATTTCAATGATTGCGCAGTGTATCAAGGCTGGTACGGGGCTAATCGCTTAATATTAATGGCACACATAGCACAGATACATAAATAATCGAAATTATCATAACGAAAAAAAAAAAAGTAATTCCGTCGTATCTCAGAATAATATGTAAAAGATATGTACTAAAATAAAAGCACCTATTCAAGTAGGTAATATTTAAATATTCGTATATACTTATCTTGTTTTAAGGTTGTTATATATTTGTTTTAATCGTAATTTTTTTTGTTTATTTTATTATTCTAATAAATATAAGCATCTAATAGTTTATACTTAAAGTCACTAATACTGCAAGCAAGGCATCAGAAAAAAAATCTACGTCATATCAATTAATTATACATGTGTTTGTAATGTGGAATTATGCTGCTTATGTACTGGGTGATTCCAAACGTATTAGAGACCTAAACCTGGTATTTTTTTAAATATGTTTGGTCGTGACGTCATAGTGTTGACATATCGGGGCATGAGAGCGCGAAGCAGATGCGTTATGTTTATATTATTAAAAAGACGATAGAAGATAGTTCGTTATATATTTTTTGCTATTTGGTATCAATTTAACTACATTTTGTTAAAATTATTTACTACTCATGTTTTCATAGTACATATATATATATATATATATATATATATATATATATATATATATAACACAAACTCAAAAACCGGCGGTTATTTGGCTGCGCTAAGCTTTAATACCATCGAAACGATGTGCCACAAACCGGTTTCATTTGAAAGCCAATAATACTGAGGTGGTTTTAGGCCACTTAAATTAAACTATTAGTAGTCAAATTCGGTTTATTTAATTAAATAGATTTTCGACATTTCGATTTTCATGCTTACACACCGACTGAAAAAACTCACTATTTTGTTTATCCGCTAGCATTGAGATAAAAAAGTTCATAAATAAACAAAATTTCCTTTTTTTTTTTTTTCTTCAAACAAATAAAAAATGTATTTTATTTCTATATTTAGCTTAGTAGCACGCGCCGGGTATTCGCTAGTACATCATAAAACTATAATTTCTGCTTATTCGTATAGTTGGTATCAATAAAGCTTATTGGTATTAATTTAGTATTAATTTTTGATGAATAACAGTTAGCCCATCTGTTAGTAAGCGTTACAATTATAGCTGCGTTGCACTTTCTTCTCCGCCATCGGACTTGTGTACCAAGTTCAAGGAGAGCCACGTGTTGAATGTCACTTTACTTGTTATTTCATATTATTAATTAAGTAATTATGTATCATCATCGAGGCTGTAACCTGCCGTGCAAGAAGTCTCATTTTGTAGCAAATATAAAACCATGAGTTTAAGTCAGGTATTGTATAAAAATTAGAATAAATAATGCCGATCAATAAATCATATTAAACATACATATAAAAGTTCAATATAGACACAACGGTATTATTTCACTTCTTATAAATAATAAATATATAGGTTTTAAAAAAATACTATCGGAACGACAAACGTGGCTGAGAGATTACGACATTTTTAATTGTGAGGGCATCCGTGCTTTCAAGGGCTCAAACAGACCTTGAAAGGGGAAAGCGCTCACAAACCAAAATGTCGTAAACGCATAGCCACTGAAATATTCATAATTGTTATGTCAATATAAAGTATTCCAAATTGAACCAGTTTGTCGTAGATAGTCACTTTAAGTTTATTGAAAGACATACTTGACAAATAAGCATTGGAAAGCTTGGATAGGATATCATACATAATATCAATAAATATTTTTAGAATAATTGTTTGATTTTATTTAAATTGATATATTGTGATAAAGAAATGCAAGAAAATAGAGACACGAAAAATGTTAATAGAAATATTTTTCGATTGACTGAAACAGACAATGTCTATAGACGTGAATTTGTATTCCACTTGTCGGATGAGAACCGAACCAGAGATCTCTCTGTCAAAATAAAACAATAACGCTTGTTAGCTCATTTGACATTAGATTTCGATCGATCGAGAAGTTGTTACGTAAATAAAAGTGACGAATAATATTTCTAACATTTAAAACTTAAATAGACTTAAAATCACAAAATTTCCACAAAGTGTAAACAATAACATCGTTAATATATTTATATATTCCGATAACCAATTCATGCAGATGAATAAATAAATTCAATATTTTTGACAGAGAGAGTCCTTGGTGGAATTCCATTTTTATATTTTATATATTTATTTTTATATAGTTTTATTTTTATTTTGTTACTGCATATATGTCGGGTATATTCAAGGATAATGAATATTATTTAATTCATTTACATTGAATATTCATACGTCAAGTCACTAAGCCCTCTACACTATATAAATGATAAACAATATATTTTTTATGTTTATTCTACGAACGGGAAACATCTAAGATCAGATAATGTGAACTCGAAGAGACTGAGTAGGAAACCGCTAGGAAAAAAGCAGGTTAAAATAATTAAAAACGTGAAAACAGTTTTTTTTTATTGGAAGAAAAAATATAAGGTTTATTGGAATGTTTCGTATATCATCAAAATCGAGTTAAAAATATTTTAATCTCGTCAAATTAAAAATTAATTGACGGTTTTAAAAATAAAATAAAATGGTGTTATATTAAGATATATAACAGCAGTCGATAGTTCTGCCTCTCAGTTGGGGAAGATCTGGGACGGACCAAATTCTGATTTAAATATATACATATAAATAAATATTATATAAATAAATCAGTAATTTTATTCAGACGTGTCTTCGATATAAAAGATAAAACATTTATAAACTATTAAAATCTACGGCTATCCTAATGCAAACCATTCAGATTTCTTATGTAAACAAACAAAACACGAAACAGATTAACTTTAGTTAATAACTTCAACATTTTCTAGCAAAAGAGCATAAAATGTACAACTTTTTGAAATACAATTTAAAATCAATTATATATATATTTTTAATAATATATACAAGGATATTCAATATTTTCTTCGTTTACACACACATAACTTTACTATAATTAGCTAAAAACCCTCGGGTAACATAGTTATATTTGTTATCTCCTTTGATTTTGGGGGTTGGTTCTACTAACAACTTTATTAAGTAAATAATGAAACGATGAATTTTCATTTATACCTTTAAACGTTACTACAATTCATTACGATTGATTTTAGACATGACTAAATCGAGATCAATTGATGTCATGGAACCTTGGAAGCAATTTTCATTTTACTATAGCATTGTATATTCATTGAAAAAGTGACAAGATTCACATTGAAAAATAATCAGCTATTTCAGTTCATCCCCAAATTATTATAAAATGAAAGTATTTCTATTATTCCCTATTCCTAGTACAGAAGAATGCGATTCACTTTTTTTTTTTTTTGAATACTTTGTAATCTAAATGTTTAATTTTTAGCCTTTATTTGCAATATTTATAAATAATGTTCAAAACAAAACATGTTCATACTGCATAACCAGAAAAAACAGGAATAATAATTATTCAGCGAACGTTGTACTGAATGAAACGAATTAACTGTTGTTGTATCGTCGAAACGTAGTAGCATATTTGCAAAACAAGTTTCGAGTGAATTTCTGGAAGTTTTGGACACATTGTTATCGTGAAGAAAGAGAAAGGTTTTAAATTAATTCTAATAGACGATAGTTTCACCTGCGATGGGGCAATTATGCACATATCAATTAACATTAAATTTTGATTTGAATTGAAAATCCGTGTCGTAATTGTCGTTTATTTCAAAACTGTCATCTAGAGATTTTTCATAATTTATAAATGCTTTAAAATGAGTAACGTACATTTTAAAACATTACATTTTTGAAGTTTACCCTGACTTAGTTACAATCAAATGTTATCATTTTTTAATAGATTTATTAAATACCTTGAAAGTCAATTTATAGGTTACTGGGAATTTTTATTATTTTAGGCCTACATTGCATATGTATAGTTAAAATTTAATTGGTGTCATTATTATTCAACTCGATAAAAAGTGACCTTTCCAGTTTGTGTTTGATCAGCGAGTGAACAATTCTCCGAAACGATTTATTACGAAGTACACGTAAAAAGTTGTGGGGATTGAATAAAAAATATTGTAAAATTACGAGTTGGTGTTCAATAAATAAATTCAAAAAAAATTATAGTACATATATATGGGTTATATTATGGTATTTTTGTAATTAAAAGCGTAAAAAAAAATTAAATGACGATAATTCACACTGACACTGTGCTTAGTCGAGCAGCGGTAATTATTGGAAAAATAGCGGTAATTATTATACACGTGTTCATACTCATCCACTTGCTTTTATGACCTGCATCGGGTCCAAGGAAGGCTTGGAGACTATGATAGACCACATACATCGATTCCACTTGATACTGAAACTTAAATACTTAAACATTTTAATCGCAGATGCATTTATTTTGTACTTCTCCGTTGTGTGAATACAAAAACCAATCGACTGAAGAAGCAGTCGATCTGTTGTACTGAGGCCTCTTTCAATGCCTTTGCAGAGTGAGTGAGCTTTTGAAGTGAAAATAACTTAGCAGTCTCTTAAACTGCTTGTATTATTCGGTGACTATTGTATAAGGTTGGTATACAAGTATGGGGTGCGGTATAAGTTCTAGGTTGCTCCAATCCCTTCCGATTTTGCCATACTAAATTTGTGACATAGTATACCAGGGTGCTCTACCATTGCTGGGCGTACTGTTGATTTAATTATTATTAATACCACGTGTGTTGGATAAGTATACCAGTACTGGTTTGGGCATCATCTAGGTCTGAGCAAGAATGCAGTGGAGTTGCACAGGCGACGGTATAAGTTCTAGGTTGCGCCAATCCTAACCGATTTTGCAATACTAGATACTACATAGTATACCAGGAGTACTCACCATTGGTGTACGGTCTGTTTGTGATTTTATTATTATTATCATAACACTTTTGTACGGGACGGCCAGCTACTGCCTTTTATTATATTATATTGACTATATACAATTGTCTCAAATTATCTTTGGTATTATAAACTTCCGCCAGAATTATAAACTGCGTGTTTTTGAGTTATTTTCGTTCGTTCTTGGAATGTAAGATCGAAGAAATCTTTTGATTATTGATTATTTACTCCACGGTAGACTAGGTTGATTTATAATACTCCATGTTTGATATGAATAGCTAAATATCCATATAATTACGGTAATTTTTGTACAGTGGTATCTTCAGACTGAAGAAGCCTTTGTGAGTTGTTTTTTTCAAAGATAAATTATTATTTTTGATTAGTGTTCTTGTGTAGATCGTTTAGCTCTTGAAAGGCAATAACAATACAAACAAAATTTAATGTAGTCTCCGAGAATTTGTAAATTCATTCTTTTTCAATATGGAGTATTAAAAATTAAATCAGTGTGTCGTGGATTTATAGGCAAAGGTTTAGAACTCGTGCGGTATCTAAACGTAGGCAAACCGGTACATCGGGGATACCTTGCCGGACACTCATAGGTACTGTAGTAATGTCTCATGGCGGATCCTTAGCCGATTGTATATATATATTATTAAATATTTGACGGCGCTGTAGCTCAATTGGATATAGCGCCGAGCCAACAAAGACGTGGATGTATGGGTTTGAATCTCACCAGCGTCGTAAAATATGAAAAAATTACTGACATTTTTAATGTGCTCGATTTGTTGTAAGTAAATGCAGTTGGGGGTTGCCTTTTTTTTTAAACTTGGCACGCCACTAGAAGCACCATGTCAACGCCTAGAATGAGGATTTCCGTTAAAGGCGAAAGTCGTTTTAGCCATAAGTATAATATACTTGTTAGCACTCATATGGTTGGAATTATTTGCACACTCGACCTTGGACAACTAGGTTACTACATTTGGTTCAGCTGCTTTATATGATCAATAAAAATATTACTCGATTAATGTTAGAGTATTCCCGATTGTATTTGATTATTATAGAAAGAACTGAATGTTAATGCCAATGGTGTTATCGTGTCGACTTACAGAAAAGGTTGGTGAGGAGTTTGACGCCGTTGAACATCTGCCAGACGCCGTACAGCGACAGGACGTGAACATGGATGAAGAACAGCACTTGAAGCCAGTTCGCCTCCCGCTTGGACGCGGAACCCATCTTGGAACCGGACATCTTACAATCTGTAAAAAAAATTTATGATACTCAATAGTCGAAAGTGTGTGCGACAAAATTCTAGAAAAAAGTTGGAACAGAAGTTTCAATTATTTAGGTCGGCTATAAAGGCCTGTAAAAGCGTCTTCAAAATTCACAGCTATAATTTTCTGTCTTGAATTCTGTTTCTCGACTCACCTCAACTCGTCATTGGTAAATCGGGCGTTTACCTCCGAAAGCAGATTATCGCGCACGTTTCATTCCGCAAAAAAGCTCCCATACGGGCAGCAATGGCAGGAGGCCTTGAAAATGCACACTGCTGATGTATGCGCAAAACTTGAAATGTAAAAAAAATCACCCGAGAGACTTTTAGTATGTAAAAAGTGTTTTGATTGATTCGCCGATTGTACAACTTTGGGCAACGTCCAACGGTCAGCTTACCGTCAATGTCATTGATTATTGATAAAAAGAATTACTCCTTATGGTCATGAGAGCTCTTTACTATTTATATATATATTTTTTTTATTTTTAAAAAATTATGTATATAATATATTCGGTCGTTTTCTGCGTAGCCAGGATTTTCCTGAATAAAAACTGATTACACGTCAAGTGCTGCATTTTAAACATAAAACAATCAAATCCGATTTGCATAATTCACGAGCGATGGTTACGCAGCTCTGTAAACAATAATGCACATAATTTATTCGTGTCATAAGATCGAGAATTGGGCTGGTGGATTGAACTTATGAACCGAGAAACACCGACACCTGTGTAATTAACCCAAGGCAGTGACTTGCACGTTCCGTGGATGTCATTACTGAGGGAACGTCGTGATGATTTCAGGGGAAACCACAGAAGAGCAATGGAAAATTTTAGACGTAAGTACTTCTCATTGTCATTCGTTTTCTTGACGACACGACATTAATTTTGGGTAATTATTATTGAAATCGTTGTTCAGAATTATAAGTAAATAATTTCGTTGCTTATTTGTTGTTTCACAACCAATGAATATTGAATCCTTTTGGGTTCCTAATTCTGATAATTATTTCTATTGTTTTTATTTACTTTAGCACTGGAGCTACCTTCAATTTATCACTGATGTATAATTATTCAATATTTTTGGTGGAGGTATTTTGGAGGTGGAATTTCGTTATAATATTTTAAACAAAATACTATTGTGTTTAATTTTATTGGTGACCGGTTTCGCCAACCTTTCACGTTGGCATTATCAAACTGAGTGATGTATAATTACTTGCAAATTTGCGTATTTCTAGTTCATTATGATGACAATCGTAGGGTTCAAGATTTAAAACTACGTAATAAGGAATATATAATTAGAATACATGATGCAATTGAACTTAAGGTTAATTGATTTTTACATAATATTAATACATAAATAGTCTAATATTAAATTTCAACAATTGATATAGTGTTTAAAGCAATGGGTGTCAAGAAAAATTTTATTATACACCCGATTTGATTATACAAAAAATACACAATATTGCGATGGCGGATTCTACATTAAATCACAATTGTTACGCAATTTTGAGCAAACATTTGCTTCAAGATAGATATTTAAATTTATTTCGACCTCAATTTCAAGATTAAAAATATATTTCTGATTGACATACTTTATATAATTTTTGTGCAAATTTTTATTTCAGAAATATCAACAAAACAATTATCGGATGCGGATATAACTTTTTCATTATGATCATGTAAGTTAAGAGGATTAAGTGAATGCAATATTATTTATATACATAGTATATTATTTTTAATTTAGTTTTTATTTTTTATGTGACATTTATAAAGGAAAAATTTAATAAGAAAATATAAATTTATTTTTATTCAAACGTTTCGTTTTGCATGTGGAAATTATCTTCTCATCTGAGCGATTTGGAAAATATATTATTTTTGAACTGGTTCACTCTCAAAGCGATGATGACAATTTTGATCATGATTCTAAAAAACACTAAAATATATTAAAATTATAATATAAAAACTAACTTTACATTAAAATTATATATATATCAGCACTTTGTGTTAATCACTGGAAATCAGAGTTTATAATTGTATCACCGAAATTTCGTAATAAAATTTATTTTAAACATTTAAACAAAGCCATGATTTTATTTTATTTCCGGTTTGTATTTAATTAATAATATACCATTACTTATTATTAATTAAGAAAAAAATAAACCAACATATATTAGTTTTAAAAAATCACTTTGCGAGAAAATTTCACATAATATAAAATATGTTGGTTAGGTTAGTCTCCTATTTTGGGCACACATATCGCAACAATAAGTATGGCATCCTCCAGCTGATTTTCCAAGGAAAAATCGATGGAAAAAGGGGCATTGGAAGAAGGAAGTTCACGTGGATGCGGAACGCTGCGATCTGAAGTGTAGCCGGACTGGTGAGATTCAAGGAAATGGTCACCGATATCGTATGAAGAGAGGAAACGCAAGAAGAAGGTTAGGTTAGGTTAGGTAATAATCGGTTCAAAATACCTTGCTGGTCGATGAAGGGGTGTATCGTCACAGGTGCGGGGGCGCGAGGAGGTGTCTCGGTTTGTGGCACTCGCGCACCGCTCCAACCCTCTCTAGGCTCGCGCGACGACTGGGCGGCCCGCGCGGCGCTCCGGCTCTCTGGGCCCCCGGACCCCTTCCCAGACCCCTGGCCAGACCCCTGCCCAGACCCCAGCCTAGACCCCTGCCCGGACCCCTGCCAGGCACTCTGCCCGGCCCGGCGACAGTGCCGGCAGTCGGCGCACGACGCTCGCAGGTGAAGTACAAGCTCGTGTGTTTTTGTGATTTTGTAACATGCGCTTGAAAAAAATATATACGAGGGCGGTCCGATAAGTACATAATGACAATTTATTTATCAAAATAGTCTCCTTTTAGCTCGATGCACTTGACCCAGCGACGCTCCAACTTCTTTAACCCATCTGAAAAATACGTTTTCTCGAGGTCTGCAAAGTAGGCCTCCGTGGCGGCGATGACCTCCTCATTCGAGTGACTTTTTCAAGTTTGGAAACAAAAAAAAAAATCGCACGGGGCCAAATATGGAGAATACGGTGGATGGGGGAGCAGTTCGTAGTGCAATTGGAACAATTTGGCCGTGGCGACGGCTGAGGTGTGAGCCGGTGCGTTGTCATGGTGGAAGAGCACTTTTTTCTTCGCCTAATGGGGCGTTTTTTCTGCAATTCCCAATAGTTCGGTAAAGTAGAGCCCTGTGACCGTTTTGCCCTCTCTTGCGATACTAGCACCATACGGCGGTGAGGCTAAGTACTTATCGGACCGCCCTCGTATATATAGTACAGTGGGTCCAAAAAGAGTATCGGGTATTTATTAGTTCAGTAAAACAAAAACTACTTGTAATCAAGTTTTTTTTTTTATTGTTTTTTTATAGCACTCGATATAGCAGCCATTTCTGACCTGATGTTTTGTTTCAATTCCATTAGATTCGTCGGATTATTCTCATAAACCCTACGTTTAAGGTATCCCCATACGAAATAGTCAAGAGGGCTAAGGTCGGGGCTTCTGGGAGGCCAGTTGATGTTACCTCTACGTGAAATGACCTATTAGGGAATAATTCGTTAATGATTGGATGTATGGCAAGTGGAAAGTCTTGTTGGAACCGCGTTCTTGAGTTGAAACCTTGAAACTCCTGCAACTCAAAATTTTTCGCAGCATATCGCAATAACGGTCACTAAAACAAATACCCGATACTCTTTTTGGACACCCTATATATTATTCATCAAGACACAATCAGCCAATAGCGTCCTTTTTTTGGGTGTTTTTTATTGGCTAAAAAATATTGCTTAAATATTGGCTGATTGCTAATCGGTCGCCAATTGTGTCATTGGATGTGTGGAAGCCTTAAACCGAGTGATCGTTATGTGGACTTTATTAGAAGTCAACCTCAACTGAACATCAAAGAACCACGAAGCCATTTCTCACGATGGAATTTGAAAGATCGACATATATTTAAGGTCTCCCTATGATTAGAATTAAGTTCACTGCAGAACTTGCTTATATAAATAATACGCACATTGAAATATTTTTTTAATAATTTTATTTGATAAATACCATCAACGAACAAAGCATTACAAAATGAAAATGTATAAAAGTCACACGTCCAGGTTACATCTCAACCATTTCTATTTTGAGACACCCTTTCTTACTCACTAGTGCTGATACAAGAACATTACAAAACATATCACATTGTAGAACTTCACAAAATGATTGAGATATAAACATGTTTCGTTTTATATTAAAATACGACTGGCATGGCGATAATCAGTGGTCGTGCCCCATTCAGGTCAGATCAACTGAACCTTTGATTAAATTGCTAACCACGCCCAAAGCTTCTTGTTTCTAATAAGTATATAAAAATATTGCCAAATAATGTCAGCTCCATTCAATCAATCATCTTAAGATATTTGTTTAAATATTTGACAAAGTAATTTGTTTTAATTGTGTGTTTTTGTATTGATAATAAATCCACAGTTAGGTATAATCTTCATTGATTTTAAAAGCCTAATATGTATAGTTTTGATTTAATAACTAGATATGTTAGTAAAATTAAAACAAAAAGTATTGTAAATTTACATAATCAGTTAAATATTTCTTCCATTGTCATATCGTTTGAGTTAAGCTAAATTAGATGATTTGGCTTCTTCAGTGATGAGCTGATTGAAGTTTTCAGTCCTCCGATATTTCGGTTCCCATGCTGTTCCCATTCCCAAAATCCCTAAAGATGGTCTTAAGCAGCTGAGCGCCGAAGAAACAAAATCATCTTAAAACAACGCCTGTCCAAAACATGAACACTGAAAGATATTATATAAATGGAGATTCATTATTAGTTGAAAAAAATATTAAATCAAAAACCTTATTTAGCTTGAAATTATAAGAATCAAATTAGTTTACATATTTAGGATAAAACATCAAAAAGATTAGAAAAGAGACAAGCAATAACTTGTTGCAGTTGTGAATCCTGTATCTTGAAATTGATCTTTAAGAATGTACAAAAAACAGTGAACAGCTAAGGCAATTATTATTTGAATATTTAGGTACGTAATTAAAAAAATATATAAAATAAGATATTCTATTGCACTCATCTCCGAATGACAAAAGACATTAAAAAATATGTTTTGGGTCTATTTGCAGTTAAAGGTATGCAATTTAATACACTTATGGCGTAAATATTAAAAACAATGTTTGATGTTCTGTTGGTCACCCATATTTATTCCTCGATGGCATCCCTTACTTGTAAAATTACATAAAAATAAGTTTCAATTGCTCCCTTATATGCTATAAAATAACTTTTAAAAGGCTTTCATATTTTTAAAAAGTACATTTCCCCTTGCGTTTCTTAAGTATATAATTAGAATTAGTACAAATTAAGACATATATTTTCATTTTGACCTCCATCTGGAATAAATCTTCGCTTTAGGGTATTTATCACAATTCAAAATAGAGTACAAAATACTGATAAGAATTAAAGCAGAATTATATCAAATATTGAACAATTTGTTACGCACCTGCAAGCACTTATAAAATTTATCAATATTTTCAACCATTCAAGAGAAATCTCAATCATACACTTCTGCTAAAATTACTATCAAATGAACATTATTAACAAAAACTAGAAACAAATAGTAAATATTGTTTAAATACCTGATGCAGTTGTGTCAAGCAACAGTTTCATTGGTAAAATGAGGTAGAAGTTCACATTTATAACAACTTCAATTTTTTGTTCTAACAGTATTCATATTAAAAACGTCTCAGATCTTGCAACATAAAAATTAATAGAATAAAAAAATAAAAAATCCGTCCGCTCTGTACCTCTTTAAAATGAATGTTCGGTGATTTTGGCCTATGCTCCTAATAAATCATAGTATAAAAATGAAAAAAGACCCTTGATTTGATGTTAATGTGTCTATTAAACAAAGGCGGACAATCATATTGAATGAATAATATTAATCACGCAGTAAAATTTGTATATTTCGTTTCACTAGTGATTTAAGGAGCTTTGAAATTTGATGAATTAATCTACTTTTATATTTTTGACGTCATTGTTAACAGCTGTGCACAAATGCAGAATAATTGTTAAGTCTATGATATCGTAAAAATACAATTTAGTCAGACCTACATTGACAAATGACTCTAGATAAGATGGATAGTCTATTAAGTGATATATTGCAAGTTCTGTTGTATTTTGATAATCATCAACAAAAATAGAACTCTAAAGAAATAACAAAATGCTACCATTACTTTATACCACGTTTACGGAGGTGCACAGTAGACAAAAAATAATGAATGCTTTCTTATATATTACATATTTTGTCTATAAATGGTTATTAAAAATTACGAGGCACATTTTTATTTGTAAGACAAAGAGGCACTGTCTTCATATACCTACATGATTTATATTTTCTGTAAACAGGTAAGCATTTAAATTATTGATGAAATTAAAAAAATATTTGTTAAAACAACTTATGTGTAAAATATATTTATGCAAATAATAAAGTTAATTTTATTGTGATGGCACTCTTTATATAGTGAAAGAAATATAATTATAAAATAAGTATGATTTTTCTGTGCATTGTTTATGTAAAATCACACATTTGCATGCACTAATACAACAAAAAAACAAAAATTATTTTTGTCACATCATTCCTATATTATTTCAGTCAAATATTTAAAAAAAATACGACACTAGCAAGTAAAACATTTATGATTCATTTTCGTACAAAAGCAATTAAAGAAATTAATAAAATCAATAAAATCAGCTTACAATATATGCCTTTGTTTTATTTGAAATTTCTTACAATATGGGGTCATCAAATGTACAAAGAATTTTAGTTGGATACGATTTTTTTTAACACAATTGCAATTCATTCATATGGGAACTTCAAAATATGAGTGACTCTGAAAGTACCTACTGAGAACCTTTATTTTGATTGATAATTTAACAGGAGGCATTTATCGAAGGCATTTCTAGAGGCACAATGGTTTGTTACTCACTGAAAACATATTTAAATAAAAAAAATGCATATTTCAAATCATACAAACTCAAAATATCGTCAAGTATAATGAATTTACAGATCATGAAAAAATACAATGAAAAACTTTAATATTGTTTTACATACATTGCATAAGCTGGTTTTATAAATTAAAAGTATATATTTGAGTGACTGATCTTTAAAACTACACAAATACAGCATACATATTATGAAACAAAATTTGTCATACCCGTAAAATACATAGGTTTTTCAATTTAGTTAAAACTAATCCAATTCAAATGAAACTGGACCAATAGAAAAGACATCATTCTATGCTATTATATAGTTATATATTGTACACAAAAACCAAATGACTGCTGCTATTGCGAGCTCAACAGTCTCGCTCGTAGTACCTGAGGCTGAGCATCTAGCGATAAAAGTCATCCATGTCCTGACATCTAACTGACAACTTTTAGCGGCTACTCAGGCTTCTGCAATGTGGATAGAGCTCTTAAGCCGTGTTATCCTTCATGTTGTCAAGCTCTGCAAGATCCTCGGCGGGAATGTCTTTATCTCCATAGCCCCACACTGCAGCCTCCTCCATGTTGTGATGATCTATAGTATAGCTTCCATCGCCACTCTTGGCGGCACGGCGAGCAATCATCTTTGCAGACACTGATTTCCCTGAAATTATTATATAAATTAATTTTACAAGTACAATTGAAGTTCATGTGTGAATAAATGAGGATTTAAAGTAGACATAAAATACGTCTTTTATACACATCTATAACCATATTTGACATATTTCTATCTTTGTAGAATATTACATCAATGGATGGTACTAAAATAATTAAGTACTTGCAAAACTTTACATTAGCACGGTCTGTTTATTTTGTCTTTTCACGTATTAAAAAACATTGGATTCAACTTTAAACTTACGCAACTCACAAATGTTACCTCCGATTGCTTCAAAACACTAGCTCATTTATTTAACCTTCATTTTCGTTCCTTGACTCTTATGGAGTAGGGTGGTTGACAGACTCCAATTCACATAATCTCAATTTAGATGTCCTCCGTTTATGTTATAAAAGCAATATGTTAGTATTACTTACTATCGTAAGCCCAACCAATTTTAGCAAAGAAGTCGATAACTCCTGTGGTAGGATTAAAGGTGTAGTCTCCAAGCTCTGCAGTCTTGTAATCCCAGGGGAACACATGGTGGTAGTTGTGCCAGCCTTCTCCCAGTGCTGCAATGGCCACTGCAATGTTCTCGACTGGACTTATGTTCCTATGCAATAAATAATCACATAAAATATACATCAGCTTATATTTTTTGATATCCTTACTAGAAACTCTTTATTACGGTATTCAATAATAACAATTGATGGGAATAAATAACTTGAAATAGAACAATATGTACTTCGTTTGTTGTACCCGTATGATTTATAAATGTTGTAAAGTTAAACTAAGATCATAGCCCTCACAATCAATCCTGAAAAGAGTTTCTTGTATATTATGGTTGAAAAAATAAACAAGGCTATAAACTACAAATATCACCTCAGTCTGGCAAACCAGGCACGTGGATCAATTTAAAATGTTATTTTAAGTACTACACGCAACAATTCTAATGAACAACCTCAGTGTAACAGAGGTCAGTGGGCCAATAGATGCGACACATTGAGAGTAATTTTCAATGGCTGCAAGATGATTGCAGGATTGTCGGATTAAAGTATGTCAGGGCAGGCACAGCATCAAAGCATTGATACTTTTCAAACCAAAGTCTCTGTTACAATAATTCTAGTATGGAATTTCACTGCATCGGTTTATTATTTAGACTAATCTTAACACATTAAATTTTAATAAAAAGAAAGATAAAAATTAATAAAAGCGTTTCATACAAGCAACAAAAGTTTATTTTATCAACAAAACGTCATTTTGTTATATTATCTTATATAAATCATTGAATTTCACTTCAATAAAGTTGAGAGTTACCTGTCATAGGGTTTCTGTCCCCACATGTGAGCCACACTGTTGACGAAGAAAGCAATGTTCAGAGTGACAGTGAAGCGACCGTTGAAGTTGACCCAAAAGCTGGTCCATAGTGTTTCTTGCCACAGCCACACGGGCAACAGCACTGGGATCAGGATATTCAGAATAGCAAATAGCGGGATGTATAATCTGAAATGCAATAGTTGAAACTTGTTGAAATATTTGTTCATACACCCATAGATCTAGTTAAGAATTAACGACTGAATATAAATGTGAGTATCATAATTGTATACATGGACTCTATATTATAAATCTTTTACTCTATGTTTTAGTTTTGATTGAGTTCACTATGAATAAAATATTCACTTAATAGTAGAATATGGAATGGCAAGTAATAAATCCAAATTGAAAAAAGATAAGTATATATCTTCTTCAAAGAGTCATTTTCGGGATTCGCTGGGTATGATACCCGCAGAAAAAGCAGGGAGATGTAATAAAATAAAATTCCTACTTCTTCTGCCACATGACAATGGGATCAGCCTCCAGATCAGACATGTCCACGCACTTGCGTCGCTCTACGACATCAGGGTGCGGTGTCAGGACCAGCCAGCCTACATGCGAGAAGAAGAAACCTCGCCGCGCATCATGCGGGTCCGAGTTCGTCTCGCTAAACTTGTGGTGCACGCGGTGATCCAGGGCCCAAGTGTACACGTCACGCTGAAATGTAATTAATTTTATTTATTGAATGAGAATTTCGCATGTAATATAATATAGTGTTATAAATCATGTTATTTTGAACCTCGTCGTGGTCTTTGTATTTATATTATATGTTGTTGCATAATTAATTACCAAGCTTAAGTATTTTATGGTTTTTTTTTAATACTTTAATAACTATTAATTTTGTAGCTATTGATAAATGAGGAAGGTGTGTTTGAATGTCTCCGGCTCCTTCTCAATTTTTGATTTGTTCATATTAATTATTGTATTTAATGCAAAGTTAAGCCTTTTAAAAGCCAATTATAACGCACTGTAAGTTGGGTTTCTTTATATTGACTCAGTAATTCCAACATTATGCAAACAAAGATAAGGATACTCATTTGCAAATAAAACCTGATGTTTAATGTGAATTCTCATGTAGTCAATATTTTAAACTAACCATAAAATTAAAATTGGGTATTATGTATTTCTTTACAAACCCAATTTGTCGGCAACAACATGACGAATACTTTTCAACACATGCATTTAATAAAGCAGTTTGATAATGATGTTGAAGGTGTTTTTTTTTTTTTTATGCTCTATATTATTTGCAAGCAGCTCTATTAAAGTTTTGAATATTCCTAGAAAATTAGACATGGCCCAGTAGTTTATTGTCTGTCATCTATAGTTTTTTTAAGAATTGAATTGTTAATCTCTGGCTATTTACGACATCCTTGGACAAACCCACGTTTTGAAGTGTTGCATAGTGAAATAATTAATAGTTTTTCTTATAACATCAGTATGCTAGGCAATTTAATATACTTTTTAAAAAGTGAAGATAAGGTTTGAAATTCTTAGCTTGATATTGATTTAGTGTTACAAATTTGTGTTGTGATTATAACTAATTACCTGTCCAGTAACTGTGAAGAGAGTGACTAAGAGCAGCCTCAGAGGCCACTTGGCTTTGTACGCTCGGTGAGACCATAAACGATGAGCTCCAGCTGTGATTCCGAATCCCGTGGTGTACACTGTTGCAAAGGCTGGAAATAGATTAAACTCATTTATTCAACCCCTCACATAATTCAACCATACTAATGCAACCTTTTTGCTCTTACAAGACAAAAACCATATTCTGTGGTCTTGTTCTGTTGTAGATTCTTTATAAATAGATTTTGAATTCGAATATTATGTTATATAAATAATAAGTACTTCTCACCCCAGAGTGATGTGTACAGCTTGGCCGTGGTGAACACCAAGTAGAACCCATAAAGACATCCTGCATGCAGAAATATCTGCACCAAAAGGTCTGGCCATCTTATCTGTGGCTTGAACGGTTCTGATTTGGCAACTTCCTCAGTCTTCTCGAGTTCCTCCGCACCGACCTTCCTCTGCCTTACAATATTTTCTGTACTATTCTGTTCCGTGTGCCCGTCACTCGAAAAGCTCTGTACGTTACTTTGATCACTAGGAATAATATTTTCATTTGCATTTTTATCTATTATGCTATTGTCTACATTGCTAGATATTTTTCCATTTTGTAGAGGTCTTTCTAGGGTTTTGTTGACATCAAAGTCGGTTGAAGGTGTGATTGGCTCCGCTGAGCAAGCCTGCCTGGTGCTCAGAGCTGCATTTGTTGAATCCGGCGCCATTGTAATCCGTGTGCTTTGATAGAAATGCGTTCAATTCATTGGTGCAGTCAATCTGTAAACAAAGAAAACCAAGTGTTATAAAATATTTTAATCTTACCTTATTGAGGAGATAAAAACCAGGTCTGTCTTCAAGATTACTCTGTTTGAACAAAAATATAGACAATTATGCATTACTGATAAAGGTAGGCACTGAGAATTTTAGTAATTCAAGGCCTTTACAACATTTTAATTTTAATTATTTATTTCAGATATTTTATTTAAAGTTATTTGAATGCTTTTTGAAATAACACATAAAATAAAATTTATAAAATTATTTGTGAAAACCAAACTTATAAAATATCACACATCGGCTAAACACTAAGCGTTTTAAGATCGCTTAATAAATAAATAATGTTAATTATAACATTTTCACTTTTAAACTCAGACTTATTTTAATTACACAATATACTGTAAAATATAACCAATTTTTAAAAATTTGTTTAAAAACAAATTATGTAGCTTGTTTTAATTTTTTTATTAAATTTGTTTTTTTTTTGTTTTAAGAAAAAGTGTACTCACAAAAAATGTTATTAGACTGAATATTATTTTTCAAAACCAAATTTATTTTTTTAGGAATAGGGTAAATATTTTTTTTGTCCATTGTGACTTAAGCCTAATTTTGAAAATTATAAAAAATATTTTTATTTTCTTCAGAAACAATCTGAATTTAATTTGAATTTCTCCAAAATTGCGAGCCGATAATTCAGGCTATATTGTTACACCCTTCCAGAGCTATACTCCCTATTGTGCTGTCAGGGTTACGATATAATTCGGAGAGTGATAAAAGAATCGTGCAGAGGGTCAATAAGTCCGATATTTATGGACAATTAATGCAAATTAGCCTAGCCTTGGTTCTAATGATCAAGATCGGGTAATTGTGATTCGGCAGTATTTCCACGCCTTCTGGAAGACAACTTCTAAACCCTTCGTGGAGCAGTTCCAGTTTTTCAATTCTGTTAAAACCAAAAACCGTGAAAATTCGACCAAAAATCCACTGATAAAAATTTTCTGTGATATCCTTATCTACAACACGGCAAATTCCGGAGACGTCCCATGCGGCCTCGTAATCTTACAGAGTAGTGTGAATGTAGAAACTATGTTCTCAAATTATCTGAGCTTAGGTATTTTCCACTCGTGTTAATTAGCAACAAATGCTTATGTTATAAACGCTAATTTTTCAGTTTATCTGGGTTTGGGTGTCTCCCTCTCAATGAATAAAAAAGGGCGGAGACGTATCAAGCCGAACAGTCACAATTATACATAAATGTTTTCTACGTGTCTCTCCTGAGGCCTACAATTCTTAAAGAGTATTATGGTTACAGATTCTCAAATTATCTGGATTCGGATGACTCCCGCTCACGGAGTAAAAATGTATTATATATGGCGGATAATAGCTCTTTTGTCAGCGTGGCTAATAAATTATGTATTCTAGCATTAACGATGCACGTTTATGGCGTTGGAAACATTGTATTTACAGGGCATCAACTCCCTTTAAATGTATGCTTATTTATGATTGGTGTTGCGCATAATAAAATGCATTTCAACGGAAAAATGCCGATATTTCATGTTACATCGAACCCAAGACGGTTTGGTTCAACTCCGACCAAAAATAAATCACAGATGTAAATAGTTAGTTTCATTGGTCCCTGGTCTATTTATTATATGAGACGTGATTTTTGAGGTCATTCGCCTTTTTCGATTTGCCGACATTTCATGTGATATCAATCTCAAAAAATATGCATTCATTTTTGAACAATAATTATTGACATGGTTTGTTTAATTTTTTAATAGGTCGTCCCTAGTCATTTTTTTTATTATAAGCGTTATTTTTGAGGTCATTCACCCCCAATCAATTTGCTCGCGACGAGAAAATTAAACATACTGTCCAAACAAAACTTTTTTTCAGAATATATGTATAAAAAACAAGAATGTGCCATTTACTTATTTAATTTATGATGATAGAATTCACAAACGAGCAAAAGATGATAATGTTTAAAAATATTGTATATTTTCGTAATTTTTAATAGTATTAGAAAATCACTGTTTTAGTGATGCAACGTAATTTGAGCATAATGCAACCAATATATAAAAAAAAAAATTTAATAATTTGTACTGATACAAATAAATAAAAAGTTTAGGTCTAAACCAAAATCTGAAACCGTCTTACGCAGTATCGCTCCATAAATCGGATCTGGCTTGAATCCACCAAATTCCAATTCAAGCGAAAAAACCATAGAAAAGCGAATTGCGACAAAACTGTGTCGTCATTAAAATATGCTTTAATCAAATTTATCTCAGAAGGCTCTGAAAAAGACGATCAAAGTCTCGAATTCCAACACAAACCGAACGATCGTATCGACACAAAAACAAGATGACTGAATCACACAATTGCGTCTGACCTTCCGACTCCATGGTCAGGGTGCTGCGTTCTTGGAAACGGTGAATGGGCGCGGGCGAGGGCGGAGGGTGGAGGGTGGAGGGTGGAGGGTGGAGGGTGGAGGGTGGAGGGTGGAGGGTGGAGGGTGCAGGGTGGAGGGTGAAGGGTGGAGGGCACGGGGGTCGGCGCCACCAGGACTGCCCCACCCCAGGGGCGCACTCCGCGGGAGACTAGCATCCTACAGACTTTCTAGAAATTTCTCTAACGCGAAAGCACTACACTTATAGCCATATTAAATACTTCGTAATACTTCGGACTTAACGTTTTTATTATTGTGTTTCGTACCTTTAAAAATCACCAAAATATTATTCACTAAGTTACGCAAATACAAAAAATATTTAAATTGAAATGACATTGTATGAAAAGCTTTTGCGTTCAAACTCAAAATCCTAATTTCTCTATACTAGAAAGATACCTCAAACTTTGTCTTGTAACTGAGCCTTCTGTGATTCATTCTGAATAAATGTTTTTTTTTTTTGTACGTAATAATGTTGGTATTTCAATTGAATGAACAATAACGAAATAAACTTCAGCTACTTGCGCTGCGCCGGTGGCTCCTTTTTGATCGATATTTTTTTTTAAGAGCACTTTTACATTCCTGAGTGGATCCTGATATATACGAGACAAATACAGTCCGTGCTAAATGCGATTAGATAAGAAACATCTGCAAACCTGCATACGAAGATTTAACATGTGTTGAACTTAGCACGAAGGCCTCTACGCACGTCGCAACAAATCGTACAACCGACTTGCAGTTAGTCAATGGCATCCTTTTATGGTTTTTCCTGATTAAACAAAGCAGGCTAGTTGGACGATTTGTTGCGACGTGTGCAGAGGCCTTTAGGATCAATATTACTATCTAAGATAAGAGTCCAACTGTTAATTTGTTCCGAGACCACGAGGCGTGAGTCACCAGCCCGGCGCGCCTTAGTGCTGGGAGGAACATCTGGGTCACTGGAAGACCTGAACGCAATCTATTCAGATCTAGTCAACCTTATATATTATATATATATATATATACTATTATATAAAACCCAAATTGTAAGATTACTCATACAGATACAACGATGATGAGATAAATCTAAAGCGTACACCTTGAGCTCTCCGAGAATCAGGAGGTCGAAGATTTCCATATGAGTACACACTGAAGCATTCTAGACATATGAAGTAACAATATTTAATTTAATATATATATATATATATGTCCGCCACTGTAATTATTGGGCCGACCACTGCCGTGAGCTCAAAGCTCAATAATTGATCATAAGCCGAAGCAAAGCCCAAAATCAATCACTCGTGTATAACTTGCTTAATTATGCATACGGGACGTGAAACCAATTACTGAGGGAATTGATTTTTTTTATGTCAGCGAATTGTACAATTCTAAATTCCCTTTTATTTACAAAAAAAAAGTATTGAAAAATAAGCCTGATTTAAAAAGAAAAATATTTATTATTAGTAAATAATATATAATTCTCGTCCATTCTTACGTTTACGTTAAATTTGGTCGATTTAGGGAACGCCAGGTTTTCCACAAATCTTCCTTTGAGCCACGCGTTGTTTTTATTTTATACACGTTTTGTGTGTTTTAGATTAATGAGATTTTTTTTCAGTATATTTATTATTAATAAAGCTACTTCAATTTCAGCCTTCATTATTCCTCTTCAGCTCGTGTTCTGTGTTGTCATTATGATTGTAAACAAGGCGTAATAATAGGAAGTCCAACCCCGATGTGCGTCCACGAGAAATTAGTACGGGGGTGGTAAAGGTGTGCCCACACCTTTCCCGGCCCTCAGCTTTTGCACCCTCTGCTACTCCATGGTACTTCACATGTCTATGTCGAGGCATGGTTCTCACCATTATATTACGCAACAGGTTTTATATTATAAACCATCGCAATTCCATTGCCCTTCCACAAATATCTTCTTCATCGAGTGCCTCTCGTCAGAGGAGGTTGGCGATCATTTCACCGAGCATATACTCATGCTGATTCAGTGTTCATGGTATTCTAAAAAATCTGCGTATTGCTGCTGGCCAGTAGCTTATATAAGTGTCCCAAAATTAACGCAAGATTTGACTTTTGTCGCCATTCTTGCAGTAAAGTTTTGGGAACACTAAAAAAAATAATTTGATAGCTGACAGTTTAGGGTTAGTAAAAATGGAGCGTTACACGATAAAACAACGTGTCTTCATTATTGAACAATACTTCAAAATTAATGAAAGCTTGCCAGCCGCAGTTCGAAAATTTCATACAAAATATGGTCGGAATAGTGTTTTACTTTACTGCAAAAATGGCGACATATTCAAATCTTGCGTTAATTTTGGGACACCTTTAAAACTCTGGCGTTTAGATCTGATACTCCCGCAGCAAGCTACAGAAACAATACATCATCCCAACAAATATAAACATACTCAGCATATATACGTTATCAAATTCATGCACAAAAATCCAATAGGGTCAAAACGCCTTATGATTCATGTGCGTTGTTAAACTATGTAGTGTTACAAATAAAACTAGTCTGTCGTGAATAATTTGATGAAATAATGTGCTGGAGCGGCGCCCCTCGACCTCGGGGACGACTGACTCAAAGCCCTCGATTTTTTTCCCAGTAAAGATATTATGTGACTCCCCGCCACGAGCCGCCCACGCCATCAGGCTTCGGCGCCAGCCCGAATTCCGCGCACACGCCGGGAAAACAAACCACCCCTTACCGAGGGGGCGGAAAACCCGGAGCCAGGGCGTCTCTCTCTGGCGCAAGGGGAGCGACCGAGACAGGGGAGGTTCGCGAGGATGCTCGAGGTCGTACTCAATTTAATTCGCTCGTGCCTTTCCCCTTTGCTCGAGTCCAACAGGCTGTCGCCGAGCTGTCGAGACTTTCCTCTTATCTCTATTAAGCTAGGATCGGCGATGGGTGGAATCGTTAATCACTTATTCGGAATATCACTTCTTTGTTCTTTTATTATGCCATAATTTTTTTCTCTAAAGAAATTTCCAGACTAATTGCGCCATAAAGTTTGAAAGCATTCATACTTACGATATATGTTTTAGGTAATCGATTCACGAGAAAAATACTAGATTATTTTTTTGGTAACAGGTGATATTCAAATCCACATCTGCTGCCGGCTGAATTGGCCAAGAATTTGAATCGTTATATGCATATGTAAAACGATGTACCTAGTTACTAGCATATTTGACCTTATTATTAAATATTGATTAATTTTACATTGCGTTAGATACACACACGAATCGACTCAAGAAATCGTATCCTTTTTTTATAAAAAAAAATATTTATTATTAAAATAATTTAGTTTACAGATATCATTCGTGGGTGATAAAAATACAAAATGTGTAGTAGCGAACATGTGCTGACCCCGAATACCGAGAATTCAACAGTTTAATCTACATAATTTTAAATAACTGCTGTAGATTACTCCCAACTCATCGCACGCCCCTGGCATTCGGTCCATTTAATTACATGCTCTGATTTAAAATTCACTGTGCGCTTCATATTCACATTCAAGTAAATAATAAAAAATATTTAAAAAAAAACTTTTTAATTTTGGCTAGTGGCTATATTCAATGGTCAACATTTTCAACCAAAAATAGTAAACACTGCAGCATTTGAAGAAGAGGCTTATCATTTCAATTAGAAGCAAATAAATCACTGTGTCCGAAAATCTACAAAAAAAAAAATTAATAGTACAAATTGATTAATAAATTTAAGAAATTCAATATTTTTGACAGAGAGTACTTGGTGGAATTCTATTTTAATATTTTTGAATAAAATACTTGAGTGATTTCCAACACTTTTATTTTTATTAGTGACCGGTTTCGCCATGTTTGATAATGCCAACGTGAAAGGTTGGCGAAACCGGTCACTAATAAAAATAAAAATGTGGAAAATCACTCAAGTATTTTATTCAAAAATAATAAATTTAATATGATAAATGGTTCGACTGGATTTGTATCGATCGATGGTCCGTTCGGCACAGAGAATCGAAATGACCACATCGCATGCGATACATTTCACGCCTTTGATAAATATTTACCCACTGGCGTGGACCGCCACTGTGCAATGGCACGTGAGGGGTCACGTGGCCGAGCCGCCCAACCAATCCTGGCCCTCGGCTGGAGACAGCGGCGGACACTCCGGCATGCAATATTTATCACTAAAAAAATTGCGGTCGATATAAAGCCTGACAAACGGTATATCATGCTAACTATTTTTTTTGTAAAATTTCGAAGTATATTGTAATGAAAAATACGATTAAAAACTTGATAAATAAAAATACTGCATCGTAAATTTTCATCTCTTTTAAAAAAAAAAAAAATATTCATATTAGTGGAAATCAATATAAACCTAGTAATAATTACGGGGTGCCTTCTGTGTCAAAACACCAATAGTATACTAAAATGAACTTAAAATACGCCTATTTATTTTTCTATTCAACTTTATATGTAACATATTATACAAACATTTTATATACAGTCAAAAATATGAGAAAAAGTGATATTTATTAATGAGAGTAAATGTAGTCACTGTGTCGAAACAAGAAAATATATTAATTATTTTGAAAGTTTTGTTTTAAAATGTTCGCATATTTGTTCAGTTGTAATATTTGCAATTTAATTAAGTCACAGCTTATTTTGGGAACGAATTTACATTTGGGTGAATCCGAATGTATAACATACATTTCAATCTGATTTTCTTATTATTACATAGATTTCAATTTTTTTTTTAAATTTACTGTGAAAATCAGCTTGTTCCCAAAACCCTTTGAAGTCGTGGTTACCCTACTTTGTGTTGTATAGTTTGAATATTCACCGCGAATACGCTAATATAAAATACCAGATACACCACAAATTTATTAAATCAGAAGTTTTTATTATTTTTAAACAGGTGTTTTATTTATAAGTATTGTTTTCACAATGAATAGTTAAGAGCTTTAAAGGTATGTAAAATATTTAGAATCACCATGTATAATATATTTAACCAAAAACCCATATTTTAATTCATAGAAAGTTTAAGTAATATTTTATATGAAAACTATAATTAAGTGTTAAAGCTGCACATTTATCAACGTATTATTCGGAGAAAAAATATAATTCGTATGAAACATTCGGCAATATTGTATCAGAAACATTGCAGCAGCTGTGATAAGTCATGTGTTATCACCAGACTATAGACACAATATCAATTAAAATTGAGGCTATGTGTAAAATGTCAAATACGCGTAATAAATTATTTTTTTCCCAAAACAATAACTAATTTATCTAAACATAAAATACTGGAGTTTAACACTCAATATAACGCAGGAATTTTATTTGGATAATTATTCATAATCAGTGAGCTTAACAAAAATATTCTTTTGGCTTAAATTAATTAATCAAGAGAACGTTACATTTACGAATGTTTTTATTAAAATTGTATATAAATTTATTCAAATATTTCAATGTTTTTTCATTACCCTCCATTTTCTATACAAAAAACTTACTCGATATGTGAATATGTATTTTTATTGACTCGTCATTAATTACTCGTCTGAAAAGCTGTCAAATACGTTATATAGATCCTGTAAATAGCTTTTTCACTGATATGCTATCAGCGATTTAATATAGCTTTACCCGAATACCATAATATGTATTGAGAAACCATTTTAACACTTGTTTTAGTAGAATCTTCCAGAAACCGTAAATCACTTGATACTTTCCTACGACTCAAAACAATTCAATTTAACTTATGTACGTACATTAATAAAATGTTAATAATAAAACGTATTGTGGATGCAATCCCTATTATGTATATACGTATTCAAAATATATACAATCGTAATTTCACTCTTCAGAAACTGCCAGTCCTATATTGGTTAAACAAAATGTAATGCATCACGAATAAAAAGCTATCAAGTCATTATCATGTAACATGGTCTGATGTTGAATTAATACTTTTAGGAATTATCACAAACTATCTCAGTCACGCAACTAATTAGTGACTTTAGTAAGCGAGTGATTTGAATCACCCGTATAATCACAGTACACTCATAGAAGCCGTGCTACCGGGTTGCATAACAAGAAAACACTTTTCAAGACATCATGGAAGAAACATCATCACATTTACACCAAGGAACCAACGAGGTGTGAATATAACTAAAATTATTTATAATGACTTTTGTGTTGTTCCGACTTTTTAATTTTTGACTATTGAAGATGGCAAACAAGCGTGTTGTCGAAACCAGCAAAAATACAACAACAACAAAAATTCAGTCAAAAATATAATTAAACGATTTTGAGATTGCTTGGGTGTTCTTTTCGGGGATAACCCTCTTAAGGCAGTTGCTTCCAGCCTTTAATTGCCTCTGGTGTCCAACCGAACAACAGAGGCAGTCCATTACCCGGCGAAATCGTGTCATTTAATTAATTTAATTGCCACTTTATTTTTCTATGTCGAAAGTTGATGTTTTTACAGAGTATTGAGAAAACTATAAATTATATTTATCTATTTTTTATTATTTAATTAACGTCCATTTTCAGGGTAAAATAAAATCTTGAAGATGTTGAAAAATTGGATAAAATGAAGACTTTTCAAAACCAAAGAATGTTAAAGATATTTTTTTTTAATTTTTAAAATAATATATCGCACAGGGTTTATATTTAATCTTTTAATTCCAATTGAAAAAAAGACTTTTAAATGTTTAGGACCCTTGGAAAAGGGACATGACGAGTCTCCAAATTCCTACTCTTCAATCGGAAAAACACATATTTATCATATTAATAGTAAAATTATAAGAATTTAAAAAATATTCTGTTCGGAAGAAGGGATGTATCAAACTTTTTGCATTTAAACTTGTTTGATTGGTGCAGTCGATTTTTCGCAAAACGGACTAGAAAATGATCAAAAAAACTCGATTATGGGACCTAGACTGAAACATCGGAAGACTTGCGTTGCGTCAATAATTACGCACTAAAATAGTGCAAAAAAAATATTTTTAAGGTGCAGATACTGTGTAATAAAAAAAGATTTTTTTTTTCAGTATAAAAATAATAATAATAGTAAATTAATTAAATAATATCACGTACATGTAACGCGGCCGTTAGTCCGGACACGTCTGTCGGCCAACGGAGAGCATGGGGGTAAGGTCATCGACCTTTTTTAGTAAAATATAGTATGGCGACGAGTCACCATAGTAATTTATTACTATTGGTTCTTTTTCTTTTTGATTAATTCTGTACAGAAACAATTATTAATTAACCACAGCGTTTAATAGATTGTTTTTATAGCATGAAGCAGAAAGATAAATAAAGGCGAATTCCGATACCCATGAAATAAAAGTAATAACTCGTATATGAACGAATCTACTATACGACCCAATAAATAGGCGTTTTAAGAGTAAAAAGATGGTTCAATTATACGTTTTAATCAATCGATTGAATACTGCAAATAAAGAGGTATTCGACAACATATAATCTAATGACCATTAATTACACTTTATCGTGACAAGTTTTAAACAGATTTTATACATTTCAATAGAAATTCGCTTTTGAATGATACCAACTAATAATGATGTTATATTTACATATAAAAAAATTGTATTGACTCGTGCAATATCAGTACAAATCATCTCTGACTGAATTGAAAAAGACGTGAGACCAATTACATAAATTTGGGAAACGAAACGGGAACCCCTCTTAACTTACTAGATAACATTCATCAAATGTGAAAATATATAAATAAAAACAATAATAGTTCTGCAAAGTCACTACATTGTATAAGAATTTAAAAAAAAAAACTGTCTGTATAACTGTGTGTTTGCATTTTAAAATACCTTTCGTTGAATCACGAAAAATGGCATCAGAATATCAATCGACCCATCTCTGGTAATAATTTATCGTTTACAGTCAGGGTCGAACAAGAGCATAAATCTATTTCTTATTAACTGAGTTTAATCTGAATTAAAATTAATGGCGGTTTGAAACTGCGGATAATCGAAAAAAATATCTGTAATCTTAACTAAGAACGTATTAGCCTAATGACGAGGATATTATAAATCATGATATTGAGTTGAGGGCTCTCTCCTTTCAACGGCAATATCAGATTTACGATAACAGCAAAGGCGAGGGTGCTCAATAAAATAAAAGATCTTAATTTATTATTAAAAATTAAATCAGTCAGTTGTGTTTAAAATGTAACGGTTAAACGTATAAATAATTTAATTAATTTAAAAGGTAAATGCGTTTTAGCGTTTTTTTTTTTAAATATTATGGTTTAAAATTGAGGTCAACAGTATTCGCCTTAAAACTATATATAAATAGAAAAAACTAAGAATATAAATACGTTAATGAAACCAGTTTTGCTAAGTAGGTTGACATCTTCAAACATTCTTTGTGAGAAAAACCGGTTTCTATCAAAATCATTATTATTGTAATTTTGTTTGTAAATTAATCGAAAAAAAGGATTCATAGAGTTCAATACACTAATTTCTTTCAACTACTATTTAATTGTAATTGTTTTAACAATAATTTTAATTTGAGATATATGCATATTTTTAAGTAAAACGCAATTTCGGAAGAATGCGGTAATGCGGTCAGAAATGAGATTTATAATTTTTTCATCGTTACGTATTTATCCTGAAAATCCTGATTCTGAAAAAAAATCGGATTGTGTGACTGAGGCTTTATCAGCAAACCGGTCAAGGCCGCCACGAGGCTTGCGAGGAGAGGACCTGACCACAAAACACAAAACTGGACCCGGTTTACGTTACCACTTTCGTAGCCCACACTGTATCTTGAATGATGCAGTCATGACGTTATTCTTACATTGCATAACACTAACGAAAGCAAAAGGCTGCACACTAGTATTAAATTATTTAATTATGTTTCGATGCTGGAAATTCTCATCGCAATGTTACGAGCAAGAGCGCCTTTGTTTGATTGGACACACGAAATCAAAAGAGTCGGTTATTGGGAACAAGTCAAACATGAATGAATAATAGAAAAATTCAAACAAATAACTGCAGTCATATTTTACCTAGTATATTCGTTGTTACTATGCCGGATATTCTATCTAACAATTTGTGAATACAATTCTCTTCCTTTGTTCTAACGAAACACAATTATATAACTAGGTTACTTACAATAGTCGAAATAAATAATATACTTAAGAAGCTTTACGTAATTTACTGATTTTAAAAATTTTCATTAATATTTTGAGTGGTTTATTTAAATATGTAAGCTCAGTGTCTATTCACCACAAATTCCCCAATTTCTCCTTTTTTTATTTATAATCAAAATAAAATGAAGTAATTAACGGATTTTGCTTTGAAACCTTGGCATAAAGTAATCAAGTCCGAAATAATAAAACGTGAGAATTTGAAATAGCGGCAGTTGTCTCATGCCTAACGTCCCGACTGTCTCGTGATAGCGATCCCGTTACCTTAACAAGACTCGCCATTTTAATTATTCAAAGACACTGGTAAAATAAAAAAAAATATTCAGCTATTCAACAGTACCACCAATGTGCCGTCCAGATGCTCGTAGATGGCACATTGTCATCCAAATTATCCGCAGTACAAAGAATCGCGTCCAAAGAACGATTGTCCCCCGCGACACCTGACAGGTATTGTTAGCGCAGAGATTGCGCCAGCAGGCGTGACGTCACACCAGACACTCAAATTATACCACAACTGGAGAGTGGAACGGGCCTCGAGAATGGGAGCAGTGGACTCACACCAACCGCTGACGCACCTTCACGGGTTATTTGCCGCAATCATCGTTTGCTCAACTACAAAATGAACTCGTTATGTCATATTATTTCATTTGGGTGTATCGCGAGTGTAACGGTAATTAGTGTTATTAATTTATACGAAGTTCACCCGAACGTTTACCATTTTACTTTGAACCTAATATGCCCAGGTGTTCAATGTATATAGTTTGATGAATTGAACATAAGTAAGGTTAGGCTACAGTAAATCAACTACCAAATCAGCATTGAAAACAAAGTTGTAGAGCAGTGCTTCTCAAAGTGGTCCCTGGGATCATTCAGGGGGTCTTTAGAAAATTAAAATCGATTTGGGGATCCCTGAACAACGACAGGGGGTCCGTGCAAGATTCAATATAAAATAAAAAAATTGTGACACATTTTTATTAATATGGAAGTTAAAATAAATAACAATGAATACATACACGATTTTTACATTCTAAGTAAAATATAAATATAGACAGGTGCATAAAATACATGTAATAACAGGCATCGCGATGAATCAGGCAGGTTTATACAGGAACGCAATATGAATTTATGTAGTTTTTCACCCAGGGTCCGTAGGCAAGTTTTGACTATGAAAGGGGGTCCATGGGGAAGTTTTGACTATGAAAGTGGGTCCATGGGGAAGTTTTGACTATTAAAGGGGGTTTGTGGGCAAGTTTTGACCATGAAAGGGAGTCCGTTGGCAAGTTTTGACTGGGGGTCCGTGGGCTAAAAGAGTTTGAGTGCCACTGTTGTAGAGGGTGGGATGCTGACCAAGAAATGAAAGTAAGAATTGAGCTGAAACCATGACACTTCTGACAGCAACCATGTGAAAAATCGAGACATTTGAAATGTAGCTTAAAAGCAGAATATTTAAATTCCATGGATTAATCATGGAAGTCCCTTTTTATATGAACGCAGCGTATGACTGTGATTATGCCTGCAGATCATTATTTGGGCTGTAAGATAAAGTATACTCTGTATACTTGTGATGAGTATGCATTATTTTATATTTTGTATATACAAAAAAAAAACGACAGGATATATAAAGGTAAAAACAACTAGTAATATTTTAAAAGCCATGTGAATGAGAGCATCTGAAACCACAATGATACACGCTGAATGATGTGAAGTATGTAGTCCACGCGAGAAACGCCTGAGCGTTTCTCTGTCCATTGAATCAAAGCAAGATTAAGGCGTCAGTTAATTTACAGCTCGAAGAACCGATTGTTAAAAATGTATGAA
Organism: Atopsyche davidsoni; assembly: GCA_022113835.1. Taxonomy (NCBI): domain Eukaryota; kingdom Metazoa; phylum Arthropoda; class Insecta; order Trichoptera; family Hydrobiosidae; genus Atopsyche; species Atopsyche davidsoni. The sequence goes on from JAILWY010000013.1 coordinate 15,027,230, forward strand.
ATCTATTGTTACGAGCAGTAATACTAGCCATTCAATCTCTTAACGATGAGCTATACCAATCTACATCTGGGATCCGCGAAAACGATTGATACGTGAAACATAGTGAAAATATACTCTGCACGTATTTTTAAAAACTGATAAAAAAAAATTTATGTCAGTGGAGGAGTTTTAAAAATACATTATAAGACGCGGTAGATGAAAGAATCATATAAACTTATACCCCAGGTAGAATAAATGATTTTTCGATTAATAAAAAATATAATTCAATGACGTCAGAGCCCATAAGTTAAATTTACTATATATTTTTTTTTGTACATTAAGACAAAAATGCAGCAGCTTTTTTGTTCGGATAACATTAAAACAGTGTTTCATTCAATTCAGACCAGGGTCTCCGGTTTTGATGGTCGGCAGAGCGCAGTTACTGTTTTTATTCATGTTTCGCAAGGCACATCGTCAGTTGTGCTTAAAGTTAGTCTATAGCGGCAGCATTGCCCCAGCCACAAAATGGAAAACCATTCAATAGTTTTTATTAGTCTCTGTTTTAAGGCCACTCCGAAAAAAATCAAGAGAACAGGATTGCATAACTGTGTGCAGAATGGTTGAATTATTTGTGTGAAGCAGCGAACGATTTCACCGCAGACCACGTAACGATGATGTCAAGTCCACGACCACAATCAGCTGTTCGATAAAAAAAATGTTAAGAAGTCTTCACATTTCATATTTTAGAAATATATTAATAAAATATAGAGATAATGTCTACGTGTGTATATGTATATATGATTCAATCTGTGGTTTTATTTATATACCGAGACGTTTTAAATACTAGCCTAGCATTTAAAGAACCACCCTTTGGTGAATATTTTTCAAAGTGAAATATTATAATATTTTTAAAACGGTTCAGTATTTTCTGTGAGCAGACTTCATGGAAGACAGCGACCTCCGTGCAGCGATTCATTGATTTTCCACCGCAAGCTGTAAACAACGTAAACCGATAGTAACCACGTGGTGTTTATGTTTATTGGTACAAGGAACTGAATTTTAATTTATATTTTATAATAAATAGCTCAGTTTAGTTCCACGACCACAAAAATTACAAATGAAATTGCCAACATTTTCATATAATTTTAGTTCATTAGTAATGATGGGCTATTGTGCTGGTTGCATTTATGGTATAAAACATATCAAAAATATGATTGGACATTTGGAGTTGATTGCTTCATCCTTGATGATTGATTAATCAAGAAAAAATTCTAACTTGCTTGACTAATTCCAAGCCTTTGTAACTTGCGGATCCTGTAATCCTCATCGTGTATGAGAACAAGTGCATTTTACTGCTAACTGTTTCAATACATCGTCATGATATTTATACAAGCATAAAAATATATCCATCATAGATTTTATTTTTATGATTTGTAGTTTTAAAATTTTTATACATAATATTCATGCTAACATTTTAAAACTTAAGTGACTATAAATGTGTTATCGCTAGTACTTTACTAACAAAAATATTAAATATGTCGTAATTTCTATAAACTAGAAAGGCTCAATCGAAAATGTATTATATTTAGTATTAATAACTTGATTATATCCAAAATTATACTATTGTATTATAACTACAGAAATATTTATTTTTATGTGCAAAAAATTACTATTTTTCACAGGGTTTACGATACGGGCATTGAAATAATAACTATGTGATATGAATAATATTTTACTAAGAGCTCGCCATGCATGCGTCACATTATGTTAGATTATTAGTCTAGAGCAGTGTTTTTCAAACGGTGTTTCGCTATTCAATGTCAAAGATTTTCCGATATATTTGTTGAACACCAGTTATTTACGAAAATGCGACAGAAACAAGTTATAAAATCACTCGAGCAAAAAAATTCTACTACTACTACATCTGTAAAAAAAATCATCTCTGAAAATCAGTATTTGCATTGCTTGATTATTTTTTTTATAAAACCAATTTATTGTTGTGAATATATTTAGAATTGATAAGATTTAAAGGGAGATGTGCCATTCGGAAAGCGCTGGTCGAGTGATGTTTCGGGTCAACTCCCTGTAATGGTATAGGTCACCTGTGATTTACCTACTTCACCCACACTCCGTGGCAACTCAGAAGCTAGAATACGCAATGACAATTCGGCTAGAGTATATAAAAAATACACCCACAAGGAATATATTTTAGATTAATTCGACTTACAGCATTTGCTCTTTCAATACAAATCAATCAAGCACACTGACACAGACGTGAATATTCACTAGATCAATTCAGATTTGCTGTGCATAGTTCGACCTTAAATATTCTGTTAGTTGAATATCAAAAGTATGCATTCGTAAGTTATGTAGCATTACATTACATTTTTACGTAAAATAAACATGTTTTTGAATATGTCGGACACCATAATGGCCGCCGTGTCAACCCCCAGACGAGATGTCGCGTGAGATACTGCGAGGGTGGGGGAGGCTTCGATTCGTTCTAGATCTAAATAGAACGACCGTCCGTTCACTTGCTGCATTTTTACACTTAACCATGTCGTGTTGAAGGCGATTAGATACGTGTCATTGGACTCCAGTAATTATAGACTAAATAGACCCCAGGTAGAAATAAAAAAATCCCTAGTTTGCCATTTGGTATGCACATTACAGGGTTAACATCAACGGTGTACTCAAAGACACATCATATCGCGATGATGCTAAAATATGATAGCAGATCATATTTTAGCATTTAACAAAAATAATTTTTTAATATCTTTTTCACAGTATCAAATCAAAGGGTCAAAAAGTTAACATAAATGATTTATATTTTAAAATAATATTTCATCGAATATGGCTGGCAATGCTTTATTCTCGAATGGACCGCACGCCAATGCAAATTTTACATTAATGAGTTTTAAAAATACAGTACATAAAACTGACGTTTATTTACTTATAGTGAATTTTCTTTAACCTGTATAAAGTAGGTGCACGAGAGACTGTTTCCTATGAACTCCAATATTAACATATTCAAGATCCATATCATAACAAACCCGACGCGTTGGTACATTTTGCATACATTACACGAATAAACATAAGTATTTTAAGTTATAAATAGAAATACATTTTAATTTATTTTAACTAGCTTCCTTGGCGGAGTGTGGCGCAGGGCGGTGAGCCCCCGTAGCCAACCAGATGGCGCCTGTTTATAGTTCTGATCTAATTTCATATTTGATTTATCTCTGGCTTAAGTAAACGGAAACCATAACCACGGCGAAGACAGATTACCACAAAAATAGTTCCCGAGCTCTGATGTACATTAACACCAGAAATCACTGCACAGTTGAACTAAAAAAAAAATCGAAAAATTATTAACAGTCCACTATTATTCGTAAAAAAAAAGGGTAAATATTGATATATTTAGCCTTGAGATTTCAATCAAAAATATCGTTACCTCCAAAAAAATGATTTCGTGTATGAGTGTAATATTGATAAATATAAACTTGTGTAAAGAAAATACTTTATTGTATGTACGAGTTTGTATCACAGCTGCAGATATAAACATACAATGAAAACATATATTATATAATTTTATCACTCTTATTGATGACTAACAATACACGTGCAGACAACAATATTGTGTTTTCGTACAAATATTATTGAATACAAGTTCGTAGTAGTATAAATCTAAATTGCATACATATATCTAGTATACCACTTTGAAAAGTCTGCATGTGAAAACACGTGTCAATCTTTCTCGTTAACCTTGATAAGATACAGAAATCTCATCGCGATACTCGAGTGTGTCAGGTGTGAGCTTAAATTCACTTGACGCCATATTGAAAGCGGACTTTGTCCCAGCAATTAATATCAATAACCGAACTGAGTATGATTGAATGTAGAATCTGATTGATCCCAGAGCAAGTGCTCAAATGTCGCACGCCGGCCAGCCGTGGTGCACAGCTTCCAGGAACTCATGGGACCACTCTACTGATGCTTTTATATTAAAACAACGAATATGAACACCCAGACATGAATGATTTCATAATCATTACTTTGTAGTTTTAATATTCATGGTTTGATTGTTATTGTTTTCTCTCTGTGACTATACTTGGGAGTGTTTTCAGAAGTGCTGTCCTAGCAGGTGGATTTTGTGAATTTGAGGTTACGAGGTGGCGTTGCAGCCTTCGGGTGGTACCTGCCACTGGCCAGTCTATAATTGTACCTGTTGGATGTTCTGTGAAAAGTAAGCGGTTTACTTTCACTCAACGCCTCACCTGTGTGAGCGTAGACTGCTAATTAGAAGGAGCAGTTATAAACTTAGGTAACTGTCTCAATCAAACGAATGTTTTCTCGTAGACGGTCCAAATTGTTGAAATGACTGAATGAATTTTTTAGACCCACCAGAATAGTATAGTATAATTATATTTTTAATCAAATATGCCTATAGCTAATTATTATTCTGCAGTGATAAGCGCAGATCCATGCGAGTGTCATCATACATACTATGAGAGCCTAGACAAGTAACACATGTAAATAAATTGTTAGTCCAGCGGACTGGCATACATAACATAAAAAGTTTTTTTTTATTTCACTTATCTAAAATCAGTCCCACAAACTTACATAATAAACGTACTGGAAATTGTAAGCACACAACAGTATTTACGTAACATTGTGAACATAAAACCGAAATTGCGCTACGAAATACCAGGGAAATTATAAATTTAGATACCGTGGTAAAAGGATAAAATCTACATGATACATACATTCGTGACAAGTGACATATTTCAAATGCTTTTCGTTTAAAAAACAAATATAGTTTAATAATAAAAAAAATTAAAAAAACATACGAACGACAATAGCGTTATTTTATGTATAACTTAAAGTCTGAAGCATCTGTTTTATTTGTATTTTAATTCAATACGTGAATAGCAATTGGCATAATGCTGTTTTAATTTAATCCATTATTTTATCGATTTTGTAATAAAAAGGAATTGAAAAAAGCTATTCTGTTATCAGTCATTTAATCAGGATTAATGTACCAAATTTGTGAAGTATAATTATATCCAGCAGCGTTTCTAAATTACATACTATTTGATTGATTTATTTTAATGTCAAATTATTTTTTGTTGCTAAGCCGCGTCATTCTCGAGGTTTTGATTTTGATGCCTGCTATTTGAGTAGAATAATCAATGTTCAAATATCTAAAACAAAATAATCAAGAACGCTTTTCATACTATAAAATCAATAACGTGCTTACAATTTTTAATGAGAAAATATATTCATTCTCAATGTACCAAAAATATCAAATAAAAATATTATTTTTTGCGGAAGTTTTGGCAACTTATCCCGGAAAAAAGATTTGGTATATGATTGTATTGTAAATCTGACCCAAATATAAAACTACCATCCATTATAAATTCATCAGTTTTCTTTACTTTCTTTTTCAGATAAACCTTCCCACATCTGTTATCTGTTACCTTATTTTTAATTCTAATAATAATTTTAAATTTATACGACTTTTTTAAAGCATTATATAGTAGATATCGTAAAATAGCGTTAGTGAATCGCTGGCCTTGTCATAGAGGTAACATGCAATGGAAACAGATTTAAGCTTTGATGAAAGAAAAATCGTAGTTAGTGTATATTTTACTTTACCATATGTATGTAGAAAATCCTTGTATGTGAGTTTAAAAAAATAAAATATTGCTTTTTTTTAGTCTCTGTGAAACAAATTTCCATTACACTTGCGTCACAGAGCAGTCCTGGACGATTAGTATTCATAGTGGTTATATGTTAAGATTGGTTTGGTAATGGAGACAATGCAGTTCACCGGAATAAGCAGCTTTCACACATCGCGGGACATGACGGGAAAACTAATTCTCAATTATGTATTACTTACAGGCATTGTAATATGATCCATTAGGGATCATATTACAAGACTTGTTGTGAAATTCACTTGGATCCTGTACCCGCTATAAAAATTATGTTTCAATTAAAAATTGTTTTAGAGACGCATCGTGTTTTAATGATGATTTTATTCATTGTAATACGACACCTGTAGCATATGTACAAAAGCATACACGTGCTTTATCATGTATGTACAATCATTGTATTTAAACCGGGTATCGTCAATCAACCGATCTGTTTTGATTTTGTACCATTTTATACAGACAGTGCAAGTCTTTCTATCTCGTGAGTTTTGGTACATGTGTATGCTAAAAAATGATGAAATACGTTTTGCATATTAGGTTAGCGATAACCTTGCAAACATGCAGGTAATTTAATTTACCTTAGCATGCAGTTTTTTCCGATAAGAGAATTCTAATGAAGGTAGCTTATCTGAAAATATGACCGATGCGATAGTTGTTAGTGCGATATTTTATAAAGAACATTATTTTTTTATTATTATTTAAGACTGCTACAGTGATATATGATGGAGTTTTAATAAATCAAAAAAAAACAAATTATCAAGATCTAAAAATAATAATAATGTGCAACCAAAAGAATTGAAGTAGAATATTTTTTTTAATAATTCTGTATGCTTCAATTATCACTTATGTTTATATCAACTTATATTTTTACATAAAATGGAATACTACGTAATGATCAGTGGCATGCGGTGAGTCCAAAAACAAGGCAAGCAGTTTGCTAACTGAATATAAATAACCTAATAAATCACGCAAATTTATAAATATTAAAAAAAGCATCACCATTATATATCATACAAGCGTAAGTTTAAAAAAAAATGTTTTAATATGTATGTTTAAATACATTCAATGCACGCCACTAGTAACTATATAACATTTTGATTTTTAAGACTTGACCCAGTGACAATAATGGAAGCAAGTAAACTTATGTTTATTTTACTTTACCATATATATGTAGAAAATCCATATAAGTGAGTATAAAAAAATAAAATATTGCTTTTAGCCGATAGCGCATGACTAATGGATCAATGTTAGATCAAGGATAGCGAGTAATTTCCGATTTCCTAAAAGGCAATTATTTCGGAAACACTTTTTTATCGAGGTGGTAAATTATCGATTCGATTGCATTAAGCAGGTGTTTACACAAATGGAAGATACGTATCGCTCATAGTGCGAAGAGACTAGATTCATTATTAAGAAGGGAGATTTCACTGATTAAATTTATATGTATATAAATATATTAATAAAAAACTGCATATTATTTACCCATCCAAAGTTTATTGTATACAATGTTTTTAGGTAATTGAATATAAAAAAAATATATATCGACACAGTAAGAATTTGACCTCACACTTCTTCGACTATCACAATTACTAAGTGAGAATTTAAATAGTTGTATAGTAGCTAGTTTTAGCTAAATAAAAAATGAGCTCATTGTATCAAGTATGAAGTGCATCCACTTAACAGGTATTTTCAAAGAAAGACACTCGATGATTATAACGAATTAAAGCGACAATGACTCTTCACACTCTCCACCTGTCACCTGTGCGATACGAGAAGGACATTTGCAGGTGTGGTGCCTTATCTTATCAATAAGGAACTATTTAATCATTTCTAAGCTTAGCTATACTGATTGCTAAATGTACAAAAAAAACGTTATTATAATTTCCAATAATTCCTCATAGCACTTGAGAGCTTCCACAGTAAAAAAAAAAAAATTTCCGGCGTGCTATCTTTAATGCGATTAATATCTAAAATGTATTGTCTGTCACATTTTATTAGAATTATCACTTTGGACAATCATTGCATCTATTATTAACAATCAACACCTCACATTATAATAATTTATGACCTGCTTGCTTATAATTTACAAATAGGTACTTACTTCGTTCGAAAATGCCAATGAGATAGATCAAAATCAAAATAAATACGTGGAAAAATCGCAAAGATATTTTTTTTTATCAGACATAGAATTTCATCAAGCAATTTCTGTCAAAAATTTAATTAAATATATTTTTTTTATTTTTCATAGAATGGTTGAACGAAGATAACAAAAGCTCAGTTTCGTTCCAAATAAAATATTTTTTTATTTTGCTTTTAGGGGTCGCTGAGATATTTTCTGGGTTGCTGTATTCTTTGGGGTTTTATCTGAAGAATCGGCGGCTGATGGTTTAGGAATGGTTCCACCCATGGAGGCCACTTCAAGGGTAGTTCGATGAGGTATTGATTTTATTCCACGTATTGTACTGCACAAGTAATGCGGGTGAAAATGAAAGGAAGTATCAACAGAAACAAACACGTCGATTGGTGAAACAATTGACCTATTTTCACTAATGATGATACTTCAATTCCATCAACTCCTAGCGATGGGACAATTGATTTTTTTTATTGATTTGCTATCATCGAATCGATTCAGTGTAAAAAATAAAAGCTGTCCATCTATTTATTGTACAGATGAAACGTAAAAAAAACAATAGTTTTTATCAATACAAGAAGCAAATTAATAACGATAAAATATTTTCCACATCATAATATCTAATTATTTTTACTGAAACAAGTAAATATTTTTAACCAAACGACAATAAATTCATATTCAATAAAATAAAAAAACTGACGATATCTTAGATAACAGACAGCACTTTCAACTTTTTGCTTACTTCTTTCTTGTACTTCTTCTAATACAGCTCAATTAAAATGATATCACACTTTTAATATTACAGTTAAGATCACAATCAAAAGATTTATAGAGTAGTTTGACATTATATAAATAATATATAAACAAAGATTTTAGGTTCATAAAAAATATTCGTGAATTATTCGTTTACTGCAGGTAAATTGGAATAGGTTTGTACAAAATATGGGAAAACGTGCTCATTATGTCATTATTCATACTTATTCATGTTATGACAGATACTGCTTTTTTCCGGAATTATCTTATTTCACTGTCACTGAGTGAATTAGGTTCCGTGATAATTGTTATCTACCGAACAAAGCATGTATACTTCATAAATGACGCTTGACAAGATAAAACACAGCTTCTAATCACAGCCTAAAATATTAACAGCATTCATTTAGTAAGAAGAAATTATAGACCTGGCATAGTAAATTATTTGCTTTTCTATTCCCGATCAGAATTTTTAACTATTTTTTTTGCAAACGTTACTGAAAATTCCTGACAAGATTCTATATTTTTTTAACTGTCTAAAACGAAAGCTTTAATATAAAAATACCTATTTATAAAAATTTAAAAAAACACGTTGTGTACAAATAATAATAACACCAAGAGGTTTCATCTTGGATTGAAAAAAACATCATTCAATGAGGGAAAAAATATTATTATAAAAAACAAGTAAAAAGTGTATTTTTTTTTAATCAATTCCGTGTTTCAAGGCAACACGAATAAAAATACACATGTGATGTTAAATTTAATTTAATTATTCCGGGTTTCTTTGTGAAATTCCTTCAGATTCCCTGCACTCTAAATATAACAGGACTATATAGACGCTCGTAAAGTAGCTCCGAGAGTCGCGTTGCAGAGCCAAACGATCAAAACTTAAATCAGCACAGGATAGTCGTTCCGATGCAACCTTGTTTGCAATGCGGACGAGCCACGTGGCGGCAAACGTCGCAGAATTCCCACGCGATATCGTTTTATACAATTTTTAGAATTCGCACCCAATATTTTTAGATATGAATATGCAATATATGTATATTATAAAATTATAAAAAAGGTATACACACACGTAGCAACTTGTCTTTTTACTGTGGTTGTTTTTTTTTTGGTTTTGCCTAAAATGTAGGACGTTATTGGCTAGCTGCTGTAGAGGCCTATTTATGAATTAAGGCATGCACACACGTCCAAAGAGAGAATCGGGTATTTTTTAGTTCAGTAAAACAAAAACTACTTGTAATCAAGTATTTTTTTTATTGTTGGTTATAAGAATACAAAATGGAAAATTATTTTGAAAAGATGATGTTATCCAAATGGTGACCGTTACGCGCTGCTGGCACTCTTCTAATCTGAAACGAAGATGGCTGATAAAACGCTGACACACAGCCCTCGATATTGCTGCCATTTCTGACCTGATGTTTTGTTTCAATTCCGTTATGTTCGTCGGATTATTCTCATAAACTTTACTTTTAAGGTATCCCCATTCGAAATAGTCAAGAGGGCTAAGGTCGGGGCTTCAGGGAGGCCAGTTGATGTTACCTCTGCGTGAAATGACCTTATTAGGGAATAATTCGTTAATGATTGGATGTATGGCAAGTGGCAAGTTGTTGGAACCACGATGAAACCTTGAAACTCCTGCAACTCCGGGCCCAAAAATTTTCGCAGCATATCGCAATAACGCTCGCTATTCACATCCACCCGATACTCTTTTTGGACACCCTGTACATCTGTTCAATACAGTGGAAGCGATAGCCGCCCAGACTGATCACTGGCCGGCGAGTGACAGTGGGGGGTGATAAACAAAAGCAGGCTAGCCGAAACAAGCGCACGCGACACCCATGACCTTGACCCTGGCTCAGCATCACGCCATGACAAGTAACGATGCGAGATCCGCGAACAATGGCCGAAGCCAGAGCGTCTTTCTTCCCGAGGCCTGCGCAATTTAAAATTCTTTATTGTATTATAAACATTTCTTAAAATAAAAATATATGTAACCTACGTAGCCGCTATTAACACGAGGCCGAGCAGTTTCGAATATCCGATTATCTATTTTGATTTCTTGTTATTTGTTAGCTTGTTTAATCACTGCACAAAAAAAATATATTTGAGACTACAAGTCTGCGCTTGAATTGTTTCATAATTTACTGATTTTTCATATGAAATTTTATACATATGACATAAATAGTAGTCATGTGCCTCTGCACAATTTATTCTCAATAATTTTCTTTGATCTATACCCATAGCACTTGAAAGCTGTTTTTTTTTTTATTCAAAGAAAAAAAATAGGGAAAAGGATATATTGAAAATACACAGCAAACGGAAAAATTGCGGGTGCCAAATATTATAGTTGAAAAAATAAATTGTTTGAACTGCTTTGCTCTCTGAATTTGCAGTCTATAAATGCTAAAACAATTATTGAAAACCTAATATTTTTTTCTACCTTTATTTGATTGCTGTCCAACTTTTCAAGTGTTTTTCTTATGATTTTATAGTTATAAAAATGGACTGTTTTTATGTATGCCGATCGTGTGGACTTTCGCAAATTGCAGATTAAAATATTTCAAAATTACCTACGTTATGTTTTTAAGCATTTTCGGGGATAAAATCTGGTAATAAATATTATATAGGATGAAAACAATCCAAAAGCGAGACGGCGCGGCGGCTCGTCGATATCTCCACATCTATTCCTGGCCGAGGAGGGAAGAAACCAAAACATCCCGTAGACTCATTTAATCGCCTCAAGAATGACTGCAGCGATCCCCAACTGAGAATATCCATCTTTTACGACAAACATATGTCGAAAATATTTATAAATATTTTGCTTTGGTTCATTTTAATGCCTCGTGTTTAAAGCCATTAAAAATTAAGTTTACGTTCAAATGAGACTCTAGCTAACTAGCCTCTCTGATGCAGATTATACAACATAGAGAACTCCAGAACAACATAATTTTTAAACTAATTACTAGTGCATGGTTTATAGAGTAAGGTTACATGTCAACGCGGCCCACTGGTTGGAAGCCACTGGGCAGAAAGAATTTTTGAGGTTATCTTTACCACGCCTCCGTCCCTCGAGCCTCAGAGCAGTGTGTGCCAGGCCACGTCGCTATTTAATAAAAATATTTGTAATGGCAGACAATAATCAGTAAATAAATATGTAGACTAAATATTAAGTCATTAATTTTTGTGTATAACTTAATTCTATCATTAAATAAATATAACAGAATAAACATATCGCGCTCTCAAACTTCTGCTTTTGTATCAGAAATTGGAATTTGAATCAACTTGCAATCGCAATCTTAAAGTATTAAAATCATTACACAAATAAAAAGACATGAATTGAATTTTTTTTTTTTTAAATGCGTAGAGATGTTATAATATCATTGACCGAATGTAAATTAGAACCTTCCTATCAACTTACTAATTAACCTCAGAAGAAAGTTAACACTAAAAAACTCCACGATTATTTTTATATATTTATTAAATTATGTGTGCAATATGTTTAGGTGATCGATAAAAAATAAAACAAGTAAAATTGATCCAGGTATTTTCTAGTCGTTTCATGTGTAAATCGATAAGAACCTCAATGAGTGAATAGCTTTTTTTTGTATCAACAGTTTTGCTGTGGGTGCGATATTTATTTCCTATGTTTATATATAAATAATCTGGGTTTTTACGCATTGTACTCGCCGCAATTCTTTATCGTTTTAAAATGCTATACCCATAGAAGACAAACGACTGGAGGCATGACGCCATCCTGACGCATCCACGCATGCAACAAAGTGGCACTCGTGTACATACAATTTTATTATAAAAATTATCACAGTCATTCACAAATAAAATCGTTTTGATTTCATTGAAAATGTATAATGTTTTAAAATAAAAATAAAACCAATGTGCTCCTATAACCGCTTGAAGATGACGAGTGAGACTTTGGCAAAACGTAGAGAAGACATAAAATATATATATATATATGCAAATTATTTTTAAATAATATTGAGTTGATATTAGTTACGTTTTACAAATTTATTTTCTATAATTCGGAATCCGTGTATACTTTATTTATTATAGAAATCATATATATTTTACACTAATACATAATCGTTTTGTTACTTAATTCACTATGATGAAAGTGATACACTCGGAATTTAACGGTTAATATGTTTTAAATTGCAATCCATATATAATACTACCCGCATATATAATATTATACTTGTCCAAGTTATTATGAGTTCACGTAATAAATTGAAAAATATTTGTAATACACCATTCTGTAATAAAATGACAATTCTAGATCAAATAAGGGCGTGGCGTATTCTGAAGAAATCGAAGTATACAGTGATAAGTAAAAAAATAAACCTTAAGACTAATTTAATATACAGCTGTTATTATGATAAGCGACTTGAGATTCATATTGAACTTCTATATTTAGAAAAACCACTACAAGCTATGAATTAAATAAAGTTTTACGCCATCGACGTGACGTAAAAATAATCAGAAAATTAAACCAGTTTCCTTGCAAATGAATAAAAAAATTATATCTGCAAATACTCTTTCCTTTTCTTTGATATTCAATCCAATATTTTGGCTCTCTCGATGATTTCAAGCTTCGTCATAAAAATATGTCTGATGTTGAAGCGATTTTTCGTAACCGGTAACACAACACTCGCGATAATAATAACAGTGTATCCAAACATAGTAAATTATATATAATAATTATATTATAATACAACATATATTATTATTTAAAATTTTGAGCATTTTATGGCTATATCTATCAACAGCCTTTAATATGTAAAATAAAAATCGCGCTTAGTCGTTGTCAAACCCATGGTTTTTAAAAGTAAAAGCTCCAAAGTTATAAAGAAAAAAGCTGACTATGGAGTCACTGAAGATGTAAAAAAATGTTTTTTTTTTATGCACAGTCAGATCCTAGTAAATAATGATATATTTGTGGTTTTATTATAACTCGACTTTTTATTATAGCTCGTTGGACGTAGAAGCAGTTAAATTCTAAAAAAAAAAGTGGGCAATGACGTCATTAACCCCCACTTAGATCTGCTTTCGTTAAGGACTCTTTACTACGCATATTAATTAAAGTCGTATGCAGGCATTCATTACAGCAGACATTAGTAAATAATGGTTAATAATATGAATAGTCCGGTTTGGTTTTATGGTTGCTCAGCTCTTCGGGAATGAGCTGTGACGTCACGAAACGCGCATCACTTAAACCCGATTTAGTGAATGACTACATAGAACGGTAATAGTCCACGTTTTCCATCATTACCTGAATGTAGAGGTACGTTGGTAATAGAGGTGATGTCAATGCTGTAACTCCATTGTAAAAGTGTGACAAACTAATATATAACACAAGTGCTCGAGCACATGCATTATGTGTTGTTTTATTGTCAACAAAACGAGAATACATCACTACAGTACCAGCTCACAAATGTAACAGGGGGTCACTTGAGCAATAAGGTGACCACATGGTCCAATAATCTTGAAGGAACGGTTCGAATAACATGATACCTGACACAATGCATTACCTGAGTAATACGTCTGTTTTGTAAATCTAAGTCGTTTGTGTGTTTAAATAAATTTTAAAATATTTAAGCAACTGTGAATTCAGTATTAAACAGATCAATCTAGTTTTAAAGCATGCTATAAAATTCACTTTATCTAGAATATATGTGTACAAAATGGACATGGTATAGACGTCATATAGACCCTACAAAATGTTCGTCCACCGAGACACGTATTTAAAACGAATCGATAAAACGAAACTGTCAGTATTCAATCACTGCTCCAAGCACATTCATACAAAAATTAAACAACCAGATGTAACGGAATATAACGGACATGTGCGAGTAAATATTATTTTATTTTACATCGCGGACAGAATAAATTCGACAGCACCATCATCAGCACATCCAGTCCAAGAACCCGCGGCTTCGGTGATGCAATGCGTATTTTAAAAGTCAATCGACGAAATCCAGCGAGCGCTCGGAGAAAAAAAAAACCACTGTGCGAGTGATCAATTGGTGTAATTATCCCCGACGAGGGCTCGGCCGGGACGCGCCGAGTGAGGCGAGTGGTGAGGAGCGACGCTTCATCTATTTTCGATGCACATTCACAAGCAGAGCGGAGAATGATGCGATGCTCCAGTGGGAGGAGGCGGCGATCCCACGCCGGAGGTGCCTCACGACTGCGCCGAGCCCTCCTCACGACTCGCGACTAGCCAGTAGCGTACGTTTATTTACTGTATTTTTTAAAAATATTTTTTTATATTTTTATACGTAAAACCCTTCTCTACACTCTACGCTACAAAACTTAACAAAAAAATAAAAAAAAAACACCCAAAATAACCAGCTGACTGCGAGTCACATCGCAGCGCGTATACAACCCTTTCAGGGCTATATCTTTGAAACCCACGCTTTTCATACATATTTTGCATCAATCAACTTTTTTTTAATTTGTAGTTCATAAAAAAAATTGCAATTGCAATTGCACTTGCAATTCGGCTGGCCTCGTCTGGGGGCGCACTCGGCCCGAGCGGACATCTGGGGGTCCCATTGTTACGATTTCTCCCCTCGGGCCGGCTCGCCCGCCAGCCTGCCCGAGCACAAAAACCGTGACTCAAGGTCGCAAGTATCGTCCGATTCAAGAGGCGATCCCCAGAATCGTGTCAAATATAATGCAAACACGATACACGAAGTGATTCGGCACACGAGAACAGAGTAAACTTACAAGCTTGTATGAACGCGGTGTTTGGGTATTGTATAATACTTACACAGGTGTTCTTCGTTAAGCTGTCAAAGCCGAGCGAGCGGCGAGAGAAATGCCACAATAAACACTGGCCGGCAACTATGGACGCATCACTCGAGCACTGTGCATTCGAACTGCGGTGAGTGTTGGTCGAGCTCGCGGCCTGCGGGGCACGGTGGGTGGGGATTTGTTGATTGTTTGGGGTGGATCGAGGCGCGGGGCGGGGCGGGGGGACACGCGCGGAGCAGACGGCTGCCAGAGCAGGACTGAAGATTTCTGAAGATGGACGCGCGCGGCCGCCACCGCCACCGCCACCGCCACCGCCACAGCAGACTTCTCCCATTGGTCGATGCAGTGCCCGACAACATTTTTTTCTAATGTGTTTATTATAAATATTTATAATTTATTATCTCATGAGAAAAGGTACTTCAAATACAATGTTAAAATATATAAAAGAAAGCACGCTGGAACACCTGCTCAACTCATTTTAAGCGCGTAACCAAGTTGACTAAACTGGCAAAATTCGCGTATAATTGCGGGTGCGAAATCTAGTCTTTACACTCTTTGATTTTTTTTCCGTTTTGAGAAAACTTACTTCAAATACATTGTTAAAATATATAAAAGAAAGCACGCTGGAACACCTGCTCAACTCATTTTAAGCGCGTAACCAAGTTGACTAAACTGGCAAAATTCGCGTATAATTGCGCGTGCGAAATCTAGTCTATACACTCTTTGATTTTTTTTTCCGATTTGAGAAAACTTACTTCAAATACAATGTTAAAATATATTTTTTAAAAATCATACTGGAGCACCTGTTTTACTCATTTTAAGCGGGTAACCAAGTTGACTAAACTGGCAAAATTCGCGTATAATTGCGCGTGCGAAATCTAGTCTATACACTCTTTGATTTTTTTTTCCGTTTTGAGAAAACTTACTTTAAATACAATGTTAAAATATATTAAAAAAAGCACACTGGAGCACCTGCTTAACTCATTTTAAGCGGGTAACCAAGTTGACTTAACTGGCAAAATTCGCGTATAATTGCGCGTGCGAAATCTAGTTTATACACTCTTTGATTTTTTTTCCGTTTTGAGAAAACTTACTTCAAATACAGTGATAAAATTTATAAAAGAAAGCACACTGGAGCACCTGCTCAACTCATTTTAAGCGGGTAACCAAGTTGACTAAACTGATGTGCGTAGTGGGTGTTATGTGTCCCTCTCAGAATGCCATTAGCTTGACATGTGACTCCGCGGATGCAACACTGGATGGACTCTCTTTCGAACGTTGAAATAATAACACTTTAAATATTTTTTTATTATGAAGTTTATTACACCGACCGTGGTCGTCGGTGATCAGTGTAATTATGATATATCAACTCATGAATGATACTGTTTATATATAGATATAAATAACAAAGAATCGTAGTCCAGCACCTGAACAAACATGATATGATTTTGAAGTAAAAATAATGGACATTCGTCCGTTGGAACTATTATTTAAATTAATACACATAGTTAAATTAATATACAAACATATAAGTAAATGTTAATTGATATTGAAAGATAGAGTAAAGTCCATTTCTTTGTGCTATGTTAGTTTAAACAAACAAGGACTTTACTCCTAATTGATTATAATGGGAAGTAATTAACAAAATATATTGAGGTGATTAGGTGGTCACATTACACGGGCAAAATTCGCGTAAAATTGCGCGCGCGAAATCGAGTCTATACACTCTTATTTTTTTTTCCGTTTTGAGAAAAAGTACTTCAAATACAATGTTAAAATATATAAAAGAAAGCACGCTGGAACACCTGCTCAACTCATTTTAAGTGGGTAACCAAGTTGACTAAACTGATGTGCGTAGCGCGCAAAATTCGCGTAAAATTGCGCGTGCGAAATTTAGTCTATACACTGTCTACACACGAAATTGGTGTCGTTTCTTCATATTAATAAAACAAACGATCATCCATTTATAAGCTCTCTACACATTATAATGATGCATTGCTAACAAAACAACTTACATTGAACTAATAATAGTCAATTTATCGTGTATATTTACACAGTTCACTTTTTTCTCTTGTTTTATTATCAAAGTCTGTAATCGATTTATAATTTAGTATTATACGTGATATAGAATCGAACGAGCTCACAAATGCAATTTTGAAAGATTAAATAATATTTAATTTTATCAATCCCCCCAACCAACTGTTGGCGACCCGGCTAGGCGATCGTAAATCGCCCAGGGCTGTACACAGTCAGCAGCTGGGAGAAATGGGCGTGCCCGTCGAAAACTGTTGAACATCTCGTGTGTGTCCAATATCACACGAATTTTGTTTGTAGAATATATTTTTACTTTTGTTATATTAAAAAAATAGTATAAAAATGCGACATGACATCTAAAAACGTAGTACACAAGCATTGTTTATCACATTTTATTTTTTGACTTGTTTATTATTTTTTAGCATTAGATTACTTTTAAAGCACAATAGAGTTATTTTAACCATATATATTTTTTTTTACTTTAGCTTATTTTCCAAATGAAAATAAAATATGAACTCGCTATAACTCATTCGCAACATATCGTTTTCATCAAGTGCCTCTCCTCAGAAGAGGTTGGCGACCATTTCACTGAGCATATATTCATGGTGAGCGAGTGTTCATGGTTTTCTAAAGATAAAATATTACTAATATGATTAGGCACATTAGTTCATACATAGAAGATGATTTAAAGAAACTCTCAGAAAAATATCACCGTGATTAGTGTGGGATATTTTTCTGAAAGTTTCTTTAAATCATCTTCTATGTATGAACTAATGTGTCTAATCATATTAGTAATAATATAATAAACCCGTAATGGGTAATGAATACGCATCTGATTGACGTTAATCAAAAAATCGACATATGTAAAGGTAAAATAGTGTAGTGGGTCTCCGGTCCTTTTACACTGCAGTTTTATGTTGTTGCTGCTCTATAGCATAATTATAAAATTATTTTCTTACAAAGCTCTGGCGTTAAGATCTGATACTCCGTCTGCAGCAGGCTGCAGAAACAATACCAAAAGCCCTCCACCTCGACAAGATACTTCCAGAGCACACCCTTCTACAATCATTCCAAGTCCACTATTCCATTACCGATCCTTTATACACGCTCAGAGTACAGAATGGCAGCCATGCACATGCAACAGAATGGGGAGAGTGGATTGGATATATTGCAACATATATCTTCGTTTAATCCTTCATCTAGAATTACAAGCATATTCCTTCTATGTTTTGTTAAAATATATGCAACGTTTAAAATGTTAATTAGTTTCTGTGTTTAAAATATACTTTTTAATTTAAATATGAACTAATACATAAAACAATGTTTTCATTACTCTGTGAGGACTACTTTTATTATTTTTGATAATAAAAATAGATAGTAGCAAACGTCCAACGATTGTTGACTTGTCTGCAATGTCTTGTAGATGTGCACAACCCTGGCGAGACCTTGACTGTAGGAAGTTGTGTGGAAGTAAAGTTGCATTCACACTGCGGCGAGCGGAACAGAGAGAAAACATGAAAAATAAATGATACCACGTCATGACGTCATCACGTCAATACTATGGCCAATTTTATAAACACTTTCACTCTTACAATTATGTTTTTAAAAAACAGCCCATTATTACTAATTTATATATTTTTTAATAAAAAGACATGCTGTCTTATTTGCAGATGCTAAAGCAGATCTGTGAATCAAAATAATCAGCATGGTATTTATTTATATATGATTATTTATGTTTACTTAAATCGCAAAGTTTTTTTATATAAAATACGGGGTCTGTCATCATTAGATCATGCTTTAAATTCCAAAAATTAATCTGTATCACCAATTCTCATATCATAAAACGTACTTTATTTATAATTACTATATAAAAATATATTATTTTGACTAATATAAAATAACCGTTTATTATTGTATGTTTTAAAACAGCAAGTTTTTTTCAAGTCGCGCTGATAAGTTACATTATTGTTAACTTAATATACATAACGAGATAAAACCAGTTTACTCAGCGATAATATTTAACTAAATACGAAACAAAGTGTTCTCTAGGTCATTTTTAAAGTTATATCAAATAAGATGTTACATAATGTCCATTCACATTGAACATGACATGGGAATTATATAATTATTATTAAATTTCATAAACCGTTTTTAAACACACCAATTATGAAAAAAATTCCGTTTAAATATCACTTTAACGTTTTCGTTTCCGCAGCTTTTACAATTTATAGAAAATGGTTTTTAGTCATATTTTGTGTCTTTTTAATTTTAAGTAGTTTTTGTAATGCAAACTGTGGGAGTATATAAAATATATAAGCAAAAACAAAAATGATATTAATAGACTGTATTTTTACTATTAATATTACTTATTTTATAATATGAAGCAACTTGTTTTATCAACAGCAAAAAAATGCAAATTATTACTCGAGATAAAATATTGTTTTTAATGTATTGTTTCTTTTCAATTGTGATTTTATCAACAAAGATAAATGTTTCGTAAATATTTCAATGATTTTATAACAGTTATATTTGTGATATATACATATTGCTAATCAGAAAACATTATAATGGGACGAATAAAACTATGTGATTCCATTTAATTCGACATGCTGGAACGATTAAATTTAACGAGTTTCTTTGTTTGGATCGACGGAAGTTATTTACGACTTCCGTGGTTCGAATGCATTGAAGCGAAAATAAAATGTCCACATGTGAAAGTATAAAATAAAATAACAAATTAAATATATTTGGGATGTAAGGATATTGGATCTTTAATAGTTTAGAGCTTACAGCCGAGATATTGAAAACACACCAATACGTGTTGAAGATGATGTCTTGGTAACTTTTTGAGCTCTTACTTTTCCAGTTAGCGAAATTGCACAATTTGGGTTACACGTTTATGTCAAAACTGAATTATTTTCATACAAATAAATTGAAGATTTTTTTTGTTTTTTTTTTATATCCCAATACGCTTCTGGTGATAACTGACGACATCGCCACTCTAGCATTGTGTGAATTGTGCTTTAGGATGTTATTACAATGTCGGCTATTGTGGATGTATTCATTTTGTAAACACTGTAGCAGGGGGTGGAGATAAGATCGGAATATTCCAGGCTGGCTTGACAACATTGTATGGGACTACGAATCGGGGCCGATTTTATTATGAGTTATCAGAATTGTGGGTACACGTGCATAAATCGCTATCTCCATGCAACAAATTATATCTAAGCATTGCTCATAACATATTTACAAATTTCACATGTCATGACTCATAAAAAAATATTCGATTTTTAGGTTTTTTTTCATTACAGAAAAAAATGTTTGCCATACTCAGAAAATACTAACTCACATATCCAAGTAATAAACTTATTTAAAGAACCTTTTTTACTATCATTTTAAATGCCATGTATGAATAAAAAATACTTTAAAAAAGATTTTCTCATCTCTGTATGTAAAAATATAATTAAAGGACTCGCCGCATGCGAACATTTATATTCAACTACTCTGGTCTTCTGTAGACGTTGTCATGATTTTAGCCAAAGCCAACAGTTTCCTATACTCACCCAAAACACTACTAGGTTTTGCAAGAAGTTGCAAAATATTATAGTCAAAGTATCATATATTTATTGCGTAGGTTTTTGTAAAACATCGTGGGATGCGAGGTTAAGATATAACAATGACGTTATTTACAATTTTTAATGACAGATTAAATCAATATAAGAAATAACCCACATGTGAACAAGTGTCATAATAAAATATATATATAATAGTAAAATTAATAATAATAAAATTGAGTCAAGCTCATACAAATGACTTAGTAAGTACAGCTTACTTTTTATTGTCGGATTGGTTGCGTGGCACCAGTGCGTATAAAATTCCCAGCATTTTGATTTGATATTTTTTCCTCCAATCCTATTTGATAGAAATAATTAAATCAATAATATTTTATTATCCTTAATATGGTTGGTTTCAATAAAAGTTTTGTCGATAATGCAGATTTATATTATGTTATTTTAGAAGGTATACTTAGACGGCGATTGAAAAGTATTAATGCTAGAATGGGTCTACGTGTGCCCAAGGAAGGAGGTTAATCAACAGTAAATAACACATTATTATATATTTGTAATAATATTATTTTTGATTCAATTCTTGTAAACAGTACAGTTATATATATTAATACGCCAAAGGATTTATTTACTTGACGGGTAAGTTTTGTTTTTATTATTGTAAAATACTTAAAAAATAAATATTTTATTTTATTCACAATATATTTTATAATTTCAAATAATTCGTACTTTTTAATAAAATTGTGAGATACTAATATTTTTTAGTTGATAATAAGTTTACTGCCATCTGTAGATAAAAAAACGTACTTAATATAAAATGTTTTACATTGTTGTACTTAGTTTATAAAACATACAACAGATGCTGCTATATACCGAAAAATGAATATACTATTTCTACAAATATTTTTTAAAATATTTAATAAAATTTAATAACCTTTCAAAAAACATTATTTATAATTATGATCTACAAGTTTAATTTAAAAAAAGTCTAATTTCACGCATTTCTACGTAAAATTCACCTGGTGTGTTTCAACTTATATCCGCTAGATGGCATTATTTTTTCAATTAACGTAAGGTAACATTTGCAATTTTTTTTTCACGTGAAAATTAATAATTATTTAATTTAATATTTTGTTAAATATTAATAATAAATTTATAATAGTTAAGGGGTATGCTTGCAACACGGTGTGAGACCGTTTCTTGGCCTGCGCGCAGGTGGGGGAGCTTCCAAGGTGGTAGCGTAGATGAGTTTTTACATTGAGTTTTTTTATGAGAAAAATGAGTGCAAAAGCATTTTTTTTAAGATATATAAAATAATTAAGTAAAATGGATGTGATTTGTGCGATGGCAACACTGGGGCGAGCTTCTCGAGCGGGCGGAGGTCTCGGGGCGGCCAGTCCGCGGCAGAGCGCGAGGAAGTCCGCTTGTCGCTTGTCACTTGTCGCTTGTCGCTTGTCGCTATTTCCAGATTGTTTTCATTGTGGGTGCGAGACATATTCTGATGTTTTGTAGAAAATTCTATTGAGTCAGGTCCGGTCTCCTCGCGAATTTGGACGTGAGTAATGCAATCATTTTAGTAGAATTTTTATTTTTTGATTTACAGACTACCCACACGGAAAGCGTCTTTTATAAACATCGGATAATAATCCACTGTGCGTTGCTCGCTCGTGTTGATGCGCTTTGATGAATTAAGAATTGTGCGCAAGATTTTATTTTGACGATTTGAAGGCACGTTTGTGAGGATCGGATGTGGAATGAACAAATCCTTACGGAAATATCGTTTTTGGCAAACGTTTATCGGGAGCTGTAAACAAGTGTAACAGGATAGCAACAGATATCTCGTATCAATATGTGTTGTTTTGAGAGATATTTGTTTATAGCACTTGAAATTATATAAAAATCTAGTTATCACCCTTTACGAAGCCTCCTATTTTATTTTCAGTTTATCTAGCCACTCTATACTTATTTGCATTATGTGATATAAATTTATATGACTGATACAAATTATTTGTTCTTATTAGCGAAAACTTATAAATCATATTTTTTATCCCGTGGATTTTGTCAATTATATGTACATTTTTATCACATATCGTTTGGGAATATTATCACAGGGCAATGTGACTATTTTGTGTATAACACTCACAAAATCTTATAAATAAATAATAAACAACGTCAATGTTATTATATGATTTAAGGTTTTTTTTAAAATGGTTGAATATTTATATTAATTAAAAAAATATATTAAAATTATTTAACATTCATAAAATCGATATAGTGATGGTTAATTTAGCAAATTTAATTATTTTCATTAAATGTAGGATTTAAATAAATTATATTAGCTCGTATAGTTCGTTATCAGATTTTTTGAATGAAAATATTTTTATTATTTTGAGCAAAACCGCCTAAAAATAATAGTCATGTCTTTAATGACCTTTCATTTATTATTTTTAGTTTTATCATGTTTCACCGACGATTATAACGTTATGTGGTCAACAATATACAAAAGTTTTTCCTAGAAATTTAGTAAACAATTCATAGGAAGCTAATTCAGGAAATTACCGTAGAAATGTCGACGAATAGGTTTGGCGTCAAAAAGATCATCTCGTTTCCAATATGATTAATGTTTGAAATAGGTGTATTAATAGTTTATTTGTCATTTGGCTAAGTATACTTGTTATGAAACAAACTAGTTTGTTGTGGATATAAATGTTGAATTTGTCATATTCGAGTTTTTTGATAATTTTAGAAAATATCAATTCAATTTAAAAAAGTTCACCAAAACACTTAGGGTTCTAGATCCGTCAGTCATAATAATCATATTAAAAGTAAATTAATAAGAAATAAAAAAAGTTATCTGCAGAAAAAGAAATGTGTCTAACTTTTGACATTTAAATTTTTTCTATTAGCGCAGTAGAATTTTCAAAAAATATTTTATAAAATTATTATAAAAACTCGAAAATGGACTATCATAGGTCTCAAAAAAACCTTGTTCGCTTATCCGGTTACAAACCCAGGATGGGTCGGATAGGATAGGTTATCAATAGTGCTAACCGCCGGAGCATAAGGCCGTTTGGAATTCGTTAAGTTTGACGGTCGCCCCGTATGCGAGAGAGTGGCGGAGTTCGGCTCGGAATCGGAAATGAGCGAAATCCCCGCCTGACCGGATGCGCCGACTATGAGGAGTGGCTGCTCGAGTCCTGCTCATTTATTCGACGTGCATCGATGCCACGTCCAATTAAAGTAGGGCGTTGCTTTGTAACAGACCAAACAATACCTTTTCAACGGTTGAAAACAATTATAACAAAAGATAATGAAAACGTCACTTTTGGGCGAGGTATACGCTCTTGCATGAGCGGCATACGCAGGTGATATTGATAGCACAGCTCGGAATTGATATGCTCTTATGCAAGCCTTGATATATGCTTTTGAGTCCATAAATCAAAGATCTTGTTTTCAGCTTTAAATACCAATCCGTATGTTAACCACGCCTCTACTGGTTTGAGTGTATATTTTGAAAACTGTATTGCATTTTACCTTATTAGAAATATTATAAGTGAATTGAGCAGTTAAGTTATCATCGCAAAGTAAACCGAATGCAATACATCATTTTTTTAAGACTGAAATAAAATAAGTCAGTAAGGTACGGTTTTAATAAGTAAAAGCGAATAACTAAAATTGCTGCATGCTTAAATTTGAAAGCAAACGTACGCCATTATACATTTATACCCTCAATAGAAAAAAAATGCAGGTGTGTTGGCTGCATTTTTGGAATTGGAGCTAACAGCAAATATTCTATAGTAAAAACTATAAAATATAGCTCTTTTGGAGAGTTATCAACATGCTACTGTGTTTTATCATCGTGCATATTTAATGTCGATTAAAATTACTGACATCCATAAATACGTCAGCGATAAACATCGTGCCGATAGCGAACTGACTGGCATTGATAAGCATGCTGTATCCCATCATTCTATGGTCATTCCCTTGCTCATAAACCGCCGTGTATTTATTAAATCGCAAAATGAAGGGCAGAGCGATTCACGAAACGGGTAGTAGTGATTCGCCTGAAACGACTGAAGCTGTGAAAACAGGCTGCATTTCTGATAAGCCTCTAAAAATACACTCGAGATAAAAGTTATATTTAAAACACGGCTCGTGTAGTTTTATCACGGTAATTATTTATTTTAAAATACAGGGAGTCAACGGTTATTCGTTTGGTTGTAACTATACGGCATGAAAGTAAATCTGGCTATTCGTAGAGCTATCGAAGGACCACATTGGAAAAGTATACAATGATGAAAACACATCAAAACTTATATTTCTTGGAGTTTAGTTGACTTATTACTGTACCACCGCAAGCAGAGCATTCCTATTGCAGTTATTCCACTGTTTATTTTTGTTGGAACACAGCTTTAACTGTGAGTTGTAATGCCTTTAATTCTGTTATGTTTTCTCATGGATGTTGCAGACAGATTCTGTGGTGTAAGAGCTTGTGAGCAAACCCCAAGTGTCTCAGCTTCCGTCTCGTTAGAACTTCACGCTGTGTGCTTTGTAACAGAGAATTTCCCTTACACACCGTGCATCTTATGGGAATCCAGTGAGAAATCTATTAGACGTAAAAATAAACGAGGCATTTTCAGGTTGTATTCAAAAACTTTACATGGAAATCAATAAAAACGTTTGATGGAAAAAAATGCTGTATAGTTTTTCGTTCTCAATACCTTATAAGTATCGCTGGGTAGATGTATATATACGCGTATATTAATACATTAGTTAATTATTTTATATTTATATAAGATTATGTCATTTTTAAAGAAAGCTGTATCTAATTTTAGTCACAGAATAAATAATATTGACACACTCAGTCCTTATCTACGTAAGTTTCGAGTCATACGCGGACACGAGCTGCTCATGTTGTGGTTTGGTAAATAACGCCATACTCTAAATAATAATGTAATGTTGTGCATTACGTTGAATTTTTATTATTTATAGAATGACGAATAAAAAATATTGAGTTATCGTGGCCAAGTGATATATGTTTGAAGAAAAAATTCTGATGGAATTCTTTATTATTATTTTTTTATATAATGCGCTATGATAATGTATACTCTATAAATACGCTATATCAGAACCCCTTAACAATAAGCATGTGCTCATAGGTTTTGGCAGTTATTGTTAGTAGATAATTTGGTTTATTGACTATTCCTATCATATGTGTGACCTAGTTGGGACCATCCCTTTCATAAATTCCTAAAGGTGGTCTCGAAACGTCGGCAGACAGAAAACTTGAAGCACCTCACACCCAAGAAACCGAATCATGAAAGCATTTTAAAAATAAATTTAATTGATGATAAACATTACTGCCTATTCTATTATTTATATTTACAACTCACTTATACACTCAAATGTCAATGATTAATATACGCACACAATGAAAAATAAAACTCACTTAAATACAGTGTTTTCAAAGTCATTGTTTTATCCACAGTGAGAAATCCAGTATTCAAGTATGAAAAATAGTTTCTCGAAGCTCACATTTATTAAAACTATTTTTTTTTATTATGTACATATAATGCTATGCACATTAGTTGATTTCTGTAACATTTCTATGAATTTAAAAACGATAAAGTACAAATTAATTTCAAACACTTTATTTGTGGTTTTTACGTAAAAGTGACACGAAAATATCGTTTTTCTATATTTCAAAGTGTTGCGAAATTTTCCTTCTGTGCTCGGTGAGATTTTTTCACCCACTCGAGCGTTCAAAACGAATTAAAAATAATAACAGTATTTGTCAGTATTTGCCTACCGTGCCGCTTGTTACAGATGTCTCTGAATATGATATTGCGGTTAAAATTACTGACACGCTCACCTGTACTTACTTTCGAAAAATATATACACTGGGCCGTTTTTATTATGTAAATTCACATAATAAACCCATTCTAACGGCGATAAGTGGCATGTATGAGGCATTATTAAATTGTAAATTCCTATAATTTGTACGCTAAAGTTCGTTGTTTGGAAAAGTTTTCGAGATGTTTGGACGGGTCGTTTTTGTCTTTGTATTTTGCGACGTTTCGAACGCGTCGGCGGGAGTCGTTTTCAACCCCCGAAGAGACAGTAATACAAGTAATAGAGTAAATAAATAAGCTGCTTTATTGCATGTCTCGAATGTAGCAGGTACTTGAGGTGTTTCTGCTTCTCCTCGCGGGTGGCCGAGATCTTGACCCTGATGTGTCCCGCGTTCGTGTCCTGTCGCCGGTGAAATTAAGTGCGGCCGCCGACACAGCTGTTGCTACGCAGAACTCACTAATGTATTCCCAAAACGTACCAGTTAAATATACAATACAATTTAGAACTCGTGCGTATTCACGAAAGCTGAAGGTTTCACTTTTAACGCGCACAATACGAAGCGTTCGGATGACGAGTGATTTATTCATTTCACTTAAATTTTATATAAAAAAAATTTATTGTGGTGTCACAGGAGTAGCATTAAATCATATCAAAGTTAAATTCACCAGTTCAGATCCTATACGACCGATATTTCATAGTAGTAACAACACACCTTGAACTGTCGCTAGTTCATGTGCATTGGTGTAGTTCTTGGGCGTGTGACAACTGTGTTGACATGGGAGTATTTACCATGGGCGTTGAATCATGCATTGCATGTAGTTTGTGGCAATATCGCACAGGGCACCCAGGACAAGACTGTTTCAGCACATCACTTGCCCGGCGAGTGACAGCCGCTATCGCCGGCCCCCGGCGGCCTGTGTTGATAAACGACGAGCTATTTTTAGATTGAGATACTCCATCGGAACTACTCGCCTCTAAACGCCCGCATGTCTGTTCATGTGTTTATGCGATCTGATTTCCTTGAATATCGAGCTGCGTCGGTGACAAATAGGCAGTCCTGTTGACTAGATAATGAGCCCCCTGGTTGAGTAGCCGCCACTTGCTTATAATCAGTATGCAGGTGCTTTGCAACTCATAGTATCACTAAAAAAGGATGTCCACGTATATCAACATGCTCTTTCGTCTATCTATAAATCATGGTTTTTGATCAGTAGAAACATCAGACTCGCTGTAAAGTTAATCTATGTTTAAATGTCTCTCGCTCATCGCGCAACAGGTGTTCTTGATTAATGCAACAGTGTTGCATTATTGTAGCGACACAGTACCGTGTCCAGTTTTGTACGTGTCATTGCCTCAAAGCTTATTTAAATCATAATTAAAATGTTTCATCACATTGATACTTAACATGTTAACCGAGCGGGACGTATAAATACGTCCAATGTAAACAATATCGGGTACGGGTAGGACGTGTGAATACGTCCTTGAAATATATGTTGCGCCCTGAAGAGAAATATGCGTAGCATGGAAAGGAAATTAATCTTGGAAATAATATATATCTACAAAGCTAGATTTGGAATGAAGTTGTTTATTTTGAGTGAAAGCAATCTGGATACGTACAAAATAGACTCGGTCGACACGTCCTAGTGAAAGAGTACGCGCCCGTTTTATATAGCGTAGTTAAAAAGGGAACTCCCCGGTTAACAGGTTAACCGACTAAGTCTATGCTCCTTATATCGAAATTGATAATCTATAGTTGGGGACATGGATACTTCTTCAAGGCAGAAGCATCTGCTTGACCTAGAAGAGTCCTTATCCAGCTCACGGCTGGTCCCGTGCCTGGCACACCGGATACGGAGCGATTGTCACGAGAGTGTCTCCGAATTGTCCAGCATCACGTGTCACGTCTCCTTCGCATGGACCGTGACTCACGCCGTAGTGATGGAGTGACGGCTGGTCCGGCACTCGCAAGAAGCACCTCGCATTTTTCAATTAAGGTGAATTAAGTCAAACGCCAATCTAACTTAATTCCGCTGATGCTAATTGACCCTAAATTTTTTTTATTTTTTTTGATTTCCCCGTACGGATCTTTATCTAATAGTTATCCCTAGAATATGTGAAAGGGAAAAATATTGATTTGTTTGTTATTTTTCCGATGTTTCAGTTCGGTACCAAAACAAAATATCGGCTGCCAAAACATACGAATATATTTATACAAGTCTTTTTTAAAAAATAATGATTTGTTTTATTACTAAAAGAAAATACTTTTATTTACACATGTTTTGTATTTTCAGCTCGTTTTCTTATATATATATATTTTTATATTATCAAGTTAATAAAATACTCAGTTATTTTTTTTTTATAAGCATCTAATATATATAATAGCCATTGTGTGTTTATTTGTATGTTTGTATGTATGTTTCATTTTTCCGTTCTGTATAGAATATCTTAAAAGATACAACGCTGATTTTTTGCACATAAGTTAAGTAAATTTTTCCGCAGCTATGTGCCGAATTTCAAGACGATAGGATAATATTTTCATTCATAAACTTTAAAATATGCTTTAGCGAGTTACAATATGTACGAATTATATGCTTCTGTTCTCCACCGTGAGAATTTCAAATTTAGAACTTTTACAAAAAAACAAATTTTGGATGCTTCTAAGGAATTTCCAGCTTATGTCAGTTTGACACAAATGCCATCTCTATTTTTTTATCGAAATTGCATTAGAAATTATTAATCACATCATTGATAACTCAAAATAACACCTTCTACGCACAGAAAACGTAATTAAAAAAGAATTGCACTATTGAACGTGATAAAGACTGCATCAAATAAATAACAGTGCAGTGAAAAGTGATGCGTTGTTTGTGACACGAAATGTGACATAAATGTCAAGCAATGAGTTGGAAGGAAAACGTGAGCAGCGTCTTCTTAAAATTCGAGTACGCGCATCGACCTCAAGACAAAAAGAAACTGATGCACAGCGAACGCTGCGTTTGTCTTCGGATTAATTAGTGTGACCTGTCGATTCTGCAATGCTTTACATTATCAAGCAGAAAACCCATCAGATGGAAAGTTCAACAGTTCAAGTGCACAAAGATAAAGTGAAACTACCAGCAAGGCCTATTTCCCCAGTATATTTAAAGGATATTTATAATGTAAATTTCAAGAGAAAAATAAGATCATACAATAACAGTATATCTTTTGCATCAATAGGAGCTAAATTAACAGTGGGCCACTCTGCTTCAAAGTTCAAGGCCAAGGTATATCACAGAACTTTGCACCTTCATCCAACTGATGGTATAAAATTAAAGCATTATTCATCTTATTATTGTAAGCATTGTTCATCGAATGCGCGTCATTCTGTGACGGGCTACATTTCTAGTTATGTAATAATGACGACGATATTTTATTATACATTGTTGGAATTCAGCCCAAATCGTATATTTGATAGAGCAGATACGTCAATCACCCTTCTTATCTTCTTCCAGTGGAATTACGAGTAATCTTTTTGATTTCCATTTGTGGAACGTGAAATCAATATTAGTTTTATTATTTATAAACAATATTGTTTACTTGAGAAAATCAGCTATGCAGGAAGGATATTCCTCATGTTTTTATTTTATATAAAACAGTAGATTTTTAATTTTCTTTTCAAAGAATTACTTAACTCTTATGAAGACAAAACGTATTTTTATTGATTTGTTAATTCTACTTATTATACAGCATTCAAAAACCCTAGAACTTTACTCTATTACTGAAGCAGTATCATATAATTTTCTATTCGTTTTCTATTGACTAGTCTTCGTTCCTGTTGATTCAGAGAGATCGAATGGTTTGGCAGGTGAATGGTTTGGTCGAGGACGATTTGCATTAACATTGCATGTGTCGAAACTAGAAAAAAAACCTAAGGATTTTATTTTATCTGTAGACCCCACATCCAGAATAATAGGCAGGTGAATGATTTATTTTTTGGCTGATAAGTAGGTATGAAAGTAAGTCTTTGTTTGATGAGTAGTAAGAGTATAGATTTTTCTTTAATTGTAGATCCTACTCAATGGACGGAATTCAAGCTAAGAAATACTAATACGTGCATTTTCTAGTCACACCTGGCTTAGAGAGTCTCTGAAGGTAATGATTATGTATGTGTCATTTGACAAGATGACTGACAATGATTGATACGCGCCAACTATTTAGAAAGTCATATTTTCACTAAATAAATTATCATATTTATTTCTTTTTTTTTGGTAATTACATGATCATTTATCACCTGTAAGTGCTCTTAACAAATACTTAAAAATCAATTCAATTGGCATTTTTTATTATTTGAGATGAATTTAAGGTATCTTAGATATTATACTGTTGTCTAAATATATGTATATTTATAAAAAAATATAAACATCACGTAATTTAAGAGTAGTTGTGCAGAAGTGCTGGGTAAAAGCTTTTTTCAAGTAAAACTATGATTTTTGAGATATCAGAGAATTATAATAACTATACCCTGTCACAGTATATAATTGTTATAGAAATATGGAATTTTTGTCACATTAAATGAATAAGAGTTTATTACTTGTAAACAGTTTAGGATAACTTTTAAATAGTTTCTAACTTAGCTCGTACTTTCTTTTTGCAAAGTTAGTTTTGTTCAACACTTGTATGAAAAAAATCTTGTTTATTTCTCTACACAATGAATCCCTAATCTCTTACGTGCGCGTGTAAATTTTAACTGTTAACGTAAACTGTTTTTGTTGTTTTCTGTAAACTTTGGTATTTTTACATTTAAAAAAACGCTATTATCAAATTACCGCAAGTGAAAGTCATTGCGAGACATTGTTGAATTATTTTCTTTAATTTTTATTGTCATTTGATTTCATTTACGTTTTATGTGTCATGGTGTAGTTTCTCTCTTTGTATTTCAGAACATCAATTAGTTTGTTAATATTTATTTCGTCAATTTTATATAATGTTTACTATATTTTAAACAAACGAAAACTTTGGGTCAAAAACTTTATGTCAATGTGTATTTATATCCACATTTGCTCATCTTCCGATTGCTGCATCAAATTTTACGAAAAAAGGTTGAATATTTGGATTAAATCTAAGAAAATAGTTACACCATCATTTACGCCTCTAAAGTGTATTCAATATTTTGACATAAGTACTTGGTGAAATTCAATTATGATATATTTTTATTTGTGAAGAAATATTTTCAGTGGTTTTTTACAAAATGCCAACACAAGAAGGTGGCGAAACTATTCACGCAAAACAAAATAAAAATGTGGAAAACAAATAAAAATAATTATTTGAATTTATTTGTAGTCTCTTAAGGCATATTCACATATTCGAGTTTTTTGATAATTTTCTCGTACCTATTGCAAAAAATCGCCCGCACCAATCAAAAAATTTAAATGCAAAAAGTTAGATACATCTCTTTTTCCAAAATGAAGATTTTTTTATTTCTTATAAATTTACTTTAAAATGTGTTTTTCCGATTAAAGTGTCGGAATTTGGAGTTTCGTTATGTACTTGTTAATTAAATAATAAAAAAAAGATAAATATAATTTATAGTTTTCTCAATATGTACTATGTAAAAAAATCAACTTTCGACAAGTGACAATTAAATTAATTAAATGACACGATTTCGCCAGGTAAAAAGGTCCTTTTTTTGTGGCAGATGGACACCAAGCAGGGACACCGTTATTGTTTTTTTTATATTTATAAAAAGTATCGTGGTTTCCATAGTAAAATCTAAAAATAAAATGGGCTTTTTGAGAGCAGCAATGTTGGTTATATGGAGTAATTTCACCCTCGGATTTACCTTGGTGTAAAGCATAGGTTCCCAAACTATTTTGTCCCGTCGACCCCATGTCGAGTTTTCCTGTTTTTCGAAGACCCCTGCCTTGCTAATATTGAATTTTTATAAAATTCATCAACATCAAACATATTTTTGACATCTGATATACAGGGTGCGCCATATTTTATGTCGGTATGTAAACATTGAATATCTTTGACATTTATAAACCGATTGATTTAAATAAACATTAATTTAGTACAATTTTAATTATGCTTCACACTGAAACAAGGCGCCGAAATAGTGACGCTGTACGTTGAAAATAGTCGTTCAGTTGTGTTAACTCAACGTGCATATCGTCGAAAAGGGATCCACTCTTGTAGATCCCCATATACAGTTCGTGGACCCCCAATTTAATTTTCCGTTGTCATCGACCCCTTGCAGGGCAGAATCGACCCCCGGGGGTCGATATTGACCACTTTGGGAACCTATGGTGTAAAGGCTCAGTTACTAAATTGAATAAGTCCAAAACTAGCCGAGTGCTCGTAGTTTTTGAACAAGACACGCCTGAGCCGGTAACCTCGCCTAATTCCCTGGAACATTAAACTGAACATAACACGCTCCCTCCCCACGCACGCCCCTGCCGCTTCCCTCACACCCCCTCGGGGGCTGATTCATGATATGGCAGTGCAGATATCCGGACACGTGTCCGTAATGAACCCAAATTTTGTAGCGTTATTTTTATACGAAGTTTAGTGTTGAAAATGGTTTGAGCTCTTATGACTTTTCAGCAGTGGATTTGTGCAATAAATTTCCAATTTTTTTAATTAAAAATACCCATATTTTTTTTTACATATAAAAAATGTTTAAAGTCGGATTTATGTATATTATATCAATAATAATTGATCTCGTTGAAGGACAAGGCATTTGATTGGTGAAGATCCATTTTTTATTAATGATATGGGTAACTTTTAATACTTTCTTCACTTTGAGTTTATTATAGTTTTAGCATGACTAGTTTCGACCAACAGACTTGGTCATCATGTTTTGTTCTGCATCTGATGGTTTTAGCACTAATGACTTTTCAGCAGTGGATTTGTGCAGTAAATTTCCATAGATTTTTATTAAAAATAACCAAATTTTTTTTTACATATAAAAAATGTTTAAAGTCGGATTTATGTATATTATGTCAATAATAATTAATCTCGTTGAAGGACAAGGCATTTGATTGGGGAAGATCCATTTTTTATTAATGATATGGGTAACTTTTAATATTTTCTTAACTTTGAGTTTATTATAGTGTTAGCATGACTAGTTTCGACCAACAGACTTGGTCATCATGTTTTGTTCTGCATCTGATGGTTTTAGCACTTATGACTTTTCAGCAGTGGATTTGTGCAGTAAATTTTCAATTTTTTTTATTAAAAATAACCATATGTTATTTTTTACACATAAAAAATGTTTAAAGTAGGATTTATGTATATTATGCCAAAAATAATTAATCTTGTTGAGGGACAAGGCATTTGATTGGTGAAGATCCATTTTTTATTAATGATATGGGTAACTTTTAATATTTTCTTAACTTTGAGTTTATTATAGTGTTAGCATGACTAGTTTCGACCAACAGACTTGGTCATCATGTTTTGTTCTGCATCTGATGGTTTTAGCACTAATGACTTTTCAGCAGTGGATTTGTGCAATAAATTTCCAATTTTTTAAATTAAAAATACCCATATTTTTTTTTACATATAAAAAATGTTTAAAGTCGGATTTATGTATATTATGTCAATAATAATTGATCTCGTTGAAGGACAAGGCATTTGATTGGGGAAGATCCATTTTTTATTAATGATATGGGTAACTTTTAATACTTTCTTCACTTTGAGTTTATTATAGTTTTAGCATGACTAGTTTCGACCAACAGACTTGGTCATCATGTTTTGTTCTGCATCTGATGGTTTTAGCACTAATGACTTTTCAGCAGTGGATTTGTGCAGTAAATTTCCATAGATTTTTATTAAAAATAACCAAATTTTTTTTTACATATAAAAAATGTTTAAAGTCGGATTTATGTATATTATGTCAATAATAATTAATCTCGTTGAAGGACAAGGCATTTGATTGGGGAAGATCCATTTTTTATTAATGATATGGGTAACTTTTAATATTTTCTTAACTTTGAGTTTATTATAGTGTTAGCATGACTAGTTTCGACCAACAGACTTGGTCATCATGTTTTGTTCTGCATCTGATGGTTTTAGCACTTATGACTTTTCAGCAGTGGATTTGTGCAGTAAATTTTCAATTTTTTTTATTAAAAATAACCATATGTTATTTTTTACACATAAAAAATGTTTAAAGTAGGATTTATGTATATTATGCCAAAAATAATTAATCTTGTTGAGGGACAAGGCATTTGATTGGTGAAGATCCATTTTTTATTAATGATATGGGTAACTTTTAATATTTTCTTAACTTTGAGTTTATTATAGTGTTAGCATGACTAGTTTCGACCAACAGACTTGGTCATCATGTTTTGTTCTGCATCTGATGGTTTTAGCACTAATGACTTTTCAGCAGTGGATTTGTGCAATAAATTTCCAATTTTTTAAATTAAAAATACCCATATTTTTTTTTACATATAAAAAATGTTTAAAGTCGGATTTATGTATATTATGTCAATAATAATTGATCTCGTTGAAGGACAAGGCATTTGATTGGGGAAGATCCATTTTTTATTAATGATATGGGTAACTTTTAATACTTTCTTCACTTTGAGTTTATTATAGTTTTAGCATGACTAGTTTCGACCAACAGACTTGGTCATCATGTTTTGTTCTGCATCTGATGGTTTTAGCACTTATAACTTTTTAGCAGTGGATTTGTGCAATAAATTTCCAAAGATTTTTATTAAAAATAACCATGTTTTTTTTTTTTTACATATAAAAATGTTTAAAGTAGGATTTATGTATATTATGCCAATAATAAATTATCTCGTCGAGAGACAAGGCATTTGATTGGTGAAGATACATTTTTTATTAATGATATGGATAACTTTTTATACTTTCTTCACTTTGAGTTAATTGTTTTGTTATGCATCTGATGATTGGTCGAAACTAGTCATGCTAAAACTATAATTAACTCAAAGGGAAGAAAGTATAAAAAGTTACCCATATCATTAATAAATACATAATAATTTTTTTGTTGAAAATACCTGTTTAAAAAATAAATTATTTCAAACACATTTTCTACCTTTAGTTTTTGACGTGAATCTTGACTCCATACAGCAATTATGTGTACCTAATTTTAATAAAATATTATTATTTATATAATCACTTAAATGCTCAGAAGCACCAGTCTATTTTTTGTGTAGAAATATATTGAATAATCTGATAAAAAATATCAGAAATAGCTATAGAAAAATGCTGCTGCTAGTAGGGGTTGTGTCGTTTAAAGCAACAGATCTAATGTCGTAAACTTGACCGAAGAAAAAAAGACGTGTAGCTGTATAATAAAAGCAGGTAACATATTGACTTTGAAATGTTAGGTTATTAGCCTTAGCAGTTATGGAGATCGATAGATCTTATCCCGTTTGCGCGGAATTAAAATAATGAACCTAATTCGCGGCAATAAGCCGTTACCGAGCATTTCGCGTTTTCACAATAATTAGCATAATTTGCGTGATTTTTATTTATTACTTGGCAAATACGAAAGGGTTTTCTCTCAAGAATATTGCTATTTATTTTATGAGGGAGGTAACAAAACCATCTGTGGAATAAAGACACGCTTTCTTTCTGTATTGGCCATCGAGCGTGGCGTGCTAGGAGAGGCTTTATATTTTATTGACTTGCATAATAGTTATTGATTTCAGTTCTCCGAAACTCAACTCTGATGATTATTACTCACAGATTGAACGAAAATAAAGTAAAATCACGTTATATATTATAAATATTTATTTTTACTTAAGTAAATTATCGTGGTATATATTTAAACAATTTATGTAGTGATAATTTTTTCTCTTTATTACCAATGTTTTTATAGTAATTTAGTTTTAATATATATATATTAAAGAAATGCGAAATAGCAGTGGTGTTTTGTGATGTTTTTTTAACTGTTATTTAATGACAATATAATAGCACTATTTGCTGCGAGTTGAGATGGTTTTTATAATATAATATAAACAAAAAAATAAATACGACGTGGCTTTACATTGTTTTAAAATTAAAGTATTGAATAACACACTAAATAACTAAATAATTAACTTTATATTGGTTTTAAGCAATAGTGTTTAATATATTTAATCTACATATAAGGAGGCACTTTATATAAATATCTATAAACGCTCATAAACTAATGATTATTTAATTAGATCATAAAATTAATGATGGCTTCATTTCTTCCTTCAGTTTTTTGACCTTGTAGTACTTAATATTTAATTGCGTTTTGACTATTTATATTTATTATTTAATGTCGCATACATATAAATAACATTATAAAATATTGTTTTGTTTAAGATATACGGTAAGGTACAAATATTATAGCTTGTTGTTTCAATTCTTGGGTGCAGTAAGAGAAATCGAAGGTTTTATATATTTAACGTTTGTGGGTAATCGATGCACTTTAAAAATAAGTAAAGAAATCTTAGAAAAAATCATTTTTTTCGTGACACAGGTGGTGTTCGAGCCCACACGCCAAGCTATCGCGCCGATTATGACTGAGCGAGAATTAAAATACTTATATGCAAATGTTGAACCGACCAACCCAGTTTTGACTATGTATGATGTAGAGAAAATATAATATAATTTATTATAATTCATATGAAGAAAAGATGTGATGATAAAATAATCATTAATAAATATATAATACTGTGTGTAAAAAATATATTTACAATAGTCTATAGCAAAATTCTTTAGGTTATTTTTGCTACCGTATGCATAAAACAATAAACACAAAAATAAAAAAAATACCTTGCGCAATTTAGAAAGTCAAGCAAATTTCTAACTCTTGCCTGGTCTTCTTCGATCAACAAAAAAAAAGCAGCCAAATATATACTTAATTGCCGATAACCCAGAAACGTTTCACGTTTTAGAGGTCATCAATCATTGTATACTCGCCCGTAAACATCTCGGCTCGGTTGGCTAGAAGTTGAATGAGAGTGTTGTAGGCCTACCTGTGTTACTCATTATGCAACACCGCGAGTGACCTTGAGCTCTCTTCATTTCCACCTAACAGGTAATCACCTCTCACGCGGCAGGTCTACCTGGAGCACCTGGGAAAATCGCTGCCATTCCACTCCCACGGAAGAAAGTTAAGCTCGCCCATACTATGTGCTAATTATTACGCAATACCTTTGTTACGTTATTTAACTAGGTTAACGCAACGTCTGTGATTCAAACAAATATTAATCTCGACAGTTAAAGCGCACCCGAGGTAATTTTATAAGTAATCATTGATTTATAAAAAGTAGAGCGTTTGTTGTTATTCCGTAATTATTCGTGTGTTGTGATTTTTGTGTTATTGATTGCAACCCAAGAGGGTGTGAATTTTTAATTCCTTTTGATTATTATTTTAACGACGTTACTCATCTGCAAAATTAAACGTAGATGAAAAGCGTATTTTTAGCAAATTTTATGGGGGCAATTGATAAATCTGCTGTACTCACGAGATTCTTTTATGAAAATGCAAATTTACTTCAGGGTTAAAATAAAAATACATTTTAATATATCAATATTTGGTTGACTATGTAATGTCTTTAGACCTTAAAAAATATCATTAGTAAAGAATTTTCTTGTATTGTAACAGTAGACTTTCATTCAACAATACAATGCTGAAAACATTCTTATATAGTATCCAGGCAAGGTCTTCGCAAAGCTATACTGAAACTTTACTGAAAAGATACAATCTCGCCGGCACACAGCTCCGTCTCTTTCCTTCATATTTGGCATTGCGTTTCCAACGACAATCCTCACTGTCGGAATGGACTGATGCTCGGATAACCGCTTCCGTGTGGGGTGACTGCTCGGGGGGCCTTCAGCCAGGAGCGCTCGGGAGGTCACACCACCCGAATGTGCACAACAGAACCTGTAATACCTACATAAAAAAAAAATATATTTACATCAACCATACGACACTTTATCAACTCTAACGCGTGAGTATCAAATGACTTTTGATACCTCTGAGTAAAAGGTTTAGTGTCTATCTCGCTTCTTGACGCCGAGGCTGTATGCCACGAAAGCCTTTGTCCAGCTCAGCTCCTATTGTACATTAATAGCCACGGGCTATGCGCGTGATTTGCACCGACCACGTGACCTGGCGGCGGCAATATTTTTACAAATGGGTTAAATAAAATATGGCGATCATAAGCTGAAACCCTGCGGCGGGAAAAGCCACTGCATTATGCAAATCGCGACTGGCTGGCAATGCGATTAGCGCCCTTTGACCTGCAACCCTCCACATACGGGGGTGTCAATTATCAGCCGACTGAACTTACTTATTTATTATTAAAAATTGTGATTTAAGATTGGTCATGCTGTGCTGAAATATCAGCAGTAAATAGCAATTCTTTGCACCGAGATAACTATGAAATATTCACGAGATCACGTTCATTTGAATTTGTCGGCGCATTCATGTTTTATAGGATTCGTCAAACTAAAAAAACTATATATATGCTTGTAAGAGTTAGTTGCCATATAGAAGCTTAAATTACTCTTCCGACGTTTTGGTCCAAATACTAGACCGTCTTCAAGGATTGAAATAAAGTCTATCAATAAGTAAATAATAACCTATAAATAAGATTTGAAATGTCTTAATTATATGCTTATTAAAAACCGAGAAATCATTGCTTTGGTTCTTGGGTGTTATGCCGCGTTAATTTTCCATATTCTGACGTTTCGGTCTTAGTTACGAGGTCATGAACTCACTATTTATAATAACAACGACCGCCAAAACTTTTGGAGCATTATCGGATTTTACTTTATGTTTATTCTCAGAATGGCGAAAGCGCTCACAGATAAAAATTATATATAGCAATTCATATTTGATACTATCAAATATATTGTATTTTTTTATGTGAGCAAATGTGTAAAACGGGTGCCTCATAAAAAAGGCTGTATTTAAAGAGTGGATTAAGCCTTGGATTATCTTTAATTCCCTGATATCACTGGAGGTGATTCGACGGCGATAAAATAACACATTAAAGCTTTGTGTATCTTTTATTGATCTGTTTCATTTTGGTTTTAATTGGTCGTTTAATTACAGCGACTTAAAAAATAAATCCGGTGAGTTTTGAAATCGTTCATATTTCTTTTGTGTTCTGTTAGTTTCTCGTTCTCTCTAATTTACAATTCGTTCCGATTTCTGTGCTCGCACGACAACGCACCGAGCGGAATAAACGGCTCGAGATGTCGCACTTAAGAAGTCAAGGCACCCTCGCTAAATGGCGTGTTATTCTTACGCCAAAACACGCCATTTTCATTGATTAACACGTCGCTGTTTTAAAACGCGGAATTATCCGCTAACGTGCACGAAAAAAAATATTCAAATTTCACCAATACAAATACGAATTTTTAAGCTTCTTAAACTGGATTCTCAAGTGGATTTTGGCAGGTGTTATTGTTGAATGATCTTGGGGTTTCTCGGGTGTTATTCTGCGTAGTAGTTTTCATCTTATAAATCCCTGAAGATGCTCTTGATACAGATACGTTGGAAGACACGAATCTCTTCCAGCATAACACCAAGAGATCTTAAGATCATCCTGGATTCTGATGTCTTTTACTGTACACTACGTTTGTATAGCAGGGATAAAGTGAAAGTCATACGTAAGCTTTTTTGGGACTGCATATATTTCGTTTTATTTATGTATAAATAATGAAGTACTACATAACAAGCATCGCTACAAATTATTAAAGAAATACAGTCGAATGTTTTGAGTTAGAACGGGGTCTGCAGCCCTGGTTTAAATAAACACACGAGATCGCTACGCAGGCTTACACGCGCCTTCATCGGTTTCGGGGAAGTTTATCTGAAATCTCGGGGGGTTGTTTTCAGGCTCTGGGCGTGATTGGAGTTCATTTTCGCGTGTCAAGGGGGAAGTAGCGCTTACCGCAGAAAGCGCCTCGGATACAAGTTGTTGATGAATTGTCTGCTTGCGCCAGTAAATTAAGCCTTTTGTTGTGAATGCCATGAATTACCTATTGTTTATATTTAAGGGTAGTTTTAAGTTACAAGGAATCCGATATGTTATTTTTGATTCTTCGAATTGCGCCGCTACACAGTTAATTTATTAATTCATGGCACTCAGTTTTTCTGATATAATGTAATTGATTTATGATGATTTTTATAAAAGCTCGATCACTCTTCAATGTCTAAAAGATTAAACGAAAATGTTATAGAATTGTAAAATGTTTTAAACGGCTATACGCCTAAGGGTGTAAAGAGTTGAAGGGTTTCTACATATTCCGCGTATTTCAATCTAGTAATATTTCAAAAAAATGATAACTACATTTATTCATATCGTACATGATTGATTAGCGATCAGAAACGCGGATAAATTAGATAATAAATGAGTGCATTTATACATGGTGATTCTAAACAAGCTACCGACCTTTAAACCTGATATAAACATAATCGCATTGAGTAAAAATATTTTTAAAAAAATTCAAAAACATAACAGCATGTTTTCAAAATACGTTGAATTTATAGTTGGCCTAGTGTAAGTTTCTTTTGTATATTTTATAAAATCAATGCTGCAATCGCTGGAAAGTATCGTACATTGCGAAATCGTGACGCCACAGTGTTGACATATCGGAGCATGAAGCACGTATTGCGCAGATTCAAGAGATCAAGCAGATTCAATTTAAAATAATTTTTTTTATGACTAATATATCTATATAAATGACATGTTAAAAGAGCAATTTAGAAATCACCCTGTATATAATACTTTGGCTGTTCTTCACGGTGATGCACCTGTACTCTAATGGGACGCCCTACACAAGGCAATCTGCTTGAAAGCTTTGTTCATGCAGAATTTTCAATTATGGAGTGGCGTTATTGGATATCGGAGATTCCACCTCTCGAAACTTCGAGAATTTATTACGTAAAAGGTAATCTATTGAGGTCCGACTTGTGGAAAGATATTAGGTAATACGCCGGGTAATGGATAACTCTACTGGGGAAAGGAAGGATCGGAGAATTCAACTCTTTTCTTTTCAACATCTTTCAATAAACGTTAGGTAATCAATTTAAACGAGAAAAACAAATATATATATATATATATTAGCAATTACGTAGATTGGTTTTACACTTGCAAAAAACGATTCAAATTTCTCTCAGTTGTAGAAGCACAGTAGTAATAAAGATTACTACACCAGATTGCAATAGCCAAGAGGTGTTGGTTTAAATCCCACTAGCATTTTTCTCATTTATTTTATTGAATAAACCAAACTGAACAACCAAAACTTTTATGTTACAGGAATACATAAAGTTAATGCATTATCATAATAAATAAAATGTTTGAAAAAAAAATTATGTATCAAATTAATTGTTTGTCGATTTATTTTCTGCTAAATAAATAAACAGTAATATAATAACATACGTGTTTTTCCTGTTATTTTGCTTAATATATAAGCACACATGTTTAATTTTTATGTATATATTTAATATGAAAATATTATTTGAATTAAATATTAAAAATAAGGGCTGGAAATAATATGTAAGGGAGGTTTTATATGCTGAAGCGTTTGTAATATATATCAGTTACCGGGTACAGTGAAATAACACCAAGTGTAAACATGAAGCGTGCAAAGTATGAAGTGAATGTTTTTCTTGTTTCGTTAAGTGGCGTGTCTCCGGCCGATAAGCTGCTAAATTAAGTGGGAAGTGTCCCTCACCGGAGACCATCTTTTGCTAATTGGAAACGAAACTCGGATTTAATAGGACTCTATATCTCAGAATCAGTTCTGAAGTGAATCGATATTGCTTTTGTCGTAGCTTCCACCACGCCCCCGGTTCAACTTTAACCTTTATTATTATTTTCTCAATGATTCAGGTGTGGATAGGTAAAGTAATAAATATAAAAATTGTTATCACTAATAAACGAGATAGCGATCAATTAATTTTAATTACTTTTTAAGCTATAGAGTATTATTTAATAGTAAAATCACCAAGTGTTTAGTCATTTGAGTTGTGAAATTAGTGTATTGTATATAATTCTCAACCCAGTAGATGATGACCAATACGTTAGTTAAAATTAACAAATAAATAAAATAAACCTAAATATATAAGTGTTTTTTTAAAATTTGTTTCGTTTCGTAATAACAAGAAAAAATATAATTACTAGTTTATACATGACATTTTTTACTATTTTTATTCAAGTTGAACAAAAATAAAGCAGTCGCTTGGGGGGTTAATTAAATAAAAGCCTGAACCCTCATCGGTTGAACGATAATGGGTGTCAATTTTCCTCTGCCAGCCGGGCGTAAATTTTCCTCTAGGAAATTTGCCATCAGTGAATGGATTTTTCCCCAGACAAGTTAAAGCCTCTGAAAAGTCAATGGAAATGTAGGGAAATTTGATTACAAAGGCGAGCATCTGCCTTCAGTAATACCATTTTTCCATTATATTTTATTACATCTCGTTAGATATTATTACGCCATCACGTATAACAGGTAGCTATTTAAACTGAAGTAGATTTTTTTTACCTTTGAATGAAGCAATGATTAATGGACGGTTGATTGGTCTGCGATTAGTTTGAGCATACTAGACGAGTACTTAAATTGTTTCATTATTTAAGAACACAAGTCGTGTAGACATCTCCTTACACCTTATTACATAAGGTTTTTTATAATAATATCTATATATTAAAAAAAATTGAACGTACACCTTACTTTTTAATTTAATTTTTTTAATTATTAATTCGGACTTTTTTCACAATTGGTCACCTTAAAAAAATTATTCACTCTTCAATCGATTCGAAGAACTTATTAACACTGTTAGTAAATTAATTTTTTAACTTTACCTCTTACTGAATTATTTTTTTTAAATTAACAATAATCTTCATTTTTATCTCTACATCAATTTGATTATTCACATTTTTTCCTTATTATGACGAGAATTCTTCTAACGAATATAAATATTTATAACTAATTTTACCACGGTGATACGAATAATGATAAATTATTAATAAGCAATTACTCGAAACGTATTAATATCGTATCATAATGTACACCGTTATAATATATATTTTACTTTGTAATACTAATAAATATACTAATAAACATGTAAACTAAACTGAATAAATCGTGATATTTAATATGATATTTTTGAGTAAAATACTTGAATGATTTTCCACATGTTCGTTTTTATTTGTGACCGGTTTCGCCAACCTTTACTCCTTTACAACCTTTCACTCAGTTTGCTAATAACGTGAAAAGTAGGCGAAATCGGTCACAAATAAAAACGAACATGTGGAAAATCACTCAAGAATTTTACTCAAAAATATTAAAATGGAATTCCACCAAGTACTATCTGTCAAAAATAATGAATTTCTTAATTGTGTAATCAATATTTTTTACAGAGAGTACTTGCTGGATTTTTTAAATTAATATTTAAATACTTAAGTGATTTTTCCACGTGTCAATTTTTATTGGTGACCGGTTTCGCCGACCTTTCATATCGGCATTATCAAACTGATTTAAAGTGTTTTAT
This sequence comes from Atopsyche davidsoni, assembly GCA_022113835.1. Lineage (NCBI taxonomy): Eukaryota > Metazoa > Arthropoda > Insecta > Trichoptera > Hydrobiosidae > Atopsyche > Atopsyche davidsoni. Next base: position 15,071,528 of record JAILWY010000013.1, read on the forward strand.
ATGTATTCACGTCATAAGTAGAGATCATAACAATCGAGTAGTTTACTCAAAAATATTAAAATGGAATTCCACCAAGTACTCTCTGTCAAAAATATTGAATATTTAATATGGTTAAAATTTGCAATTTCCAAAAAATTAAAAATTATAACAACATAATTTTATTCTAGTAAGCATATAAGTTGTTGCCATAATTATAAATTCAAATGAGTTCACAGTGAGTTCAGAACAAGCACGGCTTTTCACAGCCACGCGAGCCCAAACGTACGCCATTAAAAGTGGCTATCGATTTTATTAAAAAAAATAAAGTTTTCCGCGGAATTTCTCAAGAAAGTGAAATTAAAATTCTAGAGATAAGTTAATCTAAATGTTCCAGCGTTCGTGGTGGTTTGTTTTTAAATTCCACCCTGCTCGAGTCGCGGGTCACATTCTCACCGAGAGGTCACGCAACGGCCGGGGGCTGCACGTCCCTGGGGGAGGCTTATAATGTGATGCTACCCTTATTTTTGTGTTTCATTGATTTTATTACTTAACTTGGTTTCATGGTATGACGTTATTAAGTGGCTATACTGCTTTTTAAATTGAATGTTAGCGTTTGAATGAACTCCCGATCTGTTTTTGAATCTTCTTCGTCAAGTGCCTCTCGTTCGTTTCACTGAGCATATACTCATGTTGAGTCAGTGTTCATGGTTTTCTAAGGTTTTTGAGTCCTTCTACACTGTAGTTTTATATTGCTGCTGCCCAATAGCATTATTATATATTCCTTTCCTTACAAAGTTCTGGCGTTTAGATCTGATACTCCTTTTGCAGCAAGCTACTGAAAAAATAGCAGTAGCCTCTCCCTCCTCGTCAAGGTACTTCCAAAGCACGTCCCTCCATAATCATTCCAAGTCCACTACTCCATTACCGATACTTTACACACGTTCAGGGTACAGAATGGCAGCCATGCACGAGCATCAGAATGGGGAGAGCGGGGAGGTTTTTGATTTTGGATAGTTGATTCAAACTTAAAATGATGAGAAAAATTCACAGATTTTTTTTATTTTTTGACACAGGTCTTGTTCAATGTTTTAATTTTAATCGTTTTACGCGAGTGTGAAATAGATATATAAGAATATTTGTGACTCGCATGCATTCTTGACATTATTACAACGTTCTGTTTTGTGAATTTCTATAATGTGGCTAACAAGTCAGAGCAGTTCGTTTTACTTGTCAGCATGTTCCTCAGCTTCACAGGTGGCACATCAGATCACACAGTGATTTCAGATCTTTATTAAATAGTAGAGCACGATGGATTATTTTATTTATTTCAGTATGAAGCACGATAGTTTTATCTTAAAAGGCCAGTGACAGAGTGTCCCGAGGTCGTGGCGTGTCGGTGTCCACGTCCGAGCAGTTCGTTTTACTTGTCAGCAAGCCTCCCCTGGCTTTCCATGGCGAGGGAGTCGCCATGTTAATGGGGATTATGCAAAAATACGAGAGGGCTCGATAATATATGCCACCCGATGTCGAAAATCCGCGGCCCGTTTTATTTTCCCGGCGGAGTTATTTTCTTTTGGAAGTTGTATAATAAAATGATACATTTCAGAGTTTATGTAAATAGGAGCATTATCCTGGTGGGTAGTTTGGAAAATTAAGGGTAATTTTGAATATAAAAGCGTGGTAGGGAAAATAACTAAAGTAATGAGGCCTTGAATGGAAACTTCGCACGTGGTGTTTCAGGAAATTGAATTAACTTAGTTATGGTGGTGAAGAGTTGATTCTCCCCCAGCATTAAAGCTTAATCTTTATTTATCTGTCGTGGTGTTTTACTGACGAATATAGTGAGTATTAAATTTAATTCTCTGTAATGAAAGATACGAGATAATTCACAAACGTTGCAAAGTTATCTTCTGTGATTAAAGCAGCAATTGCGAATAATAGCGAATTGTTTAGTTTTAGTTATGTTTTTAACTGTATGAAAATGTAATATTTCAACTAAAAAATATGTGTTTAAGAAGTATCGTATATAAACACATTAATTTTGAAAGTTAAATTAAAATTTTGTTACAATGATTAATTTAAAATTTCGTTTCGTTTTACAGGAATTGTGGGGATTAAACGATTTTTAATCAAATATGTAAAAAAACATTTCTTATTTGCTTAAATTTTAATTCAATACTATTCTATTAACACAACTTTAAAACGAAAACGATATTTAGAGAATTCTAAATAAATACGTGTCAGAAAACTTAAGGTTTCGTTAGAATTAAAAAAAAATGTACCCCAAGATCTTAAACAAATAAAACTTATTTTTTAACTTGTATAAAAAAAATTAAACTAGAAAAAAGTTTGCAGTCATGCCTAATTCCAAGTACAAGTCTTGCAGTTAATAATACTGCAGAGAAAAATTCGTAGAATTAGTAGTAATCTAACTAAGAATTTAATGATTACTATATATTCAAAATGACTTCACTCTTTTAAGGAGTACAAAGAATTTTAAAAATCACGATCAAAATCTGAAAATACTGCAGAAAAATCATATATTTAATTGTATATTTTTCTGTAGTTTAAGTTTTATCATTGCTCTATTTTTTATGCAACTTTATAAAAATCTAACATAGCTTTTAAAATTAACATAGTTTATTTGGTTTTTTCTTTCGTGAAACTTATCACTTATAGTTATTTTTTAAAAAGAAAAAGTCAATAAAAGTTCTTCTTATTTATTATTGATAAAGCTACCTCCATAAATAACAAATTTCCATCAAAATAACAGCACGTTGTACGTCATGATTGATTTTATTCGTTTCTGATAACCCAACCTTAAACAATTCAGTCATTTTGAAGGTTATGTTTTATAGTGGTCGCACAAAAAAAAAATATTTGAATTACCTTTTCCAAAACTGTAATAAAAATTATATGATTTTAAAGGGGCATTTTTCATATTTCTCATTTCACTTGCATAGTTTTTAAGACTTAAAAAAAAACAGGTTGTAAAAATGATAAAATGCTGTGAACTTATTATTTATGTGTATGATATATTTAGATGGGTATTTATTTATAAAAAAGTGTTTTGAAACACTAGGTGTAAGAGGGTAATGTTTCAGTATGGCAAGGCTGGGCTTTTAAGGCTATTTGCTTGTATAGTGCTAATGGAGTTTGTTAGTCGGATCCGGCGTCCTGTGGAGTCCCCGGAGGTTCCTGGGGCGCCAGCAAGGACAATGCACAGGGAGAGGGAGGCTTTGAGGGAGGCTTTGAGGGAGGCTCTTTGGGCCAAGGCAAGGCTTCTCGGGTACAAGCTGCAGACCGTGAACAACAGCGTAGAGGAGTTCAGTGGTGTTACATATTTTAACAGCGCCGCTTTTAAGTAACGCCGTGTTTATCTCGAGTCCATTGAAATCGATAAAAGACTTCATAGATTATTAATGTAAAGCATTTTACTCCCGAGTGTGTGTTTAAGCTTGTGCGGATATACGTTCAATGTTCACATAGAATAATTTATTATTTTCGCTTAAAGGTACTAGACCGAACTCTTGCATATATTTAGTGAATATACTTATATACGAGTATATATAGAACGAATTTATATTTATATATAAAAAATATGTTCCGACGTATATATGTGATATCTGTACTTTGATATGCGCTTTAACGGACCCTGAAAGTTAGTCTTTTATTTGAAATTTAATTAATTGTTTTATAAAATATATATATATTTTTTTTTCATTCACATCGATGCACGCTAACTATCAAATATACCGTCGTATCCTTTTATTTGAAGTACAGTCAATGTAAACATACCATTGTTTTTAAGCAAACAAAGCAGAAACAGTAATAAGGTCACTAATGATTTTTTAAGTTTACCCACTACAATTTAGTAGCAATTTATTATATAATATTAATTCTACATCTAGAAATAAAGTAATAAAATAAATATTAAGTTGTATTGATTTTGTCATCGTGATCTGTTTTATCACTGCATTGACATTCAAATTTTTATTTGTTAATATAGTTTATAAAAATCTACAATCATTAAACTTCCAATTGAGCAACAACAACAACAGACCAAATGTTCAATGTGTGAAGTGATGATTACTTTAGTGAAATATATTTTATCTTTATAGATGAAACATACGGATTTATTAAATATTTAATACTTATAAGTAAAACATTGGTTTGCATAGTTAAATACACTTAAACATATCCTTACAAGACGGAAAAAGCTGTATTTGAACTTTAATTACAGTTTAATATCCATTGGTGTACTGTTTGCTTGTAATATATTTAAACATATCTTTAAATTTGTTCTGCAATCCAGAATAACCTAAATAAGATTGACAAGGACTCTAAAATAGACAAAGAGTGAATATAACGTTTGATTGAGAATATAACGAAACAAAAAAATATTATAGTATCGAAAAGGAGAGACTCGCAGATTTTTAAATAAAGATATTTATATTTATATTAGTCGTGTTTTTATGAGTGAATCTTTTTTGTCAGAGGACGGTCGGTGTAATTTACAAAAATAGGAAAAGGTTTTTGAATTATTAAAGCCTTAATCAAACTTACCCCGGTGCTGTCCCGCGCGTCCGTTTCTTCATAAATTATAAAAGTTAAAGTGGGGAAACGTAAAATAATTTATAATTTTTTTAAAATAATGTCGTTAGTTTCACCTGAAGCTCTTTTAAATGCTTACTTTATTCATCTAACTACGTGATGTTATTTGTTACAGATCTATCTTCCTTCCTATCGCACCTGGCAACTTTCATTACTGTATGTAAGTATAATTATATTAAAAAAATCACATTGAAAAACAATAAACATGTAGTGAGGACTTAATCGATATGTAATTATTATAATTTATATGATTAAACAAGTGGCAATACCGAAAAATTGTTGATGCGGAATTATGTCTACATTAACCTTGGTTACTCATGCTTTGGTCTCGACAATCTTAACTTTTTATCTAATGGATTTATAGTTCATCAGGCTTAAAGGTTGTGTAATTAAAAAAAAATACAATGGCGTCACTAAACCATGGTTAAAGTAAATTTTAGGGTTTTTAAGGGTTAAGGTGCTTTGCAAGGCTTTCGCCTTGTGAGGTGTTGTGTGAATGGCCGAGAAGCGTGTTTCTCACAGTTAAAAATCGGTTACTTGGAATTATATTAAAGAATCCTCTATCACATGTTACTCAGCGTGTTTTAACGAGGGTTATTTTTTTTGAAAAGGCAATGAATATGTATGAAATTCATAAGTTCGTTGTTTCAACTCTCCATTAGTATCCGAGCGAAAGTGTAACGACCCTCAACACGAACGTTTACCCACGAGATAGCTCTGATCGCATGCAACTTTGCTCGTCTTATTACACCAGGCTTAAACCAGGCTTAAACTAGGATTAGGTCCAAAGCAAATACAGCTGATAACAATTGTTTACTTTATATAATAAAATCTTGTATACTAAAAATATCTGCATTAAACACCTGTGTGGATTTTTGTAATATTCAGAAACCAGTTTAATAAGACGTAAAGTAAAAATATTCGTTATCTTCTAGCTGTATATATATTCATATTTGCTGTTAAAATATGGAGTATAAAACGTCCAAGTGATGCTTTAATTTATTAATATATTTTGATGTAAGTATATTAAATATTTAAATTACATTCACAGGTCATGAGTGCGACAAATTTCTAGAAATTTCTCAAACACGTAAAGTTATAAAATGCAAATACCAAGCACGAGCGCGTGACATTTGTTTATTGCAAGCAATTAAACGAAGTGACAAGGGATATTTCGTTCCGCGTACTTGCTAAAGGGTGAAACACCCCTAACCTCTCAATCATCCTGAAACAGAGGCTTTAAGGGTATGAAAGCATTTTGTACTGTAAAGTTGTAAAATTGTTTTAATATGCTCATATATTTTTTGTCGCATCTTCGAAAGGCTGTTTTTTATATTGGATTTATATAGTCGCATTTCGGTCTTTTATGGCATAGTAAATAACTCAGATCCTCATAATTATATTATGTATTACATAAGGCGAAGATGAACGATGAGCGTTTCGCGCCTATAGCGTCTTAATAGTTAACAAAATATATATTTTCTAACATATCCAGAGTATGATACTCTGACTAAGGAATACTATTATTATCATTATTATTCTGGTTTTTAATTTATAACAAATATGAATAGCTAAATAGCTAGGAGATGAAGATGTTTTCGAAGGCTCATTTTTGCTTATATCAGTTTTGTATATGTACAGTTATTTTTTCTTATGTTAATATATTTGATTGTATGTTACAAATTTTACCTTTTATAAAACGTACACATTTTGATTATTTGTGTTTATTTATTTACATTTAAAACATTTTAGCTGAGTCTGAGTCATAAGAAATGATTTGATAGAATAAGTATTTTTTTTGCTTAATGGAATTATATTACATAATTAATTTTTATTCATGTGCAACACTTATTCATTATGGCAAGACAAGTTGCCCAAATAAAATACTCTGTATCTCATTTATCAATTTTAAGTTACAAGATCCTTTTAAGAAGTTTCACTTCAACCGCATGCAAAAGGCACACGCACCTGATCATTATACTGTTGTTAAAAAGTTCAAAAACACAATTTATAGTTATCGTTATCTTGTTAGGCATTGATGTGGCGTGTAAAACACGATTGCTTTGTAATCTTTAGATTATCTTTAACGTGGTTGAAAACTACATGAAATGTTAATTGTACTTTATTTTTTAAAAAATATATTTTTTGAACATCCATAAATTTACAATTTACTAAGAATTTATGTATATTTTAATATTGATTCCTATAAAAAACAAATAATGTTATTCTTCAAATGATTGCTAGTCAAGTTTGATGAACTTCCGTGCGGTGGGTATTTTTTCAGTAGATAAACTTATATCTGCGGGTGGAAGGTCGGAAAAGGTTAATCAAGGTTACATGTGCTGGATATCCGAGCATTGTCTTGATTCTTTATAAACTCTCCCCCAAAACAATAATATTTATTTTAAATCAACATTTTATAAGAGCAACTCCACAATCACAAAAATTATCACGATATATAATAATGACACTTGCAATGTGTATTTTGCTTCAAAGTACATTACTTCCTCTTGGGGCTTAAAAGTGTTTTTTTGTGGACGTGTATTCAAACATTGTTTTTTTAATTAAGTCTCAACACGTCAGACAGTTTTGCTAAAATATAAAAAAAATATTTAAAATTCTACATTTTCTAAAACTCCTTTTTAAGGTTTTATAAATAATTTGGAATTTAATGTATTCCTTCAGTGTTTTACTAAAGTTTAAGTGTGGCATCGTTGATAGTTGTGAATGTATTCGATCGACCGTTCATTATTCATCGATCAACCCCCCTTGACACACTAATTACAGGGAATATTCGATAAACCGTGCACTTCGCTTTCAATTACTGTCCGGGCGAGGAGAGCGTTTTAAATCAACATTTTGTACACTCAATTACTGTAATCGGATCATTTCATTTCATGCCACAAATAAACGCTGAAAGGCAGCAAATTCACCTGAACAGTTTACACAACCGTGAAAATATTTAATGAATTAAATTCCCGAGATCGCTCGAACTCTACAAAATGCAAAAAAAAATTATCATACTTTAGTTTCGATGGGCGAATAAATGCCATGTGTTTGATGTGACTCAATCAAATGTTAACGCCCAGGTATCGTAATTGTAGGTAGTTACTTTTTTAATGGTAGCACAATGGCGTGCTGAACCAGTGTAAAATAATCAATTTAATTATGGTAACATATGCAAAAAGTACACGTGTTAATCTCACATTAATTGCTGCTCATTTTTGCTTGACGTTGGCGGTGAGGTTGTGCAAGTGGTTGCCTGTCGGGGGATGATTTATTGCCACCACTTCCTGTTCGTTGCACTTGCAGCCCTCTGTGACCTCTGCCCTCCCCTCCGTCCACACCCTCACCGCTTACCCATTGATTAACTACCCTCACAACTGCAAGGAAGTCGTAACTTCTTAGCCATACTTATGATTTGAATCTTGTATCAGGTCGCTAAACGACATTGAAAAATCTTCTAGACGGGTTATATGTATACTAGATTTTATTCTATACATAAACGTGCGATTTATATTTATTTAGTTTACGTGCATGAAAAGGTTGTTATAAACATAAGTATGGCATTATGGTTAATCTTTAAAATTACCATTTTTAAAAATAATTTATTTGAATGACCGTTATTGGTTTATGGGACACAGTATATGTGGTTTAGTAGTTTTCACTATCATCCTAGGCGTGTTTATTCTATTCAACTTTGCCCAAAGAATGTTACACAGCCCAACCAATTCATTTCGGATCTGCCCACACCCTTCAGGGTCGCCGTATAACACCGTCTTTACCGGCTCTCAATTATCCATAATTTGCGATTGACCTATTCAGCATAGTCTGCAATTTTTTAGTACAAATCATATAGCTCAGGGTTGTAGCGTCTCCTTCAAATATCGGTGCCTTTTATAGGTTTATATATGCGATGCAGGATTAACTTTAGAAAGTGTCAAGGGCTCTTTTGAGAGTCTTGTTTTATATGAATAAGGCTTCTCGGGAGATCGAGTGAGACGTGAGTCGTGGCACTGAAGGTATAATGTCACCCAAATAGGGGGTGGTTATAATAAGGAGCAGGGGCATTAATTATTAAAATGTATATATTTAGAAACGAATTCAAAAGTATTTAATTAAAATTATTACTTTAGAAAAGCGAATGCATATATCATATTAAGACAAATAATATTTAATCACACTGTTTTAATTCTTCAACATATCATATTCTTCAGGGGTTTTTTTATCTTCGAATTAATCAATATTAAAAAAAGACATAGTGGCTTATTATGTTGTATTACTATGTGTGTGTATCTTTAGTATTAAGAATAATAAGTGTGATCTCAACCACCAGCAAATCAGTACGTTTTGTGTCACACGAAAGCAGCATTGCTATTTTTGAGATCAATTAATTGAATTTTATAAATATACCTGTGTTAAAATATTTACATAAATGAAATAAAACTATTCAAATTTTTTTTTTTGTTTAAGTCACTGGGCATATAAATTTTCCCATAGTATTTAAAATAATTATTTCTAAACTAGGATTATCAAGTCCAGCAGCTTTAAATACACCGTTTAGCACTCTAACTGGAAACCTTTATTAGTGTACAAAGTGCTCTGTTACGCATTAGATCAGATTTCTATATTGCATTAAGTTTCTATTGACCTTTTTAAGTGATTTGCTTTCGATAAATTGACGTATAAAATGTAAAGGGGCCGTTATATAAATGTGAAAAAATCTGAGAATAATTCATACCAGATTTAGTAACCATTTGATCACTAAGCAATAACATTGGAAACTCATTGGTTTCTGACACACTCTTAAGTAGTGAAACGTCTGAGTAAAATAAAAACTAGATTTATCTAGATATTCTATTAAGTGATTCTAAAAAAACATTAAAGAGATAATGGCTGGGACTATTATACCTTCTCACTTAATATAACCTTAACTCATATACACCGATTTATAACCGAAATAACCTACATCATTACATCTTTTGTCTTTATTATATTTTTTATATCTCGTGTAACTGAAAGTGCCATTTTTAGTTTAAAAATATCTCTCGTTGTTTGAACCACAATTAAATTAATTTAAAATAGTTAAACTATCACAAGATATACCGTCAACCAGCAAAGTTTCAGCATAGAGCTGAAGCGACGGTTTTTACTTCTTAACTAACAAGCCAACGCTTTTAGTTGAAACCCACTTAACCATTTTATCAACCGTTTTTTTTTTTCAATATACAGTAATACCCCGCTTTACGCGAGGGATACGTTCCGGAAAAAATCGCGTTAAGTGAAATTCGCGTATATCGGAGTTTACGATTAAACATACATACATAGTATGTATGTTTATTGTAAAAGACGAATCATTTGAATTAAATTCTAATAACATATTAAAAATATAAATACATCTATTGTCTATTGGGTAGCGTTTTTTTACGTTCTTGTAAAATACGTTCATAACACCCATCGCTGTTTTTTAATTGTTAAGAGAAGTCAATGACTACATTATGTCCATACACATTCTTAAAATAAGAAATTCGCGTAATGCGAGGCATTTAAACGCGAAATTTGAAATTCGCGTTATAGCCAAACCGCGCATAACGGGGTCGCGTAAAGCGGTGTATTGCTGTATAAATTATTTTTAAATTATGCGAGGTTTTTTATTGTTAAAGTCTACCGGGGAATTCTAGAGTTGAGGCGTCGGTTTTGACGTTTTCGGTCGAAAGCCCGCTCAGCGTTTTCATCACTCAAGCGATCAATCACGGTGGATTTGCATGTCCAGCGCCCGCGATAAGGCTCGCTGATGCAGGGGTTGCTGAAGTTCTCGGAAACTCTAAAATGTCAATGCCAAGGTCGCGCCCCGGAAGTGGGGCTCTAAACCCTCTTACGGAACACGCAGGGAGGCACATGGCTTCGCGCACCACGTGCTTGACGTATACCTGAACGATGCCAGAATACATATAATCCGACGACTTCAAGGGCACTGCATTTTTGACGTCATTGTATAAACGTAAACTAAAAGTCGAATGTAACCTAACCCACCAAAAAAAGTTAATTTTTTTAATTGACATATAAATTCTTATTCATCAAGTGCTTTTCCTCAGAGGAGGTTGGCGACCATTTCACTGAGCATATACTCATACTGAGGCAGTGTTCATCTTTTTCTAAGGGGAAAATATTGTAGTAAGTCTTCGCGTCCTTCTACACTGCAGTTTTATATTGCTGCTGCCCAATAGCATTATTATATAGGTGTCCCAAAATTAACGCAAGATTTGAATTAAATAGAAAACGCAGTTTTTAGTCTTTTGATTGTTATTTTTTAAATGAATCATAAAACCAATACAATAGGGTAACCCTAAACTGTCAGCTGTAAAATTGTTTTTTTTTTAAGTGTTTCCTAAACTTAACTGCAAAAATAGCGACAAATTCAAATCTTGCGTTAATTTTAGGACACTCTTTATAATCGTTTCCTTACAAAGCTCTGGCATTTAGATCTCATACTCCTTGTGCATCAAGTTGCAGAAATAATAGCAGGAGCTCCCCCACCTCGATAATTTACTTCAAGAGCGCGTCCCTCCACAATCATCCATTACCGATTCTTTACACACGCTCAGGGTACAGAATGGCAGCCATGCACAAGAATCTGGATTTGATATAAATAGAAGAAGAAGAGTTTGGATTTGATATAAATATCTCATCACGGACCGTTAGAGGAGCAAATAAAAAAATGAGAATGTAATCCAAATTTCGTTGTGAAAGTATTTGAAGGGACGGTGGCTCGAGATTTCTGTTTCTGTTGTATTTGGCTTTATCGGCGGAACAGGAAGATGCCTTCCTTCAACGCCTTCAAAATTACTGGGTGACTTGTGTCACCGTGGGGTTAGATTCGGAAGGAGTGTGCGAGGTCGATGATAACCTCTTGGATCGTTTTGGTGTTGGTGTCTCTGTAGTGCTGAGCATTTTGGATGAACCACAGGGCATTGAGTGCCCAGCGGAGGATTTTATTTTGGATCACCTGGAGAGGCTTGTGTCTCTCAGGCGGGATGTATCCCCAGATGGGGCAGGCGTAAGTGAGGATGGACGAATCATCGTTTTCAGGAGAAGAATTTTACTGGAGGGAGAGAGTTTGCTTTTGATTGAAAGGATTGCGATGGCGGCTCTGGGTTTTAGTTCTGTCTGTTTTATGTGTGCTGTCCAGGTGAATTTGCGGTCTAGTGTAAGGCTGAGGTACTTGATAGACTTCTTGAGATGAGTTGCATGGATGGGGGCTGGAATGGCCGCCAGCCCTGGCGCGTCGTGGACTTCCGGTGTGGCGCGGAGGCTCAGGTCAGGACGGGTATCCGGTTTCTACTTGGTCATGCGCACGACACCACCGCGGACCACAATGGCCGCCCGTAATTTTATACAATCTCTGCAGTTGGTACGCGCGCTCGTATTTCCTTGACGGTCTGCATACATAAATTCGAGGACATTTTTTATTTTATTTTTTGAGGCCACCTAGAAAATAATCTTTTTGTGGATGATAATTTAGAACCTTATTTCAATTTAACTTTTTTTTGTTTCGTTACTAATGATCGATTTCCGCAACACTGGTTGCTGTTAGTTATAGGCATTAGATTATATCGGCGGCCTATTAATTTTGTTATTAAATATTTTTGAATCAATTTAACATGCGTTGGGACAATTGCCACGACAATTTTACTAGTACAGTGGATTACGATTACCTCTTGTGGGATTTGCTGCATTGACCAGCTAAGTACTTTTGTTCTGTTGTGGATAATGGTTACGAATTACTTGTCTACGTTTATATCGTTATAACATGTCTTAATTATCAGATAATGCATACACTTGTGAGAATCTGCCCGCCTTGCATTTTTTCAGAATTGACCACTGCAGTGAGATTATACGCTTCATGCTTCCATCGCATGCTTGCCAGTGAAACGATATTTTATTGACTCTATATTTGTTGTTTTGAAAAGAGTTAAGGTATTGTTTTAACTCAATAAAGAGTATTAACAAACCAATTCGGTTGAACGAACAACGTCGACCTCTGCGGAGCTGGGAAGCTACTGTAACAGTGAAAGTGCACAAACAAATTACACGCTCGGTGCATTTAGTACGGACGGCTATGCACTAAGTAATATTGTTTGTTATTTTATCAAATACTGTGGATACTTGCCGTTTCGACACGCAGAAACTCAACAATACATCTTCCAGCAAATCACTTTATTCGTTATTTATTTATACAAGCGTTTTTATACGAATCAATAATATTTTTCACTGTGACGTGATTAAACTTACCTACGCCAAAACGCTAGCATAAGCAATATTTGTTTTTTGTATTTACAATTACATTTTTCTTATTTGTTTTTGTTATTATACCTGCTCAATAATTTCATACGAAGCAAACATGCTAAAGAGGTAAATTAACTAGGCATTGTTAAATGAAATTTATAACATGTTTCGTGCTTCAAAATGGATTATATTTTGAAGTTCTACTCATTTCAGTAGTCATATGTATGTTTGTCTAATTTTGGTTTGAAATGAAATGTTTATTTAAAATTCAGTCTCGATTTCACAATTCTTTTATTCTAATCATTGAATAAATACATACTTTAATTCATCATTAAATGGGATCTATTCACAATGTAGGAAGTATAAGTTTTTTTATTTATATTGGGAAATTTTACGTTTGTTTTTATAACTGACCCCAATGTTTTAAGGAATGAATTAAATATTAGCTAGTCACCGATTGTGCAAAAAACCAAATACGAAATAGTCGTTTAAAATTAAATTATGTTTAGAATTGATATTTAGTAATATTTTTTGTTCTTACTATATTATATAAATAATGCAAAAGAGTGTAACGTTTTTTTATCAACTTTTTTTTGGCTGTTTAAAAATTTACAACTAATTTTCTTGTCTCTATATATATATTTGTATAAAATAACAAAAAAATATTGCCTTGCAACGGGCATTATTAGTAATCGTAAAAATAATTATTTATATCAATATAACAAAACGTTACATTTCAAGCAAATTATTTTTAACTTGAATAAAAATTGTTAAGAGGCAAACCATTTAAAAAACACTTATAAAACAAGAAATAATATTAAAAAAATATTTGTGTGGGGTTTTCAAATTACATTGCTAAAAATATTTTTTTCGCTGTGTACTACTCGTTTTGTATTATTGTGTTTTATTTTGGTTTTATAATACAAATTCTTGGATAAAATATTGTTAGACTTAAAGCATCGATAAAAAATTAAGTATAATCAAAGTGCTTAAGGGAATACGAATGATTACGAGACTATGTGCGTAACCTCCTAGACATTTGGCTGCTCACACTTGTTGATAAGTTGATAACTTATTTTAGCCCCTGAACGACGAAAACGGCCATTATTTAATATATTTGAGACTTTTTTTATTTTGTAATACTACACATTTAAACAGTAAATATGAACAGTCAATAAGCTACAAACATTTTCGAAATTATGTTCGTACTTGGATATGTATATTCGCAGTTATATATTTGAACGCCCGAAAGACGAAAGCGCTCACTATTTGATATATCTTGTGATCTCCAAGCCACCTGGCTTAGCATGTAGCCGGCCGTCCGTTAAAGGCTAGAGGATGTCCGGCGTTTGTTGGCGGGATTCACTGAACAACAAGAAAACGCCACTCTCCATTATTATCGCGGCGGCCTATAATGAAGTTTGCGGTTCTAGATTTCCCGATAACGATGGCATCATTCTGATAAAGCGAATGAATTATTTTCTAGTATTGAAATTTACTGCTGCATTTTAAATGCCACCTGAATCCTTGATTTCTCAGCGCAGGTCCGGACTCGTTGTGATTTCACAATTGTTAAAATTGTGTCATTGGGCGTGTTTCTGCCACAAACAACAAAACGATTCTGATATAATATTATTTATTATGTTGGTGTACCAAATAAAATATTGTGATATATTACAAATATATTAATCACGTTTATACGTTGGAATTTCAGCAAAATATCTGCAGTATTGTATTTAAGAATTGAAAGGTCAATGTGTATGATAATTATTAATAATAAACTTATATTCGTTTTCTACGACTGTATTTTCATATACATATTATAAATGATCTAAAATATGATCTTGATTGAAATTTAATCAAATCACTGTCATTTTCGAAAAAAAACCTCCTTGCGACGGCCCTGCGTGTTGCGTCTATGCTTAGACGTGTACTTCGTGATTTTCACCTGCCCATATCCAACGACAGGTATCCACTCACGTCCGGAGCATTCTCGCTGATTATAGTATATTTACTCTAGAAAATTCTGCAATTGCCTCGCTTCCCGTCAACAGTATTTATTTGCTTGCAGTATTTTTATACTTATTCCGTAAATGAGTTAATTTGGTTAATTCATTTTATAAATATATAGGGTGTCCAAAAAGAGTATGTGATCGTTATTGCGATATGCTGCGAAAATGTTTGGGCCCAGAGTTGCAGGAGTTTCAAGGTTTCAACTCAAGAACGCGGTTCCAACAAAACCACTTGCAATACATCCAATCAATCAATCGAAGCTGTTAACGAATTATTGCCTAATAAGGTCATTTCGCGCAGAGGTAACATCAACTGGCCTCCCAGAAGTCCCGACCTTAGCCCTCTTGACTATTTCGTATGGGGATACCTTAAAAGTAGGGTTTATGAGAATAATCCGACGAACCTAACGGAATTGAAATAAAACATCAGGTCAGAAATGGCAGCAATATTGATGGCTATCAGCAATCTTCGTTCCAGATTAAAATAGTGATCATCTTTTCGAAATAATTTTCCATTTTGTATTCTTGTAATACTTGATGACTAGTAGTTTTTTGTTTTATTGAACTATCAAATACCCGATACTCTCTTTGGACACACTGTAGTCTATTTTTTGTGCAGCAGTTTAGCGAAAACCAGGGTGTGTGGATTCGATTCTTAGGTAATACTATTATTTAATATTAAATATAAGTCGAGAGTGGTTGTTCAGGATTCAAAGCAATGCCGGTGGTTTGCCAAGGGTCTGTGTTCGTTCAGGTCTGGTACGCGCAGACGTATTGACACAATCGGCTCTATTTAGAATCTGGCGGTCCTCACCGTGTTGCTATACTCGCGTATATATAGTTCAGGTGCGGGAGCATGAATGGCCGATTTGTTTTGCTTGTGACACACCGAGTGGGCTCGCCCCTCCAGGGTCGTCTCTGTTATCATACGCACGATCGAATAAACACCACGCGACGCCACTGCGAAAACCGCGAATACTTGACATACTAGATACAGTTCATACATATCTGGCTAGTGGATACCATCACAGGGAGAATGAGCATCGTGTGGGGAAGCAGTTTGTTTTTCGATGAGAGCTTACTTTTATTTTTGTTGAGTTGTTTTTATGTCAACATCCGGTATGTCAAGTAGGTGCATATTGATAAGCACTCGCGAAGCAGTGCAATCGCCGACAATGGTGGTGATGTCGAGGCTTGATTCTGAATATATTCTATCTTCAAGATTTGTTTGGAAACAGTGTGAAAAATATGCTCGCGCTGACTTAGTCGCTTCCGACAATGAACGCGAGAATCATAACTTGAGGGCAATGACCCGTGCGGGGGTTGGGCTTAGCACGAAATACTTAGCATGTCACTTATACACAGGGTGTCCAAAGAGAGCATCGGGTATTTGTTAGTCCAGTAAAACAAAAACTACTAGTAATCAAGTATTTTTTTATTGTTGATTATAAGAATACAAAATGGAAAATTATTTTGAAAAGATGATGTTATCCAAATGGTGACCGTTACGCGCTGCTGGCACTCTTCTAATCAGGAACGAAGATTGCTGATAGAACGCTGAGACATAGCCCTCGATATTGCTGCCATTTCTGACCTGATGTTTTGTTTCAATTCTGTTTAAGTACTTCGGATTATTCTCATAAACCCTACGTTTAAGGTATCCCCATACGAAATAGTCAAGAGGGCTAAGGGCGGGGCTTCTGGGAGGCCAGTTGATGTTACCTCTGCGCGAAATGACCTTATTAGGAAATAATTCGTGAACAGCTTCAATTGATTGATTTGATGTATGGCAAGTGGTTTTGTTGGAACCACGTTCTTGAGTTGAAACCTTGAAACTCCTGCAACTCTGGGCCCAAAAATTTTAGCAGCATATCACACGTTTGGACACCTGTATAAGGGAGGTGTGCGAAGGGGGAGGAGGAGGGGGGGGGGAGGAAGGTGTTTTGACTAATATCACACTTATAAATTTTAGTTTCGATGTTATTAAAAATTTTAATTATAAAAAACAGCTCGGGGTTGTTTGCGGTGCTGTTCCGGGGATCTGCCCCTGGTGACATCGTCTCGTCTGGTCGTCGGCTTATTTCGGTCCCCCCGGCTCGGGGGCGTCTTGGCGGGCGTCGCGGCGCTTGGACTCGCCCGCCGCGCCTCAAGGTCACCTGCACCCGGCGGAATGTGAAATGTACCGGCCATCGAGGTGCCGACCCAACTTTTCGATTGTTATGATCTCTACTTATGACGTGAATACATACAAAACACTTTGAATCAGTTTGATAATGCCGATATGGAAGGTCGGCGAAACCGGTCACCAATAAAAATTAACACGTGGAAAAATCACTCAAGTATTTAAATGATAATTTAAAACATCCAGCAAGTACTCTCTGTCAAAAATATTGATTACATAATTAAGAAATTCAATATTTTTGACAGAGAGTACTTGGTGGAATTCCATTTCAATATTTTTGAGTAAAATACTCGAGTGATTTTCCACATGTTCGTTTTTATTTGTGACGAGTCAAGTATCCAACAGAGTCAAGCGAGAGTGTTTGATAATGCCAACGTGAAAGGTTGGCGAAACCGGTCACAAATAAAAACGAACATGTGGAAGATTACGCAATTGATTAGAACCTGTATCATTTTTTACAACTATGCATAACTCAAAATATAAAAAAAAATATTTTAACCCATAATTTCCGATACATTTTATTGCTTATATTTTATTTTGAAGGAAATATTATAAGAAAATCTTATTTTGTAAATCGTAGACGTATCTAATTTGAAAACTAATTTGGGAAATAGCTTCGTTAAACGGTTTGTTGCGGACGTGATTAATGTAGAGCCGTTTGAAATTGTCAGCGGAATAATCTTCGATTAGTTAATTAACCTTAAAATAGAGTTGATTTGGAAAATTTTACACATTTCAACAAAAACAACAAAGATTACACTAATACGCTCGTTTCAGATAATTTGGTTACAAATTGCTACAAAATATCGAGTGTCTGGTCAAAAAATGAGCACATTTATTTACCCTGAGCGTACAACCTCAATAAATGCAAATTTGTATGAATTTTATGTTCGCAAGTTTTGGCGGCCGCTGTTATTGATGTAACGTTCTTGGGTGTTATGGCGCTTCAAGGTTTCGTTCGTCTTGAGGCGTTATTAATGAAAAAAAGTCCTCGACGAATAGTCGAAACGCCAAGAGACGAACGGACCATTAAACATGCATAAAATTTTTTTTTTTTTAAAGAAATGTTTGAATATATAAATAATTTAACCATTGTTTTGAAACATGAGTTTGCGTTTTGTTTATCTTTAGAAATAGTTGATGTTTTCACTTTATATTATAATATTTTTATTTGTTTCACGAAAAAGTAGAATTGATGTAAATTTACATTTAAAAGTAATGTAGCGAATTAGATTTATTTTATATTTCTTGATTTGATTAAAGCTCGTCTGGACCGTCCTAGCTCATTATATTATGCTAAGTTTTATAATATTTAAAAGTATTTTTTATTAAATTAAGTATGTTTTTGTTACAGATTTGAAATAATCAATTAGCTGACGTCTTTTACTGCAACACGTAAGTAAAAAAAAAAAAATATTTTACAGTAATCCAACTCTTCGGTATATCGGTATTATTTTTTATCATGAAACGTTTACTTGCCTATTATCCGCAATTAATTAATTAAATAGTGGAATTCATTACCCGCATCATCCGCTTCGTTGAAATAATTAATTGACAGATCATACGATTGTTCAATGCCTTCTTTGAACATTCGAAATGAAATATCTGAAAATGTCCATCATCCCCTTGAAAGATCTTAAACTCCTAATCTATTATTCAGTATTGGAATAATAGATTTGTGTCCAGCATCTAATTACTGTATACATTATCAAAACCACCTGAAAAAATATCCCATGAGTTATTATTATACTATCCACAACTATTCTCCGTGCGTAAAAACGTAACCCAAACGTTATCCCAAATCATAAATATTTATATTTTTTTGATTTTGATAATGAGAGTCATGGACCCTGTGATGTGTCCTAAAAAGGTAATAAACAGTTATGTGCTCTTTGATATTAGAAACAAACACCATTTCTTGTTCTCGATGCACGCCACTGAATCTACAGTATAAACATAATTATAAATTTACATCCATCTTTGATACAAATTACGCTATATTTCATTCCGATATTTACAACGGTTCTTGTTTGTGTTGATATTATTTAACATCGTCTAACGTAGCAGCCAAAAAACCCATTCGGTCATAACTCCCTTTGTGACAAAGTGTTTATCAGATTTTAGCATAAGTGGACTCATTTATCAATTTTAATTGTAATATGTGAGTAACGATTCTTTTTCTAGCATCTGGGCTAGGCAAGAGTTGCCAAACGGACCGGGAGCAGTCTTATAACTTGGTGCCTTCGATTGAGTCATCCTCGGTGGTGCGATCTTGAATCTGTCAGTTTTCTAACGAGATCTTCCAAGATAATTGCGCTGGCGATGTTACGAAACAAATTTTTTAAATCATTTAAGAGATTGATGTGAAACAACACAATGTGTTTGGAAATCTTTTCGACATTCGCCCACTCAGATAAATACACACTACTTGCACAGTGACTATAGACTATATACTATAGGCCATTTCTTCTTATCGCTTGCTCTTGCATGTGAGTTTGGATGTCTCCCAGTAGTGAAATAAAAAGAAAAATGGAAAAAAGACACTCAAAATGACAACATAAAAAAAATCCAAAGTATTATTTTATATGAAAAATTGATGAAATGCACATACGATATAATACAAATTTACTTTTGTTGAGGGACAAGGCATTTGATTCGTGAAGATCCATTATTATAATGATAGAAGTACCTTTGTATTTTGTCTTCACTTTGAATTTATTAAAATTATTTGCATTACTAGTTTTGACTCAATACACTGGGTCATCATCAGATGCATAACTTAACTGAGTTTAGTTAAACAAGGTACAAATTTACTGTTGAAGATATGTAAAAATCATATTTTTTTAGGGACAATTCTGGGAAGATTTAGAGAATTTTCCAGAAGGTCACGATGCTTTGTTAGATTTGCTACGAATTTTTTATTTTATTTTGTTTTTTCAATCGGCCCACCGGCTAGGTGAAGTGCAGTTTTATCTTGATTTTTATTTTTAGCACCGTGAAACATTTTATTAAACACACAGTCACCGGCTGGTGATTTTCGGTCGCCCACTTTCCACGTTTAATAAACGCATTTCTCAACATTCTCAGAAATGGTGCGATAAACAGACGCTTTTGAATTAAAAAATTAGGCACGCAAACTGGTCGTTTTTTTTTTTGTATACGTGTCCGAATCTTGCTTAGTATGTTTTGATTAGAATTCTGAAATATTTATCAATATACCAGGTAACTTATCGTAAAAGACTTAATCTATAATGCCATTGAAAATGTCTATTTAATGCAGTATAATACAGTTTACAGATAATGAAAATTATAGGCATGCTGTGGTTGTTGAAAGCATGTTTATTATCGCACTCCAAATAGCATATTTTTATGACAATACAGGTTTTACCTGAAGCCTTAATAATTTGGTAATAATCATAAAAAAAAACCACTCGGGAAAAGTAACTTAAAAAAGTACAAAATAGAAATAATACTTTTAATTTAATTAAGGTCAAATTTTGTTTTCAAAATTATTATTGTATTTTAATGGAAATTTAAGGAATGTCGATAAAATAATATAATCTACGCACATAATTCAGTTTATGGTCACGATTTCTTTTATTTCTAGTCAAGCAAATCGTACTTTATATATTACATAATATTTGTATTTAAAATTAGGTGTGTACTAATATTAATGGTTATATGAAATATAAGGTGAAAAAAACTATCGAAAACAAATTATGGGTAATTACGACCTTAGCACACTTTGGGAGATTTACAATTTTCATAATATTTTAAATCGGAAAAAAATGTACGCCGCTGTTTGTAATTTTTTTATATCCACTTATTTCCAACTCGTGTTCACGCTCTTTGCAGAGTTTCAACGTTTGTTTTTAGCAAATACGCATTTGTAAATAATTTACTATAAATACTGAGTACTTTTTAATTCAGATATTTTTCTTACGCAAACAATTTAACCGGAAAATGTTTTTCTCTTATACATATTTTTTACTTTTCGTTGAAGCTTTTTTCGTGTTTAAAATATAAAACATTCGTTTTATGTTTTGATTTCCTTTCTTTTTCCGAGGCCAGGTGAATAATTTAATAAAAAGAGGAGCGAAAATACAGAATGATACAAATGTTGAATAATATTATTTTTCGTACAACTTACTTTTACCTTAGTAAGTAACATTGCTTGTTCGGGGAAATGGGAATATATTTGCATAAAAGAATAAAATTATTGAAGCATTTTTAAATGTAAAATACGTATTTTTCATCGACAAAAAACTAGTTACATTTGTTATTACAAATTTCGGTATTTTTTTATGAGTGCTTTTTCCTTTCAAGAAGGTGTCTAGGAAAGTAAAAGCGCTCACAAAAAAAAACGATCGCAACCTCTTAGCCACTCGGTTTTTTATACTTAAATAAAAAAGTTTGTATATTTAGTGTATATGTTGTTATATTTTTACAGTTTAGTTAAGCATCTGATGATGATCCAGTGTATTGGGTCGAAACTAGTAATGCAAATAATTTTAATAAGCTCAAAGTGAAGACAAAATATAAAGGTACTTTTATCATTATAATAATGGATCTTCACGAATCAAATGCCTTGTCCCTCAACAAGTTTATATTTTTTTATTTAAAATCTACACCGGAGATAGTTCTGTGAGACCGGTGCGGTACAGTATAATTAAGAAATTAAGTCCCTTGTAGTTTCAGGGTGTGTCTGTGACCCGACTCTGCGGTTTATATTTTAGTCTCTCGGTGTATAATACAATAGCATCCCTGTAGAGTTTTCGTGTTCAGAGGGAGGAGGAGAGTAGCCTTTCTGAAGGCTTCAGCCCCGCCGCTCGAGAGGTTAATGTGACATTTATTTAGATTCTCCGTGGAGAAGTGAACCTCAGGGAAATCTTGCGGGGCTCTCCAGGTACCTAGAGGTCTTTAATTTTACATTTCTGTCCTGCACCTCATCCTCTATTGCCGTAGAAATTAAGCACTTCAGCTGTGTTATTTAAATTTTAATTTTGTTTTCAAGAAATGTAAACAAGTAATCATCGCGTGTTGCAGTTACTAAAATATATATCAAAAACTCAATAAATTAATAATAAATACAGTGAAATTCGCCTTCTGGGGAGTGCCTGAATGCAATTTTAGGGGCGGGGGTAGAAAAATAAAAAAAGAGGGAGAAACTTCAAATAAATCATTTCAAAATGTTTAATCAGATAGTTTTAATCGATAATACAAATCGTCTTCGACCAAACCGAAAAAGGCGTGAGCTCAAGAACATCAGTTTGGGATTCACCTGCCAGGACGCGGATCGAACTGGAGACACATCGACCAAGAGTTCACAATCTAATTACTGACCTAAAAAGTCAACATACGATAATTTCAATCATCGATTTCGACTTGATCATTTTTGTTCGGTACAAATGGCGAGAACAATCGATCGATTTTAATAATAAATTATATTTTATTGTTTTCTAAATTTTACGTATATTAAATATCTGAAGAAATTTAAACGGTGTATTTTTTTATCCAAACATTCGGTTGCACTAAATCGATTATGATCGTTATTATGTACAATCAAAAATTAAACCTTAGATATGACATGCTTTGCTTATACTCGTTTTGGTGAATGTTTATGAATAAGACGAAAACTTATATTATCATTGATAAATTTAAAAAATATATCAACTTAAATTTATTGTGATTAAAAACTGTTATTCATATATACCGATTCTGTCAATTGTTTGTTTGAAGTGTATTTAGTAAGCAGATTATGGTTTTAGAGTAGTAATGCTAAGTGGTGATGTACATTAACCCAATATATATTACATTGGGTGTTAGGGAGTTAAGTATAAATTTATGTACAGTTGTAAGCGGATTATGAATTATGTTAACTTGAATAAGTGGATTGTACGCATTTTTATATTGCAGACATTCCGAACGTATTAGTAGTGATGGGTATTTATATGATTTATTAAAAATATTTTAACAAATAATGATAAAACTTACCAAGAATTGTGGATAAAATTCTACACAGGTTTTGTTATAGAATATTTATTTGGATTGAAGTAACTGAAGTATAGCTAAAATAGCTTTACTTTGCTTTATTTTTTATATGATTTTAATATTTTAATTCGGAATACTTGTTTCGGTTTTTTTTTTTTTTTCACAAAGTAATTATAAAAACTGCATTGAAAAGTTATGAATAAACTGAAATTTTCTGAATTCAATATCTACAAAAATAAAAAAAATCAAGTGTATAAAAATTTACTTTCCTACTGACACGTTTGATATTTATTAACAGCAAGTAGCGCGGAGTCCATAAAAGCGATAATATATTACTTTTCAAGCAGCTTGAAGATGTCACCCTAGCATGTTGACGAAACTAGTCGTGTCAAAAATAAAAGTTGGAACAGAACTAAAATATTATTTTTCTAAAAAAAAAACATTAAAATGGATTCCACTAAGAACTTCAAATAACAAGTATATTTTCAATGTTGTGAATATTTAAGTGATGTGTACTATGTGTATATGTATGTTATAACATTACATTTAGCAGGTGTCATTTCCCAACTCTAAATGATAATGTACGCCATGAAACGTTCTTCGATATATCTTTTAGATTGCTGCTATATTCAGTACCTCGCAAATAATGGACGCTTTTGAAAATAACGATGCGTAAGTCTCCGAGCGAAATTCACAAAAGGTGTTTTTTTATTTATTAATTCGACCGACTCTAAAAGGCGTCTGACGGAATGTGGTATAAAACTCTTTATGGTGTTTTTTTTTTTAACAGTTTCTAGAAATTGTAATGTGTAAATCGATCCAAAAGAAAAAAATACGTGTTAGCAAATGTACTAGATTCCCGACAAGCACATGAAAAAGTATTACCATCTGATACTCGTTGGATCAGTAAAGGTGTTAGTGCTTATACTAGAACAATGTCAGTACTTAATAGTTAGATTATTGTAATTCTCACGGCCGATGTATCCATGTTGTAGATGTTGAGAATAGGGTTGGTGTATGGTATTAATTTGCTCATATATTTTGATGGGGTCCGGTCTCCAAACACATTTCGTAAAGAATATTTTTTGGATACAGTAATATTCCATTTCTACTAGAAGTAAACTTTTCTGGTTTGAAATAATATTGGCATTATATTAAGGTACAATAAAAAAATAAAACTTAAGTTTTATCGCGTAAGGCAGTTGCTATTCCTTGCATATGATTTTTTTATATTTTCCCCGAAACTTATGTAAATAATATACTTCTTCATCAAATGCCTCTTCTCAGAGGAGGTTGGCCATCATTTCACATATACTCATGCTGAGTCAGTGTTCATGGTTTTCTAAGGAGAAAATAGTGTAGTAAGTCTCCGGGTCCTTCTATGATACACATAATTTATATTTTAAAAAAAATTACGGTTCACCTTTTTATTTAGGTGTACACATCTTTCCATCCATAATTTTCTTCGCCGTCTACATTGATTTTTTCATAAATAAAATATCTCTTTTGACAGTGGTTTCTCTGTACTTCTCAAGGAAGATGCTGAATATCTAATCGCAACCCAACCTTAGACAATCTGTTTGTCTACCGGTTGCATTCTTGGACTCTCAGAGAGTAGAGTTGTTTCTTTGACTCTTCGCATAACTATTAGAGTTGGTGGGTTTTTTATTCGTAAAAATCGAAAGCTATTATTCATAGTCAACCCTTTGTCGAATTTCCCTATTTTTTGTAGACCCCTGCCTTGTTAATATTGAATTTTTACAAATTCATCATTTTCAAACATATTTTTGACATCTGATATACAGGGTGCGCCATATTTTATGTCGGTATGTAAACATTGAATAACTATTTCTTTTTTTGTAAGAAGGTTGACAACTGCACTGAAACCCTTTTCCATGTGGTATGAAGATGGAAAAGCTATCAAAAACCTTCTTGAGATAGTCCATAATGCAGGATTAACAGCATTATTATGTTAGTACATAGGTTCAATCTGTGTTCAATTATGACATTCACGGAATGCCTAAATTTTGGTGACGACCTGCTTAAATGGGATCCACTCTCGTAGACCCCCATTTACAGTTCGTGGACCCCCAATTTGATCTTTCGCTGTCGTCGATCCCTTGCAGGGCAAAATCGACCCCTGGAGGTCGATATTGACCACTTTGGGAACCGGTGGTCTAGAACCATTGTCCTCTGGTTTAGGTCGACGTTCCGGTCACTGCACCGTCGGACTGTTGGTCTAGTTATTTTTCTATTTGATTAGATTGGATTCGATAGCGTCCACTCCTCGTCACCGACGAACTCCATTGTAATGAGCTAATTCCTTTTACTCTCGCGCCAGTGGTCGCAGATCTGTCCCGATACCTTGATTCTTCATACTTCGGTTAATTCTCCTTTAGAAACCGGTTTTCTGCACGAAGAGCTTTGGTCGCACTACAAGTCGAAATTTCATATCAGGAAAAAAACTATTTTCACGGTTAAAATCAAGACGAAAAATAAAAATACATTTTGACTAAAACTATTTATATGACATTGTTTGTATATATTCGTAGTGATTGATTTGTTTTTACTTTAAATTTTTAACCGTCCGAATGCTGGGACCATCTTCAGGTGTTTAACAAAATAATCAAAAATTAAACGCATCATATTCCATTGCCTCTAATAGGCGATAAAGCTCTCACTCATTCAGCAACTCGGTCCGATTGATTGGTTTTATTTATGTTTAAATTCTAGAGTACTACAGAATACAATATAATTTACATGTCAAGAAAATCACAAGTGGTTTTTAAGTATTTTATAGATTCGCGTTTTATTTTATATTTGATATTAAAAAATCTTTAGAAAAAATCTGGAGACACATTTGTGTTATCTGTGCGAGAAATTCTTAAGTCTAAATTAACTAATCACAAATAAACTGTTTTTTTTTTAAATATTAATTTATCACACCTTGTAAAGCTGGGGGGGAAATTCTTCGTTAATTGATGTATAGTTATGATTTTGGTGATGCTTAATCAATGTTTCCACCAGCGTGGTTTTTCTAACAAATAAAAATTCCGACCCCAATGATTTCCAATCAGCGAGCGCGACTCGAGTAACTGAGAACCACTGACCTGATATAATAAGATTAGGCTCAGTTTCCATTTAGCTGCAAACAATTGTGCAGCACATTTGTGCGGCACACTTCATCGAGACATTTATACTATCTATTAGTATTTTCACTATGCAATTATAATTATATGTACTTTTCCGAATGAGGCAGTGCAAATTTATACACATATCTAGTGAACTATTATTAACAAGCTGTCGTTATTTAATTTTTTTATTTAAATAGCAGGTAGGTAATAATAAATAACGTATATATAATCGCAAATAATAATGGTGAGTTCAGTATTAATTAATCTACCCATGTTTCTACCAAGACGGGTAGTATGCCACCGCAAATAACTAGTAGACCACTCGAAGGTAGTTGAACCACTTTTGCTGACAGAAATCATGTTACCTGCACTTTTCTTTGATTGATGATTGATTGTGATTTTCGCATTTTGTTTTTGCTAAAATATTTTTTTAAAAAGGGCGTCTGCCTGGATCCAGCTGGATCTCTTGGCGTGCATGTATTTCTAGAACGGTTCCAACCATTCGTATACCTTAGCGACTTCACTCACAAGTCGCTAGATCAAAAACCAAATAAAATTTCAAGATTCTATATATATATATATATTTTTAATATGCAATAGTTCTCAGGGCTATGTTTACAATGCGGTATTTTTCTATCCCTTTATCCAGCGCGCAGGTTGTGGGCTTATAAAAAATGGCTTATTAAAAATATGTGTAAAACTACCCTTTACCTCACAAGTCGCTAATTGACTGTTGACATCTCTGTACTACTGTGTGGATTGCCAATTGCATTTCTATGTTTCCCACGACCTCCTGCCAGTGTTCATGGCTTATTACTCAACCTGCACCACGTCAGTTCTATGATAACAGACCAAAAAACGTAAACTTGAGTAACAGCAAAGTGGACCGTTGCTGAATTGCGTCAAAACATTGGTGCACAGTGTCTATGGCGAAACATCATCTTTTTTGTCGCGTTTGGTTAATAAACGTATAAAAGCACGTGATTACATCGTTTTTGTCAGATCCGCAAAGGAAACGCCATCTTCAATCGTCTGTTACGAATTACATCTTCCGGAATCAATAATAAATTAATTTAAACATTTTTTTCAATTTCTCGTGCTTCTGTGGTAGTATAATGTTGCACATTGATTAGATTTATCATCACCTCGCTAGAGCGTGGAAAAAGCATATTTTACAAGCAAAAAAATGTCTGTGTTTCACTTCGTTTGCAATGCAGATGACCTTGGTCATATTTTCTAGGGAGATAGCAAAAAATCAAAAGTGATTTTTATTTATTTTAAAATAGTGAATAGCCATTATTGTCAGGTTATTCCCAATGTCCTAAAATAGATAAATGTGTCTGGTGATGAATTTTTGTAACATCCTTATGAAGAAGATTATGTCATCCCAGAGTTAGTACCATTACAAAATGGTACTAAAATCGCTAAATTCTGGAAAAAAAAGAAAGTAAGATTAAGTTCCTTTAAAAAGTTAATGATTAAAAGTTAGTGATTTTTTTTCTTGTTACAGATGTGGCTCCTCGGGGCATGAAGTGGATTCCTCCAGCGCTGCACCAGCAGACTCTGCACTGCTGACAGGCCATGCTACGGGTCGGGTGAACACTCACAGCATGCTCGTTCAAAAGGGATCTGTTGGTAAGTTAAAATTCATGGTGATAAACTTTTCTGGAATACGGATCTTGGAACTGAGCCGTTTACCTATTGGTTGCCTTCAGGTTGAAACGACTTGATACGTTCCTGGCCAGTCCATCCTTTAATACGGTTTCTACTCCATAAAGGCATATATCATTTTAAAATGGCCAGAAAACTAATGCAACGTTTCATTTGATTCCAGCTCCTGTTGCGCCTCCGCAGAAGTCTCAGTATGATCATCTCCTCCACAGCATTCAGCATGACACGCGGTGGCTCCATGAGGTAATGAGGTTTTCTATACTTAGTTTTTCTCAATAACACTAAAAACCTTGTCAACTTTTGATTGGTTCGTATTTTAACTCAGCATGTTTTTTTCTTCAAGATTGAATAAGCCTGTATTTTGTATACAGTGGTGATTATTATGTTTAATTGTTTTATTTTGTTTCAGCTGTCTTTGGGGAAGAGGGTGGGTTACTACAGATTTTCGAGTGACATAGGAAGTGGGAACTTCTCCCAAGTCAAGCTAGCCGTGCACCAATTAACTAGAGGTAGCACATTTTATCTTCCTTCACTCAATGTATAGTATCATTTAAAATAATTCAATACAAATTTATTTTAATAAACAAAAAAATATACATTATTATACTTACTTATTATATTAATCCAAGTTCCTGGTGTAAATATTGAAGACTCTTTGATAATTATTTGGATTTTTCATGTTTTGTTGCAGATAAAGTTGCTATAAAAATTATCGATAAAAGTAAACTGGATAGCAAGACAAGGAAAATGCTAGCAAGAGAAATAGCCACAATGGAAGCCGTTCATCATCCAAATATTATAAGGTAATAAACAATGTTTTTATAAAATTACATTTCATAATATTATTTTTTCTAATGTATTGGTGTGATATTTAGCTCAAAGAGCTTAGTACTCACTTCAATAACTATAAATATGTATGCTATGGGTTGCTTTTACTTTTACTTTCATGTGTGAATTGTTTACTTGAAAATAAATTGCTTATGCAATTGAAATGCATTTTTATAAATAATTAATATACTTTTATTATTGATTTCAGACTTTTTGAAGTAGTTGAAACTTACAGCAAAATACATTTAGTAACTGAGTATGCTCCTGGTGGTGAACTATTTAATAAAATATCCATGGAAGGAAAGTTAGAAGAAAGTGTAGCCAAAAAGTTATTTTTACAAGTATTACACGCCATTAAACACATGGTAAGTAGAGTTCTTACTTAACTACATTGAATTGATTTACTGTTAAAAGTTTTAGGGTTCCATTCTACTGTAATACATATATTTCTTATTTAATGACAAAACCGTGTTAAATGATTTTTCTTTTTTTTAAGCATACAAAAGGATTTATACACCGGGATATAAAGGCAGAGAATGTGTTCTATTCATCGCCAACAGTAGTTAAGCTCGGAGACTTTGGATTTAGTACTCAATTAATGAATGGTAAGTAATCCCTTTAAAATACAGGAAGTATATATCAAATTGCATAGGCGTCTTTGAAGTCATTTGGCATCTAAAAAGTTAATGGACGATACGCAATCGCTCAAACTCACAGCAGTTCGTCAGAGCAGGATCTGTCATCACTTGGTGATTTCTATCAAGTTTATAGCGGCTCATTGACTTTTTTAAGTTCTTCCACCTCAGTCATTTATTGTGCTCTTTAGACATCAGCCTTAATGAGTATTTTTTGCTGATTTTTTACCATTTTAATGTTTACACTATTTCTACATTTTAAATTATTTATTATCATTATCGGCATGCTATCAGTATTGTCTTTGTTTTTAATTTCTGTTTATTATTATTGGCATAGTTGACATTTTGATATGTAATAATAGGTTAAAAATATTATGATATCATTATTATTTATGCTATATAAAGTATTTGATAATAGCATATCACAGTAATGAGTATACTCAACTATTATACTTTTATATATTGTTTTGTTATTGTTTTATTTTAATGTAATTGATATGAATCTCAAGTGTATTTGGCTCACTAAGTCTAAAGTGTCTGGCTTACTAGATAATTTATCAAGTCATACAGTAAGTAAGCTAAGAGTTATGCCCATTTGTCAAATGGAGAGATACTTATTATGGAATATCTCCATCTGTAAAAATATTAAGCAAAAATTTCTTTGTATATCAATAAAAATGTTCGTAAAGTGAATATTTCATTCATATGAAAAAATTGTTATTTTATTATTTTACAGATCAATTTAAACCTTTATCTATTTTTTTTAAATTCGATGTTAATTTTTCATGTAGTTTACGGCCTTTGAAAATATTTAAGCTATTTAATTGTTTTCAGGCATGTGGCAGCCTCTAAATACATTCTGTGGTTCTCCACCGTATGCAGCGCCAGAGTTATTTCGTGATGAGAGTTACTTTGGGCAGCTAGTGGATGTGTGGGCGCTCGGTGTGCTGCTGTACTTCATGGTTTCAGGCACCATGCCTTTCCGTGCCCACACTGTCACTGCTCTCAAGAATTTCATTCTCGAAGGAAAGTACCAGATTCCTGGCTTTGTGAGCGACCAGTGTTGTTATATTATAGGTAAGGTGTTATTATTGTTCGTTTTCTAAATTGAAGAGTTTATAAATTGTGTTTTATATTTATTTTGTTTGTTGACAGAGCATACGTTAATTCAAGCACCAAAGCAGCGGATGTCATTAGATGAAATATTAGAAAATGAATGGTTCCACGTGCCGCCTCCCCCTGTGCCTGAATTTAACAACAGGAGAAAGAATAGCCTCATGGTTCTCGCTACAAAGTTTCGAAGAGGATCAACTCCTCTGTCTTCAAACAATAAAGTGAACGATCTCAATGATCAGAAAAATAATTTCCGTAAATGTTCCACAACCTTACCGGATTCAGCAATGAGAAATTTTAATAATAGAAACAGAGTAAGCGTGACTAAGTATAACCCCAATCAACCCATCCCTGATACTATAGCGAGCATAGTGGAAGGAAAGGAAAGCAACGGAGATGCTGATAGTAAGGACAATAAGACTAATGGAGATGTAAGTAAGATTGACCCGAAGATCAGAAAGAAGCTAGCCAACACTACCAAAGGCCAATCGTTTGATGTGCAGATGCTTCCTTCCACAAAGTCAGCAGTGATTTTGAAATGTGCTGACGGGACTCCGGTGGAGCAAGGACGTTTCATCATGTTGCCGACCTATACTAACGATTTGACTTTTCTTAATACCCTCGAAGTGAAGACGAGAGAAAAGCTAAATAATTATGGAATCTCCTCCAAGATGTTGTGCGATAGTATCGGCTTAAACTCCAAGAGCCCCATCATCGGCATTTACAGGGTCGTGATGAACCGAGTACTCATGGAGGAGTACATCTGGGATAGTCTCAATGACCCTGCCACTCTCAATGCCAAACGTAATGAAAACTTGAAAAAGTCTAAGCTGGCTGAAAAGCGGACACTGCGACAGCGAATTTCCAGAACTTGTGTTTTGCTGTGAGTACTGAGATGAGATGTTTTGATTAAATGATCTTGTTGCCTCCGCGGTGGTTTCTTATGTGTTCCTGGTGGATCAGGATGTAGAGCATACTGGAGTATGAGCCTCATGCAGCCTCGCTTTGAAATAATTTTTCAGAAAATATACTCGCTAGTATAAACTCTGCTACATTTGAAGTACTCGAGTTTGATTTTTTGTATGAATTGAAAATAGGGAAGTTAGGAAATAATGATTACACATTATCGTTTGTTTTGTATAATTACTTGACTGATAATTGCATTCCCATGATAATTATTACTTAATATGCTGAATTATTGTTTATTCTTTTTTATTTTTCATTCAACATGTATATCTTTATAAATCGATGATCTCCTAGAAAAGACAGCTATTTTTACTCTCTATAAAAAATTAACTGTTTTTATAACTTAAAATTCAAATATATATAATGTAAAGTTATTTTTAAAAAATACCATAATTTTTAAGAAAATATATACCTACTAGTTTTTAACATTCGTAAGTCTTTTC
Organism: Atopsyche davidsoni; assembly: GCA_022113835.1. Lineage (NCBI taxonomy): Eukaryota > Metazoa > Arthropoda > Insecta > Trichoptera > Hydrobiosidae > Atopsyche > Atopsyche davidsoni. Next base: position 15,103,382 of record JAILWY010000013.1, read on the forward strand.
CTTCATTGTGCTGGTCATTATATGAAGAGGTTTTCTATCTTTAGTACCATTAGTTAATAATACTTTGTACAAACGCTCAACATACAAGTAACATAGGCAAAGTTTTTATGATATAGATAATATTTTGTTATTATGTTAAGTACATATCCGTGATATTCAATAACTCATACAAGCTTTTGTTTGTAATTGATATTAGGGATTGATCTTTCTTTGTCTTGAGGCTGATTCACATTATAATGTGGTGGATACAGTACACGAGAACACGCTCATCATATTATAATATAAATCAGGCTTTATTCAGTAAACCAAAGATATAAGAGTTCTAATTTGATTAATGACGTTGAAAACAAAATCTCTTCCACAGTTTTTGCTTAGCACATTTATCTATTATGTGGTAGCTACTTTGATATGTTTCAAAATATAAAGAAAAATAATATGACTATATTTTATTCAATTAACGATGAAAGTGTGTACCAAACATTATTTTATACAAGGGAAAGAAAGCCTAATAATGTTTAATTTTTATTAATCTATAGGTAGTTTTATAAAGGGGCAACTAAAACCCGTATGATATTAAGTTTATTTTAAGTTAAAGATGACAAAAAAATTACTAGTTATTTTTATGAAATACCACCTTTACTCTTTTTATGTATGGCTTTTTTCTCTAGTGTTATTTTGATAAAAGTCTCTTTTTATACCTACGACAATAAGTCAATTAAAAAATATCAAATTTAATAGTGATAAAGTTACGTGTAAATGATTTTTCTATATTACGCATTCCTCTAGTAACAAATTTATCTAAATTTCTAAAAGTAGACATCATTTTATCAATAATAATTGCAGTTTACAAATTTATAATATTATCAGACTTACAAAATTAACAAATTTGACTATCTAGATTCGTATAGTTGTTGCTTAGGAATCAGGAGCGCGTGTGATGGTGAGCCATTCTTATATATTTGGTTGGAAATTTATAAAATAGCAGTTGCAAAGACGGCTGTATGATGTTTACTATCAATCTCTTAGGGTTATTTAGAAAATATTGTTAAAAGAACTGCTATAGTTTATAGTTAAGAAAAAGCGTTGGCAAGATTTTAAAACAATTAAAAAATATAATATCAAAGCTTATTCTAAAAATATTTTAGGTTTAATAGTATACAGGTTGTTAAACGTCTGTCTAAAGTATTTATTCTTTATTTTTAACAAAAATGGATGAAAAATTCACATAGTGAAGGCATGTGATAAAGATTTTAGATAAAATAACAAATGTTTGGATGTGTATATTTTTTTCATTACTTCAGTCTAAAATTAAAATCCATATTAAGTAAGCGATGGGCTGTGTATTGAAAAAGAAGAAAAGGTGTTTGTAGAGCATACGGGTTGTATTGAGATTTCGTTTTATTTTCTCACTGTAAAATATTTAGTTTTATTTCTACTTAAAATTTATTAAAAAGTGGTATTTGATTTTTCAAAATTGGTGATCACGTAACTACAAAACACACATAAAATAAAGGTGTTATTTTGATTTGCAATGACGTTGGAAAATGTAATACGTCATAGTTTAAATGTTATTATTTTTTATTTAATATCCTAAAAGTTACCATATAATTTAAGAAAGTGAAAAAAATCTATTTTGTAATACTCTTATTAAATAAATGAATAAAAAAATTAAACAGGTAGGTGCATAAATCTCCAAAGAACTATATCAGTTGTTATAAGCTAAATTATCGCCATGTCACTTGTAAACAATATGCGCACAATAGAATGTGACAAAACTTTTGTATTAAATTACGTATCTTTATTTATCTAGTTGAATTATGATTCTGGAGAATTCAATTGTAAGAGCAGTGAGGTGTAAACCTGAAGATCGCGGACTCGAATGTCACTGCAGGTATATTTTTACTATTATGGGGTCTATGTTTTACCGAGTGATGAAAATTGTATTTATATAATAGTCGTATTAGTTTTATTTTTTTTAAATTCTACGATGTATAAATGTTACAAGTGATGTTATTATTTTGAAGGTAAATATAAATGTATTTGAAATAACAAAAATAATTTTATTTTACTTATCTTCCAATAAACCCGTCATAAAAAAATCATAAATCGATTCACTCATAAAACGATGAGAAAAATCCTGAAAATGGAGTGAAAGATTGGATTATTAATTGTCTCCAGATTTAGAAGAAAAGAAAATCATTTGAGAAAAAAAACTCTTTATGGTTCAGGTTTCTGGTAATTTTCTTATAAATATATAAAGGTAAATGCCAAACGCATCAAGCCGGACACAGACGGAACTGCTTCTGAATATTTTCTACAGCTTGCTTATGTGACTATTCTCTTGTGGCCTTCTACAAAGTTATTTTGAAAATGATGTCACATGAGAGGAATCCATAATATAACAATGATTTCCACAACTACACGCAACGAAGCATTGTTAATTAAGAACAATGAAGAAAATTTATAAATAAAAGTCTCATTCATAATACAAAATGGTTTATACAAATATATTATTATCATAACATTATTTATAGTTTAACTATTATTACTACAACTTTAGGTAAGTATCCAACACAAGAACTTTAGGTAACAGAGAGCATCAACTTACAAATATGGCCCCTGACGCAAAAGCTCTTGTTTGTCCAGACAGATGATGCGATGTGGTGTTTAATGCACAAAATAAATACAACCATGTTCAGCTTTCTCACTTTAAAATTATTTAAAAAAAAATTTGGAATGAAGTTTTGAGAAAGTGAATTTTATTAATACTTGAATAGACGCAAAAGCGCTTTACCTAAATATATAGAATGATAAAAATTTAGAATTAAGGGAATACAAAGCATAAGTAAATGCAGCTTTGGAAGACGCAAGACTTAGCCTTGCATGATGAGACGGACGAACTCCTCGTAGTTGATGTTCCCTTGAGAGTCCTCTTGGCCTTGCAAAAGCTGCTCCACCTGGAACATAATAAATTGATTAATAAGCCTGTACTGAATATGGTTCTTTGAATTTTAAAATTGTTAGTATCTTTTCCCTACTGTGGTTTTGCTATAAAATTAAAATAATATTGAAATAGCCTGTTTCATTTAACATGTTACATAAAAAATTACGAATAAAAAATATATTTTCTGTGTGTATGTTGACAGTCTGACAACAATTAGTGCAATGAGCATGTTTCCAACAACTCATGACAATTTTACAATCCTTTTCACATATTTGAAGTAAAAAATGTCTTGTTCATTCAAAATGAAATAAATCTCTTTTTTAAAAACTAGTTGCCGAGATCCCAAAAAATTTACCCAAAGCAATCCTCATTTCAAGAAGCGAAGTACAACTGCTTTTATTGAGATCGGTGTGTTATACTATCTACATTTAAAATACTTTGTGATTCACCAACAGGAAGTCAAAGTTGTAGATTCAGTTTGAAACTTACCTCATCATCACTGAGTTTTTCTCCTAATGTAGATAGGAGGTGGCGAAGCTCGGCGGAGGAGATGAAACCATTGCCATCCTTGTCAAAGTGTCTCAAGCCCTCGATAAAGTCATCAGCTGTGTCTCCTGACCTAGCTTTTGAGATGGCCTGAAAGTAAATAATGATGCAAAACATAATTAAAAACAATACTTGATTATTTATCAATGCAGACAATTGAGTATCGTAGGATTTTGCTTGGCACAAATAACAACACACTTTTTAGTAGAATTATTGCATAATACATAAAAAAAAATCTGTGTAACCACAATTTATTATATTTTTTGTGACATTGGCATTATTGCACTTGGTAAAGTGTGGTTTTGATAACCAGAGTTGTGGTAAACCACAAGGTTAAAAAAACAATTAATCACTTCTGCCAAAAACGCAAGAATAAATAATTATTAAATACACTTTGTATAGCTAAGATTTTTTGAGCATATCATCAATCAATAAGAGAGAAAAAAATATGAGAATGTGGCAAAACACTCATGAATATTTTAAAAATAATTTGCAATGACACACGATAAAGCAATGCAGCAAAAATATACATTTTTTAGGTCAATATATATAAAATAAATATAGATGAGCACTAGCAAAAAATGTTCATATTAATTAATAATAAAACCCAAACATATATTTGAAATACAACTCCATTGGTAGATTTGGTGCATAATCATCCTAAATATATTTATGTATAATGTGAGGTTCAATAGCGTTTCGTCTGCAGAGTTGTAGTATTTATACTAGAAGGATTCATCATTTTCTAATGCTTAAGAATCATGGTGAAAATATTCATGAGCCATTTTTTTATAGCTTTAGAAATGTGTCACTATTCAAGAATTTTTTAAACTGAAATTAAAATGAGATTGTATATTTGGGCAAGGAGATTCAGGGCTTAGCTACCATAGAAATATGAGAGGTCAGAGGCGTAGTGATATTCAGAAAATGCTGCTTTGAGACAAGTGAGATCCAGGACGTTGCAACCCTCAGAATATGCTTAAAGGATCCTTTTGCACAGTTACAATGCTTATTCTACATTCACTTATTGTACTAATCTATTTTATAAAATAAATATTGAATATACCACTCAGATATTGGGATCTATTAAATATGAAATAGAACTCAACACGAGCCAATTACATGTGAAGTATAATAAAAAAAAAAAGGAGAAAATGTGAAGAGTCATAAAAGGAGTGAATAATATTAATAATGGTAATTATAGTTACCTGATAAATGGGCAGGAACACTTCAAAGGAAATTCTTTCATCAGCTTTGAGCTGGTGAGTGCATTTCTTGACGTCAGACTCGGTGGGGTTCTGTCCCAGTGCTCGCAGAGCGTCCCCTACCTGGGCCACGTGGATCTTTCCATCACCACGTGAATCAAACAGCTGGAATGCCTCCTGAAACTCTGAAATTTAAATGGAATTTTAAATTAGTAAAAGAAAAATGTAAATTGGTAAACTTTTACAATAAACGTAAACATATATAATCTAAGCACTATCCTGAGATGAATATTGATTTGATGATTTTCACAGAAACCTATTGACTGTTAAAACTTATTTTCACTTTCAATCTTTTGCCGTTTGATACACTATTCAAAACATTACACAATCTAAGTCACTTAAAAAACCAATTGATACAATATTTAAGCTTTAAATATTGGTTATAAAAAAAAACACCATTTATATCGAAGAAAGTACTAAAATAGTAATCACAGATGGATGTAAGGATGCACAAAAAAAGTGTTTTCTAGTAGTATCTATTTTAATTTGAGTGCTGGAAGGTATTGCATTTCATCACCTTCCACAGATGTTAATTTTAGTTTGCTGGGAGGTTCGTACATGTACATCTTATATATTTAGAAAAGAAAAGAATAAACGGATGTCTCCTGCTGGGAGTGACTAAGCAGACTGAGATGAAACAAGCCAGGGGGAGCGGGCCAGACTGGATCGAGTCGATACGGGCAAAACTCATTGCACTGATGAACATGGTCATTCAGGTTTGCGTTGTATACATCGCTTTCATAAAACATCCATATAAGGAATGTAGGGTATTCGTATCGACATCACAACGAGCCGCCGTTGTATCGTGCGCTGACTCATAAAAATGTCAACATTGTACTTGCGTCGGCACACATGATAACAAAAGCACACCCAGAATCAATTTAACCACGAAACTAACTATTAATAAAACTTGTTCAATAAAAGCGAGCCTATTTACAGAACATTACACTATAAAATGTAAAATAAATAAACATCCTTCGATAAGTCCGTTGGAATTTATATGCCGCTGCACAACGCGACACGGTTCGAACAAAAAAATGCGATTTCGCAATACTCACCGGCCAACTGGTCTTCGGAGTAGCTCGCCTGCGTGAACAAAATGACAGATTAGATTTTAGCGAGTGAATAGTCGTGTTTTCGGGCGTAATAAACGGGAATCGAGCGTAAAAAGCGGGATAATTACCATTTTCACATGTGAGCCTGGGCGCTGTCAGAAATTGTGACGTCACGGCCTCTCTGACGTCACGGCGACTCGGGCGCTCGGGCGGCCTCTGTGGAAGTGACCGTGCAAGCTACTTCTTCACTCCCGTTCATTTCTCATTTACTATCAAATATAATCATTTTTGAATGCTTCGAGTGCTTCCAAGCGGCGTAAAATTACGATGATTAAATATAATTATAAAATATATATATATCACTTCTTCTTCGGGTGGCTCCCCTCAGAGGTCGGTGGCCATCTTGAAGGGCATATCTCAGTCTCATTAGTTCGGATGTACTCGAGATAAAATGTTATGTTGATTCAGTTTTTCTTTATGGACACGACGAGGCAGCAAGCGTGCAAAAATCAAGGCTCTTGGATTGAGGCAAATGAGTATTGGACAGAATGAAGAAATACTCAGATTTGTCTATATATTTTGAAAGAAAGAAAATGATAGGAAAAACGTATGCACATTGTTTTTACTAACCTTTTCCCACGATATATTCAGCAGGTACTGCAACTTACACCTGGTAAGACGAGAAATATAAATAAAAATATAGAAAATACTCAAGTGTCATAAACTTCCTTATTATTTATTAAAAATATAATGCTATGGTCGATAAAAGATATTGTCATTATAACATCAATAAAAAGAAATTTTAGTGTCTTTTTACTTTCATACAGCTCACTTTAATTTACCGGTATCCGTGTGTCCCTAACTGATCCTAAACACCTCAATATAATATTATGTGCATCTAACTAATTATCACATTTAATTAATTTGTCTTAAAAGTCCCACTCGTAAGGATTTTCCAGGTTTAAGTCGGACAGTTTTTCTTCCAACAAACCTGCAGGTAAATTATCTGAAAGAAAAATTCAATTATAAAATAATAATAATGGTTTAGACATGAAAGTACAAAATAGAAAAATCCCTCACCAACCGCAGATGACTTATTTATGGTTTAAATTTTAAGATAAAATAAATAAATAAATTTAGTTTCTCGGTAAACATTTCTTTGTGTTTTTATTTTTATATCCTGAAGTTTTGAACCAACACAGCATGACGAAAGTACGAAGATGTTGATATTGTGAGTAAAAAGTTTTGTTAGTAACTGGGCTTCAATGTGGGCATGTGTAATGGCAATGATGAAGAATCAATAACGATGACTGGATTCATGATTTTTAGCAATAAAAACAACAAGCAATAGTTTTAAGGTCCAACAACCATAACAATATTTTTTTCTAATCTGGAGTTTTGTGAAATTGGATCTAGCATTTAAGAGAAGTGAAATCAGTTTTGCGATTTCTTTTTTTACAATTCAAAGTTCAATGATATATAAAATTAGTCACAGCCACAATTTTCTATAATAATTTTTAACCGATTGAATGTTTTTACATTCCTTTGAAACTTTTAGGGCAATTTCATTCGGAAAACCTGAGTTTGGATGTTTCAGCTGAAAATCCACAGTTGGCAAGGGATTGCTATATATTTATATGATATTTTACCAGTTCTATCTTCTATTGGTTGTGCCGCATGCAAAAGTTGTGCTAAATAGTCTGTTTTACGTATTTGTTTGAAAAAATTATGTTGAAGTAATTGTGTAGCAGTAGGCCTGTGAGTTGGTTCTCTGAAAAATATAATACATTTAATATAGAGATAATTTTAAATCAAAACAGAATTGATTGCTAGTTCTAAAATTGAATTTAGATTTCCACTTATTTTGAAATAATTTTAGTGTTGATTCGCAAGTCAAACATTTTCCAAAGTCAAGCATATTTTGCATATCCCAGGAATCTTTTAAATGATAAAATATTTAGAAAAAAAACTAAGTATAACAAAACTTTAAAGTACATTAAACTTTTATGGATAATTTATATTTTATTAAATTTGAACTTAATTGTATTGTATAAATATATTAAGCTACCTCTGCAGACAAAGTTCTGTGAAGTGATGGAATGATTCAGTCAATCTTCTATTGGCATAAATTTGCCTCATTTGTACTGCACTTCCACTAGCAACGCTATCGCCCACACCAGAATCTGGAAATATTTACATGGAATACGTTGTACATTATAGATTATTATGAGATAAGGATAAGATATTAAACAGTTACATTGAGACATTAAACATAATTGTGAATTTACATGCAACTAAAAACTTAAAATCAGAATTACTTATAGGGCAAATATATTTTTTAATGCATATGAAAAGAATGCTCAGTAAAATACAGCAAAATGAATATTGAGAAGTAAGAGTAGGTATATAAAATAAAACATCTTTTTTCAGTAGTAAAAATAAGAGATATTGATTGATCTAGGAGCAATGTAAAGGTACTTTAATCCTTTATATTGCTTGGTTTAAAAAATAGTATTGCGATTTACAAGTGCATTGCATGCATTGATAGTAAAGGTACATTTTTCACTGGATTGGGACCCATTATGTACGCAAATGCGGGGGGCGTGCTTGTATTCAATACGACATTTGCTTGTTATAAGTAATGGGTAAAATATATATGTATAATGGATCCTAACCAAGTGGTGGTGTGTCGTAGGATGGTAACCCCGAGAGGGAAATGAAGGGCGGTTGTCGGTCATTATGTGAGAATGATGGTAGCGAACAAGTTGTTCTTTCAGGTAAATTAGGATCTGGGTTATTTGGATCATCTCCTAAAACATAAACAGCATATAACAAGAAAAATAAACAAACAATGAATTCTCCGAGTGATGTTTATATAATACACATGATTCATTAGTTGCCATGGAAGGATCTGAATTTATTATGAAAAAAGCAAAAGTTGTGCAGAACACAAACACAATGCTAGCAATAGCAAAAATAATATATTAATAAAAGCCAGTCGCGTGTGGAACACGATCAGAAAAAACTAAAGATAATAATCTCTAGGAAATTATGAAAAATCAATAGATTACCATGTATTTCCGATTCCTCTTGGAAACTGATGTGAGGAAAAGTTGTACTGTCTAATAGTTGAGGAGTATTACCTCGAACTTTCTCAGTTAACATTAGTGTAGTCGGAATATCAGAAAATGGTATCGCTCCGTTGGCAAGCTCGCAAGCCACCATACCTATCGAATACACATCAGACTTCTCGTCGTAGCCCCTTAAATTCTAAGGCAAAAATCATTAATTATTTTATTTAATAGCACAACCAATAGATATTCTTTTAACTGTAATAACTAAATAATATTTGTCATGAAAGAGATTTGTTTTCCCCCTATATAAACACCGTCACGATAAATGTATAAATTATTATAGTTCACATTACAAAATTCTCGCCAAATTCTCGCCTTTCCGCATGGGATTTTTATGTCTTTCTGAATGAGTTTAATTTTTTTTCTAGGTTTTTTAAATTGATTCTTCTTCTTCTTCAACTTATTTTGGCACTAAGGAATTAGGGTCAGGTTTTGAACTTTACATTAGCTGAATTATAATAGTACCTCAAAAAAAAATTATTTGGTGTCGTATTTGTTAAGGCTTCTTCATACTGTGAAAAATCATTATTATAGTTAAACCTGAAATAATTCAGGTATGTCATATACACAAACAAACATAAAGTAACATGTATGTATACACCACCATAAACTATTTAAAGGGGAATTTGAGGTTTTGATTTTAATATCTTCTTAGGTTAGAGGAGTGGTCTATTTATTGACAACAGGTAGCTTGGAATTACTCAGATTTTTACTGTGGATTATTTAAATTTCAAAAAGTCACAATCTTAACCACATACATTTCCTCTGTAGTTAGAGACCCAATTTCAAAGCTTGAGGTGTATTAGAAATATTTTGTCCATACTGTTTATACATTGAGGATGCTCTGAATTTGCTGTTTTATTTATATTAGAGTTTTGTTGACTAATATGGAGTTCATGAGAATTCACCTATGTATTTCCTTATTAGCTTTAACATAATATTCTACAAAACCTGTTTTAGAAATGACAGGCTGACATTCAATAGTCCATTAAATTTTTTTAAAAGTCGTTGAGTTAGTGATCGTTAAAATTTGGATGTTATGTTTGGTAACTTCCGCAGACCTTTTATCCTCCATTCCATACTAATATCATTAAGTTCTCTGTTGTTGGCAGAGTAGTTGTTTTGGTTAGTATGACTGATGTAATTAAGATTTTTAGTGATTGTTTCATCAAATACATTACATAAAAATTGTAAATTTTTTTTATTACTAACAAATTATGTTTATTATGTTTAATTATCATTTCTAAACATGTAAAGATTTTTTTTTTGATAATTGAATTATGTAACTTGTAAATGAATAAATATACTGGTAGAAGCCAAGTAAAAAAAATATATTCAATTAATACAATTGAAATAAATACCTGTTCTAAAAGCTCTGGACTTAACCAAATAAGCGATGAGTTATTGTGACAAGGAGGAGGAAGGCAGTGTAAGGACTTCTGCCGCTTTCCTTGCAACAATAGAGAGCCTGCGCTACGCAGACCGGTAAGGCAGACATTACCAGAAGAACATACTAAAATATGACTGGCGCGTATACCCCTGGAATAAACAAAGCCGTGATTATTTTAAATTATCTAAAATATGTAAAATAAAGAATTTCATATAAAATTGATAATTACCTGTGTATGTACCCTTTCTTATGAATATAGTCAAGGCCTTGTAGTGCATCCCGAAGTATAATACAGCTGGCTAGTTCTGGAAGACCCTCGTTGAAGAATCTGTTAATTAAGTCCCTACAGGAGCCGTAGTTCATTAGAGGGGATATTATGTAAAGATCTGATCCATTGACAAAAGTACTATAGTAAGGGAGAATGTTCGAGTGCTGTAGCTGACGAGTTGTCAATATTTCTTGCTGAAAAAATTTCAAAATAGACATGGACTGATTATCAAAGGTGTAAAATCTCGTACTTAAAATATACAATGGAAAGTTCTTATAAAATTGTAAGAATTTACTTGTATTAGATTTGCGCTCTCCTTTGCTCTGTCAAGGTAGAACCTTTTAACGGCGACAGTTTGTCCCGAAGGTTTATGTGAGGCAGTGTATACGACTGCCACACCTCCACAACACTGTGCCAAGACGGAGTTTAGTTGATATTCGGAGATTTCCGACCCGAACATTTTGTATTTATTTTACTATGACCTAATAGTAATTGTAATTAAATATAATTAAAGCATTTATTGACATGAAAATTGCGCAAACCTGTCATTTTCAGGTTAACTCAATTTTTTGACAATTGACAATCATAATCACACGGAAATAGTGTTGCCAGTACTAAAAAACATATTTGGCTACTTATGAATTATATTTTAATTGGAGCAATATAGTCCTATTAATATATTATTTTTGTGAATAAAAAATAAAAACTCAGAATTAATATTTTATTTAAAGTTAGGGTGCAATTTTAATATTACATATATGTATTATAATACACTCGGTACATATTTGAAGTGACTTGAAAAATTGTTTGAAAAAATTCAACAGGCTACAAATAAATACTATTATGTAGCTACGAAGAACAAAGTTAAACTATGTGAATATCTCTATTAATATTTTTGAATAAAATACTTGAGTGATTTTCCACATTTTTGTTTTTATTAGTGACCGGTTTCGCCAACCTTTCACGTTGGCATTATCAAACAGAGTGTTTGATAATGCCAACGTGAAAGGTTGGCGAAACCGGTCACTAATAAAAACAAAAATGTGGAAAATCACTCAAGTATTTTATTCAAAAATATTAAAATGGAATTCCACCAAGTACTCTCTGTCAAAAATATTGAATTTCTTAATATCTCTATTGTCTCGTTGAGAGGAATTTCAATGATATATTCTGTGAAATGCGTAATAGAGTATATATAATTAAATATTGGACAGGAATTCGATTACATGTTATTGAAAATTCCACATTTTCTTTAATTTTTATTTAATTAAAAACTTTATATAACTAGCCAATACAAATCGTAAATTTTACAATTAGGGATGGGGGAGGTATTTGAATTTTCTATTTAATTAATTTTAATTTTATTACTTATCAAACACTAATTAATTTATAAATAACTTAACTGTTGGCTAATTTAACAAGAAAAACAACTGAAACAAAAAATACAACACAAGGTTATTATGAGTTTCTTTGGCCTTGTTGCCTTCGGAGTTGTTTATAAATAAAAAGTACTGTTAGAATTTTTAATTGGTCAATATAATAATATTCGCACTTGCTTGAACAATCAAATTGGCGATCGTTTATGTTTATTATTTTTTTATAATATAGTAGAATATGCATTAGAGAGTGGAAACGATATTCATCATTTCCACTTTCCTTTTTATTTTTTTTTTCCAAAGAAATTATTACATAGCTCTATACTTAATATAATAACTGAATTATGGAATTCTCTTTGCTTCGGCTTTATCCATTGCACGCCCACTTTCCATATGAATTTATAATTAGATTTTTAGGACTTGAACCTGTTTGATCAGTCATTTTAACTCCGTGTGTTTTTTCACGTAAAATTGATATGTTATTTCATAAAAGATTTTATCATGCATGTTTAAATCAACTAGAAAATTATAGATCACAGAAACATTGAAAATGACGAATAATATTATTGCGGGGGATTTGCCACAAAGCGCCTAAAAAGCACGTCCCTCGGTTTGTATCAATTACTGCTCCTTAAATTTATTATATTTGAAAGTTTTATGCATATGCAAATGTTGAAATATTATTATCTTTGATACACTGGAAAGCGTACTTTAATAATTTGATTTTTTTTATAAATATCTTTTTTGCCAACTTTGAATTTGTCAGATATATACAGTAATACCCCGCTTTACGCGAGGGATACTTTCCGGAAAAAAATCGCGTTAAGTGAAATTCGCGTATATCGGAGTTTACGATTAAACATACATACATAGTCAAAACTTAATATAAGAAAAATACGAATTATTTGAATCAATCACTTTATGCAGTATTACATGTTATTTTTACTGAAAAATACATCTATTGTCTTTTGGGTAGCGTTTCTTTTACGTTCTTGTAAAATACGTTCATAACAACCAACGCTGTTTTTAATTGTTAAGAGAAGTCAATGACTAAATTATGTTCATACACATTCTTATAAGAAATTCGCGTAATGCGAGGCATTTGAATGCGAAATTTGAAATTCGCGTTATAGTGAAACCGAGCATAACGGGGTCACGTAAAGCGGGGTATTACTGTACTACATATAAATGTTCGCTCCTCGTATTTCAGGTACATCTGAAGTTACCCTTCAGCCGCGGTCGTCTTCTTGGAAACCACAGCTGTCTCCACCGCCCCCGGAAATAGCTTGCGATGTCTGGCGCGACCTCTGGGCCAGTGTTTTTCAACATTTTTGAATACGCGACCCCTTAGTAATTTAAAAATTCTGACGACCCCCTAGGACCTAGGTAAATACGGTCTGGTAAATACGGCGGGTGCGGTAGCAGATCCCATTTCAGTGTTTTGATGGTGTCCTGGACGATGGAAGGGCAATGGCACGAAGCGTTGTCGTGCTTCAATATCATTCGTTTGTGTCTCGTGTCCCATTCCAGCGGTTTTTCGATCAGTTGTTGTCGGTAGCGCTGGCCATTGACAGTTTCGCCTAGTTTCAGAAGCTCATAGTACAGGATTCCTTTCTGGTCCCACCAAACGCATAGCATAGTCTTATTTCCGAAACGATTAGGCCGTGCCATCGATGATGTTGATGATTCTTTGCCAGGTGAACGATTTTTGCCTTTAGGATTCTCGAAATAAATTTACTTCTAATTGCTAGTAACAATTCGATGCAGGAAACTCTTTCTTACGTGCCGCAAAAAAAAAAATTCGGAAGTGGTTCTTTGATTTTCCAGCTGTCACTCATACCGAACCCATTTTCCTTCCTTTTGATTTTTTCCCATGGTATGTGAACGTTTGAAAATACCTTGGCGAGACATTTTTAATGCCTCCGCAAGTTGATGTTGTGTTTGCGTATCATCTTCATTCAATATCGCTTACAGAAATCGCCACTTCTGAAGCGTTTAAACCAATTTTCACAGGAATTTTTAGATGGTGCATGTTTTCCATAGGCCTCCTTTTTTTTCCAAAATTTGTTGTAGCTTATTAATGACTGATGTCTAAACTATAAAACAACACAAGTTTAGAATTGTCTAGCGTCGTTAGTGCCATCTATGTGTGAAAGCCAAAAACTTAGTAGCGTACCTAAAAACATACCTTTTTTTTTTAGCCGGCTTTGGTACTACTTTCGAAAGTAGAAACATACCTTGTAAAAATATGTGGCGCCCGCCGCCAGACCGGCATCCTGAAATGTGCTTTTGGGTACAAAAAGGTTGGGGACCCCTGCCCTAGGTAATAAATATGTCAGTGATTTTAAAGACTGAAGACAAACAATCGTATTTTTCTTTTACTAATGGCATCGCGAATCTCCTGGGGGTCGCGACCCACATGTTGAAAAACACTGCTCTAGGCAAAGAGGTCTGTGTGGGCGCGACCACCGGCCTGACCTATACACCACCGCAATAGACTATAGATCAGAGAATATATAAAGAGTATAATTACGAATTAAACTAGTCTGTCGTTGAAAGATAAATTGTCAATTTTCCTACAATAGGTTTTATTGTTATTGGAGTGAAGGTTTCTCTGCCGCTATGAAGTAAAATCATTTTGTATGCTTGCTAAAGCCTGCCACGAGTTTACGAACGAAAATTTCAATTCAACTCGAATTGAAAACATGTTATTATTTTTTTTTTTTCATTTCTTTGATTTACTTTTACTGCGGTGAAATTTTATTATTTTCAAAGATATTTCTGGTTTAGATGTTTTCTTCCGGACAATTTTTATCAAATGTCAAATTTCTTTACATATAATAATGCGTTAATAGCCTTTTTATATAAAAGGTAATTTTATAATATAAAGTTTGTATTTTTTTAAACTTTTAACAAAACGTTACATTTTATAATAAATCAACTATGGGCTTGCTATAAAATATTAATAGAACGAGCATCAGAACTGTTTTTCAGATTAAGTAAATTTTGATTTAAGTTTTTTACTGTGAAGTCTTATTCATATTTTTCATTTTCAAAGATCAATCAGCCAAGATGTCCTCCTGAAAATTATGAAATAGAGACTTTGTGCTTCTTTCACGAGGTGAAGTTGACTTGTCACATCTTTGACGTAGTCGTGTTTCACAGGTAAATGCTATCATCTTCTCATTTCAGGAACACTATTATTACTACCCACCACCCTCTAGAATAAGTTTTTCAAGGGTGTCTTTGAAATGCCTCACAGGCTATATGAGCTGGAGCTCCACTCAGCAGACTCGAGAATTTTCTTTTTAATAATACAGCCAGGTCACCTTTTATTATCCTTGCAGATTTCATCAATTGATCTAGGAATATTTTCATTATTTGGTAAATTGTATACAATAGTCTCTCTGTAGCCGGTAAAGTTTAATTACTAACTTTTAGAAAATATCAAGTCAAGAAACGATAGAATTTTGATTTATTTGTTTTGGACAGTAAGAAATTATTTGAAGGGGTGAATTTATATTTAATTATCAATCGAGTATAAAAATCATTTTTTTTTTTTTATAACAGTTTCAAACGCTTGAATATTTCGTACTCATATAATTATTTTTCGAATTTTTAAAAGTATTCATCGCAGATTCTGTTAATTCCGTCAAAGGCTTATTTTGTCATTAATTTTAATATACTCGAAAAACATTTATAAATAAATTATAATATTTTCATCATCCCCCTAAATCTCTTTATCTCCTATATTGGGTAATGTTGTGTGACACACGCATGAGAAAGTAGATTTATTTATTTACTCAAGTCTACTGATATTTATCTTTATGACGATCCCGGAAAATTTTGTCCGGTATATTTGAAGGCGTTCTAAGTATTATTTCGCCTTTGAAACTATTGACATCACTGGAAATCTATGCCAAAATATCTTGCCAACACATCTCGATATAAACTAGCAGTGTTGCAGATTTCAACGTTATTAATAGCTAGAATATTGACTTCTAAAAAGGCGTTTTCTTAAGCTCATTGACGTATTTAACAAGCTATCAAACCGCCCAGATTATACAAAACCACATTTCGCTAGAACAGATTTGAACTCGTATTAAAATGATGTTTTAACTTGTAGAAAACAGACTTATATACTTATTGTCTGACGTTTTGGCAGTTAGTTAATCGTTGATCATTTTAATCTGTCTTAAAGAGCTTGGGCACAGTAATTATACAATGCTTTAAAGGCTGTAGGTGTGAAATATGATACGTCAAGGGACACTGACGTTATAATATTGAATTTGAAACAACGACAACGACATATTAGCACTTTATGGACGCATTGTCGCTAAATCGAGTTGAATTTCAATATACATCACTAAATCAACTATTGCGTCCTCGAAGAGAAGACAGAGTCCTGAAATGTGTTTTCCAATTAACTGAAATCCACGAATAAGCCAATGGATTTGTTGTCTGAAAAATATTTTTTAGTATAATGTATTAAACCTGAAACATTATCCTTCAAACAATAAGTACCATAAGCCAAAGAAAAGCAATATTTCTAAAGTTAGAAGAGGGATCGTTAAAGTTTCTTTGATATTAAAATATATAAATATTTTGAACATATTTGTACGTTTGAACGAATTAGGGATTTGTTTGTGAGTCTGATTTTATTGGGTCCGAAAGTAATATCTCCGAGGCCATGTTTGTGATAAATAAAAATAAATAAGATTGATGTTTTGCTTAAATAGAAGTTCCTGTAATTTGCAGTTTATTTTAGATATTATTTTGGTCTACATATTTTATATTTTTACAACATGTTAAAAATCTGCTTGCGATTCGCTTTCAGTCGGCTCTTGCGATAAGATTTCAACTTAAATTTGATTGTTATATTATACAAATCTGGCTGAGACGTTATTTATAATTTACCATCTTCCATCCTCTCCCATTCTCACGCCGCTCGTTTCTTACAACATGATTAACCCCTCTTGCACGATAAGCTAAAATTTACATAATTCAGTGACAAAGCTTCCATACAAGCCCGAAAGCCTTGCTTGCTTTCCTAGAATATCACTTGCTAAGAAACAGCCAGCCAAATCGTATTGAATATCAGCAAGGATTTGCAAGCTCATTCAAAATTTATCCATACAACAAGTGATAATGGATCCGAAGCGAGAGATGTGTTTACCTATCATGGTATCTTTTATACATTATGGAGTTTTATGCGGTTTACATCGTATGGTTATTTGGGTGGGCGAGAGGATAATCGAGTCCATTTGGGCTTTATACACAATTTTTTTCTAGTGACATCTACTCAAACTAAACTGTTGATTTTATAAAATATATTGTGTTCTAATAATCTTTGAACGTGATTTATATTGAAAACTAGATGCTTTGGTTTATTGTGTGTAGAGCTACTTGAAGTTTTCTCTCTTTTGAGGTTTCAGTCCATATCTTAAGAGCATCTCAAGGCATTAAACTTCATGCAGTTCAACACCCAAGAAAACAAATCATCCAATAACAATCCCTGCGAATGTACCTACGTTGAAATGATTAATGTAATTAATATAATATATTGTTTCTTTAGCTACAATATTAGGACTTCATCTCTCGAGTTACACTTGGGAGAAGCTGTAACAGTGATACGTTATGTATACTATAAGATAATCATCTAGTCTAGAATAACAGGTATGGGAAAACGACCAGCACATACGAGTATACCTCAAAAACGATTCATAACTCAAGTTACTACACGAAAGGATATACATATTGGATTTCACAGGAATTCAAATTCTCAAATAATTTATTTATTAAAATATACCCACTCTTTGTAGGGAAGTCGGAGTTTATTTTTACGTATAGAATAAAAAAATACTAAATTAAAAACCGAAAAGTCGAGAATCCACAAATTTGATATAATTTTTAAGTGCTTCCCAATGTGATGTCCTTTTATTGGGGGACTCAGAGATTTGGGATGCTGTAGTAATACGATTTCCTACTAAAAATTATACGTGAAAGACAAAATAAAAAATATATATTACTCGATCTAACTTAATCTTTACTCTTTCTAGCGACATGGGGAGCTTTGAATCACTTGTTAAATACTCGTATAAAATAAAATCAGTGTGCGAAATAATATCATTAGTAGACAAACATATTTTTGTTTTAATTTTTATCAGTTAAAATATCAAATGTGGGGTAGCTCTGTGGCTCGGAGGAGTCGGGGAGGAACTGAAAGAACCCCACTTCAAGGCTATCTGTCGAGTGGAAAATGTCGGGGTGTTTTTTTCGTTGCTATTATTCTTTTCAATAATTTTGAGATACAAATTGGAAAACTCTTTAAAAAATATTTACTTTCATATTAATGATTTAGGAAACTCTCAGAAAAATATCATCGTGATTTGTGTGGGATTCAAAGACACATCCCCAAGCTTTCATGGCCGGTGCATTACCAATTATGCCAACGAATCACTATTATTTGGCAAGAATTTTTAACAATCATATCCTATAAGTGAAACAACGTACTTATTATGCCAAATTAATATTATGCCAAAAAAAAATTCTTGCCAAATAATAGTGATTCGTTGTTATAATTGGCAATGCACCGGCCATGAAAGCTTGGGGATGTGGGTTCGAATCCCACACAAATCACGATGATATTTTATTTTATTTGTAAAATTCTGAATAAAATTTATGTTTGTTTTAAACTCGTGCCATATTTTATTACTTCTTATTTTTATAAGGAATATCATAACTTTGTTGGTTTATTTTGGTTAGCATATTTTCTTGCCTGCCAGCTCCTGGTTAAAATGGAAAGACAAATTAAAAAAATACTCGGAAGTTTTGGAAAATGAAAAATGGTTTAGTTTATTTTATTCATTAATCAAGAGGTATTTTATTTATAATTTAAAAGACAAAGTGTCTGGCCTGTTGAGAACAAATAATGAAAATAAAGTATTCGAAACTATGAGTTTGGATATTACTCGAGAAAATATGTATTTTGTGACTGAAATTCTGACATATTTTCTATTGAAAATTTTTTGATTTAGAGTCGAAATACTTTTAATTTAATAATAATACTTTCATACGATTCATACGTTTCAGTTGTCTAGTTTTTGAAAAAAATATTAGTAGTTTTTTTAAGTTTATAGATTTAAAACTCAGTTCAGTTCAAACACTAATCTTTTCACGATTCTTTAAAACATAACTTATCTAGTAATGTATATTTATTTGCCCAACAAACTAAGCTTTCATAAAAATAATTTGTTTTAATGGTGTTAACTATTCAGTTGATTATATTATGCCCATCAATAAATCACAATGATCAGTAGGGAATAATATCTCATAAGTCAGAACATAATTATTTCCGATTCTATCAAATACGTAACCATTCACATGAATCATAATTTTTAATACACATCGTAAATATTAAAATTGTGATATACTTTTTCTACCTGCCTAGAAGATGTAAATAAATAATGAATAAAATTAAGGGACTTAAAGTTTTAAATTATTCTTTTTAATTTTTTTTGTTTCATAAGAAACAAAAATATCAATGTTTTCTTTACAGAGAAAAATTGTATCATAAACTTCGCAGTAAATAACGTTACATAGAAAAATGCGTGCGCTTGCCTAAATGATAAACGGTTCTTATCAGAAAGTTTTTTTTCACAAACACACGCCATGTTTTTAAATAAATATCTTACCATAGATCACTTAAAGTGTTATGATGTATGTGAATCCAAATTAAATTTACAGAACCGTTCCCTTACAAGCAAATAAATATTTTGACCATTAAACCATGTTGTATAAGAAGACGTTAAAAAGGAGAAAAATAATATATTGCCTAAGTGGAAAATGTGCATTGTAATTTTTTTTATAGCAGTATACCTGAGGGGAAATCGACCCCACAATAGACACGTGCCATTCACTTTTACCGAGCCTCTATTTCCCGGAAGATGACAAGCAAATTTGTAAAGTTTTAATATAGCAAGAATATTTTTCATTACGAACGAAAAAAATTGATCGAATCGAAGCCATCACGCACCATTAGTTGAGCATTTCAAAAAAAAAAATTTTACATAAAAACACAAGAAAATTTGCACGCTGTCTTTGTGATGGATAGATACATTAATTGCATAGAATATAATGATTTGTTCAAACACTATGTATTATTAAAATAATCAATATTAATATTTTGATATTCGCTATTTATATTTCAACAGTTTCAAAAAGTCACTAATCATAAAATAAAAAAGCATGAGAAAATATGATTTAGGCACTTTTTGAATTTTTTAATCATCAGCGAGCAAACACAAAAATAGCTCAACATTTTCCGAGAAAGTAAAGCGTGGTTAGCAATAATATACGAGTAGTTCACTCCTGCGGGGTAAAAAAATTATAACATACTGAAATGAAACTAGGTAAAAACTTAATTATATTATTTTTATAAATATACGTGTTATTTTAACAATCGTTTTTCTCGTGTTAAAACCAGCAAACCTCTCTGAAAACTGAACTAAACTATGGCACTTGACCATTACTCGAGTTTGCCGAGTGCAGCTCGGATAGCCCGAGAGGCGTATAAATGCAAACAGAACATTGTTGCATACATTCTCTAACACATTGGTTTCCAAACTTTATTCGAGTCTTCTCCCCTTTTCATCACAATTTTATTTAATGCTTTTCAGTAACCCAGTTGTAAAGATTGTCAGAGTTTGTTAAAGATCCATGGAGTTGTTCTAAGAAGGTCGGCGTATGAAAAATTGGGAATGCATATAACGATTTTAAGAATCTCATAAAAACACCATTATATAAAAAAACACATTATTTATTTAGAACTCACATAGTAATATAAAAGATGTGCTTGGTACATTTTTGCACATTTTTCTATAACTAGCGTCTCCATTACATCCTCCAACTGTCTTTTATCCCTCTACCACCCCCTGAAAGTTTTCAGGTCCCACCGGTGGGTGAAACCGCTCACATTGAGAACCTATGTTCTAGTACAGTGATGGCGAACCTTTTTATCTTGGCGTGTTAATATTCTTTTAAAAAAACGTGATCACGTATCACACCAATGATAATTCACAATTTTGTGATATTTGCAGTCATTGTTAATAAACGTACATGCAGACTAATCGGATTACAAAACCCAAAATTATCGAATATGTTAAAATTTAATTATAATTTTTTTATAAAAATTATATAAATCACACAGATACAACGAATTTTTGAAGTCGTCTTTTCTCCCCTTTTCGTCAAAACGTCTTTTTGCGTCTTGTTATACGCATGTCATAGGTTTGCCACCACTGTCTAGCATGTATATTTTACTATAACGAGAACGCCGTACCGAGCCACTACGTCGGTCTGATTGAGTTTTATTTCTTTCCTCGCCAGCCACGTCGTCTTTCTTCTCTTTATATCTCCAGTAGCAGGAAACCAGCAAGTCTGCACATCTTCAACCCTCGAACTAGATATATTTCAAGGGGTTTTCTTTGATGCCATCTGCAAGGGATCTTAAGAACACCCCTATTGACGATCTGAAAATCTACATTATTTTCGAGTTTCGTAGCATTGATGATTCGATAGTAAAACTTGTGGGCTTTCCCTAGCAGAAAAAAGATTATCTATGTCGACTGATGTCATAGATAATATTTTTAAAATTCTAATATTGATTTACGAGACTTTTCTGTTACATTATACACTAGTAATATTCTTTTAAACAAAAATACTTTTACTTAATTGTTGGCGATATTTTATCGATTCATCCAAGTTTTTTTTTTCAATTTGTAAGGTATCCAATCAATTAACAAGAAGTCTAGAAAGTTTTCTCGTCACCACATCGCGATATCGTGATCTTTTGATTTAAAATAATGTAAGTGATATCACTAAGATCCCACTAATTGCATCCAGTACCTGAAAAAAATATCAATACAATCAATAGTTTTTCAAGCAATCAAATAATTAGTCCAACTCACTATTTCACCGATCAGTTTTGTAATATTGAGTTTATTATTCTTGTTTAAAATACTTTACCTGACTGAAAGTACAGATAATAAATTGTGGAAACAGAGGCTTTTAAATTTCCTGTTTCATATTTGACTGCTTGTAAACTGGTGGTATTCTTTGAGCTCATGATTAGAATAAAAAAAACGATAGGTTTTTATAAATAAACGATTAAACTAATTTTCACTCTTGTTAAAATATAGGAATCTAAAACTTTACCTTGTTGTACACATATAGATTCACTGAAGACATATAGACAGCATAGCTAAATCGGTCTATCTTCATTCGATAAGTAAATTTGATCTATGCCAATCGTGTTTCAGTATCCGACCTACTGAGGTTTCAGTCATTATTCTTGTTTACCCTCTTGCCCATTCGATTCATGAAGCTGGCGAGCATGACGAATGTTCTAGATTTATCTCAAACCACTAGATCTTTTCCAATTGAATTTAAATGATATTTACTCTGAGGATAATATCAAACTAAAGTGATTAAAAGCTTGTAAATAATAATACGGAGTTAAATTTTTTTAATCAAACATTTCATTTCAAAACTAGTATAAAAAAGCAAGAATTGTAAAAAAATAAATTGGGAAAACAAACGCTTACGATATTTTTTCGTTTAAAATTTCATAAAAGCAGCAAAGATAAGAGGATATTTGTGAAGCCAAAAAATAAAGTGTTTTCCTAGTTTATCATATTTTTTTAAAAAATTTGTCATCCCCCCATCTCAAGTGTCTGCACCAAGTGAATCAACAACACGAGTAAAAAGACGATGTCCTTTGCTATAATAAATATTCTACCGGAGACAAATCCTTTGAGATATTCAGAAACCGGGGGTTTACCAAGATATTTTTAATCCCCAGGGCGTGTTTGAAGTGTTATTTTATATTATTAAACGTTTATACTTATCCTGGTAGTCTGTTCTATGTAACAAGTCACTAGTGAGGCTTTTGGTACTTTTTCAATGAATGAACCGGAAGCCCCATTGAATAACCGGGTTTCGGTTTACGAAGACGCATTAGAGTCCATGAAGAGTTATATAAAATTTCCTACACAAGTATTTTAATATTTATCATAAAAAAGCAACGCTTTCAATAGTTGTACGGAACGCTCAGCACTGCTACGTTAGATCTGAGTAGAAAATATTGATTTTTTTACAGTGCGTACGAATCCATCCGTATTATATTTGTCAAGGTCATTTAATCTCTGTCAAGATGTCCACGACGTTAATCTTCTGTAGATAAAGATGTGCTGAGAATAAGGACGGGGTGGGAAATACAGATTTGAGCTCCGTAACTCAACCCCCTGCGTCCTGTGCAGATATCGGAACCCCATTTTCTCCTGTCGGGGAAATTATCGTCACGGCACTTTTGTCTCTTGTTCCTCTTCTAAACGAAAGCAATTAGTGGCGCTTTGTTTTTATCTTATTTCATACGATAGAATTACTTATTACATTTAAAAGAAAACTCCGGATGAAAAGCACTCCGTGTAAGTCGAAATAATGATATTATAATAGCCCTTTTATAGTGTTGGAATTGCTTTTGAAACCTATCCAATGCTAAAAAGAATTGATTTTAAGTACATTAAAAAGAAAACACATATTCATCTGCAAATATTGTAGAGATAACGAGTAAAACCTTACAGCATTTGTTTATGCTTTACTTCTTAATCTTACAGAGATCTTCAATTAATAGACTTCTCTTACTTACTAGTATCAGTATCTGCGTTTGAATATCTTTCATGATTTATAAATCTTAATATTTTGAGACGGATATGCAAACAAAAAAAACTTATTAACTTAAGTATCATTTATACAAATAAAAAATTCCACTTAATTAAAATTAAGTAGTATCACTTGAAAAAAATCTGCCATTTTAAACACATTTTACGGGAGGCTAGTCGCGTGTACAAACATTTAATCGCAGATATTATATTTGAAGTTGTTTGGGAAACATATATCTGTACTGAGAGATTCCATGAATTCCAACAATGCCTGTCAATAACTTGTTTAGTATAAGGAAACGTAGATTACGAAAAACTTCAGAGAGAAAAATTGATTTTCTCAACATTGATTGATTTTAGATTTTTCTATTCAAGATATTATAATACATTAAATAAATTTACTAACTTTATTTTGAGTACTGTAAAAAATGTTCACAGACCTGTTCTTTTAAATATTTATACTAATCATAATAATTCTACCCTCGCTATACTCGCAACAGAAGGACGTTGCCTCATTAAGTCACTTATACTTCTTTTAGGAAATGTATAGATTTATTCTATCAAAATAATTCACTATAGTGTGACAACTGCTCCAATTTTTTTTTCGTAAAAATAGTATATCATTTCAGTAGCTAATTTAGTCCCTTACCGATTAAAGACTTCTGGGTTTTAATACCAGAGGCGTAATTGAGAGCCCTAATTGTCTCGGATGAACACAAATTGCTTGTTTACCTGCCTTCATAAATTAACCTTGCCCTATTTATCTGACTTTGAATGTATTCCGCTCGTACTCTCTTAAATACTTTTGAATAATATTGAACGCAAGTTTAGTTAAAGGTAAATTGTTCCGACCTTGCTTTTAAAATACTACAAAGACTGTCTGAATGTATACGAAATAAATTTCGTACGTTTTGAATTAACATAGTTGCTTTTTCTTTAGTCTTAATGATAATTTAATATTTAATGTTAGTATTTCACGAATTGCAAAGAACCTTCTTATTAAAAATGAGAGAAGTACAACACGTCACAAACAAATATTAAGGGCCTTTATTTAAAAAAATGCTTTATTGAGGTTATTACTGAAGAAAGGATACAAATAAATGCTTAAAAATTTGGTATTTTTGGGCATAGAATTTTTCTTTTCTGGGTAAAATTAATTAATTTATCCTATTATTCATTTTTCGGGCTCCTTAGTGGAAAGTAGAGCGGTTAAAATGAATTTTTTTTTCAGAAAGTTTCTACATTCTTATTTTTGAACTAAATATTTTGTTTTTTTATTAATGAATAAATATTTTTATTATATTTAATACACATTTTCCCGATGCCATAGCATTATGGAGATATATTGTGCGCCATAGCGCATCGCAAAAATGTAGACAATTTTAATAAATTATTGAAACCCTTAAGGCAGTTGCTTCTAGCCTTTTAATTGCCTCTGGTGTCCAACCGGACACCAGAGGCAGTCCATTACCTGGCGAAATCGTGTCATTTAATCAATTTAATTGTCACTTAATTTTTCTATGTCGAAAGTTTTTTACAGAGTATTGAAAAAACTATAAATTATATTTATCCATTTTTTATTATTTAATTTACGTCCATTTTTAAGGTAAAATAAAATCTTGAAGATGTTGAAAAATTGGATAAAATGACGACTTTTCAAAACCAAAGTTTGTTAAAGATTTTTTTTTTTTTAATTTTTAAATTTAAGACGCACATGGTTTATATTTAATCTTTCAATTCCAATTGAAAAAAAGACTTTTAAATGTTTAGGACTCTTGGAAAAGGGACATGACGAATCTCCAAATTCCTACACTTTAATCGGAAAAACACATATTTATCATATTAATAGTAAATTTATAAGAAATAAAAAAATATTCAGTTTGGAAGAAGGGATGTATCAAACTTTTTACATTTAAATTTTTTTATTGGTGCAGTCGATTTTTCGCAAAACGGACTAGAAAATGATCAAAAACACTCGATTATGGGACCTAAACCCTTAACCGATCGAAGGGTAGTCTTTCCTTTGATTTTGCGATCTCCCCTCAACGTATCTGAGGGTGTCGCAAACCAAACTTTTAAATATTTTTTAACAATTATTCATGTTATCAGTAATAAAGAGTCGAAGACAAACTACTGCATCCGCTTCGATTTGAACATATTTTTTAATATACTCTTTCTTTTGAATGTTTTAGTTGTAGGCGTATTATTCTAGAATACTTTTACTGGTGGGAGTAGAAGTATTTGCTAAAACAATAAAAAAATATACGTGGGCAGGAAGATAAATAATAAGGCAACATTGTTTCAAACAACAGTACAAAAAAATCCATTTAAAAAATTGAAGCAGAGTTTTATCAAAAATGGTGATTATTTTAGATTCCAAAGAAACATTGAATAAAAAAATAAAAAAAACAATTTAGTGAAAGGTATTATTTTTTTGTATATCAAAACTTTAATCCAATTGACCTTTACATAAAACTATCAAATATTTTTTAAAAGAAATGTTATCAAATAATTATTATATTATGTGAACCTATTCAGTGCCTAAAAATACAACAAGTATATTTTATTTTTATTATTTTCACAACATTTCCATAACCACGATTGATTTTAGAATATTTTCTTCTTACTTCGTCTACGTGATACAATACAAAAAGTAAGCAAATTCAAAACACGATGAAAAATCTATCTATGCTTTTAAAAGCAAAACCATTTAAATAAATGCGCAATATAACAAAAGTTATTTCTCGACACGAATGAAAGAATCAAAGCCTCATTGGACCAGGTTTTTAGCCCTTAATAGACTTTGGGGGAAAATGAAATCAAACATAAAATTTCGATGTTGAATTTTTTGTATCACATTTATTACGTCTTTCATTTTTGTAACTCAGAGATGTTCTTTATATTTTCTCGACTTCTCGAAATTTTTCGTCATTGTCACACATTCTTTGGGTCTATAGCTCAGTGGTTTTTAAACTTTTTTAAATGATGTCTCAATTTTATAATACATGTTTCATAATCTATTTAAAAGGGGTTATACTGAGTTATGAAAACTTACTTCACTGTTTACTTTGTTTAGTAAGATTTAAGTGCTAGTAAGTTAGATAAAACAAATTAGCTTCTGACTTGACGTCGGAGAAAAGGTAGTTTGGATCTTAGGGATATGTTGGGCTACTCATATATTTTTTATGAGAAATAAACAGACTTTTTAAAATGAAATATATCTTTTTATTGAATCATTATTGAAAAAGAATTGCTAAAAAATAAGTGAAAAGGGAGAATTTCCTATGGAAATAGCAATAGGTAGTTTCAAATAGTTGAAAAAACAGGCACATATTATTTCTACATCGACTAGTAAGAGCAAAGGGATGGGAAAAAAAAAATATCGTGAATTAAAAAACAATATTTGTTCTGTAAATAAGACAATGACGAATTGTATTTGTCGTTGAAAGTATTGTATTATTTGATTGAACAGGTATGTTTTTTTTAAGCCGACCATAAAATGATTGATGCAATTTTTCAAAGCCAATTTATGAATTTTAATGATTGAAACATTTAATCAATATATTTAATCACTAACATTTTAAATTTATTTGATACGTGAATCAACAGATTCAAAGATGGCAACCACAGCTCTCTGGGAGGGAATTTCTGGGTCAAGGACAGTTTTACTTTCAGGAAGAGTTTCAGGTACACTGTAAGGTTGTGGGGTGTGACGGGGTGAAATATTCATGAGCGCCAGCTATTTTTAGTGAAGTAGGACTTTTAACAAAAGTCTTATTCAAGTCAGTATTTGAAATTTTTTTATTCAGGTCTTTTAGTTTTTTTGTAGTTATATAAATATCCTAAATAAATTTAAGTTAGTTAATCAAAGTGTGTCGCCTAGGTGGAAAGGTCCTCAGTAGAAAAGTATAAATGAGAAACGTTTGCGTAACTATTATTTATTAATTGAAAATATGTACAAGTCGATATTTTGTTTTAAATCAATAACCTATTCACTGGAATATAAAATAAGTTAGTATATCACATTTATTAAAATTACACATTAAATATATTCGTATATGTAAACATTATCTTAAAACAAAATAACATAATATTTATTATTTCGATATGTAAAAAAATCTGACTTTTGAAATTTACATTAGACTTAAAACTACTTATCATAATACATTAACAGTATTAATATGTGTTTTTTTTTAAATTCATATAGTGTATTCGTCAATTAGGAGTTTTTTTAAATTTATTTTTTTACCTTTTATTTATTTTATTTGGTTTTGTTTCTTCATATTACAATCAATTGAGTATTACAAACACATCAGTAGTAGGACGTCTTTCATGGTTTAGTTGGGTAAGGTTAGGATTTGGATTTAGCAATTGATAAAATGGTAATAGAACCAGAGCTGTTTTCTTGAGTCAATCTAACTGCTAATATCTTATTGGATCATCTGTGGAGAACTGATGTCAATCTTTAAAATCATAATACATCTTCCTATATTTTTACTTTAGGGTGGGGATCTAACTGCCCTGAAATATTAAGACTGAAAAAAAGGGAAAAAAATATTCGTGTTCTAAGAATTACTTTATTATTAATCAATTCTCTAATATTACCACTGAAATTTCACCCTTCGGATTGGAAGTGCACAGTTTAAAAATATAATAAATTAAGATTTGGACATAGAGGTATATACACCATGCGGGTGGATTATACAAGCTTGCTGCATGTGGGGGAAATATATGTGGGAGCATTGATTTTCTCTTAGTACCGAAGCAGTGAGTATGGAGCTCGAGTGAGATGTATAATATAATATGTACAGGTATTTCAAAATCGCAGTTCTACACAGAGAAGATGAGTACGGTTAGTACTTTCACATAATCGAAACTATTGTAAAATTCATTGCTCTAACCGTTTTTGAATACTGAGTCCTGTGGTCGATAAGCACGTATTCTAACCACTGTGCTGCGAGGCGGATTATCAAAGTATCAGATATTTTTTGGGTAATATGGAACAAAAATCTATAATAAATTCTATCAAATAGGTTTGCAAGCTCTTAGAGTTTATAGTCTAGATGTCATTCATGTTATGTGAGTGATTTCCGCAAGCCTTTCTTTCTCATGAATTAGTTTTTATTTAAATATTAGAATATTATTATATATTTATTTTTATATCTCATATAGCATATATAATGTATATCTCTTTAAATTTTAAATATATCTCAGCAAGATATGTGGATTTTAAACGGATTGAATATTCAAATTCAAACGGTTTTGGCAAAAAAAACGTTCATTGATAATCCTTGTGTATGACTGTCGTAAAGTCAAAACCTATTGAAGATTAAGTAATTGATAGTTTGATTTGAATATTCTAGACGACGTTTTAGGTATCAACTATTAATTTTCACATTTGTCATACGCACATATTGTTGCTGTACATGTTCAGAAATTATAATATAAATAATTTAAAAATCTGCAACCCTGTGTATTACTTTATTATGGTTTTATTTACTTCAGAAGTAAAATTTTATTAAAAACATTTTTATCGACGAAATTCAAAATGATAGTAAATGTAAAACACGTTTTATTCTCCTACCTTAAGAAATCATTTAAATTATTCATAACAGTTCCGTAAGCAGCAAAAAAAACTCATTCATTCAGAACATTCTCACAATTTGCTAATGAGAAGTAGCGGAACTCCTTTTTCCGGGTAGGCAACATCCGGTCTGAAATAGAAGCAAAAATATACTCGATTGCTCTTCTGGAGTATCTGTGCTTTCCGTGCGAAGAAAGCGTCTTAGTACAAACTAAAGCAAATCTTTGTAAAGGTTTTCTATTGAAACAAGTTTTGTAAACATCCTCTTGTAGATCGAGGATTAAATACTCGCCACTGTCTCAGCCGGAGTGTTCCTACAATTAAATTGTCCCCAATTCGAGCATCTGATTCTTCATGAATACAAAGAGTTTTGTCACCTCTTCCCTGACTTCATCCCCCTCATGTGTTATTCTCGCGACGCGTGCTTTCTTATTTGATTTGCGACGTATTGTTTATAAATAACTCTACGCGCTAGCTCAAAGGCTTTACACACGACCTTATTTGTCCGTGGCTGAAGGTTTACGATTGCTTTGTTGTTGTTTAAACTGAAAATATAAACAAAAACAAGCTGAATTGAATCAGTATATATATAGCAATCCAAACAACATGTATAACTTTCAAACATTATATCTCTCTAGATTGATATCGCCTTACTTTTTCATCATGCAATCTAATCTATGCATGCTTTGTCTGTTTCCATATATGTTATAGGCAATCTTCCAAGGCACTCGTGTATTCAATTGACTCAATATTCAAACGATGTGTCAAAATTCGAGTGGTTTGATACATTTATCTAGTTTCCCTTGGAAGCAGCCCAAATAACACTCTATGCCAGTTCCCAGGCCTGAGGTAATCATATTCAAATAGATATTTGTTAAGATTCTATATTAATATGGTTGCGGTCACAAATTTTGCTTGAATGTGAACTCCGAATATCTCTTCGCTCGTATGAGTATCAAGGACGTGCTCTGAATGTACTACATTATATACTTATGTCCTTATATCGTTTTGATTGAGAACACCTACATACAAGTCCGGAAGGAAAAACACTGACGTCCCTATACAAAAGCTCATAACATTTGCATTTTAAAATATATGAAATAGCATAATTTTATTTTGAAACAAACGGTGATTTGAAATATTTGTTTATAAACCATGCATTAAATAATTGAATTCCAAAATGATAACTTAGTTTTTCAACCTCTTCAATATTCACCCTAGACGCATTTTATAGGTGGTTTTATTATAATGGGGGTGGAATATTCAATTGAGGTGGAAATGATTTTATCAAAGTTGCGTATTGTATAGCCTATTTGCCAAGGCTTATGATAACATTAAAGCTATAAGTATGAAATTTGAATAAATGTACTTAAATACATATCATTTTATTAATAATTTGTGACTCGAAGTGGAAACATACACATTCGTGGTTATGTTATGAATAGTTTAACTTAGTTATTTTATGCTTAGGAAGTATCTATTTACTTTGATATAGGTAAAAATATTGAATAAAGTTAGCATATTTTGAATTCTGCGTGAAATTAATTGTTTTCAGATTAATAAAAATAAAATTGATTGCGAAGTTAACATTTTTCAAATCACTTAAATTTTTCAGGAAATCACAAAAATATTTAAGAAATTTTCAGAGTAAGATGTGTCTTTCAAAAAGATGCTTGAATATTAAAAAGCCATAAAAAAAATAAAAAAGTAGTGGTTTATGTAATATCTGAAGATTGTCCCATTTATGGGAGCATAACATTTCAGTAATCTTGTTATCATCTAATTACAATGCTGCCAAAACCCACGAACAAACTAAGGATTTTTCACACCATGTGTATAGAATTCAACCATCCATTGATTGTTCTGATATTTCACACCGATCTCATTTATCTTCCTTGCAAATACTTAACCACTAACCTTTCTTACTTTTGGATGTTTTCAAGTTGATAATTGTTAATCTGCATGTGTATTTGACTCGTTTATCCTATTGGGTTAGAGTTAGAATTAATTTGATTGGGGATAAGCTAAATTAATAAGATGTGGTTAGCCGAACCGCAAGAGAACTATCTATATTTGATAATTAATTGTTATTGTATAGAAAATTTAAGACTCGGTATTGCTTAACGTGATATTTTAGCTAATTCAAAACATAAAAAAAAGAAATAAATCTCTCATTAGATTGCCATGATTCTAGAAGTTAAAAAAAAAAATTAATTGTATTAACTATAACCACATACAACAACATAAATAATGTAAGACCGATTCGTCATTAAAATAAATATTTTAAATAAAACGGCGACCGGTTTCGCCAACCTGTTTCGTTGGTATTTTCAAACAAAGTATTTAAAATTTAATTTTGTACAAAATTTAATTTTTTTTATTACATAAAAATGGAATTCTACGAAGTATTTTCTGTCAAAAATATTGAATATTTCAAAACAAATTCTGAAAAAAAGGACTACAATGGCATATAAAAATAACTTCAAAGAGACTTCTGAAAACCGACATTTATCGAATATTTTTTGAACACCACATAAAAGGTTTCAGTTTAAGATTTTAAGTAAATATTTGTGATTGCGCAACTAACAAATAACACGGAATCATTATAAGTGTTTAATGTTTTGTTTAAAAAAAAATAACAAGAAATTCGTCGAACCGTCTCATTGCTTCATTAAAATAGTTCCAGAGGATCTCGACCAGGGTTTTGAGTAGATCAATACAAGTTTGCTCACTGTTTTAAACTTATAAACAGCTCCTGGGTTCAAAGAAAAAGAGACACTTTAGTAAAAAGCCTTCTGTGATAAGTTTTTTGCTAGTTTCTTTTTCTAAACTAAGAAATCGCTAAGTCAAATACAAGTCACGCTTAAATTTTGTACTGTTAGTACTGTTCTGCAAGCCCAGAAGCCTGGCTTGCATTACTGAAATTTTACTTTTTTAATATAAAGTTTAGGTTAGAAAATACAATATATATATATTTATATATAAATATTTTGATGGAATTCTTATGGTTGTAAAAACACATAGCAATTGTTGTTATAAAATTTGCGCGTACTGGTTTACATTGAAAAAGCACAAATATTTATAAATTGAGGTTTTATTCGTAAAATTCAAACACTTTTGCAGCTTGTTGTTTTGTGGTTGTTCCGTGCTTATGTTACGAATAAACGGTTGTTTTGTGGAGTATTTAATTTTTCCACACCTATACCCTGAGATATTTCTCTGTTATTGTTTATATGAGTTTACCACATTTTAGGGAAATCTTTTGATGAAAGAATGTTGTGAAGTGTTTTTTTTATTTTAAGTAATCCTCAACAATTTTCTAAGTGTTAAAATTATACGGCGTGTATTTTTTTTAAAAAACCAATTAAAATAGTCACGAGAAAGTCATAAATTTATTAAAATTTTAGTAAGTACGTTTATAAGGCATTATACTCTAGCTTTAAAAAATATTATGTACACATCAAAAAAAAAATCATTAAAAATCAGAAAATAATGATCAAAATTGATCAAAAAGATTAATAAATACTGAAATGAATTAAGTGTATAGAGTTTTGTTAAAATTTGATAGTATGATTATATTTATGTTTCAGGATCTAAGGATCAAATTATTTTACGAGAGTTTACTCAGAATAGATTGTTTGTGCTTCCCCATATTCAAGTTAAGAAACACTTGCCGTCTTTTATAATAGTTTGAATTCCAGCGAGCGGGTTTCAAAATTAAATTATGCCTGAAATTAGGCTTCTAACTTATAAATAAGATTCATGCGAAAGTTTTCAGAGGTTTATTACCTGTCTCCCCTTGTACCACATACTAGAACTGACTGATATTACTAACTGTATTTCAGAAAGTCACAATATTAATTTAATCACTCGAATGCAATTCACGCACAGAATATATAGCAGATATTAACAATTCAATTCAGTAATAAAGTAATCTTAAAATTCACAGCAACATCAGCAAATGTTGATGGATGCATTAAAATGCAACACGATGGAGATATATTGGTACCAATTGAAGATATCGGCCGAGAGCACTGAATTATTTATACCCAATAGTACAAATCAAGATTGAGTTATATTTGTTGAATTAAAATGCAACACGAATGACAATGAATACATAAAATATATAGAAATATATTAAACATACAACAGTCAACCTTTTGATTTCCAGCGTTTTTTAGAATTAAAAAAAAACCGCCATGCTTCTTTCCTTTCCAAGTATTTTATATATCAGTCAAAAGTCACAAATTTACATACACTTCTTAACATCTAATAATTTCTTTAACTGCTTAACGTTTAAATTACGTCTAACGCGTCATAACATTTCAAAAATCCCAATAAAAATAGACGACAGTGACAATGAGATAAAAAGTATTTATAAAAAAAAATATTCATACATTGTAAAGTAAGAAATGCCCTACCGTTACTCGTGAAGTGTACTAATGTGCTACTTATTAAGCTCGATTAAATAACTCCACACAGAAGAAGTTGTTACTTATATTAAGTTGCTTCAATATGTAGAATGAACGGAATGGAAATTCTTCACAAGGAATGCTCTTTGAAAAGTCATTCTCATCTCTGAAGACGCAGTGACGGGCTTTTCAGGTTTCAATAAGGTAAATTGCACATTTTCTCCTTTGAAAGTCACTAAAGACGCAAAGCAATACACTGTCTTCATTTAGTTCCATTTTAAGCGTTCAGCCTTTCTTTGGATATAATTTTGACAAAAGATTTTATACATATTTTTTAATCAGTATAAAAATTGATTATAAAAAACTTGACAAATGAAAGGCAAATGAAGCCAAATTTATTACAATATTTCGTGGTTATTTTAAAACAAACGCTAGGTTAAAGTTGATGCATAATTTATATATAATTTGTGTGTGTTATATTTAAATCAGCGGTAAACTAGAGGGTATGATAATCAAGTTTTCAATGAGAGTTGCAACCCTTATCAAAACCTGAAAGAAGGATTACGTGAACTTACAAACTAATAGCGTTTGCAATCTGTTCAAATTACCTGTTTTTGATTATGTTAATACTTTCGTGACTTTGATTATTTTATATGCTAACTTCAATATTTACAAGTGATGTTTGTAATTAGATTTACACAAAAGAGACCGAAGGTGAATATTTCTATTTATTTTACGAACGACGAGTTTCAATTAAAAGTTGTTTTTGGATTTTCATGCATTTTTTTGGCTCAAGTGATGTCGTACTCGTGAAACTGTTTAATTAGATTTTCTACATTTAGCCATTCGCATTATTCTTCTTTGATGTGAATTAAAAAGTTTGGATGTACGTTCATTAATATTTAATTTTCATTTCGGATAGTTTTTTTTTTAAGGAATGAAACTCGAAGAAGGCATTTAAACTTTACTGAAACTTTGTGAACTCATGGAACATTGAGTAACGAGTATTCAGCAAAATTATTTTAATTTATTCAAGCTATTCACAAACTTGCAAACGGAGGACGTTGGTGCGCATCTCTCAAACACAGAGCAAACTAGTGAGAAAATTTCAATTTCCCTAATAACTAATATTTTAGATAAATATTTTACGTTGGCCAAAGACTTAAAAAAAAAATTACGAAAAAATATGATGTATTTCATCAATTTTGATAATATAAGAATACATTTCCCTTTTAAACCGCACAAGTTTATCGTGGATCCAAAATATTTTTAGCACACTAATATACGCCAACGCTTGCTTGTAAGCAAAAAAAAGTGAATTGGTTCATTAATTGAATGATTAAAATCTAGCTTGATTGAAATTGACTGAGTCGCAGTAGGAAATAGGATAGAAGAGCGGATTACAATAGCTGTATATTCGAATCCCTCCTGTGTCGTGGATTTTCTTTCTCGTCGTTGTGTCGTGAATGAATTTCTAAAAAAAACGTATTTTCTTATGAGCATAAAAATATTCGCAAACGCAACTTTCCAATCACCCTGATTTCCTCATAGGGGGCATATTTGTGATGAACATGTTTTGAATACAATTTTATTATAAAAAATAAACTTTGCAATATTTTTGATACCCACAAGAGATCATTTTGAGATTACGATATTTCATTTATGGCTTAAAAAAACCTTAAGAAGGCGAAAGCGCTTAAGTGCTATTTTTTTCGTAAGCTTGAAACTGTATAGCTATTCCTGTTTTATTCTTGAGATTTATTCTCTTATACGAAGCTTTCCTACTTCAAAATATTCGTGACCTGATTTATGGCGAAAGATCCAGTAATGATGAACTTGGCGCACGACGAGTTCACAGTAGAGTGCATTTTAAATTAATTTAAGATAAATATTTGAAGTGGTTTCTCACCAAAAAGAGGTATTTAAAGAGCCAAAGACTCATAAATCATCAAAAATTATGTAAATACGTAAATTTACTTCTTTCTGTGAATTACTTCCGAAAGGGATTGGCTTCAGATTTTTAGAGTCTCAAAGGTATTTTTCGTTTAAATAATATATATTTTATATAGAAAGGTGATTCGTCTTTTGCTGTCAAAGCTTGATTTCTATTTTATAGCTTAAAACATCAAAGAACAAAGAATGATTGATTAATAAATGTTTATATATAAAAACAACGATCTTTTGTAATAATGCGTAAATACATTTTAAAAACAATGTAGGTTTTTTGATTGATGTATTTCACAATACAAAAACACCCAAAATAAAAAGTATTTATTATGATCAAAATATATATAACGCCTTTATATTCAATACCCGCAGTCGGTGGATCTTTAAAGAAGGCTATGACGTGTTTAAGTCACAGCTTAAATAATGCTGCTTTAGTACGTGACTCAGCGTTAAACGAGTAGATTATGAAAATATTTATTAAAAAAAACAAAACTCAATGCTTTTCCTACAATAAGCTTCATTGAAATATATAAAAGATATATTGTAAAATAAAATAATGCTTATCCTTAAATGTT
The DNA here is from genome assembly GCA_022113835.1 of Atopsyche davidsoni. Lineage (NCBI taxonomy): Eukaryota > Metazoa > Arthropoda > Insecta > Trichoptera > Hydrobiosidae > Atopsyche > Atopsyche davidsoni. The sequence goes on from JAILWY010000013.1 coordinate 15,139,598, forward strand.
TTTGAATTTCGTAAAAAAGTAAAATAGTAAATTATAAAAATATACGAAGCAAGTTCATCATATATGAATTACTTCAATAATGTATACAAATAATTTTAATGGTCATCATTTAAATATCTCAATAAAGGGCAGGCCAGTTTAAATTATTCGAGTCTATTTACTCTGTTTTCTAATAAGTAAATTGAATTCTGATTCTCGATAAAACTAAATTATTATTATCCATTAGACATATACTACAAATAATGTTCATGCAACTTTAAAATTATTTCACCTGTATCATCAGCATTTTTGGTTACTGTTTTATCTAAAAATGATTTTCTTTTACAGTATTCAAAACATGTACGTATTTGAAGATTTATATTAGGCATAAAAGATTAAGTATTTGAGTTAAAAAAAAATAATTTAAAAGGTAATTATCGGTCTTATTGCAAGTTAAGTATCTTTTGAGAGATTGTTTGGTAATATGTTATTTTTGAATTTCAGGACCGATACTCCAGCTTTTGTATCGTAAAAATAATCCCAAGTTAATGTGGCTTAGAAACTAAACTTATCAGCCCGGAAACTAATATCATTAACAACCGTCGCAAAAACATCTAGTTTTAACTTTACGGAAACGGTACTTATTTATTTACATTACACCGCGAATTGGTGTTTATTGCACTTTTTTTCTCTGCGGTGGATTTCCTCCATGTAGGAAGTGAGCTCGTCCTCGATGGCGTCCCTGTCGATGTCCCTATGGGGGCATCCCCCGCCGAAGCAGTGCGTCATGGTGTAGGCCTCGCAGTCTGTCTGCGTCTCGTTCTCGACCGTGAGCTTAGTGCGCGAAGGGGAGAACCTGTACCTCCCGTCGTCTTCCTCGGGAGCCACGCACTTCAGGATGCTCCACAGGGGGGTCCTGGACATCTCGCAGTGCTCGTCGGCCAGCGCGGGGTTGTTCAACGAGTACTCCGGAGACTCAATGTGGAAGTCACTACTGAAGCCGGTGTTGGTTTCCTTGTCGTTGAAGTGGATGTGGACGGTGGTGGGGAAGTTGGTCTTGTAGGTGACGTTGGTGGTGTAGGGACGAGGGCAGGCAGAGTCCCATCCCCGTGTTTCGCGCCTCCCTCCGCGCCCTCCCCTGAGTGGCTCGACCGCTTGATTTCCACTTGCTAAGCTCTCCTCCCGGACGGAGTTACCTGAAATCATAGAAAATCATTTTAATATGATATTCAAAACAATTATTTCTTTATAAAGTATGGTTTCTTCTAGTCTAGTGTATTTGGCTTTATCGGCGGAACAGGAATATTTTCATTCAGCGCCTTCAAAATCACTGGGTGACTTGAGTCACTGTGGGGTTGGGTGGGGGGATTAAGGGGTGGGTGGCTTTTAACCTTTTTTGTTGAGACAGTCCTCGAGGTTTAAATCAAAGAGGGGGTTGGAACTAAGTGGGTGGAGATTTGGAAGGAGTGTACGAGGTCGATGATGACCTCTCTGTGGAGCTGGGCATTTTGGATGAACCATGGGGCATCGAATGCCTAGCGGAGGATTTTATTTTGGAGGGGCTTGTGTCTTTCAGGCGGAATGTATCTGCAGATGGAGCAGGCGTAAGTGAGGATTGGACGGATCATCGTTTTTATGAGTAAGCGATGTTCCTTCTTCTTTTGAGTCCTGGCGGTCGTTTCTGTATGTCTTTGAGAGGTCGTCAACTTCCTTTGCTTGCCTCTCCAATATGGTTTCATGCAAGGTCTTTGAAAGTAAACACCTTATTGTAAGTCTGGGCGTTATATACAAATGTAAAATAGCAGTTGTTCGTTCACTGATCACCGATGAACGTCAAGACTTAGAAATTAACAAAAATACGTAGAAACTTAAAAATCGTAAACTATACTTTAGTGTCATATATTTTTTATATTCTTTGGAATGCTTTAATGCAAGTTCAACATATGAGCATCTTTGAAGTAAATTTTTTGACGATATTAAATATTTTTGTTGAAACAAAAAAAAATGATACAAGTTTATAATATAGTTAGTTATATTATAGTTCGCGCCGATCCGCAGCATGCGTGGATCCCGCTGAGTTGTAACTTCAGCTCACACTTGCTCGATCTTCGGCTCGTTACTCGACCGGGATTAATGGTCGTTATTTTCACTTTGAGTTATGATGCACGTCTCGTTCGTCATTAAAATTCTGATTTTATGATTTCCGTTTTTATTACAATATAAATATCACATAATAATAAGAGAATAGGGAAGAACTGAGAATATAGAGAAATAGAGAAAAAGAGAATGAGCTGCAGGCCAGCCCGCTCTTTTATACGCCACTGCCCCCCCCTCTCTAGGCCATAAATTCGCCGTCATATGACTCATATGTCACATGGCTCGCAAAACAGTTCCCTGAGCTATCACCACTTTGATAGCTCATACATAGATGGTGGTACCATCCTTAAAATCGTACAATCTTGTATGCATTATTGATACATGAAAGGTATTTTATCTAGCCTAAAAGAAAAAAAACTGTAATGTGAGTTTCTGAAAGTAAAGTTACTCGACAGACGGGAATGACAGTCCATCCATCAATCAGAGCGGGGCTCGGGCGGAGTTACACTACATTCAGGAAATTTATTTTCAGACCTAAATTTGTTGCTATTACTAATTGAATTGATTAAGTAGCTTAGTGCTATATATATATATATATATATATATATATATATATATATATATATATCGAATGCTCAACGCAAAAAAAATTTCTTCTCAATTATTAATTTCATATATATTCAGTATAAAATAAAACTAATATGATTAGGCACATTAGTTCATATATAGAAGATGATTTAAAGAAACTCTCAGAAAAATATCATCGTGATTTGAGTGGGATCACGATGATATTTTTCTGAGAGTTTCTTTAAATCATCTTCTATATATGAACTAATGTGCCTCATCATATTAGTAAATATAACAAGCCCATAATGGGTAATACATACGCAACTGATTGACTTATCCGTAATTGACACATATAAAATAAAACAAAAAAAGTTCTAACGATTGTATTTTATCCCGCAATATAAAAATTATTAATCTGTGTTTATTGGCGCATTTTTTGACAATTATTTTTTAAAAGCTCAATCAATCATGGAAAGCACTTTAGTGTTGTTATTATTATCCTTTTTGTGTTTTTGATATATTTTCAGAATAAAATCACTCACATTGAATGCTTCATGCGTTTATTAATAGAGTGCCATCGGTTGCACAGTATTTATTATATAGAGTGTCCAATGAAAGTATCGGGTATTTGTTAGTTCAGTAAAATAAAAACTAGTAGTAATCAAGTATTTTTTTTATTATTGATTATAAGAATACAAAATGGAAAATTATTTTAAAAAGATGATGTTATCCAAATGGTGACAGTTACAAGCTGCTGGCACTCTTCTAATCTGGAACGAATATTGCTGATAACACGCTGACACATAGCCCTCGATATTGCTGCCATTTCTGACCTGATGTTTTGTTTCAATTATGTTTAATTTCTTCGGATTATTCTCATAAACCCTACGTTTAAGGTATTCCCATGCAAAATAGTCAAGAGGGCTAAGGTCGGGGCTTCTGGGAGGCCATTTGATGTTACCTCTACGTGAAATGACTTTATTAGGGAATAATTCGTTAACAGCTTCAATTGATTGATTGGATGTATGGCAAGTCTTGTTGGAACCACGTTCTTGAGTTAAAGCCTTGAAACTCCTGCAACTCTGGGCCCAAAAGTTTTCGCAGCATATCGCAAAAAAGGTCCCGATTGCAATAACCCGGTACACTTTTTGGACACCCTATATAATAAACAATCGACTTATTGTATAACAAGGTTTCGAGAGACAAAGGGATTAACGGTTAAAAAAATGTAACCAAGACGCAAAAAACAGGATGCGTGCATTTGAACCCCTAAAGAAAAAAATAAATTAAGCTTAGCATTTATGTGTCGTTCTTGTAAATTTTAATGTACTCGTAAATAACTACCAACTTTTTATTGGTTTGTAAAAACATGAAAAACTCTTAAATATTTTATTAATATTTTTTTGCTATGAGCTTTCAATCTCAGTCATGCTATAGTCATTCAGTTCAAAATACACAGAGAATAAAATAAAAGATATTACATTGCATTTTCAAACTTTAATAAGTTTGAAAAACAGTAAAAAAATAATTATTATCTTCCAAATTAGCCGTTCATATATGTTGCTTTAATGCAGAAAAATAATAATTGAACCAATCTGTCATGGATTTCAAATATAAATTATGCCAAATTGAAACGTAAACGAGAAACGGAAAGAAAATATTTACGGGCACACCGTTTAAATAAGTGAATGCCTTCTTTGATGAAAACGGAAATCGTTTAAACGTTCCCTAGCCCTAAAAATGCCTTTGAAACAATGAAAGAGCAGCAAAGAGCTTGAATTCAATTTGAAAATTCGCTAAACATTTAAAAACTTTCAACGTGTAAGTATTATTTGCAGGCAGCGAGACAAAAGATTTTTTTTAAATGCAAACCTAATTGGGATAAATGGCCTTTTAGGATTCCTTGCAAAAAAAATTTTTTTCTAAAGACACTTTAATGTTTTAATAAACATTGAATCCGAAGTACCCGAATTATATTTTAAATTTATTAGCTAAAAAACAACCAATGGTAATATTTATTTATAATTTATTTTACATACCTCATGTTTTATTGTATTTTAGTTGAAAACTAAAAACATGCAAAATGTGTGTTATTTTAGTAGCCGATCAAAAATTAAGTTATATAGCTTATCAAAGGGAGATTCAAATATTTATTTTTCATAGATTATTTTTATAGCTATATTTTTAATTGAATTTATTATGTCAAAGTATTCCTCACTCGATCCGCACGGTGTAGCTTAGTGGTGGAGATACTTGCTTATCGAGCGAGGAGTTAAAGTATTTGGATATTAAAAGACATTTCATCCTTCCAAACCAGGTATTATTTTTTTGAATTTTTTTTTCATTCTTTGTTTATTTAACAACAATAAAAAAATATAAAATTATTAGAATATTTTTCTACATTCTACTAGTTGTTGTGTTGTAAGAAAGCGATGGTAAAATAAGAGTTAGTTAGATGTTTATTATTGCATTGTTGTTATATTAATAATATTAGATTATTTTAGAAACGAATGGTAACTTATTTTATCGAGTTTTGAAACGTGAAAAACAATCTAATGGTAGGCAACTCCACAAAAATAAATTTAAGATTTTGACAAAAACCTGAAACGTTAGCAATTATTTTTTACGTTGTTCGAACTAAGGTTAATTTTTGCAACGTTTTGCAGCAGTTTTAATTAAAATCTGCTGGTGAATGTTGTAAGCTCGTACCATATAAAGATGAAATTTCGTTCAATAGTTTTTAAAGCACTACCTCGTTTGGGATCTAAAAATTATTCTTTTATTTTTGTTTGATGATTAAACACTGCAAATAAGTTCATAAAATATAATTACACATACAGTATAATAAACTATAATTTACTGTCTGTTTACATAAATACTGTTTTATAAGTATTATTTTACAGTTAAAAATTCAATTGTATGCATATTTAATATTGAATTTTAACGTTTTTATCTCAAAAAATCCTTTGATTATAAAATGTGAGCTTAGATTATGAATGATAGTTCCATGTTAAATGTTCCGAGTCAGGATCACGAGACAGCAAAAATTAATGTAAGGGTTTTTTCAATCTTCAGCAAATTTTAATTTATCTCATTTAATAGAGATAAAAGTACATGTGTACCTTTTAAAACGTCATTTGGTAAAAACTATAAAAAACAAATATTCTCTAAGGAAGAAAATTTGTATACTGGTTGACTTAGATGTTGTTTTCTAAAATTTGACTTTATATAATTGTGTATCCAGCGGTCGTTTATTTTTCCATAGAATAATACATTTAAGTTTCAGATCGTATCATAAATTATGATAATCAATTCACACATAATCCGACAAGAAAATTCTTAGAAAAAAAATTGTATATATATATATATATATATGTTATCATTTGTCTCAGCGTAAGTTATTGAAATTAAATTAATGCGCTATTTTTTACTAAATATACATTGAGCTCTTACGATTTCAGTTCCTTGGAATCAGTACTAAATAATTTCAGTCTATTTGTTAATAATACACAGAAATATTTTAATTACAGCTGAATTTCTGTGAAGCAACTTCATGGCAGTGGGAAAAGTAAATACAAGGATGACTGTTTTCAATGAATTTCTTAGATTATGTCAGTATTTATTAACAAAGATACATTTGCAATTCCTTAGTGCCTGTAACATCGAGTTATAATATTTATAATGTCAATAAATTCCAGTAGCAATATTTTCAAGATTAATAAATGCAAATGTGTTTTGTTTCACTCACCGTTATTATTTATTATTCACAATATTATTCAAAAAGTTTCCCAACTAAAAATTTCAAAACTTTCATTTGCTTAGAAAATTTTTGGAATAAATTTAGTAGTGCCAGATAGAAGTAAAGTTTAGTTGCAAGTAAATTATATTGAAAGCTAACTTTTCTACCCCTTAACTTCGAAAACAATAATTTTTATTTAAATCAAAAAAAAATCTGACTTTTATTTCATATAATTATTTTTTTAAAAAAACACCAATATTTTTTTTATTTATTGTATTTTGTCAAATTTTTTACCTTTCTGGAACAAAATGTTCCTCATGTTTTCAAATTCTTGCATATTAAATATTTAATCTATAAGACATGATTAATTATTTGTTCTTCAAACTCAATGCATAGTTTTTATGATTTATTCATAAGTCTTGTTATTGTTATACACGACTTCATCAAAAAGAGAACATGAATATTATGTGGATGATGGTAATAAATATTAGATTGACATGAGGTTATTGATATTAACGTAAACGTCAAAAAAACTTAATAAAACAGGATTACAGAAGAGTACTTGCTATTAATGAATGAAAAAAAAAGTTAGAAGAATCCATAAAAAATATTAAATGAAAAATAGATTTGAATACCAGAAATATGGATTGAATATATTTTTCAAGAAAAATCGGTAAAAATGTTACTGGTAAAAGGAATAATAAAGTATAAAATAAATTGTAGATATTTTTAATTCTACTAGCAGAAGAAATCCAATCTTTTTTCATATAATTTGAGAACGTAATGTTTTATCATCAAAGAAAATTGTGGTTGTTTTCAGTTAGATACTTTTCCAGTATTTACTTTGTTTATAAAAAACCCGGACCAAAAAAAACTTTTCTTAAAGAATTTTGCTCAGCTTTGCAAAAAGTATTGCTTAATTTATTATAAATTATTTGGCAACCAAGCGTGTCAACCATAGTGTTTCAAAACAGTTACAAAATATTTATCAAGTATATTAATGTTTTTACCACTTGAAATAAATATCTGACTATAAATATTTTAATATTTAAAAAATAATAACATAAAGGGTATTGTAAAGGTTTATAGAATATTGGGAATGGGTGTACTGAATATTGGAAATACGACTAAATATTGAGGTCAGGCATAATAGCATTTTACATTTTCACCTGTTTGGATTTTATACAGTGAGATAACACACTATATAAGATGGAATACATTAATGAAATATGTATTTTGAATGTTTGCAGGCTCTCAGCGAACATTTGCTGAACGAAATTCCTATTCGAGTGAGCAACCCCTTTATTGACAGAGAGCCTTATTTTCGTACCCCTCTCACATTCCGAGTACAAAATTTACAGTATTTTTTTCGTTGTTTACAGACCGGATTTTCCCCATGTCACTAACGTTTTTAAATTAAAATTCACGTTTATCCAGTTGCCTGTTATTACAGAGTTTTCGACGCAAAGTTATTTACTGGAAAATAAACAATTTTGCTCTCGGTCGGTACGACATACATAAATGCAATAAATACACGTAGAAAAGAAAACAACCCACAATTCAAAACGTTTTGTAGATCAACAAGAATGTTTATTGAAAATTACACATTAAATTGTTGTTTTATCGATTTTTTAACCACATAAGTTTATTTTGTATTATATATTTGACATACACACGAAACAGGTGGAACTCGAACCATGGTATCTAATTAAAAAAACGTGATTTGTAGCTTAATATATATTTGAATAACAAAATATATATTTGCATCTTTATATACTTCTTAAAAATATATATGTTACATTTAGAATTGTAAGAACTTAGTAATGTTTTTAGACTTTATATTTTAACGAACAAGCAAACCAATGTTAAATAACTTACTATCATTAAAAATTCAGAAACATTGAAGTTTTGAATAAACAACATATTTATGTTTATGGAGAAAAACAACCGGCTTAGGAAATTTCTACCTTTGTATAAACATTTTTATTGGTCTTGGAATAATCAATTAGATGAAGAAATAATAGATATTTTTTTGAGATGTATTGAAAAACATATTCAATACAATAAATAGTGTAAGAAAATGAATTATGGAAGTTGCCAAAAATCATACATCTTATTTACTATATTTAAAATAAAACAAACCGCAATAAATCTGTAAATCAGTTCATCAGTTCATATGATTTTATATATTATTTTCCTTTTTTTGATATGATAATTTTGATAAAAATTTCTTTGCTAAATGAAAAAAATTATGAATTTTTTTTCGTATGAGCTTCAAGCTCAATGAAGAATGTCTAGCGACTCTAAAATAGTGATTACAAAACATATTTTGAACTAAAATATTATTTAAGGTAATATTAATATTATTGACTTATGTAATATATGATAACTGTTTCAAATAACGGATAATTTATTATTCATGTTTAAATTATACTGTCAATGGTAAATACTTGTACTGTTTGTCTATGGAAATAAATGTAACGCTAGTGGCAGGTTTAACCGCCACTCGTCAGATAGCGCAGAATAAGTAAACGGAGCACACGTGTGTTTAATTTTTCAATTCCACAAAAAAAGGATCAGCCAAAAAATAATTAAAAACGTTTTTAACATTAAAACATACTCTTTATTTTGTAACAAAAAATTAAATGTATAAATTGACAAAGCAGTAATTTTTCGAGTATTTTTATTTAAAGAAATTTTTTATTTATTAACAAATGAACTTAAATTGTAATAAACGATCCTCAAACATTCCATTTTAATAGCGATAATCGAATAATCTCCATTTACGGAATAGAACAAACTCAGGTTCCTTTGATCGTGAAAATTTTATTAGAAAGTAGGTTCGTATTTACATTGTTTCAGAATTATTTCAATAGTTTTGACTATAGCTTTTGATTAATATTGAGAATTTTGATTAATCACAAGAATATTATTTCATTAGATGTATTCGATAAATAATTAATTAAGTCTTTATAAGAAAACAACAAAAAAAAAATTCTTTTTAAGTACATTTATTAAATGGTTTTGTTTTGTAAAAGTATAAAAACTTGTCGAGTATAAATACCTAAAACTAAAATGTATTTTATTAAATACTCTAGAAACTATTCGAATGGTATAACAACTTTTTTTTGTTTGTGAAAAATATTTTATTTGAAAACAAGTTTATTATGAACATTACTACTTTAAACAGCCAATCTAACATTAGGTTTGAAATATTTGTTTTTCCAAATATTTCTAATGATAATAAAAAAAAATAACCTTTGATATATTTTTATTTTATGGATTATGGTTTTTCCATTGTCACAAGACCATCTTTTCAATTTAGATTTAAATGTAGGTACAGTGTGGGGATAAAAATAAAAATATCCCCTTCTAATGTAATTGAAGAGATAACCGTAATAAAGAGGTACAAAAGGAAAGTTACAAATTGCAGATTAAAAAAGGTTGACGTCTCTCCGGAACGAACTGGATGAGATGTTATCACCGAAATCTACCCCTAATTGGGGCCCGAAACATGTTTCTCTCATTGTTATTTTCTATTCAATGGACTGACGGCTTGTAAAAGAAGCTGAAATTATTTGTAGTCTGGTGTTTTTGGATAGGTGGAAAATCGACAAAAAAATTTACGAAATCATTGATGGATATAAATATTCTTCTCTCGAAGGGATCGGGTGACAAGCGAGTGGTTTTGGATTTATTACATTTGAAACAGTCAAGACAGGTTTCGCCTAGAAGAGGCAGAGACCACTAAAAGTATATATAAAACCTTATAATTTATTAACAGCAATGTAGTTTAATGTAAATTAATTCAATTAAAACAATTCATTTATGATGTTGATATAATTTTTGTAATTACTTTACAATCAAAACATATTCTGGATCAAACAATCTAAACAAAATAATCTATTATTCGAGTTGTTTTGAATCAATTCGATTTGTGATTTTTCACTCTTTATTTATTATCTGTTAATGTTTTTATAACTTGAAAGAAATATATATTTTTTGGGACCACATGGTTTACCACTTATCCCAACTACTTATTTCACAGTTGGTATCGCTAACCACTTCAAAACCCTTAAATAATTATTAATCTATCCAAAATTATAATAACACTTTAAGATATAATACTCGGTAAAATAATAAACAATCAAGGATATATATTCTAGTTAAGATACAAGTAGCTTATTTTAAAAATTGAAGTGAAATTCATCGTAATATCTTAATTCCAGTGAGGACATTGTTTGGGTTTTGTCAATACATTGATTAATTTTATTAAATATTTATGAAGTATCTTTGAAATCAAAAAAGATAATTATGATCAAATTTTTGAAAAATTAAAAAAGCCTCGGAGTCTTTAAAATGTTTAATTGTTTCCATTGGGTCTCAATTCTATTTTATCGACTCTTTTGATGATACAAACTGTTATACGTTGTTTTGAGCAACCACATATGAGTGCAAAATGCTTTCTAAAATATTCTACGTGTACTCATAAGCATTGTAATCCGGTAAAGTTTTTTATTGTAATATTAAGGTTTTTCATGAGGCTTAATTTTATGAATTTTATTTTTATGAAATCTGTTAACATTGAAGTGGGTGAGCGAAATTCCACTTTAATATATTTCTCGATTATTTTTAATTTATTTAAGCACTTGTGCCAAAAAGCGAGACAAACGAGTTTTATGGGGACTTGAGTAATAAAAAGCCCTCTGTGAAAGAGCAATAAAAAAAATCGTAAAATATTAAAAAACGGAAGGTCCGTTTTCTAATACTTTTACATCGAGCACGTCTCTTTTACAAGCGAAATGTAAATAAACAACATCATAAGAGAGGATTGTATTACAAAGGCTAACTTTATAACCTTTACCATCTTTGTTTACAAAGGGTCTAAAAGATGTTCTCATATAATATTCACCAAATTTTAACTATTGTGCAGGCATTTTTGTATATTTTTGGATTTTAGAAAGGGGAGGCTGAAGAAAAGTATATTTGATTCTGTCTGTATGAAGGGCAGATTTATAAAAGAGGTTGATGTAATATTTAACTGAGTAAGAAAATAGTGATCTTTTATATCCTTTTTGTCAAACAGGTTTTACAAGTGATTAATTTGTTTTATGCTTATTATTTAATCCCGTATGTTATTTTTTATTTAGATTTTGTTTCAGAAACGACAGGGTATTGTCAATCTTAAATCAAAACGTAATTGATCAGTTTAAGATTAAGAAAAATATATAAGACTCCGTTTTAAGTGTCATTCCAATTTTTGATGATATAATCAAGTTTAGAGTGGCGGATATCCGAAACGACAAATGTTTATTTGTCCTCCTTCAAGTTGAACTTAAGTAAAAAATTGATAGCATTGTGGCTATAAATTTAAATAGTTCACCTGACGATTTTACCATTTTTCCCAAGCAAGCACATTGTATTTGTGAATCTTCGCCATGTCCGGTTGTAATTAAAAAAAAAAATTGATAGTGTATTATTTACATTTAAATATGTCTTTGATTATGAATATTTGTTTCATATGGAATCGATAACCTGACAATATATTTGATTATATGTTATAATTGTACCTTGCTTTAGTCTATAAGTAATAATTTATGCAATTAATGCTCACATAATGAAACTCAGCACGAGTCTCTGCAGAACTTCAACAGAATGTCTGAAATCAATGAAAGTACATCAGTATTCAACATTGGTTGTTTATTAACAAAGCTCTGAATTCATTGTGAACACTGATTAGAGCTTCGATACTTGTTGAAGATAACAAGCTTTGACCATTGAGTTTTGATGTTGTTTTGTTGTCATATTTATCTCCAATCAAACGCAAGTTCAAAACAAAACAAATTACCATAGCTATAAAATAAAAACATCCCAACAAATGACATTTAGCTGTTTGATCTTTATATATATATATATATATATATATATATATATATATATATATATATATATATATATATAATATATATATGTAATATATAAATATATGAAGATGATCCCAGTTTCACGTAAAAAATAAAGTGATACGAATTAACACTCAATAAGTTGATTGATTAAAAGGGATATATACCTAAAAACCACGAAAACAAAATTAATGCACAATACAGGAAACTTTTCTAATCTAATATTATTTTGCTCAATTTATAAAAATATATTTTTATAAATATCATGTAAAATAAAAAAAAAAAGTAATTTTAGAGGTTTAAATCTCCCAAAAAGCTTTTTCAAATTTTCTATGAATAATAAACATTTTTACAACGCGTCATTCCTAAATTATAATTAAGCTCTTTTAACCTTGAAAACCTTTCAACTTGGTTATATTATTCAGTTTCTATTGGAATACCAAAAGGCTTAAATTTAAATTTATTTTCATGGTTTACCCCAATGATTGATACCAACAGTATTGTAATCTTTAATTTAAATTATTCTGATACGTATTTTTTTTAAAATACCAAAGAAAGGCTTTTTATTGAATTAAAATATCCATATACTCTTGTTTGAAGTAATACCTAATAAGTATCTTAAATAATTTACAAACTTAAGTTTTTTTATATTTAACCTTGAAAATAAAAGGAATCTATGAAATCTTATGTTAAAATAGTAACAGACTTTAAGGGCTTTTAAGCCAAAATCTTATTCTTCAATTAAAATCTTTGAAAATTATACCATTTTTATAAGTTTAATGATAATAAAAAAATATTTTATTTGTTTTGTCAGCGAAATTAACGTAAAATGTTCATCAGAAAAAAAATCATTTATAACACGATACTTTTGCGTTCAAGTTTTCTGTTGAAATCTTATAACCTGCGAACATTTTGTATTTTCTCAAGGTTTAAATAAATTTAAGTAATTGTGACTGTCAAAAGAAGTATACAATTCAAATTACGCTGATTTATTTAAAAAGTTACAATCTCAGTCTCGCATTGTAGGTTAGTGAGTAGCCTTCAAAAATTAAAAACTGCATCTGAATTCTGAAGGCAGAAAAGTAATGCAATTAACATCTTTGCAAAAAACTTGTCAAATGTAAAATAAAATTAATTCAAATTTTATAATCTAATAAATAAAATAATTCAGTTTGCTTTTAAAGATTTAGTTTTTGCTGATCAGAAACTGTGAGTGTTATTTAATTAAATATCTAAAGAAGTTATATAGTAAAGACGACAATTTAAATAAAATTGATCTTTGATTAAAAATACAACTGTGTCAAATATTATCATTTTAATTAATGCACAGAACCAAGCACATTATACATTCAAATCGCGATTTTTGTTAAAGGGTAAAATAAAAGTTTGCGAAGCACTTGAAATTTCACCATAATATTAATATATTTTTGACTATACTTTGATGGTATTTTAAGTTTTCACAAAAATCAGACTTATACATGAAAAAAAAAATATAATTGAGGCTCAAAAATATAAAGGGGTGATATTTCATTAAAAACGTGAATTTTCACAACTTTAGGACGAAATAAATTAGTTTGTCGTCAAATTTATTTTTGAATAGAACCAATTTTTTTAAAACTAATTTATTAATTGCTGCTAAAAATTTTATGACTACCTCAACTTTGATTAATTTTGTTAATTATTTAAAATTTCTTAAAATATCATATATTTAACTAAATTTCAAATTTAAAAAAAAAATTAATTAAGTAATTAATTAATTAATTTTTTGTATAAATTAAATTAATGTTTCATATAAACTGATTTATAGAAATAAAAGGGTACAGACAAATATAAAAAAAAACTAATAATATTAAGACCGAAAACTTTAGGAAAATCTGATGTTTCACGCCGTCCGGGTTTTGATAAATGGCAGATAATAAAGAAAACTCCAAGCTCTCCTCTTTGCGTTTTTTTCATACTTAAGGTTTTTATTGTGATTTGTGAAATTGTTGGGAAAACAAGTAACTTGGAAAACAAACCATGTTGGTAAAGTTTGAGATTCTCACAAGTAATATCTATTTATTACATTTTCTGCTTGTTGGTCGTTACTGAGTTTCATTGAGTCATTAATAAATTACAATTGCCATTTGAGTTTGTTTGTAATTTTTTTTTAAAATATGAAATATTATACATAGAAGGACAAAGTGATATTTTATTTTAAAAAAGGCCAAAACAGTATTTGTCAGATAGTCGGTAAAGTGGTCATGATTTTGTGTTGAAAGCTCATTATGGAATGTAAGTTTTAAAATATTAATTAAATAAATCGCTTAAAACTCAACACCATAGGTTTTCAAAGTGGTCAATATCAAACCCCAGAAGTCGATTCTGCACTGGTTGATTCTGCACTGCAAGAGGTCTATGGGGGGTAAATGGGGGTCTACGAGAGTGGATCCCATATAAGCAGGTCATCACTAAAATACCACAGTGGATTATCAATCCATACGGTGACATTGAAGTATCGGAAGTCATAGTACAAGAAGAACTGATCGAAATAAGCACCAATGAAGAACTGATGGTACAGTTTAAAAAGGGATATCAGCAATTTTGGCTTCAGAGAGACATACCTGCTATTTATCCTGCATTATGGACTACCGCAAGAAGATTTTTGATAGCTTTACTATCTTCATTCTTCGTGGAAAGAGGTTTCAATGCGGTTGCCATTCTTCTTACAAAAAAAGAAATAGATTCTAAATCACAGGGCATGGAGATTAAAACTTAAATCTGACTTATTAGAAGCCAAATATTGAATATTAAAAGTATTGATTTTTTTGTCACTATGTTGCGTTTTGTGTGTATTTATTTATAAAGGTATACAGTATGCCTTGATATAACGGACCCCTGTTTAACGGATTTCGGATATAACGGACAAAATATTCGGTCAAATGTAAAAATTCAATATTAGCAAGGCAGGGGTCTACGAAAAACAGGAAAACTCGACAAGCGGTCTACGGGACTAAAAAGTTTAGGGACCTCTGCTCTACTACTTTTAAAATGATTATACTTACTATGACAAGTGATGCATACTTACAGATTGTGAATTTATATTGTAAAGGAAATATTACATGTGTGGTATGGTTAAATGGTTCTGAAAGGGTGACTTACCAGAATAATCGGTGCTGTCATGTCCAGAGACTCTGACTCCAGTGTGTCTTGGATTGGAGCGCGATAGCACGGAGTAGCTGCGGCCGCCCCCCTCGCCCCGCCCGCGCCCCGCACGCCCACAGCACTGCGCAAGCGTTTCCTGAACAAGAAAGCCTGCGATTCTATTAATCACGCCTCCCACTTGTCCACAGCTCCTTCCATATTGCATTTGTGTGTACATCATATATATATCAGAGGTACCAAAAAGTTTGGTCGTTTTTATACATGCGGTGCAGTGCGCACTCGTCCTTTGAGCTGTACACTAGTTTTTGTTTTGGACACTTGTAGCCTACCTACAAGTGTCCAAAAAGACTACTTGGTGGAATTTCATTTTAATATTTTTGGGTAAAATACTTGAGTGACTTTTTACTAGTTTTTATTTGTGATCGGTTTCGCCAACCTTTCACGTTGGCATTATCAAACAGAGTGAGATTTTATATAATAATAAGCAATTAGATAAACAATTGTTAGAGGGAGAGGTTGTTGGAAAGAGAGAGAGTGATTGTCAGGTGGTAAGGGTTAATGTGATTTTAATGTACCTGACAAGTGGAGGATTCTATATAATTGCAAATATTTGTGAACAAGTATAAGATGCCCTAGCAAAAATTCTTATCAATAATAAAGATAAGAATGATAAATTCAGTAATAGTGGCATTTACAAACTCAACTGCGACTCCTGCGACGCCACTTACATTGACCAAACAGGTAGATCCTTCGACACAAGGACCAAAGACCACATAAGAGGATGGAAAAAGGGAGATGAAACATCTACCTTCGGCCTCCCCCTCTCTGATAATAAGCACGACTTTAACCAGAACTCCAACCTCCAAATTTTGCATATTAACAATAAAGGCACAAAACTCGATCGCCAAGAGATTTTAGAGATCAATCGCATAAAAGATAACACACCGGAGCACCTGCTTAATGACCAGGTTATTTTTAATAAGTCTCCACTATTATTCCCTATTGCTAAATCACATCTTTAAAAAACCATTTACTGCGCAAAAACCTATTATTTACAGATAAACACACTACGGGACAAACCCCAACACAGGATAACTGCTGCTACACCTCAAGCCACTACTTTAGATAATTACCCCATAATAATTACCAACGAACGTGTGGAAAATCACTCAAGTATTTTACTCAAAAATATTATCGGGTATTTGTTAGTTCAGTAAAACAAAAACTACTAGTAATCAAGTATTATTTTATTATTAATTATAAAAATACAAAATGAAAAATTATTTCGAAAAGATGATGTTATCCAAATGGTGGCCGTTACGCTGCTGGCACTCTTATAATCTGGAACGAAGATTGCTGATAATACGCTGACACATAGCCCTCGATATTGCTGCCATTTCTGACCTGATGTTTTGTTTCAATTCTGTTTAAGTTCTTCGGATAAACCCTACTTTTAAGGTATCCCCATTCGAAATAGTCAAGAGGACTAAGGTCGGGGCTTCTGGGAGGCCAGTTGATGTTACCTCTACGTGAATTGACTTTATTAGGGAATAATTCGTTAACAGCTTCGATTGATTGATTGGATGTATGGCAAGTGGCTTGGAACTGCGTTCTTGAGTTGAAACCTTGAATCTTCTGCAACTCTAGGCTCAAACATTTTCGCAGCATATCGCAATAACTTTCACTATTCACATTCACCCGATACTCTTTTTGAACACCCTATATTATACCACATTAATGGCGGAAGAATTTCCATCCAAACTTATTTACGTTGTTTGATGATAAAAGCTCGGCAACTGTTTGCGATGTTTATGGATATAAAGTGAGTGTTGGCACATGCCAGCGAAAAAAAATGATTCTGATGTCTATTGTGAGCTACTTTTTGCTTGAATGGAAACATAGTGAGAAAACGGCCAAGTACAGAAAATAGAGGTGGAGTCATCCTCCAGCGTGATAATGCAAGAAAGACATGGGAAAAAAATTCTGAGCGTGGTTGGGAAATTTTACTACAAACTCCTTACTCACCAAAAATGGCACCATCAGACTACCACACATTTTCGTCATTGGAGCATTTCCTGAGAAATAAGACCCTAAAAGATATGACCCGTGTAAAAACGACACTTGAAGGGTTTTTTTTCTACAAGGGATGAAGACTTCTATAAAACAGTGTTTTTCAACCTGTGAGTCGCGAAAGAGAAAAAGACAATTGTTTGCAGGTCCTACACTTAGATAACTGACATAGTCTTCTTAAGGCCCTAGGGCTAGGGGGTCGTCAGAATTCTTTAGAGAGGTTACATATTCAAAAAGATTTAAAAACACTGCTATAAAATATTTGTTATTTTTTTTTTGTTCATTGAAACATTTTAGGTTTGTGGTTTAAATATATTTGGTAAATTTCCGTTGTGGATTTTCCAAATTAAAAATTTGAACCATATTCCTTACCCTAAAATCAATAGAGGTCTTTTAGTATTAAATGTAAAATAAATATTTAATCTAAAGTTTTTTCAGCAAGTTACAAAAAAATAATAATTGGCTAATTGGTCTATATTTATTAGGATTTGAAATAGGCAAAAAACCATAGAATTTAATTTAATACTGTTTTAGTTAGAATTGAAAAAACTGGCATTTAAATATTAAAATAATAAACGGAGATGATTGAATTAATTTATTTTACAAAACAATCACCCTGAGATTACAAGTTTAATAATATATAAATTGAAAAAAATATAATAAGAGAATACTTAATATTTATTTTTGTTTTTCAACCGCTTTCAAAGCAATTTAGATTTTCACATTTTTTTCTTTAATAGGTACAATAGTATTATCAATAAAACCTGTTTATATACGTTAAAAAATGTTAAGTATTTCGGAAGTATGCAATGTATAGAACGTATACAAAATACTATATTATATTCAATACGATTATTATATTGCACAATTTTGTAACATTAAAATTATTTAAAAAATATATCATGTTAATAATTCCGTAGTATTTATATTTAAAATGCATTAATTTATATCACCGCGTGTTTACGAGTTTATCGATACAAATCTTGTTTGACTAACTGAAACAGAGTGTAAGTCCCATAAATGTCACATGGGAATCACATGTCAAGAATAGAATCGAATCAGGGAGCTTCGATCGAATGTCACTTATATAACCACTGAGCCTACAAGCAAATTAAAATTATACTAATAACTGTGATATCATTATATGTACCTTAAAAGTTAAATATGATATTTTATCACTTACAAAAAATGAATGAAAAGCCATGATTTATTCACACTAAATTCGTAAATTTTAGCGTAGGCGACACAAATTGCTACCGATTTGCAACTATTCAATAGCTTATTTACCATAAGGTTGTCAGTATTTGGTCTCATTAAGTCTTATTTTTTAGTAATATTAAAAGTATTCTTTTATTAATAGAACCTTTAATTAAGTGCGTTGTTTTTTTTAAGAAAAATGAAATAAACGGTATTTCATGTATATTTTTTACACAGTTCACTGAAATGTGCGATACATTCATTTTCTGAAAACACTTTGTTGCTTACCATCATCGTTTTTTTATATACGTTTCGAAAACACTTTGTTGCTTACTATCATCGTTTTTTTATATACGTTTCGAAAAGGTTAAGAATACTTTATTTTATAATCATTCAAAAAATATATATAATTTCAGTGTTTTTTACACTCACTGAGATTTTTTAACGAAATTAACGAAAATCAGAAATGTGTCTCGTATTAAATATTCTCCACTGGAATTTTAAAAATAATTTGTTTCATGGCAAAGAAAGCAGACACCATTTTAAAATGAAAGTTTAACTTTTTAGTTTCCTTTCGAGGTATTTACTTTCTGTAAATTTTGCGAACCCATTTTGTGGGAGGCTAAGTCTTTTGAAAGTAATAAAAAATTAAAGACAAATTTCTCATTTTTCGTCACAAATATATTCAAGCATAAGGAATAAAGCCATTGATATAAAGGAATACCTTATTAAAATATTTTTTGTGTAAAAAAATTAACAATTGGTCAAAATATTTAAAATCAATTATCCCATAACTTTTTTAATTATAGATAATTAGTGTTTTAATGAACTTTAGGTTTTATGCCGTAGTAAGTTCCGGATCTAAGTCAATATTAAAATAGAGAGCTAATATAATGCTTGTCGAGCAAAAGGTAGGATTCAGGAGTGTTTTTAAACTAGTGTAGCTTCTGGTTGAGGAGTGAAGGTAAAAAAAAAATGTGGACACAACTTTATCATAATTAATGAAAATAAAGATAATCGCTGTCTTAAATTTGCAGAGGATATTTCCTCTACAAGATCATAGAAGTACAAAACAAAAATTTCTTGAATCAAGTTGTAGCCCGCATCTAGGAAGTTACAGTAAGATAACATAACTTACTATCAAGGGATTAAATCCAACTTTACTACGGAAATACTAATCTTGTATGCAAAAATGGCAGCTTGTTAAATGTGAATGAGAATTATATTATAAAATACTGTTTGTGCGGATTAAGCGTGGGAGACTTTTAACTAGTAAAAGTTTAGGGTTTTGTTTGTTCTATTTCTACATAACGTTGTTTGCTCTACCTAAGGTGTGTATAAAAGTTTGAAAGCATTGCGATTATTTAGCAGAAATAACTAAAGATAAAGTGTATAAAAACTGTAATGTTTACCTTACATCCCCTGTCGAGAAAAAAAAGAATATTTTATTATATCACATATATTTATGTAAAACATATAAATAGACCAATAAAGTTGATATTTGTTCAAATTCGTTGACGTATACAATATATTTATTCCCTAAGAAAAATCACAAAATTTATAAACGTCTTCTGTATTTTGAAATTTTTCGAAGTAAAGATTGAGAAATGGGTATCGGGGTTAATAGAAACTTCAAAGTAGCTTTTGAAAAGTTTGAAGTAGCCTTAAAGCTTTTGAGATAATAGGGGTTGGAACAGGTGGTGCAGATACCAAACCGTTACTATAAAATAAAAATCTTTTAAAGAATTCAAATAACAATTACTTAGATCTTTAAAGCACGTGTTAATGAACATATTTATAAATAAATTGTTTTTGAAGATGGATAGTTGAGATACAAGATTAACTTTTTTGTAATATAATGGTTTAAATATCAAGAACAGTTCTTGAAACATTATACATTTCAATGTATCATGTTTCAAAATAAAATACGGAATAACTGTTTTTTTTTTAACTTCAGTGGATTCACTGAAACACATTTTTTTCAAAATAGTATAAAAATTCTCAAAGTAAGTGAACTTAAATATTATTTATATACGTCGTATTTGTTTTTGATTCAATGTTGGTTCATTTGTGTTAATGTTAATTAAATAGGAAAAATATTTATTTGATTTGATTAATTCAAGGCTTTTCAATATATATATATATATAAAAAAAAATTGTAGGTTTTGAATGATATTTCTTTAATAAACGTTTAACTTAATTTTTCGGGTTCGGCTTATTTGTTATTCGACAAATAAACCGATGCGATGCGATTTTGTTGATTTCAAATTTTAATATAATAAATAACCTGAAACATTTCCTTTTTAATAAAATATATGTTTTAAAATAATAAATGAGAACAATTTAAGTATGTTAAGGCTTATTTATTGCTTAACATTTCTAATTTCTTCACTTTTATTAGAAAAGAAATATTAACTTGTTATTTAGATTAATATTCGATGAAGCTTCTACGTAACATATGAATGTGTGCTTTAATTCATCTGTTAATACAATATAATTTTTTTTTGGATGTAAAACCTAAATGGTTTTTGTCAAATTTATTTAAAATAATAATGAAAGATTTTTTCGAGTATTCATATACTTAAATACCTTGAAAAATATTATCCGTCGCAGAAAAATATAATCTTCAGAAAAATATTCTTGGGATCCGTTGAGGACCTAAGCAAGAATAAATTAAGTACAAATATTCAAGGAATGTGACCCCTTCCAGGCATCTCGCACAAATTCATAACTCTATTACCTCATTATATTTTTACAAAATATATTTTTCTGAATATGACAAAAGTAAAGAAATATTTAAAAAAAAAATTTATTTTTAATAAAAAGAAAATTACTTTTAATATGTTGGTTCTAAAAATTGTTTTCATAAAGACTTTGTTTTTAAATATATGATGCATTATTTTTAGAAAATGGCTCAAATGAATATGTGGTTTTATGGGACGTAAACCGATTTATATTTTATGTCCTACGAGATTTACCAAAATGTCTAAGAACAGAAAACATTAAGGAGCCAACAACGACAACTAAAATGTATAAAATTTGCTTACAAATAAACATGTCTTAGATAAAATATCAGATTGTTAATAAATAAAATAAAAAAATAAGTGAACGTTGTGTGGGTTTCAGAGAAAAGTTGAAAAATTAATCTTTTGTGAAGGTTTTGTTTAGACGTTGCTATTAAATTAACAAAAACCTTGGATCGGAAAATTGAATCTTTTTAAGCCGACAAAAAACATACCCTATTGTTAACATAATTGAACAATTCAATTTAAAAATAAACATTTTTTTTACTAAATATCAAAATTTATTTCCATTAACAAAATAATAACCAAACATACTTTGGCTACAAAAAACAAAACAATTCAAATTAAAATGTATCTTATTATTTCTCAAACAAAACTGTATGGTTTTCTTTGTGATGCAAGTATTGAAGAATTATTGTTACCTCTCGCCTCGTGGAAATAAATTGGAAAAAGTCAGTATTAGGAACATGAAACCTCATTATATCTAAATAAGCATAAAGTGAACGTAACAACTGATCACTAAAATTTCCGCTAAAGCGTTAGGCTTATAAATATATAAAGTTTATATACATATAATACCGAATTTAATAATTATTATATTGAAGAATTAATTTGTTTCGAGAGTGGTATAAATGTTCTATAATAAAAAAAACAAGTTTAATTAAACTCTCATTATTATTTTTCAATATGTTAAACTCATTTTGAATGTGAACGTCCTTGGAACCAAGAGTTTCATATTCTACGACAAGTGAATTTTAATTTTTAGGATTTGCTTTGAGTGTTGACAAAAAGGATTTTTTCTTTGATACTCGGAAATTTGATACTCGAAAATTCAGGTTGGTAAGTCGAGGGGGTGCCTGGTTGGTCAATTTTCCTTGGTGATTTGACTCTTACCCAAATCACTAATTGTGTTCAATGATCAGCATTTGCGAAAATAAATTTTTAATTTGGAAAAATAGTTTACTCATCAGTTTTCAGATATTTAATATTTCTTTGAATACACAGATCATACAGAACTATGTTCATAACTTCTATTTACTGAGTACAAAAATACTGATTCCATAAATAAAAAATCTTTTTTATTTTATAGTCAAGTCCTTGTTATCACTGATAGGTAATAAATATGTCATTAAAAATAAGTTCACTTACCATGAATGAATGAAAAAATGTATTATTTAATTAAAGAAATTACTCTTGAAAAATTGTTTAATTTTTGTATGGAGAAAAAAAACATTTTATCAAATTTTTATTGTAATTAGCCAATAAAAGTATTTACCATATTTTATCAAGTTAACGAGAAATTTTAATTCAGTTTAAAGATACAGGAGTGGTCTCAAGGGTGTAGGCAATGTCAGTTTAATCTAATATAATTATAAATATAATATACGCACTATCTATACGCTTTTCTTGGAATTGCAGTTCATATTCTGGTGTTCTTAATTACAGATTTTTTTAATGAAAATAAAAAAAAATATATTTTATTTTACAACCAACTTACAATATTTTTAACATATTATTTAAAAATAGATGCTTCTCAGTTGAAGTTGAAGAAGTCAAAGCGTTCAACGATTTCTTTCAAACTACACTTAAAAGTTGAGCGACAATTCGTAGATTTCCCAAAGGTGACGCAGAGAATATTTTTATTGTAAAAATAGAGCGGTAAATCCAAATGTCGCGAAATCACTTTAATAAAAGTTTCACACATTGCATATGTGGAGTCTAATTTGATTCGTATTGGTAAAGCAAAAAAAATGTACACTTAAGAATTAAAATGCGTATAATGCTCAAAGCTTACTTCACATGATCTGTTTTTCTGATCTCCCATCGTGTCTTTCAGGATCTTGAGACTTATCTTGCCATGTACCCGGAAATAATGGATTTCAGGATAGTGGGGTGCTTTTCAAACGCCACGTGCTGGCATAATCAAATCATTTACGGTCTGAGGACCTTAATATACTCAACGAAACAAATATGAATAGCCTAATAGGAGACTCTATTTTTTTATTTGTGAGTGTTTTCGCCTTTCACGTGCATTTTCAGTATAAAAAGGTTCTTGATAGGTGAAAGCTACCACAAAAAAAAGTTAGCATAATCTCTTAATCATTTAGGTATTCGTATAAGTTGTTATTACGGATTATTTAAAAAACGTTCCTGGTGGAAAAATAATAGACTTTATATCGTTTGTTTGTACTTTGCTTAAAATAATAATACAATGTATGTTATTTTTTTTTAAAGAATATTAATTTTTCTCTTGATAAAACCACTATCAATAGCATCAGTACATTGCTTCTTCAATCTCATTAAAATGTTAGCTACAAAGAAGTTCATATATGAACATAAAAAAATTGGCTATGGTTATATTCTGTAAGAAAATACAAAAAAATATTTTTTTTTAGTACAACTTAGAATAAAATAAGGATAACGATGACTGATGGCTGAGATTTTATCTTGAAGTATTGTACTTTACAAGGCAGTCAAGGAAAAAAGAAAAATATATACTGAACTTGATGCCGCGTAATCTACGAGAACCTCACATAAGCACCACTCGAGCCTTAAGTGAAAACTATTTACTAGTATATTTTATTCAGGAATTAAAGAATTCCATAATATTGTTAAATTTATACACAGGTGGAATTTGAATGGAATATCACCAAAGTGTTTGTTACTAAGAAACTACATAATAGGTGATTCTTGATTTTTACGAACCTTTTAAACTATAGTTTCTGTTGGTGTATTGAACATAAAAAATACAAAGAAATATTCCAAAAACTTTTTATTAATATTTAATAATATTTTCCCAAGATCAAATAAATTTGTGAGCATGAATGAACATCATGTTCGCTGTATCGCTTTGTCAACACTATGGCCACACGATCTCGCAATATACCATATATTTATTATCTTTTTATAGGGTAACCGCTTTTTGATGTATATGCGAGTATTATTTATTTTTATTTATGTTATTTAACACATAACCACTCATTGCGAATGTGATAATGAAGTCGGATAGTGGTAAATCTTGATCATTATAAACATCACAAAGGGAGAAGGGCCAAGAAATCGTTCAGGTTTCAGCTGAGTATGTACACCCTTTTCGCCTCCCTTAACATAATCACAGGCTTATGTTGCTTTGTTAGTAATTTAGGTCAGAATAAATTAGAAGATCTTAAGAGCAAGCAAAATTCAGAAACACGTTTATGCTTTTTGTAAGCAATCAATACTTCATAATTTTTTTGAATATGCAAACGCAAAATACCTACACTGAACAAGAACGTGCTATGCATGAAAAAAAAAATTACACGCCAAGCAAGTATTAAAATTAATTCTCATTATATAAGCAGCTAAGAGATTTTTTTATGAATAACAAGGACGAATTAGACGAAAAAATAGCATGCGAACACTTCGCCCAATTAATGTGAATATATTGTACTACTAATTTACTAACTAGTGTAAATAAATTTTTTGTATATTATATTGAAATAAGTTCTTGAAAAGAATTCGCATTATGAATACCAATATTATTAATACTTTTCAAAATTTAAATTCCAATTTATACAGTTTCAAAATACTGAAAACTAATAGATAAGCAAAGCCGTTTTTTAAGTCCACTGTTCGTGGATATCGAAGAAAATACTATTCCAGAGTATTTGTTATTCAAATGGTAGAAATATTGAGAAGGATTTAACTAGAACAAGCTTTATGTTCATGATTAAAGTGAATCAGGCCAAATAATATTTTTGTTTTTAAATTATGTAAATTTTTAACAAGTTTAAAAGAAATAGAAACCCGATGGAGATGCTTCAAGCTTGACACACCAGCAGTCGTTTACTAAAGCTTACCTATTTTTCTCTGATCTCGCTGGTTGCTACTTTTGATACTTCCTAAGTTCATATTCTATTATAATTGTTTTTAATTGAAGTCGTTAACTATTTGAAAACAAACCGAGCTGGACACAGTTGAAATTGCTTGCCTTTGGTTATCTCAACTGCATCGCCCAACTTTCAGATTAATAGGTTTTCAGGGTTTCAACCTGAAAACCTATTAATCTGAAAGTATTAATAGGTTTACTGACTACCTGAGTTTTAACGGCTTAAGCTTGTAGAACTACATTTGTACATTTATGTCGTAAATATATATTACTTCCTGTTTTTGTACGGACTTTGCTACTGTCACAGAAACGACACAGAATATAAAAGCTCATATTTTTCAGAGTTTCATGGATATTTCATGAATTCAAATTTGTTAAATCGGATTTTTGAAACCCTTCAGGCGTGAATATAAAATGGTTATAGTGCTTGAATAATGTTCCTCACAAAATATGCAGTTTGAAAATCCGAAGTAGTTTTATTGAGACACTGGGAATTTTTCTAGTTTAGTTTGGTTTAAAAGTTTATGATGTATTTTGAGTGAAATGTAAATATTTCAATTTATAAACCAATATTTGTTGCAACAACAATGGTGTTCGGACGAACTTACGCGTAAGCAATGATATCGTTTTTATTTTATTGTAATTAACCTTTTTTATAAATTATAAATAATTAGCCTTTTCTCCAGAAAAAAATACATTCAATAGTTTTTATTTGATAAACTTTACGGTATTTGATGATCATGTAAGTTTTAAACAACAAAAAATTCATATAATTGTGTTGATTGTGCTATATTTATAATTGCTACTATGTGCCGATTTTTATCAATAGTTTTTTTTGTAAATGTTAAGAATATCTGTAGTAGATATTTTTTACAATTTTTGTTCCAAAATGATATTATATATGATATATAAAAAAAATAATATATTCGTACTTCAAAGAATTTATCATATCTTAATAAAATAATTAAAGCAACACTATCTTAACGTAATTATATTGAGTTGTAAATAAACCGTTCAAAATATATTTATCCATTTATAGAAGTTCTAAATCCCATAAAACTACAGTAGAGATAAATCTAGAATAAGTGCGTATTTATTATCACAATATAAATGTTAACTGGAGAATTATTCATACAAAAATACATTTACAAATGAAATCGTGCTTCCTCTTTCACCGGCAATAAAATATATTGCCCTGAATGGACTTCAGACAACAGAAAAAGGGAAGTGTTTTGATTATTTAATATTTACATATTAATCTGGAGAAAAGTACATATGTAATAGATTATAAAATGAAGATTATTTTATGATATAAGAATATTTTTAATGTATATATATTTTTTAAGCTTCCTTTTTTCCACGATACTTATTTTGGTAATATGTTTAAACGAAATCTCTAGTTTATCTCTGTCTGAAGAAACTATTTCAGTAGCGTCATAAAATTATTTAAAAAAATGGACAAAAAAAAATTATAATTAAATTCACCCATGCCAAAAATGTTAAATTTGACATTTTTGTTCATGGGTATAATTAGATAAAAAAATTATATTAAAGGTTAAATTTTCCCTCCCTTAAATTCACCATTAAATAAAGACTTTTTGAATTCCATGGTTCTGAAAAAACGTGAAAAAATGGGTGATGTTTTAACATATTAAATTTATTTTTATTTTACACTTATACTGGCTTAGGGGAGAGTTTGGAAATAGAGTTGCTGCATTTAACGATAAAAACTTAATATATTATTAAATATTTAATTTTTTTCAGATAATCAAAGGTTTGCATCTTGTCTTATTTAATAATATTTTTAATTAAAAAAAATAAAGTTTTCGGTTTCATGTCGTAAATTGTCAAAAATAAAATAAATATGATCCAACATTCAAGAAGTGTGGGTTTGAATCCTGGTGATTCTGTAAAAAGTTAACAATGAACTTTTATCGTCGTTTCATGACTAATTGCTTATAACATTTTTATAATTTGGAAAGAGAAAAGTTTATAATTAACAACGACCCAAAGGCTTAGAGTTGGTAATGAAAAAAAAATGCTTTCCTTTATATAATTGACGGTGAGTCAACTTAACAAATTCGGGTAGGCGTGCGAAAAAATGTGACTCGGGTCTGATGTTGAGTATTAATCCAGTATTAAATAAAATAAAAGGCTTTCCTACATAAAATAAAATAACAGCTATTTTTTTGACTGCTGAATTTTTATTACTAAGGAGTTCTGTACGAAATTTATATATGATTTCTTTTCTTCATATTTATATAAAATAAATTTATAGTCAGAGAAAATAGACAATAACATGTTATTGGCAACAAAAAAACGGTGAAAAGAACGAAAATTTAGAAAATATTGTTTTTATACACAAGGCCATTAAGAAAATAAGTTAAGGCGGGTCCATATAATAATAATCTAATTGTAAACTCATATTGTCTTGTAAAACGTTATTTTCATCTTATCTGTTTTTCCATCCATTTTAACAGAATTTGCTTATTGATTATCGTGATTTTAAATGACAAACCTTCCTTTTTTATTACGTCAAAAACGAATTACGAGTATTAGGAAGTTAAATTTTATCGCATAAAGATGAATTGATTAAGATTGAAAGTGTCCATTTTTATAAATGTATTATTTTTTGAACCGTTAATTGAAAAATGTCATTCGTTATTTTAAACAAAATGGAAAAGTACAAAAGTGCTGAATAAAAAAAAATGTTTCTTGAAAGAAGTAAGTTTATTACTGTGTCTTGTTTAGATTTCATATATTTTTAAAAGATACAATAAATAAAAGTTTTTAAAATTATCTTTAAGGTTTAAAACCGATAAAAAAAAATACGTGGTATGAGAAAATATGGCTATTATAGTGATTTTTTTTCTTTCCAGAGTAAGAATGAAATCCGTAGACTGATTGGAAAACAACCATTAATCTAAATATGCAAAAAGTAAATTTTTACTTATTAAAAAAATGTATTATAATAGAAATGTTTTTTTTTAAATTATTTTGCACTATCGATTTTTTATAAATGTAAAAAATAGCTTGGAATATTAAATATAACGAATATGAAGAATATTATGAAATAATATTTACTTAGACGTTCAGATAAATCTTATCAGGATAAATGTCAACTTATCAGAGCGAATGCCCGAGTCAATATGTCGATGGTATAAAGCAAAACATTAAGTGTTCAGGCCTCTACATAAAAGCAAAGTTGACATTTTATATTCCCCATAGAAATCGATGGTTTTATATAGAATAAGTCAGAGATAAGCTAGTTCCATGTATTGGATTACTGTTCGTTTAAAGGAAGATTTGATTCAGGTTTTTTGACTAGAGGAAATTGAACGAAGGAAAATAATTTTGCATTTAGGTAACACGATAACTTTATACACATTTTCAGAAGAAATTGTGGGATATTTGATACATCCGTATTTTTACAAGCTCATGATATTTTTATGGTGGTTTATAAGTATCAGGTTTAATAGTCCAAACCACGGTGCGACAGACTATGTTAGTTATTTAGTTTGTGTGTAAATCTCACCTCCACAGAGCGTCCATAAAGAGTTGATTTTAGGTTGAAACTACTAAGAAACCATCTAAATATCGTAAAATTTGGATGCATCGGTTAACACTTGCGTCTAACGATTCAAAATATAGCACAGCTAAAGGGTCATGGTGGTTTAATGCAGACGTGTTATCACATCAAAAATAGAGTGAAAGTTATGCATGTGGAGTTCCCCTTATTTTTATGTTTTAAAAGTTAATCATAAAATAAATTGAAAAACTTTGGGACATTCAATGAAACCTTAAAACAAAAGCTTTAGCATAAAACAAACATATCTTTCAAATAATAATGAAATAATGCCCTGTTAGTTTAATAAAGTTTAATTAAAATTTAATAAAAACACGCTAATACTTTTTTATATTAGCCCAAGCGCAGATAGATCGCATAAAAAGTTTAATATAATCTCTGGTTCTGCCCAGTGTAATATGGTTATATTATTTATCAAAAATAAAAAAAACAGTTTTCGAAGGAAAGAAAACCGAAAAATTTAATTTTAATTTAATAAATTATAACTTTGTTCATTGAATTAAATTGAATAAATCTTAAATTTTATAAAAATTTCGTTAAATAATAGTACTCAGAGTTCATAAAAAATTTTAACACAAAGAAACCAACTCTAAAAAGGATTTTTAATGTGAATTTATTTCTAGTAAAACCTAATAAATAATGAAATCGAAAGAAAATATTGATAAGAAAATTTTAGTTTCACTATAACAGAATTTCTTTACAAATGATTTTTGGTGGACTTGTTGCTTAGTAAGCATTTTATAATTATCAAAGAGTCTTTTTATAACATTAAAGGTAAATAATATGGACAGTCAATATTTTCAGTGGTTCGTCAAGAGAATAAACATTTCAGGTATCTTTCTGTGATGAGGGTTGTTTGTGGTCTGTGGGTCGTTAATTAACGACTGCGCCGAGTGTGAATTCGCGGAGCTTCCACCCTTACTCGATCAGAGGTGAGAGGTTCTGTTTGGATTTGCATTATCGTCTCGTCAGAAGCTCAATATGACTTGATAAAGGATGACGAGGATGAATACTTCTACAGTATGAATTGAACACTTCAGTAATAAATTAAATACATTCAAAACTTTCAATTATTAATAAATTTTCAATATATTTAAAATAAGACCCATCTATTGTTTTTAAAATTCAAAAGTATGAGAATCTAAGATATTAGATAAAAAAATATTTGAATGTTAATGTACTTATACCTTTTTATTTCATACATAATTTGTTTTTAAATGTTTTTGAATGCGTGTATATTTCTATGTTTTAACTTAAAGGATAATTGAATTTAGGCGAATATTTTAGTCACCGATACTGACTGTGTTTGTACATGACTTTACCAAAGTTCGAAATCATTTAGGGCATAGTATTATTTATTTTGCGAAATCGCGATTATTGCTTGCCGTTGGGTTTTTTGTGAAACATATTTGATGTTGTAGCTTATTTTCGTAAAAAAATTATTGTAATATATTTTCATCTGAAAAAATAAACCTAAAATATTGTGGTTTTTCAACATAGAGTTAAAAACTTAGCTTCGAAAAAATACTTAGATTGTAGACTGGTTCAGTAGAAATCGTTGCTTTGAGATGAGTCCAAGGACTTGTATCCCTTAAGGCGTATTTAAAGGATTCTTTTACATATTTTTAATGCTAAACAACCAGATATGACAGAAGACTTCAAATAATACCTTTAATATTCTTTCAAAGAATAAATTATTTCTTGATATACCCAAAAGCTCCTTAAAAATACATTTCATGGACTTTGCTGAAAGTCTACGAATGCCACCCTTTATTCACTGCATACTTTTTAAAATAAAATTGTTTTGATTATATAAATATTAAATACAGCTTACATAAAAAGATGTGATTAGTATCGGTAGGTTAAGGACACAAAAAAAAATGGTTTCATGTACGTTATTTGTAAGCAATCATTGATTGAACGACCTTACTCGGAGTTGCGGTGCAAAAAGCAAATAAAGATTCATTAGAAAAAATCTGCTCGCAGGAAATTCAGTTATTCGGAAAAAGGTTCAAAAGAAAAATTTATTAACACTAAGTAAATCCCTTCTCACTGTATCCTTTCATTTGTAATGCCTATCAGATTTTACATCTGATGGACCCAACAATGTTGGTATCAATATAATACTATAATTTCTCGCTGAGATTAAATATTTAAAAATACTCTGTAAAACCTCCTTTATTTACAAAAAATAAATTATATTAGATTTTTTCATTCATAATTATGATAAAATGAATAAATATTTTAACCCAATAATACTAAATATTTCATAACAGAAGAACAATAAATTAATATGTTTTGTCCAAATATTCAGTTTGTTTTTATTTCCCCTTTTTATGGTGAAAGATTTATTGAAATAAACTCGAACTATAAATTTTTGTGTGAAAATATCAGATAATTATTAAAAATTATAATAATTAGGTAAAAAAAATGTAAATAAAGAGCAAACAAATCTCCGTTAAAAGAATAAGTAAAAAAGTTTTCAAAAGATTCGCAAGGATTTCTGGTTTAAAAATTCCATGTTTCTCTTAGAAGTAAATACGAAATAATAAATAAGCACCTATTAATAAAAAAACAGGGTGGCGGGGGTGGTAAATGCAAATATATTTTTTTGGTAAAACAATAAGTTTGAATATTTTTTTTTACTTTGTGAAGTTATTCCCTAAGGAAAAAAATATTTCGCGCGATAGGAAAATTTAATATCATGTTTGAAATTGAATAAAATTTAGATTTTACCGGTGGATTCTCAATTAGTAAAAACGTTGTTTACACAAATTATTAAATAAACAAAGAATTATCGTAAAACACATTTTTATGTTTCTATTTCTTTAATTAGGAGTAACATAAATATTAGAATTACACAAAAAAGCTTTTTAATGTGACAAGGTGAAAGTATAAAGAAGCTCTTGAATGACGAAAGCTCTTACAAACAAGCATGTTCGTTATCTTCTATCCATTTGGGGAGATTGATATCGATAAATTTAATAACCACATGCATTACTTATATTAATTAACTGATATGATATATTTTTTTAAATAACTAGGAAATATGATGTATACTGTCATACCACCAATTTAATAGTGAATCATTAAATGTTTAATTAATTTTACAACAATATTAATTGAAAAACTTTTAGAGATGTAAGTCTTTCAAAAGAAAACAAAGCTGGGATGTATGACATATGGAATTTTTTTATAACATAAAAAAAATTGAAGAGCTCTCACTTTATTTGAAAGAAGTCAGTGGAAGAAGGCAGTAGAAAAACATTTTTATAAAACAATAATAAAAAAAATCACAAGAAAGTATAATTAAATATTAAATTTAATTCATAATGTTGTGATTTAAATATTTTGCGAATTTACATTCATATATTGTGCTTTTATAATTAAAAAAAAAGATAAATAGGTTTTATAAAAAAAATATTTTTACTGTAAGTAAATATCATTTTCATGAATTTAATTTCGTATCACTTCATTGACGAATACGAGCTATAAAATTCACGCTCAGCAAGCAAGATCTATGTTTGTCAAAATTGCATGATAATAAATATATGAAATAAATTTAGAAAATGGCCCCATTACTGAACTGAGTAAAACGAATTTTTTTTTGATGAAACGCGGCTTAACACTCAATAATGTAACATTTCTTATAAAAACGGCGCTTGAAGCTACTATATAAATGGAGCAAAACCTGAAAACCAGATAATGATATTAAAGCTAAAAAAGAGCTTTGCGAATACTTAAAAAATAGATTGTGAAATGTAACACACGTTCATAATCAATTATTTTGTTTTGTCCTTTTAAATTTTTATTTTAAAATAACATTTAAAACGCTTCAATCCCTTTTTTTATCAAACTTTGTACTGGCTTTATAATTTTACAAATTAAATTTTTCTCTCTAAATGGGCAGTGTTTGCTTTTGAGGTTTCCAGTAATTTTAAAAAGAAGCAAAAAAATTAAATCACCCACCCTCATTACCAAGATTTTTTTTTCTTTTCATACTGAAACTGAAATTGTTTACTGTGCTCAGGTTTTGTGACAGATTACAGTTCAACGAAATAAGTAAAAAACACTTTGAAATAACAGCTTTTGATACTTTGAGGCCTGTTATAGTAAAGTTTCGAGAAGTTGAGCTTCCTGCGATGTTTTTCACACGTAACATGAACTGAGTTATTTGTTTGTATCAAATGAGCAACAAGATATCTGCACATGCTTTGAGAATTCATTCTGTAAACCTCAAAGTTTTCTCGGCTTTGTTTTGTATTATGAGTTGAAACTATGAAAAAAGTTTTACATTAATTAATTCATAACAGATCAAGAAGCAAAAATGAGCTTTTTTTAAATTATCTATACTTTTTAAATGTAAATTAAAGCGTATCTGTGTTTTCAATCTAAATAGCTTTAACAAAAGTATTTGAATAATCATTCATGACCCCTGCTAATATTAGTAAGTGAAAGGTGCACTGATAATACAATATAATTTAGCAGGTTAATGATCGATCTTGACTGTTAACCCAAAGTTATAAATTGTTTAAGTGCTTGTATTGTCATTTAATTGTTTCACAATATTAAATCTCTAAGCCATATCTATGACATTTATATATGTCTAGAAGTGAATAAAATATTGCCTATTTAGAAATTCTGCATTCTAGATTTTATGCAGCGTTTTTTATTTATTGAATTTCTGATGTATTAATAACGTTATTTGGAATATCTTCAGGGATTTGAAAATCAAGATGTTTGTTAAGTATGTTCTTGAGAGTTACTTGATTTTAAAATTTCTTAAGATGACATTAAAAGACCGTCGAAAGTTTCACCCAAGAACGCAGCTTTACTAAAGGCCGCCAAAATCAACAAACATATTTTATGACTCGTAAATGTTTCAGTAAAGACACGGCGATGAACTGTTTTATTATTTTATTGAGCTGAATTTCTTGGCTCAAGAAATTCATTTGTGTTTCTCCAGTATTGTTTGGAGGTCCATTATAATGCCAATGCCCAAATAATTTATAAAGCATAAATAATTAATAATATTTGTAATTGTTGTTTTGTTTATTCAGGATTTCGTGAATAAAACAAGCAACGAAGAAGAAGAGATAAACAAAAGGATAGTCTAGGCTTACAGGTGCAACTTTGCCCTGGTTTAATATTTCAAATCTCATCTTATCTCCTGAAAAGTAATAAAATATAAGTTATATTAAATGTCAATCAAAAATTAAGTGTGAGAAAAATGTTTTTGATAAATTGTTTCATACAGTAAGACGTCAAATGTGCGTTGAAAATCCTTCTACGATAAAGCTGTTGTCTCTGCAAGTATATTGAAGGGTTATATGATGTACAAAAATAAATTGGTAGTATAAGAATGGCGTTAAGTACTGAACTCTAGTTCATTATCTCAAAGCAACCTAAAGGTCGTAGTGCTCTGAATGGTGATGATGATTTTATGTTATTTTTTTATGTAGCCCTGAATCTGATTGGCTCCTTTACGATTATTGAGAATATTGATTATTTTCTGCACGAGCTCCCAGTGGTCGGGGTAATGCAGTGTAAGATGGTTTCTCTTTTTGGGTGTTTTTCGCCATCTTCAGCACCTTCCGTTTGTCCTTGAAAATACCAACCGTGGTTTCGCTATTCTGTCCGGTTTTTAAGAAGCGTCTACGTGATCAAATTTGCATCCACAAGTCTTTAACCTATTCTTGCTTGAGTGTTTTTCAATTCAATTTAAAAAAAAATACACGTGAAAGAAATGCCAATCAATGATTGTTACAAGAATGAAACTAAAAAAAATGGCGATCGTCTATTCAACTTCAATTCAATTCAATAAAATTATTTGAAAAAAAAAACTCGTTTCTAAACTCCCTCGACAGTACTTCAGTTAATGGAGTTGCGATTCATTTATAATAAATACACCGACGTGTATGCAAAATTCCACCTTAAATTAAAATACACACATATATATATATATAAAAAAAAAAAATTTAAAAAAAATATGTATATATATAAATATATATTAGTTGATTTTATGTATTCTTTAACAGTAAGAGTGTAAGTTTTTGTAAATTTAATTTTAAAAAATATTGGTTATACAGCATCCAAACAATTTGTTTTTTCTTTATATAATGGTTTAAATGCTTAAATATATTAACTTTCTTTGTCTATCATATTTTTCATCAAGAAAAATATTGATACTCGCGTTTTAATAAGAGAAAAGTTTTTATTTGGCATACATAGGAAGCTTCATGTATGGTTTATTGGGTGGAACATATTTTTTCTATTAAAAACAAAATCGCAAGTAACCTTTTGTTTTCTGAAATAATAATATTTCGGATTGGTTTTTTGAAAATAATAATGACATTTAAAATATTATGTGATGGAAAAAAGTTCATCCCTGTCTCATTCTTTAAGGAATCTTCGTTGTTGTGTAATACGTTTCTGAAAATAATTCTTATGTCTACATGATATTAATTGTTTACATAATTACTAACTTGTTATTAATTAATTAATTTGAATTGAACAGTAGATTGAATAGATATAATGTCAAAAATTTAAATATTGGTTATAATAAATATGTGCGTATTTTTATTTCATGATTCAACCCAGTTAGGTTGTTGTACTGATTTCTATAGATTAAAAATATTTTTATGTGATTAGAGTTTTTCATGTAGTAAACAAATTTTTAAAGGATAAAAATTAATAATTAAAAAAATAATTGAAAAATGAATAAAAATATTGTGCGAGTAAACCGAACGGATATATTGACATATCCGGAATTAAAAACAAACAATCACGTTCGGTTCGCTAATATTCCGAGTAGCAACATAACTAACTCATTGTTTAATTTAATTTTATATCTAAACACAAAAGGAAATAATTTTATCAATGTTTTACCAAAATTACTCAGAAGCTTTTGTTGTAATTTTCTAATATAGCTTTTAACATACGAAATAAGGTATGCCAAAATAACGTATTTAATACATTGAATTTAATTAATTTTGTGCGTTGTAGTGCAAATATATGCAATCAAATAAACTCTTCAGACGTTTTATGAGGAAGCATATTACACGAATGGCTCTTCTTGGTACAGGCAGCCTCTTCTAGGAAGGGGGAAACTTGGATTCGGTATAGACTTACTTAATGCTGTCATTTAGCTCCCCGCCTGTGAGGCATTTTCGCTTAGATCTTCATAAGCTTTCGAGTACGTGATCGTGGTGGAGAATTATTTTTACGTATGCTCTGAAGAATACTCGGTTTTTGCTAAGCCAGCAGATCGAGTTTTCTTAATAATAATAAAAATAATAGGATATATAAATAAATACAACCCAAAGCTTTTACACTCTTTCAC
Organism: Atopsyche davidsoni; assembly: GCA_022113835.1. Lineage (NCBI taxonomy): Eukaryota > Metazoa > Arthropoda > Insecta > Trichoptera > Hydrobiosidae > Atopsyche > Atopsyche davidsoni. The sequence goes on from JAILWY010000013.1 coordinate 15,176,113, forward strand.
TCTTAAGGTAGTTGCTTCCAGCCTTTTAATCGCCTCTGGTATCCAACCGGACACCAGAGGCAGTCCATTACGTGGCGAAATCGTGTCATTTAATTAATTTAATTATCACTTTATTTTTCTATGTCGAAAGTTGATTTTTTTACAGAGTTTTGAGAAAACTATAAATTATATTAAACTATTTTTTATTATTTAATAAACGTCCATTTTCAGGGTAAAATAAAATCATGAAAATTGGATAAAATGACGACTTTTCAAAACCAAAGTTTGTTAAAGATTTTTTATTTTTTTTATTTTTTAAAATAATATATCGCACAGGGTTTATATTTAATCTTTTAATTCCAATTGAAAAAAAGACTTTTAAATGTTTAGGACTCTTGGAAAAGGGACATGACGAATCTCCATATTCCTACACTTTAATCGGAAAAACACATATTTATCATATTAATAGTAAATTTATAAGAAATAAAAAAATATTCAGTTCGGAAGAAGAGATGTATCAAACTTTTTGAATTCAAATTTGTTTTGATTGGAGCAGTCGATTTTTCGCAAAACGGACTAGAAAATGATCAAACAAACTCGATTATGGGACCTAGACCCTTAAAGGCATCGTAATCGCAACTACCATTATTTCACAATAGATTTTGAAGGCTTGACGATTTTTAAGTAACGCGTTGAAAATTTTCTTCAGTACTAGACTCTATACAAATTCAATTAAATGAAGTTCTAGATCAAATTTTTCGGGGATATTTTTAGATTACTGGAATGTAAATACGTTTTCTCGATATAATGGTGAATACGTACGTTTAATATAAAAAGGTTAGTCACAACCGAAAGCACAATCTGAATCTGTACTGTATGACAACAAGTATGTATAAATCTACCGCTACCGAGCAATTTGTGAAAATATAAGAAAACATGAGAAAAATCCGATATAGGGAAAGATTTGACATGGAATTTGTTACAAAAAGGATAATGTAATATTTTGTATGCTGACTTTATGTCAGCGTCTACCCTTGAAGCAGTATTTTGGTAGCAATTTCAAAGTGGGGTCGAATAAATATTTCATATAATACACGAGAATATAAGAAATACGTTACACTCTGTCTAATGATATTAATAAAGAATGACGTTGTTTTAATAAATAAAAGCATTTAATCTGATTTGAGAAGCAAGCATTGTGTTTTTTTAATAGTTAGAAAAAAAACATCAATCTAATGAAGTCTTGAGTATGATATAAGTTTATGTAAGGTAAAATAATATTTTTTTTAACTATAACTTTCTTTTCGTTTGAAGAACGATCATTGTAGTGCAAATACTTTTTAATATACAGATACTTTTGATATTAGTTGCTTCATTGATAAACTAGATAATTATCATGGTAATTGGTCATGTCGGCTGTAATTAAACGATGTGGAGATAATTAAACATATTGATCGCACAACGAGAGATATATTAAGGCAGTACTTAGGTGCTAAGGTGAAATAATCTACAATTATTCTATTAACGTTTGTACCTAAGCATATGAATTATTGTATTTGTACATACTTTGTAAAATCATGATTGTATTATATTAATTTAAGTCAACGTGCTTTACATTCGTTCTTAAGAAAACATTTCAATATTTAACAAGTTTTAATATTTAACATGTTTTAATGTTCAGTATTTCAATATTTAAATATGAATATTTTGGTATTGAATCTAGTTTATACTCAACAATAAATCAGATATTTTCTTATTTTTAAATGAATCATACTTATAAAAAAATATAATGTAATGAGTTATAAGTTATTAATAAAGCACATTTACTTATTTATATTATATAAATATACGTAAAAAAAATTATATAAATATATAAATGTTTAATTTAGGGTGAGGGATGAAACAGAGGTGTGACTGTCGCTGACTAATGTGTCATTTGAGTGATTGTATTTGCTGAACTAAATAATTGGGAGGTGAGTTAATGATGTAGTTTCACCCACAGCTAGGACGAATAGATATTTTCAACAAATATTTTCTTATTTATTTTCTTAGATATTACTAGCATTACAGATATTTGTGAGAAGTTTTGATTCTCAAGGGGTTCTTAAGACTGCACGAAGAAGCTCTTGAAAGCAGAAAATAGTCTAAAAAAATGCTATCTCTTTTATTCGCTATTCATATTTCTTTTGAAAATAATAAATAGCAATATAAATATACTTTGATTATCTTTTGGCCTAACCCAAAAGCTGAAAATGATCTTATAAAATATAACATATAAAATTACACATTTGTTAGTACGCTTTGTTAGTGAATAAATAAAGAATACAGATATCAGTATACGTATTCTAGGAAAGGCATGCCTTCAGGAGGTAGATTTTTGGGGTTATTTTGATGAAAGGTTAGACCAAAGCAAGCTGAAGACCCAATTAATCCATGTTTTTGCATAAGGGGCTCACTTGCAGGGGGCGGCTTTGGCCTTGATTTGTATCCCACTAAGGGTAGTATTGTGGCTACCCTAGAATTGTTCACATCATCACAAAAAGCACTCTCGTTCCGGGGCTGGACGGGTTCGACCTCTTAGAAGAAGTTTTTCTCCTGAGTGTAACCTGCAGGCGACAGTAACAAACAATATAAAAATATATCCGATAGTTACATGGTATTATATAATACATATATAGAATACTTATTTCATAATTGGGAAAATTTCCACGGGTTTTGCTTTACCCATAAGGAAATTCGCTCGAATTGCTGAGGACTTAAGTATTTTTTTTACAATTAAAAATTATTCGATATTCAATAAATCTACATAAAAAAATTGCATTGTTAAATTTAATGTTACTATAAATTATTTACATTCAAAGATAAACAGTAGTGAGTCCAATTATATCAGCTTGGAATTCACTTGTAAGGCGAAGACCAAACCGGAGATCCCTCGATCAAGAGTTTATAATACGTTTGAGATAAAACCAAGTCAAAAATATATGACTAGGTAAATCTTTGAGAAAACTTTTTAAATAAATATATAAATTAATATCTAGAGAGTTTACTGTTGACGAAGACACTGCCATTTTTCTATTTATTTTTATTTCATTTTACTCTAAGAAGACGAATATTACTTAAATATTGCATACTTATGCGCAGTGAAGAGATTCCCATTCCCATTACAAAGATAACGACATTTTAAGCATTAGTCATTTCCGCGAAATTTCATTAAAGAAAATTCACTTCTACATAAGCTTGCCTGCGTCACAATAGTTTTAATATGGATATCTTCTAGTATTATTAAGTAAGCTGAAATTACACATATTTTGTTTTAAACAAAAATGGTAACAAATCATATTGAAAATAATATTGGTTTCGAAAAAACATTTTTATATATTTTATACGAACGTTTTGCAACACTGTTTTATTTCGTTGTGATGTCAAATAAAGTTCATAATCATAATTTTTACAATCATTATCCAAGGCTTGAGTATTTTGTATTCCCAAGCAAAAGCGACTGGCGAGGTGAAAAAACTCAGTTGGCTTCATATAAACTACTAAAACAATTGAATTTTTAGCATTTAAAACTAGTTGTTTCATTCTTGACTCTTCGTACAGATTATTAAACTATAAGCTCGTATATTTCTCAGGGGGCAGTGGGTTGAAAAAGGATCATGGGGTGTGAAAAAGCCTTTTTAAGGGGCAAACAGAGTTGTTGGGGCGGACCGAGAAGCTGTGTAAAGGGTCAAAGGCCTTTCTATTCGAATATCTTTTTTATTTGGGGGAGGCAGAATTTTCGCAGAAGAGTTTAATAAGATCATCGAGAAAAAGTTGCTTAAATGAAATTAAATATACGAGTCGATTGACGGCAAATTAGGAAGTTGCCAAATACCATATTGTAAAACCATTAAAATATCTTGAAAAAGTATATTTTTATCCAGAATAGACTGATTTGATTTTTAATATTAAAAATTTAAAACAGTGATAAATGGCCAGCATTATATGAAACCACAATTACAGCGGTATAATATATTTATAAAAAATCTTATTTTAAATTATTTTTATATATATATATATATATATATATATATATATATATATATATATATATATATATATATAAATATATATACATCTATATACATTATAACGAGATAAAGTTTGTCAGTTTTATTTTGGTTAAATTTTGAGATCGCGTGTGCGCGTATAAATAAAAAAAATATACTATTATCTAACTTTTCACAAAAAAACAATTTGAGATTCATTCTGTAATAAATTTAAAAACAATCAGCTACTACAACCAATATTTAATGGACTTGTTTATCTTTCTTCATTCAATGCTTAGGTTTAAAAATATGTTTGTTTTAAAAGCTTTTAAAAAGTATGATTAGGTAGATTTACGTCATGAACTTTAACATTTAATGAATTGTTAATACGAACATTCGTATTTGTATTTTGTGTATTATGGTTGACTTGTAGTACAATTTAAATTCGTTGGGATATTTTTTATTATTATAGCTGGTTATTCGAATTAGAATTTTAACTGACTGTCAAACATGTTATATATTATTATTATCCTACGGTCTTCATTAAAATTAAAAACAATTCAAATTTATACTGAGTTATACCCAATCTATAATTTAATTACATTGGTTTTTTATCTTTGAATATTCATAAGTATGCTATATGCTAATGAACCAATAAGTAAGACGAAAGCAAAAAAATTTTTACTATGATTTGTCAAATAGAAAACAAAGACGTTAAATTATTTTGTTGTGTTTGCTGTTCGTTTTGATTAATACGACTTAACTGTGTTGCCTCGAACCAAACTCAATTTAATTAGAATGTTTACTTTCGTTTTGTATCTGTGGTTGTGTTCATATTATTTATAGCAAAATTATTCGTAAAACGATTAATGAAGTCATGTTCTACATTAAAACCAAATTTAATCATGTATGAATATTAGCTGGATGTTCTAAAAAATCAATAACAGAAAATTCTTCGGAAATAAATTATTCTCTTCGGTTTCAAAACATTTCGTAACATAACGATAGGATATTAGTCATTATAATAATAATATTTCGATCAATACCCACAAAAAATGATGTCAATCTTAATATGTAAAATAGTATTAGCTTCTGTTTGCAAAAAAATGTAATATTAAGTTTTAAATATGTGTCCATTTTTTTTACCAGCCGTAACAAAAATACTTTGGCGTATTACAAGTTTTCTCAACATAGGAAATTTATTGAACAACCAACATCCAATGAGAACAAGAATTTTAGAAGGTGTAACATTGGATAATTGCAAGGTGATCTTTGGACCTTTGTATGAAAAGTAATAAAAAAAAAAATACAAAGACAAATGTTGTGGTAGTATATGTTTTTTATATAAAACATTTACTTGATGTGAGAAAAATGTTTTTGATTTTTAGACCAAAAATTGTCTTTTCCCACCCTTTCTAAATTGTGAAACAGGGTCCAAACACAGTGGTAAATAATCATATTTAGAAAAAAGTTTATTTGTCAAGTTTCCAAAAGTAAAAAAAAGTTTTGTTATGTATACTCGGGTGCCGAAGTTTTTTTGGCCTTACCAACTTATTCTCTATCGCATATATATATATATATAAATAATATAAGAAAGAGAGGCTTGCGGAGAAATTAACATAGAGTGTTGCAAGCAAAAGACAAAATTGTCATTGGTTGAAGTTTTTATTTTTAATTTAACTATGTGTCTCTTGATACATATATATATTTATATATATTTTTGAGTAAAATACTTGAATATTTTAAAATGTGCAATATTTCGTAAATCGATTTTCCACATCTTCGAAAATGTGGAAAATCACTCAAGTATTTTATTCAAAAATATTATAATGGAATTCCACCAAGTACTCTCTGTCAAAAATATTCAATTTCTTAAAATACTTGAGTGATTTTTCACATGTTCATGAACATGAACATGTGGAAAATCACTCAAGTATTTTACTCAAAAATATTAAAATGGAATTCCACCAAGTACTCTGAATATATATATTTATATGAGAATTTAGTTTGTTATTTGCAGCTCTCTCATTGGCTATTGATTATTGCTTGCCAAAGTCGATTTCACCGTAGGCTTGCATAATTCCCTGCTGCCGACCCCTGCCCGAGTTCTCTCGCTTCATTAAGTTTGCCCTGCCTTTGGCAATTTCAGCTAAGTATTTTCGAGTACTTTCAGTCCGGTGCCTTTACTTGCTGTTTCACAGCTTTACAGGTAGAACGAGGTTTTTTCCGCCTCTTTTGTCTAGCTCAGTATTGAACTTATTGAATTTAATTAATTGCTAAAAAAAAATTGCTTAATGTATTCTCTATCAAGTGCTCTGCAACCTTTTTGTCTACTGTGAAAATTAAAAGTATTTTTTTGAAAACTTAATGTGTGTAAGTTTTTCATCATGGCATCATACATATAATGTTAAAAACGAATACGGATTTTTTTCGCTGGCGATATAAGAATTTGTAATACAACTCTTATTTGAAAACTTACTGAGGGTATAAAAAGTACTTCTGTGTGTGGTTTCCCAAGGGATTTATTTATAGCTTTCAGAGAAAAGTGCTTTCCTTTATTCCATTTTTTATATAAAAATAAATAAGTATGTATTTAAAGTCATGTTCTTGCTATATTATATTACAAAATCAATCTATATGAATCTCTTTTAGGACATCTTAAAAAAAGAATTTGATGTAAAGCTTCTTAGAGAAATTGTTTATATCTTCAAAAATAATATAAAAAATGGTTATCGTGCGTTCAAAGTACTTTTAGTATCAAAAAGAACACCCCCGTAGATTTTCAAAACCACCCCTGGGATGTTTTAATAAGGTTCTGAAGTCTTCGTAGGATTGGTTCTTTTTACAGAATATCTTATTAATGACGGAGATCTTATAAACCTCTGCTTATTAACAAAAAAATATCCATTTTAAGGCTCTTAAAGCCTCAAAAACAAGCACGGTGTCTCAAATTCAGCTTATTTACTGAAAAAAACCTAATTTTTGAGTTATGGAAAACTTACTATTGAAAATATTTCGAGTTTTATTTTCAAAACAGTTTTTATTTCTATGAGAAAGTTTTATCTTTTTTTATTTTCAAATGAATAAACAAATAATTAATGAAATGCTTTTTAAAATTACCATTCGAAACGCTACCATTTCCTCTAAAAAAATATTAGTATTTATCGGCAATACCATCAACTCGTTTCATATTAAATAAACTAATTAAATATAAAAAACAGGATTTAATGTTTTAAAAGTCGTGAATAAAACTGTGAAAAATATTTTGGAATTTTTTTCACAATAATTCGGATTTTTAAAGTTCTAAGGGTTCTAAGTTAGAACCCACTCGTATCCCGTGATTTTTTAAGAAATAAATTTAATCGTTATATGTTAGTATGTAACCATGTATTGATAGTTGGTCATTGAACATTTGATAATTTGAAAATATTCGTTTCTTCTTTTTGTTTCAAAATCAGCATCGGATTCACTAGAGTTTTGATAAAAATCAATTATTTTTATCATTGTTTCACGTATCAACCGTTTTTCTGAAATAATTGTTTTTAACAAATTAAAAGTATTTGTAACTTTCTCCAAGTTTGTGACTAGGAACGAAAACGCTTTCGTAATTTTTTAAAATAATTATGTAGCACTTTGAAAAATTATGTTTTAGACCATGTTTTATGTCGAAGGATTTTATTGATGGTCAGTGGATTTTATTGATGTCAGAGAGTTTGGCATACCTTGAAGGCTTCGCGGAACTTGTTGGACATGATGTGGTAGAGCACGGGGTTGATGGTGGTGGACATGTAGTACAGCACTCCGGACACGTGCGTCATGATGACGTAGATGGTGTGCATGGTGGGGGAAATGGCAGTGTGCGTGCCACTTGTGCCGTATAGGGCAACCAGGCGTTGCGCGTGGAAGGGGGCCCAGCAAATGAAGAAGGCCACCACCACAGCCACTAGAACAGAAAATATAAGCTTATTAATGTATATATTTGATCTATTGTGTACAAACATATTTATGACATTCCACGATTACGCTTTATAATGTAAATTGAATAAAACGGAAAGCGTAGAATGAGCGTGCGACATATAGCAATAGACGTCCGTGGTACAGAACTAATATTGAATATAAGTGAGGGTTTCGTTTGCGTTAGCATCCAAGGAATTTTTTTAGCTGATCGTAAATAGAAAATATAGAAAAACTTATAAAAATATCTCAATGCTAGTATTAAATGTGAAAAGTATTCATTGAAGCATAAAAAAAATTTAATGTTCGCAGTACATTATCTATATCTCTGTGAATATTCGAAATATAGACATATTTAAGCTGTATATGCTTATACTTATAGTTATTGAAAATATATTTATTGGAATAATTAAAGAAACTATGATCTGATAAGGCACATTATGAAAAGTTAGGATAAGGTTTATATACATTCTTTATAAGATATAATGTATCTGTATAATGCTTTGAAAAGAAAATGTTTTCAATTATTCCGTGGTCTTAGAATATTCAACTCCTCAAGAGAGGTGATGATTTAAAATGACCTTAATGTTAAATATACACACAGCAAAAAATGTTGATTTTACTTTGCTATATATGTAATCGTATAATAATTAATCTTTTTGACAGAGAGTACATGGTGGATTTCCATTTAAATATTTTATTTTATTTAAAATATTATAATGACAAATTTTAAAACCTTCAAACATAAGTAGATAAATTTATAATTTCAGTTTATTTTTAGATATTTAGGTATTCGATTCACACATAAAACGATGAGATATAAAACAATGATTTTTCTCATCGTGTCGGGGGTGAATCAATATCCAACAGTTTGTTCGTATAATTAATGTGTGTCTTTCATCCCATATTCTCATTATCATTCACACCATTATCCAATCCCCATGTTAATCATACTACCCAGCAATCTCCAGTTATGATGAAAATGTGTGATCAGTTTTATATAACTGTCTTTGTTACGTTCCTGTGATTCATATTTTTATGTAATACGAGATTCCCACCGAATGACCCTGTGTTGTCGTCACGTGTACAACTACTATTTATTTTTGTCTTTCCTGTTTTTGATTTGTCGATTTTATGGAAAAGTATTATTTAGAATGTGACGTTTATTATCCACTCAAAAAAATAATAACAAAGTAAAAAATCATAAAAGGCGTTTGCAATAAATAAAATACTAAAAAGCTTGTACTTAATTTCAAAAATTCTATACTAAAATATATAAAATGTAAGTAGACTTATCACTTAGGTTCTCAGAATACAAAGCGTATGTGGGTTGATTCAGTGGGTTGGTATTAAGTTATAAAACAATGAAGGTTATAGAAGTCAAGAATCATCTCAATTTTTAGAGGTTGAGGATTGGAAATAATATTTTTTTTTTGATGACACGACCATTTTGAACACGATTTTTTGTAAAAATACAAGTGAAACGAGTCTGGATAAAGTTTAATAAATTTATTATTTCACAAAACAATACATTAACCATAATCATTAAATAATATAAAATTTTATTTTGTCTTTGGTCTACTACATTAAAAAATTGTTATATAGTTATAATTATTTCTTAATAGACATTTTAAATCTATATATAAAGACGATGAGTTTGAGTAGCCCTGTTTCAAACGAACCACAATTATTTTATGCATTGTTTCATTATTTGTATTGATATTGTTTTGGACCTTTTAAAAGAGCTTTTCAGATTTTTCAGAGGTTTCCGTACTTTAAAGATTTCCATTAGTGACATTTATTCAAAATGGTGGTAACAGCATGCGAATTACTGAGAATTCTTAAATTGAAGGTATTTACATATTTTTAAGAGAACGATTTCGGAATTTTAATTGTTTTATTTTAGCTCTGATTCTATTTATACATAAATATATATCTATAACAATCGCACCAACAACATTGCAAAGTAACAAATACCAATGTCTAGAAATTTATTTACAGAATTAATGGTTATTTACTCAAATTGGAGTTGATTTGCTTGGTTATGGATTTATAATAACCCTTAAATATACGTAATCGGTTACAAAGTTCACTTGATCCTTTGTTACGTTATCACGCAGTGATATTATGCTTGGGTTATTAATTATTCCAGCTTATATTGCAAAGGGTCTAAGAACAGAATTATACATGAGTAAAAAGCCAAGCAATTCATGGTCACTCCATAATTATGTCGCTTTCAATAGTTAATTATTTCAGTTTCAATAAACTATTTTATTTCAACCTTGTAAGTAAAATATCACAAAGCAGTGAGAAGGTTATTATATTTTTCACAAGAAAATTTAATAGTCCAAGAGGAAAGCCGATTTAGGTTTGCCAAAATTCTATCAAGTTATTAGGATCATTTTAAGTACAGGATCAAATATCAAAAAGAGCACAGTTGATCTCTCAAATGCGTGTTACATAAACGTGTACGTATGCGTATGCGTGTATTGTGTATATAAATGTGTTGAAATCTTGCCTCATTAGACCTAGTAAACCTTTCCAGCCTCGTCATCTGAATCCTTCAGGTCAATCTAAATTCAACCAAGCGCTGAAAATCTATGCAAACATTCCTAAACTATATTTGTCTGTATGAGTAACTTTAATCAGTATTTGCTCAATTGGACACAAATAAGTAAGAAAACACAAAAAAATCTGAATTGAGGTACCTGGTTATTCACATATAAAATTATAAAACTTCCACTGTATGCATCCATTATATAAAAATGACCCAGAATAGAAAAAAAAATAATTAAGTTTTATTTCAATAGTGAGATTAAAAATAACAACTAAATTCAGATTTTATTTTAGTCCTTGTTATTCTTGTCATATGAACTGAAAGAAATAATTTCTATTTAAATTTTGAATGTTTTCAGTCATCAAGATTGAAACTTTTTTATTTAAATATAAAGCTTTAAATTACCTCAACAGATATAATTCTTTATAAGAACTTCTATAATATATACTTAAAAGGTAATTTAATAAAGCACGATGATTACCTAATTAATTATATCATTGTAATTTAAAAGAGAAGATTGTCAAACGATAAAATTAAAATTCAGCATAATTACCACACTGGTGGCTTTGGATTTTTTACATAATTAGTTTACAGAAAATATAAGTGAACAGAATTTATTTCTTTGATGATTGTGAAATATTGATAAATACTGTGGAAAATATCTTTGAAAAACTGGAGGCCTATTTGATGAAGGAGTATTTTAAATTATTGGAATTTAAATAATTCAACAGTAAACAGAACCAATATTGAAATATTTAGAGATTTATATAAAATTGAATGCCACTAAGTTAAATTCTCTCGAAACTTTGAAATTCTAATGTTTTTAATTAAATGGAATCAAAGAGAAAAAAACATTGCTGAATAACATGGATAACCACTTATTTTAATTTATTGTTAAAATTTAAAAAAGTGTTTAGGTGTTCGAAATGAAATATTAATGTAAAAATTAATGTATCTTTATATATGTGCATTCAAATTGATGTCTGCAAATAATTTACATTAAAGTATGTGGTCGAAATATATACTAAACCTATACATAAAATTAGATTTACTTCTTATTTAGTAAAATTATTAAAACATAATTTTCAAACTTATTTCATTGTAATTAATTTAATAATAAAATATATAATAGTATTTCAATTGATATAGCTATAAGATGGGAATCAAATGAGTTTAAATATTTCTTGTTTATCTGTGGATATTTTAAAGTATCTATTATTCATGTTCGTGAAAAATTAATAATAAAAAAAATACCTTAAAAATAGAAAATAAGTATACAATTTGAAATTGTTTTGATCAATTATATACATTTCTGAATACGACTAGTTTTGATTCTTTATAGATGATTTTGTTACGTTTTATATCTTTTCTATGAATAATTGGCGACTGCTTTGAACTTTCATATATTTTTTCAGTACAAAGGCATGTAAAGTTCTATAATATAAATGGGCTGAAAATAATATTATTTACCAACTTTGTCTAAAAATACGAGTTTCAATAGCTTTTTATTTTATTTTAAAATAAATTAAAAATCTATTTGTCAATTTTATTTCGTTCTTGTACGTGTCTGTCAAATTTTAAATAGAATTAATGACGATAAACTTTTTCAAAACAATTTTCAAAACGTCAGTAAAATGAATTTAGTAAAAATTAATGAAACGTCCCACTGAATAGATTGTACTTAGTTTTTTTATTATGTTAAAATCATTTATCTTTATTATAATATAAAGAAAAACTGTATTATGGGAATCCATAAATAGTGTAAAATAAATCTGGGAATATGTGATTATTTGAAAAAAAAATAATTTAGAGATCGCCTTGGAAATGTTTTAAGACAGGTGTTTAAAGACAAGTGAAGCAGAACTTAGTACTAATGCAAAAATATTCTTAAATGACCCAATTTAAAAAAACTGAAATTGTAATATTGATTTTATATATATAATCGTCAATGAAAATTTATACATTGTACAGAAAAGTTAAAAAAATTCATATAGAAATGAGAAGCTAAAGTTTGAAACCATTGCCTTGGAATAAATAATATTGAGGAAAATCCTGTTTTTGTTTTCAACATTTCAATGAAAATGTTTGGGCATTATTTTTATCACACACGCGTACATAAATATTTTTAGTATTTAATGCACACTTTATGTGAGAATTCAAAAAGTGGTAAAGATAACATTAAGCGAGTAGAATATTTATAGCAGCCTTTTACTTGTTGATGTCACGAACCACTTTTATAATTTATTTCACCTTTTATATGAAAAGCTGAAGATAATAAAGATAAAACATAAAACCCTAAAGTTATTATTCCCAGGATGTGTTCTTGGCACGAAGGACTTTTCAGCGCTCAAATGCGTATTTCATCCTAATTTTACATCATACAGCCTTAATTTAGGTTACGGTTTTTTTTTTCATAATATAAACTTATCCCAAAAAGAAACGGAGTTCAGGCACGATTTTTTTTCATTTAATTGATGAGTCCGAGTTTATACTCGAATATTATTTTAATTGAATAATTGATACAGATCGAAAAAGCTTACTTTTCTCTTTTACTGTATTTTAAACTATGCTTTTTACTTATTTATATAATATCTCTACAAAAAAAATGTAGGACTATTTTTTTATTTTGTTAATTGTTTATGTCTGGGAATACTAATTTTATATTTTTCTGGATTTTTTTTAACCTGTGCTTCATATCTAAATAATCAGATAAAAAATAAATATGAAAAAATGTAAGCGGATGAACATTTTTTTTTATTGTGATCACGACAAATTCCACAGTTAAAGTGTTTTACTTAAATATAAAGTTAGTTCTTTTTTTTATTAAAATAGTTAGAAGAGGTTTACTCGAAAAAACAATGTTGCCTAGCTTTCCAGTAGACTACTGTGCGGTATTTTTCTTTTGAGGATATTTGAAGGTTATAAAATCGAACGATGGGAAGTTATTTGGGCCAGTGGATAGAATAAAAGCGGCTAAAACGGTTTATCCGTAGACACTTAAGACGTATCCACTGAGCTGATCGCACTCTAGGGGAGAATTTCACTTTCAAAAATATCACCTTGTTCAGATATAATCAGCAAAAGGAAAGCAACAATAGTAAACATTGTGTGTTTATTAAAGGGTTGTATTGAAATGTTTGATACAAATAAAAAGTATAGCCATCGGTTACTATTGATAATTTTTTTAAAATCCGCATAAATCATCCGTTGAGTTTAAGTTTGTTTATTATGTTTTTAAAAAATCGATTCACAAATAAAACAGCGAGAGTATCAACCCTGAGAGTTATAAGACTTTAGGCTCCTTTCATCTCAAGATACTTTACATCAGTCAGAGCTTTTTGTGATATCTGAATTTTTAATAAATTCAGCTGCGGTAAATTTTTCCTTTTTTATAAGTGTCGCTTAGTGGAAAAAAATGCGCTGTTTTTTCGTTTGTATGGAAAACCCGAAGCAAGCTTACAAAAACAGCCAGTAAGATTTTATTTGATCGTGGTTTTGGCAGTTTTAAATTAATATATTTACTAAGTAAGCAACGTTTAGTTCTGTTGGTTTTTGTAAAAGCGAATTAAAGAAAAATAATCTTATGTTTAAATTGAATTAAAATATTCAAATTCAATATTAAATATTTTTTTAAAAACTATAAACAGCCATTATAGTATAGATAATAACATTACAATGTGAATGTTTGCTGACTTGCAAAGCATAACCTCTCTGAGGATCTCTCGATTTTCTGAAGAGATAATTAAAATTTCTTTCTCTCATTGTTTTGATAACACAATTTCAACGTAGTCTTGTTATTTTGCATAAAGTTATTATGATTTAATATTATTTGGCATTGGATTGTAAATATAACTGTTTAAATATATAAATATAGGGTAAAGGTAGTAAAGTTCATGCTGTGAATTTACTTCTATGGGTGTCCAAAAATAGTATCGGGTTATTGCAATCGGGACCGTTGTTGCGATATGTTGCAAAAATTTTTGGGCCCAGAGTTGCAGGAATTTCAAGGTTTCAACTCAAGAATGCGGTTCCAACAAGACTTGCCATACATCCAATCAATCAATTGAAGCTATTAACGAATTATTCCTTAATAAGGTCATTTCACGTAGAGGTAACATTAACTGGCCTCCCAGAAGACCTGACTTTAGCCCTTTTGACTATTTCGTATGGGGATACCTTAAAAGTAGGGTTTATGATAATAATCCGACAATCCTAACGAAATTAAAACAAAACATCAGGTCAAAAATGACAGCAATACTGAGGGCTATGTGTCAGCTTGTTCGTTCAGCAATCTTTGTTTCAGATTAGAAGAGTGCTAGCAGCGCGTAACGGTCACCATTTGGATAACATTATCTTTTTGAAATAATTTTCCATTTTGTGTTCTTATAATTTACAATAAAATAATATTTGATTATTAGTAGTTTATGTTTTTCTGAACTAACAAATACCCGATACTCTGTTTGGACACCCTATATAACGTTGCACTTGTGACACTGATCCGCAAGGGAGTAATAATATAACCATACAATATTAAAGAACACTCGTCGGACAAAACTATGTAAGCAGGCTAGCTGTCGACTGCGTAAATCAACAGTGACTACACAAACTACACAATAAAAACAAACAAGCTCTGGTCACGGACTGCGCACGTGGTTCAGACTTTCTCCTGCTAGTTGGATATTCTAGATCCCTAGAGAAAACATGGGTAAAATTTATTTTATTTTACCAAGAAATTAATATTTTGAATACATGTTTATTGTACCATAATTTTTAAATTTATTACTATCAGTAAAAAAAAACAAAAAAGGTTAATAAACATAAATACATACAAACAGAAAGTTAAAATTTATTATGTGCTAAATTAAAGTGTAAAACCACCAAAACCATGATTTTGAATTATAATAAAAAAAATAATACAAATTATTTATATATATATGTACCAGCTCATTATTTAGATCAAAAAATTGCCTGTGGGGTTTCTCACTTCTTAAAGAGTATTTTTTTGGTGAGGTTTATTTTAAAATTAATGCTATATACTGTAGCATCGGCTAAAAGGCTAAACTCATCCAAACATATATTATTTTCGCATTTATCCTTTATCATATATAAAGGCATTGCACATATTTTAATTCAGCAATTTCCTTTGACTTTCGTATTGTTTTTACAAGAGAAATATTCATGTCTCTGACATTCACGAACCTTTGTACGCTCTCACTCACTCTTGTGTACAAATTCATTTCTAAGAGGAAAAAATAAGCAAGATTTCACTATAACAAATTAAATATCAGGTACAGTGTTTTATTACTGAAAGTAAGATTTCCTTTTAGTTTATTATTATTCTAATTATTAAATATTAATAATAAGTAAATAAAACTTAAGCTAAGGTTGTTCCATTCGAAGCAGTAAAAATCTGAATTTACATGCGATGTCAAAAACTCTAAAGCACATTTCCTATCGTTTAATAGATAATTTTTACTTAATCTACTATTCAAGTGATTAAAAATCGCATTATAGTCAACAGAATAATCACAAAAAACCTTAAGAAACATTTTCTTATTTTTCTTATTTTTTCTTCTTCTGCATGAACAAAACTTATAATTTTATCAGAATAGAAAAGACTTAAAAATCTTGATTTTTATATTCGAATAAAGCAAAATTATTTTATTTAATACTTCACTACTCACTGCTGTAATATGATTGCTAAAAAATAAAATACAAACAATTTCTAATAATTTATCTCTAATTTTTAGAAGTATTTTGTCCAAAGGTAAGGTTGTCTCAATTCGCGCTATATTTCCAAAAGTTTTAAGGGCTTTCAGTTAGCGAAAAAAAGTTTATTATTAAAATCCTTTTTCTGTTTAGGAAAAGTTGAATTTTCTAAAAGCGGCTTCAAATTTCATATTGTGTATTTAAAAAAAGATCAGCACAGAAATAATTATTAATTATTATTGGGCGTACTAGCTTTTATAAGACTTATAAACTTATATTTGTTGTTATGATGTTTATTGAATTTGTTTATTAATTCAAAATACTTATACTGAATGATCTTCTTGTACAGATGTTTAATTTGTTAAAAAAAATACTGTCTGGCTTGAAAGTAAAATTATAATTCTCCAGGATGAGCGCAATACTTTAATACTTTCGATAAACAAATAAACATTTGGATAAGCTTCAAAGTGGTCTATTACATATTATTGAACTGGTTATTGTATTTATAAGTTGGTTCTAATTAATTTGATACTGTAAACTCTTTCCGAGGTAAGGTTGTTGCACCTTTGGTAAAATATATACCTGTCTGTAGATTTTGCAAGCGAGATCAGAGCAAGCAAGAATTCCTTTGACCAAAAGTTAGCCTAACTATAAGTTTGTTTTGTAGAAACTATGCTGAAAACTGGAATTAGTTTGAGTGGTGAGTAAATATGTTTATGATTATGCTACATAGCATGATTCAAGAGTTAAAATTATTTAATTGATTATTGCTGTGCTATTTATAAAAATAAATCACAAAAAGCTAAGTCCTACTTTTTTATAAATCGTTATGTGCTCATTCATATATAAATATTTAAATACAATTAATTAAACATTAATTTTTATTTTAAATCGTTAGTGTTACGAAATGTTGAGTTTTTAAAATTAACAATTTACAAGTAGTAACCACGATATAATGCATAGAGATAAAATTACTTGCACTCTAAACTCAAATAGAAAATTGAGAATAAATGATTTTTTTTAAATAACGTATAAAGTTTGAACAAAACTTAAAAAAATCACTTAATCTTTTTAATAAATGGAAAGCAAAAATACTTTTAAGAAAAAATACCATAGTAATAAACTAACTTTTTTTAAACAGATATTTACTAGCTTGTTCAAAATCAATCGATTTATTTTAAAAAAATACTGAATTGTATTACGAAATCAAATTAAACAATATGAAATTGTTATGACTAAAGGTTGAGAATTTTTAATTAAATGATTTCATTGCATAGATATGATATAAGCGATGTTGTTTTTAATAATGCTTTTACGTTAAGTGAGTTGTACACGTGTCTTTCAAAATCCCTACCTCAAAATGGCATTATTCAAAGTGAAGTGGCCGTTGTAAATATTGTTGTTGACATGCTTTCATCTTATATAAATGGAGCACACAGCTTACATTTATTCGATTAATTTGTTTTGGAGCATAATAATATTATTCGTGCAAATACACACGTGATTTGTGAGTTTTTCATTTCACAAAGTATATAGAAATACGACTTTGTAAAAGTCAGAGCCAGCTGAAGTAAAACAGATTATTAGGTATATATATATAAATATTTATTAAAATATTTTTTTTGCAAAGTAAATGAAGAGTGAAAATGATTTTATGATAAATAATCAAGCTGTGTAAAAATATAATTCATGTTTTAATATTATAAACTTTATATAAGCGTAAAAATAAACAAATATTATATAATACAATACAATAAATCACAACATTTCATTGCAATATTTTTTTTCAGAGATACAAAGACAAATGTTGTGGTAGTATATTTTTTTATATAAAACATTTACTTGATGTGAGAAAAAATGTTATCTTCGTCAAGTTTTTGATTGTTTGACCGGAAATTGTCTTTTCCCACCCTTTCTAAATTCTGGAACGGGGTCCAAACACGCAGGGAGCGGTAAATAATCTTATTTAGAAAAAAGTTTATTTGTCTAGTTTGTTTCAAAAAGTAAAAAAAAGTTTTGTTATGGATACTCGGGTGCCGAAATTTTTTTTGGTCTTGCCAACTTATTTTCTAACGCATATAAAGTATATATATTTATATATATTTTTTTAATATATGTTAGAATTGCGTATTTAATAAAAAAAATATTAGATATTAAGATAAAATATATCATGTTTCTAATTTTGTTTAATTATCACAAATACAAGTTTATGTAACTAAGACTTAGATTTAAAGCTGGAATATTAAAATGGATAGTAAAATATATTTCAGCACTCATAGCTGCCAGTTTCCACTTGCTGTTATTTATCTTAAAATTTTAATTAAAAACCAATATTGTTCAGGTGAATTAAACTAGAGAGGTAATTTGAGCGAGTTGGAGCGAATATTTTATAATAATATTTTCATTGAAATCCCAAGTGTCAATGGATGTGTTTGTTTTGAAACTTTTGATTATGATTTTATACAACATGCTCTGCTACTCAACACACTAGACACCTGATTAGCCGCAAAATGGTAACGACGATGTCTGACAAGAAGCATAAGGCCTACCTAAAAAGCCTACATCCTATTCAAATATCTATTTTAGTATAATTGATTAAAGTTATAGTCGTCGAAATAAAATGTTTTTCAATAAAAAAACTTTTTTTTATACTCAAATTGTAGATAGAATAGATCTTTAGAACAGCAATCGATCCTTCGATTTTCTTTAGAAATTGAGGTAGACAGTAGTTTTTTAGTTTTTAATTTTTTTTTTCTACAAATGCCTCATATACAACCAATTTTCGGTACTTTTTAACAAAATAAAATTATAATCTATTATATGTAAAGGTCATATTTCTATAAGCAACTTTAAAAAGAAAATTCAGTGGGAGTTTTTGGCACGAGATTTAAATTTAAATTTTATGAGTTTTCTGCTTCAATATAAAATACGCTTTGAACATTTTTTTATTATTATTAAAGAATATAAATTAAATGCTATTGGGCACGATCAGAATAATTTTAGAGGAAATATATATTTTTCATTGCGATATCAAACGTATTTTATGCAGTATTAGATAAACATAAAAAAAGTTAAGTTTTCTAAAAATACAATGAGACTGAATATTGAATTTCATAAATACAATAATGATTATCCCGGCTTTCAATAGAGGATAAAACGCAATTGAATATTCTATCTTCATTTCTAGCGAAATTCGACTTAAACTTTTCAAACTAAACAGGGATATTACTTACTTATGGCAATTCCACATCAAAGGCTTCTAAACTGAATGCATCAGTACAACAGTACTTGCTGGCTTTGTGCTGAAGTATTGAAACGGAACCTTTTAGAAACAATTTCATCAATACATAAGTCACCTGTGCAACTTCCAATATTATATTGAAATACTTTATGCCCCTTGTATACATTTTCACACAAACATGTTATGTATATTACAATATCAATATTGAAAACTTTTACACGTGAAGTGATGTGATATTATTTTTTTTATAGATAATCTGAAGTTATGGCAAAACTGTTATAAAACTAGACTCATATAAAAAAAAAAAGAATAGCACCTTTGTAAAGTTTGCAATTTAATGTGTGTGAAACTAAGAGGAGCGATATATTTCAACGCGAGAAACATTTTCAGATTTAACCCTTAACTGCATCTCACAACAGAACGGTCACAAACCGTAAAACCTTTTTTTAAAGCCCCATAAAAACTCATGATATCAACCATTTAATTTTTTAACCATTAATTTGTACCTGTCGAAGTGATTTAGTTGAACTTTTTTCCACTAACAGCACTAGAATAGACACAATCCATATTACAAGAAGCCATTTGCCAATTTTTGGCGGTTGAGTGAAAACGCGATTTATAAACTAGTGATACACATTATTGGAGATCTTTTTTCTACTTGAAAAAAATATTTGAACATTTCAAAGTAAGTTATTTTCATAATCCATTATTACTATTTAGTTTTTTTTTTGTATTTTATGAGATATGGTTATTTTTCTTTATGTAACAAATTGGTCACGTTATGTTTGTGTGGTACCTAATATATTATTTACAAAGCGTGACTGAATTACTACTTTTGACAATTTATACGTTCCATTGAAATTGTTTTATATTTTTATCGTATATTTTTCGAATGAATAAAAAAAATCAACGATTTTCCGAGAAGGAAATATTGGAAATCATGGAAAATTGGGATGATAGTGACTACAGTTTTGATGATGAAGAGGGTTCTATCATTCAAAGCTCTAAACCTTAACCAGAACCTGAACCAAAACCTGAACCAGCATTGAAATTTCATTCTAAAGAGATAAGTAACAACAGGATTTTATGGGCAAAAAAGAATATAAAATTTGATGAAGATTCGATGAATTTCAAAGGATCTTCAAAGTTGGCAGATGAAATAATCAAAACGACGGCTCCATTGGATTTCTTCTAGTATTTTATCGATGAAGATCTCATTTCCTTTATATGCGAAAAAACTAATTTATATGGAACATTAACAAACAAAACGAATACTTATATCAGAAAATTCCTGGGAATTTTGCAATACATGGCGGTGGTACCATTGCCTTATACGAGATCATACTGGCGGCCTGATATCGGTGTAGAAAACATAATCTCGGCCATGTCTATTAACAAATTTGAATTAATAAAATCAACTATCCATTTCAATGATAATTTTGCTATTGTTGATAAAGATCATGATAAATACGACAAATTACACAAAATTAGACCTATAATCGAGACCTATAAATTTTCAAACATTCCCAAAGAACCAAATTTATTAGTTGACAAACAAATATGTGCCACCGTCCCTTCACATCAGGACTGATGAGTTCGCCCATTGGCCAATACATGAGATCAGACAGAGGTGCAAATATCCAAAGTGCACCGGTGTATCTCGTATTAAGTGCAGTTATGGTAGAGCAGAGAGCACCTCTGACAAATAAGAATAACTGCTTCATAAAATTCCACGAATAATTGTATCGTATTTTAAGTCATCCTTGCACTGTATGTCCTTATTTGCATTCTGAACAATTGACTACCACTTTATCTTAATTTTTTATTCCTAAATTTAATTTCATTTTTCTCTATTTTTATCGAGAGTACCCCTTTTAGGAGGTATTCAAATAAATCAATTAATGAATTATTTTTGTGAATTTGTAAGTAATTTTTGCCACTGATACAATAAAGATCTATTTAAGACCTACCACTCTTTTATTTCGTTTAAAAAAAATTCTTTCCTTAGTCAATTGCTACGTTGTATTTCTAAAAGGAATGTATATACCACTACATAATGTGACCAATATGTAGCACTCTGTTTTTTTCTTATAAAACATATGAAAAATAAACAAAATATTTTTTTAATTATTTTTCCCTGAAATAACACATCATTTCCAAACTCTACGATTTTTTTCACGGAAAAATAAAAAATCATGCAGTTAAGGGTTAATATTATCAATTTTTTGAGACCTTTGAAAATGGTACGTTAAATTACTAAATAATTTATAATCTAGTAGTTTTCCCTTATAAATAAATTATAAGCTTATTAATTAATTTAACATAAACTTATCTCAACGCGTATTCCGCAACTAATATTAAGTCTCCAAACATGCTTTAGCTGTGTAAGAATTAGCGTCGTGCCACACTGTATTAGTTATTAGAAATAAATTTTAATCGCTGTGTGTTAGTTCGTAAGATTAAGTCCACTGTTTGACACGCTGTCTGATTCTTCTCTGAATTCTCTGATAAGTCTTAAATAAAGCTCAGATAGACTCGATAAAGCCATTCATTGTTCAAAAACTTTCAACTTGCGTAGTTGAATCTTTTTTACAAAGAGATCACTAATTATTTCTTCTCTGCTAATTAGTAGAGTGAGTTAAAATTCTCCTGCTCATATATATATATATTTATATATATATATATATATATATATATATATATATATATATATATATATATATATATATATATATATATATCATATATTAAAGTAAACCTTGTTACCCGCCTTTGTATCGACCTTACATTATATTGTACAATATCACGTCGTGTAATAGACACCCTACTCGGAAACAAACATCTTCGTATGTTAAATATGCCTGAGGATAGAGCGTATTTACAGCAATGCTTGTGTATATCTTTTTACTATAAATAATACACGTACACATATATATGTGTAATTCAAGCTTTAAAAAAAATTCAAATTTATAGAAGTAGATGAAATATTTAAATTTAAGATAACACTATCTCACCGATTGATGGAAAAAAAATGTGATGGAAATATAAGCTCTGTTCCGTGAATCCTGTTTGATTTGTTAACATTTGATAGAAGCTCAGTTCAATACTATTGACACACATCTTCCTTACTTAAAGTTATCAAAATTCTGTCATGAGAAGTCGGAAATGTCTATAGACAGGAAATCCTAGTGACAGGTTTTCTGACAGAAAGTTAGAAACATTTTAGCAGTATTAAATAATGCTAAAAAATATCTGATGTTAGATATATCATAAGTACTTACTATTATGTAAGATATTTCATCACATTGCCAGTTGAAATTGACACGCTCCTTCCGTATTATATTTGACCTCACGAACAGTTATTATTTTGAATATAGCCTTGACAATATAATTTTCACTTTTCATCACACTTTTCATTACAAACAAATTTGGTAATCGAGTACTTCCATCTTGTAAATAATTTTTCAGAATAATTATTAGGATAATATTCTATTTGAAGAGTAAACAGGTAAGAAGATATGTCTTCTTGAAGTTTTTGTGAAATGTCTGCAAACAATGTTCAAGGTCTTCAAGCTAATTAGTTTTAACATATTTTTTATCATTTTTTTTTCGAATTGGTATAGATAAAAATCTTAAAATATATAAAGTTTAATTCTTGACATATAACATTAAATTCCTTACATCTCGCGTGGGCAGTTTTTAAAAAAGTATATAGTTTATCTTTGATCAATAAATTTTCAGCTGAATTCTTTTGGCCAAAAGTTAAATAACGTACAAACTGGAATAAAAAAATAAAAATAGTATGCTCATAACAAATAAAAGTAGTTACATGGCTATGAAATTATTATCGATTTCATTTGTGAGAGCTTTGTGAAGCTTTGTATTGCGAAGTTCTCAAATGAACGAAACCTTTTAGCTTCTTGTGTATTTTTATTGTGAGTATTTTAAAATAATGCTTATGTTAGTATATGGATTTATAGATTAATGTGTTTGTTTGCAAAAGCGGCTTTACAATCGAATTAGTCGCAAATCAAACATTTACTATTTAACTTCACGTCAATGAGACTGGGTTTGCTTACGTTATTTGATTTCATTGCGTACTTGTAATTCAAACCCCAACACGTGGATTTTACCCAGAGCTTTTATAATTTTGACCTGCTTGAAATTAAACAATAATTAGATTTTTTCAAAGCAAATATTAAATCGACACTCTGTTAGATATTTATCAAATTTTTTTTGGAAATTTTACTTTGCAATTCAAAAAATGAAAAATGAAAAGAATGGAGGGATCTATTTGCGACCTGACCCCTTAAGTAATCTACCCCTATAAAGACTACCAAAGATCGAGGGGAATGTGCAAAACCGATACATTCAATACTTGGAAACGAGCATTGCCTCCCTCGGCCACAGTCGGATGTGCGTCATTGATCGAGAATTCGCTCCAAATGCCATTGCTTTTCCACATCAAAGCATTTGATCACGGCAGTTGGGCACGAGGAAAACTCCATACACTTGAACTTTGCGACATTTTCTTTTAACAAAATTCAACGTCTTTATAAGATTTCCTAAAAAATGAATAAATTGATGGTTATATTCTTTCGTTATCGACTAAGGACAATTATTTCCATCTTGCGTGAGTATTGTCACAAAACCTTTTTTTAATCAGTTTTCTTGTCAAAATTATTTAATTTTCACAGTGAATTTGTAAAGCGATGAATATAAAAGTATTTTACTTCAGCGTTGATGCGTATGTGTGAAGTACGAGGGTTGTCCGATAAGTACTTAGCCTACAAAAGAAAAACGAAAATTTTGGAAAAGTGGAGATTTATTTCTCAAAATAGTCTTCTTTTAGATCGATACACTTGACCCAGCGATGCTTCAACTTCTTTAACCCATCTGAAAAATACGTTTTCTCAAGGTTTGCAAAGTAGGCCTCCGTGGCGGCGATGACCTCCTCATTCGACTTTAATTTCTGCCCGGCGATTGACTTTTTCAAGTGTGGAAACAAAAAAAAAATCGCACAGGGCCAAATTTGGAGAATATGGTGGATGGGGGAGCAGTTCGTAGTGCAATTCGGCCAATTTGGCCGTGGCGACGGCGGAGGTGTGAGCCGGTGCTTTGTCATGGTGGAAGAGCACTTTTTTCTTCGCCAAAGGGAGCCGTTTTTTTGCAATTCGGCGTCGAATCGGCCCAATAATTCGGCATAGTAGAGCCTTGTTACTGTTCTGCCCTTCTCTAGGTAGTCAATGTAGATCACACCTTGTGAATCCCAGAAAACGGTGGCCATCATCTTTCCGGCCGATGGGACAGTCTTCGCCTACTTCGGAGCACGTTCGCCGGGTGAAGTCCACTGTTTCGACTGTTCCTTGGTCTCTGGTGTGTACTAGTGGATCCATGTTTCTTCGACGGTCACAAAACGACGCAGAAACTTCTTCGGATTGCGCTTAACCCTTTTAGTGCTGAGCTTATTTTCACATATTTTGCATAAATTGCTGAATGATTTTTGAAAAAAGTTGCTTATAAATTAAGGGTTCACAGGATCTTAATTATTTTCATCAAATATTGATGGATTTTCATAATTCTTTCTGTTATGTGTAAGGGACATATCAAACTACTCAAAAAAAATATATTTTCATTATCTATACATTTATATAATCAGTAAAAAAAGAAAATAAACAAGAATATAAAAATAATTATCGGCAAAAATGTTTCCCCACACAAACCCCATGGACTCCCTTTTTACAGCGCACAAACTAGTGAAGATCGAGTCACTCCTTTTCCTCTTTTATTACTGCAAACCACACAACGACGAAGCCTTGTCACAAGTATTTTCATCATCACTGCTTGACGAATTTGACATTTTCGAAGTAGACACAAAAAACTTTTACTTTAAAAAAAAAGAAAAATCAATGTTAAATTCACGTGAAAATAATTTTTAATGGTTATTGATAAATGTTGTTACCTTATTAAAAAAGTTTTACACGCGCTCGCTAAGACACGTCCGTAAAGGTCGCGACCTGTTATCGAATTGCGCAAGCGTCGGTATTCCGACGCTCCGCACTTTATGCGTATTAATAGAGAGTCGATCTATCGACGGTTCGCACTCTAAGGGTTAAACACTGCTCCGAAGAGGTCTCACGGTTGCGCTTGTTGTCCAGAGTGAGCACACGCGGCACCCTTCGCGCCCACAGCTTTCTCATGCCCATGCAAATTTCATGCAGGATATGACCCACGCGGTCTTTTAAGATGCCTACTGTTTCAGCTATCTTGCACACCTTCAATCGGCGGTCTGCCAATACGAGATCGTGGATTTTTGTCACTTTATCCTCCGTGGTAGCCATTTTCGGAGCTCCTAGGCGTGGCTCATCAAAAACCGACGTGCAACCACGTTGAAACTCGTTAAACCAATTTTTGACGGACGCCATCGAAGGAAAAGAGTCACCGTACACATCATCCAAGCGCTCTTTGATTTCGCTGTGCGATTTCTCTTCCAAAAACAAGAATCGAATCACCGACCGATATTGCTCTTTTTTCATTTTTCTAAAATATGCGTACACGTCCGCTTCCACACGCGGTCAAAACAAAACTACGAGTCCGATTCAGCTGAAATTTTGACAGTAGCCGTCTACAAGAATGTACTACACGATATTAAATCTCTTGCGATACTAGCACCACCGGGCGGTGAGGCTAAGTACTTATCGGACCGTCCTCGTATACAAAATGGAAATGGTCCTGAATAATATGTTAAATATTAAAATAAACTTTAGAAATATTCTTTGTGGAGAGATTCACTCATGCTCAAAGAACATCAGAAACAATCACGCGCCATTACTGCCTGAAAAAATCTTCCCTCTGTGTCGTTTTTCTCAAATCCACAATGCTTTATGTCTTCAAACGCGAGCTTTCCGCACAAAAAGGAACTTTCAAATACATGAAGACAATGAAAATATAACAAAATCATACAAAATTCAATCATATTGCTTAAAATAAATTGAATTGTATTGAGATTGAACAAAATATTAATTTGTAGCAAAATCTTTTAATGTTTTTCATTAAAAAAAAAATTTAACCAAAAATAATCGATTACGATAAAATGTTAGAGTTTTTTAAAAATACATTATTGTAAAAAACAGTTTTTTATTAACAATCTGATTAATATTTTAATATTGAAAATCTAAAGAAATTCTCAAATAATCCACTTTTTTTCCTATTGATTTAAAATTTGTTTAATATGTAATCGATTTTATATGGACCTATGAGAAATTCATTACACTTTTGGCCCCATTTTCATATGTGTCGTTATATGTGTTAGTTAGTTGATGACAGAAAAAGCCATGGATGAAAATATATATCTAATGTAGTACGGGAAAAAACGCGGACTTATAAAATATTGAAAATTATTTATCAATTTCATTTAAAGTTGTTTCAGTAATGGCACCAAAGGTTTTTGACAAAGTGAGACGAACAAAAAAATTTTTATACTCAAAAACTGAGTTTATAGTATTTATGTTTTTAGTTAAGTAGATGGTAAACCTAAAAGAAGTAAGAGTAACACTTTTCTTGTCACCGCTGTTATTTTTTGGACTCCTGACTCGGTGGGGGAGTTGTTAATAATTTATAGAAAAAAAGGGTAACTGGTTGAAAAATCGAGATTCCTTCACATGGCTTGCTTCTACTGATATTGTTTTTTAAGCTTTTGGCAAAAATAATAATACGGAAATAAATTTCTGATTTTATTTTAAACGTGTAAATATTAATTAAACACACAGTATTTAATTAATATTTACACAGTTTAGATTCGTAAAATAATAATTTAAAAAAACATATAAGAATTATGTATTATATAATTAACTCTTTATTTATTTACAAATAATAAATATCAATACTGAATAAGAGATAGTTTACAAAGAGACAGGGATTCACATGTTGTAATTTATCAATAATTTATTTAATTCACGGCAGAAAGAAAATAAAAATTTTCATGTGTAAAAATTGTAATTTTAATTTAATATTTTATTTTATGTTTAGAAGTGATTTATATCATTTATATGCTACTAGTTAAGTCTCACCAATTGGAAACGTCGTGGGGTAAAATGGCTATGTCACTTGCTATGGGTGTTATCAGAATGATACTCACAATACGCAAACTGTACAGTATTACTTGAATAGCAAATATCGCTTTGATAAAGTACAAGATCATGCTGTTCTTGGTACAATATTGCACCTGTGCATTCTGCTTGTATGGTTTAGTTTGTAAGAACATTTGTCATATGACTGAGTATTTTCTTTGAAAGCGCACTAAGATATTGCTAACGATTTGTCTAAGATACAAAACAACTAATGCAACAAACAATACTAAGGAATATGTACTAAATAAATACATGCAATAAACTTATATAGTTAAGGTTATACTTTAAAAACTTAATCGTCTTTATTAACGTTTATTAAACTGCACGAAATAATGAAATACTACTTTTTATACAAACTCGTTAAGGATGGTATGTATAAAATTTCATTCACTGTATGCATCAAACATTATAAATAATATTTGTAATATAATCTATGTGATTTTAAATATTAATTTACAATAAATATTTTAAAAAGTTACTTAAAAGAAACAGAATCTTTACATATTATACTGAAAATTTTCTTTTTACGGTATCAATCATTGAATTATCGAAAATGATTTAAGTAATCTAAAAATGGATTTTGATGGAATGGCGTTAGATACAAACTCATTCTCGAGTGAATATATTTATTATAATTCTCGATAAGTCTTAAAAAAAATTAAAATCATTTCAATGCACGCTATAATATCATAATTTTAATATATACAGTGAATAATAATTCCTTTTCGTATCCCATGTCTGAAGAAGACAACATATATTTAACTGGGACAAATATGTCTATTACATATTTGGCCTTTCATAAAAGATGAAAAAAAGCAAGCCTCTGCATACTTTTAATAAAAAAATACATTTTAAGTATGCATGTAAACAACATAATAATATAACATAGATGTTTTATAAACCGCCTCACAATAAATTCCATAAGACACCATTTTTATAAATCAGTGAAGAAGTTCTGTTAAGTAAAAAAAATCACATCAACTGAAATGTCCGTAGTAGTGGAAACACAATGAAAAATATTTTTTTGGTATTTCAATGTTATGAGAAATATTATCCTGGTATTTCAATTTACAGATATTAAAAAAAAATATCTCGACAGATTGGATCATTTTGAATTACTTATATTTGAATTATTACTAATATGATTAGGCACATTAGTTCATATATAGAAGATGACTTAAATAAACTCTCAGAAAAATATCATCGTGATTTGTGTGGGATTTGAACCCACATCTCCTGGTTTACATGACCGGTGTACGTACCCTTGTACTAACGAATCACTTCCGTTTATCGAGAATTTTTAACAGTCATACTCTACATATGAATCAATGTGCCCAGGCCAATCAATATTTGGTGATTTGAAAGCACTGGACTTTTTGAACAAAGTAACAAGTGAAGCGATTTTAGTCCCACCTGGACATTATTTTTAAAATCTATTGATTTAGCCAAGACGCGCACCTCATATTTATATCAATTTACGGATTGGTCAATCAGATGCGTATTTATTACCCATTACGGGTTTATTATATTATTATTAATATGATTAGGCACATTAGTAATAATATAATAAACCCGTAATGGGTAATAAATACGCATCTGATTGACCAATCCGTAAATTGATATTATATTTGAATCATATTTAATCAACTAATGTAAAAAGCCCGATGGCTACGAGATTTTCATAGAGTTACTATTGGGCCTCTACGGCACGAAAGCTGCAAATAGTGAGAATTTTTATAATTTTCCGATTGTTTGTTTGCATAAATAAGCTGATAACAGTACAATATCAATTATTCTGCTGTCAAAGTTGATAAAACGAAAATAAGTTAAAAATGTATCATAGTAGTTTTCTTGTAAAAAAAAGTGTGTTGTTAAAAAAAAGTTTTATTACGGTTGGCTAATAAGGTAAATAATATTAAAAAAGTAGGATAATTAACCGAAGAGTTTAACATTTAATAACATACTAACAAATGTCTACCAGACGTTATTCTTTAATTAAGAACATTGCCCACCCTGGCGTGGAGGGTGTTATTGTTCGCAAACGTCTTTCTTACAACCTGTGTTTTTGTGTTTACTGGCAAGGAACAAACACACTTCATAGCCACTCAGTTCAGATGGCTTCATCTAATTGAAATTTTGACTACATTTACTCGTGCATGCAAATAAAAAAAATAATAAACCGAACCAAATAAGAAACTATACAATATAAAAAATACACCACTACTGTAGATGAAAAAAGGTACTACAGTGTATTATTTTGATTCAAGTTAATTAATTTATGAATTAAAAATAATGTTCATTTCATTCAATTGAATTGTGTTTTTTTTTTATTGAAACAGAATATTGATCATTGCAAAAAAAACCAAACCAAGATAAATATTACGTCGGGAACAGTTCAATTATTGTCATGTTTAACATCCGTTTGTTGATTCTCAGATTTAATTACATTTTAGAATTTACACTAGAAAACAAATATTGTTGCATCATAAACGTAAAAGTGGTTTGTCATGACAGACTGTTAGATTTCCAAATTGATTTCGGTGAAAGTAAAACATAACAATACAAAAAAAAATATTGGTAATATTCATGGAGTTTGTAAAGGTAATTTTTATTCTTTTTCACAACCTTGGTTTGTTTTGGTGATGAGAAGTATAACACTACTATGTGAAAAGCTTTAAATATATTTCTTCGGGGTTGTGTCTTTTATATACAGAAAATAAAAAACTAGAAACAAGTTTTTTTTGGCCATAAAGATTTATTTTTCCTTTCACTAGAAAAAAATATATAATTTGACATGAATTTAAAAAAAAAACCTTACCTTACTCGCATCAAAATTTGAGATCCCATAGTCACCAGACAAACGTTCTAGTTGTTGAATTACAAGCCAACATTAGTATGTGATGTAAATATTTTTACTTTTTTTAATTTGCGATGTTAGTTAGGAACAGAAATATGTCCTTTTAACGCCTGCCTACTGTCTTGGTGACGTTTCAGATGTGGTTAGGAGGGTGGAGTTGGATTGTGGGAGGTGGTGAGGAAGAGGGAGAAAGCGGAATGGAGTTTGGGAGGTTGTGGGATTTGACCAACGTGGGATGAAACATTTCCGAAGGTTGTAGTTTAGGAGTATTCTGACGATTGATGTCTTGAATAAAACTGCGTTTTAGTCTAGTTGGAAATCAAAATTATTGTGAAAATCATGAATTATTTAAGTTAATACAAATCTGTTTATAATATTAATAAAACACTGAAAAAAAATTTACGTTTGTTTATCAATCATAAAATCAATCTATCAACAATTATAAAAATGATTGATAAGGATATAAATTAATTATTTAATTAAAACTCATGAAGCATATGCTGTCGTAAAATTTAAAATTTTATCAAAAATATTGTATTAATACTTTTGCAGATTTTCAATTTTGCTTAAAAAAGCAAAATTGAAAATCTTGCTTTAAGCATTTGTAGATATAAAATACAGAATTGTTTTTTGTAAAAATTTTAAAAACTCTTTATTTCATTAGGCAGCTATTAACGTCCTTAAAAAAGCAACACGCGAATAAGATAAACGAAATTTGCGAACTCACAACAGATCGGTTCTTGGTAATTTATGATAAAATATTTGTTAATTAAGAACCAAATTAAATTAATCCATGCTTTGATGTAAATAAATTGTCCTTAAAATATGAGTATATTTGTTTGAACATTGCTGATAAATTTACGTAATTGCGGCTTAATCTGGCGTATAAGATGTATTATTCCGTATTTGAGTTTGGTTAAATGGCTGCGGTTTAAATGGGTATTAGAAGAAATTCAAGAAGACAATTTGATAAACGAAGTATTATCATTTGTGTATATTTTGAAAATAAATACTAAATTATAAATGATGAATGAAACATTTTTATAAAGCCTACATATTTTGTTTTACCACATTACACACATTCAATGTTTTTATTATTTTGATGACATATTAACATTTTATTGTTAACAAGTTATTCATTTTAGTCAGAAGATTTCTTTGGATTAATTTTGAAACTTCTTGATTCAGTGAAAAGCATTTGATTTTCAACGAACGACGCAGAAAAGCTACAGCATAGATACTTATAATTATACAAGTGAAAAAATCATATCTTAAAGAATATTTATACTTGAATAATGACTTAAAGCCAAATTTTAAAGTTGGGAAACTGATATAGAAGAACTCTAAAAATTAATATGTTTCTCTAGATTTTCTAAAGCAATAAATTTAGCCGTGTTTATTCTTTTACTTATTTCCGTTCCACTTTGTCTATTAAAGCTAGGATCCTTAGCGATAGCATCAGGTGTTTGAAGGCAAAAAAATTGTCAGTAACAGTGAAATATCTCAACATTTGCAGTTAAGATACGTGTTTATAGATGAAAAAAATGCAGCAAACCGTGAGTCGAAAAAAAGTTAACCACAGTTTCAATCTGAATATGCTTTTTTTAAACATGATATATATATATATATATATATATATATATCTAGTAAACAGGTGTTTGGTGTCTTTGCTCGTTAGAAACATAATACTAGTTCCAAAAACATGGGTATTCTTAAGAGAATTTCTTTACCTGAAACGACATTGGAGTATTTTTTCCATAGAAATATTTTAATATAATCCATAAACTTGAGCAGAGACGGATTTTTAGTTTTTGATCTAGTTAAAAAAACTTGAAAATTTTCCAGGCACACTTGGGCTGGCGACATTTTTCAATGTAAGTTAATTAAATATTTGTTTTGTTAAGATTTTTTATTTACTCTGTTTTAGATATAATATTTTTTATACAATTTTTTTCTACTCTACTGGTTAAGTTTTTTTTACAATTTATTTATAATATAGACTTTTTAATATTAAATAAATTTAAAACGTAAACCTTTACCGCGATCGGCCTGAGGAAGGTTATCAGTACACCCCAGATAGTAGCTTAGTGTCTACGAAGGAAACCATGAGGCTTGCTTCTATCCTACCTCCCTGAGGATTTGCTGATCGGTTACTCTAAAACATTAAGATGAACTACAACGTCATCACTGTAGTTAATTTATACGTATATCTCACGGTTAAGACTCTAAGCTCACAGTAGATATATTGTTATCTAACGTGTCAAAGAGGATTCAAAAGCATTGAGTGTATGTTTTTAAGTTAGAGCTCAATTATTGAAATCGAATCTACAATTTAAAATATGGGCAGTATTAGTGTATCCTTACTCCATAAGCGGAAAATTTTCAAGTTTTAATGATTTCAAAATTAGAAAGAAATTTGAGTTTTAAGCTTCAAAAAAAAAAACGACAGAAAAATAACTACTAAAGAGTATTCACAGCTACGAGTATATGGCTGAATCAAAGAGAATCCAATATAAAACCCTACAAAATTTATTTTTTTCCCATCACATTTATTTAAGTTTTCTTGATATCGTATAGTTCTGCTTAAAAAGCATACCAGGTGATTTAAGCAAAACTGAATGAGAATTTTTTTTTACTAATAAGCTGACGAGGAAAGGGAAGTCTCAAGGGATATTATTATTTTCCATTTTTTCTTCATTATTTCGTGCTCTCGGATGGGCTTTTCATCTGTCAAAACTTTTCATCATTAATGACAGACTTATGAATAAAATATCATTTTGAATATAAAGTCTGGTATTCGATTATATATTTTTGACATTTACATAAATTTTCATAGATAAAAAATATTCATATTAATAAACATATTGGAAAGTTATATTAAGACATCATAATAAATAAAACTTATTTAATTTTGACGATTGAAACAACAAAGCCTGTATACCTATATTTATAACCAAGTATAATAAAGCAAGTCAACAAAGCACATTAACTTATTCTTTTTAATCGAGTATTTTCAATTAATAAATCTATGAATTAGATTGTTGTACGTTTTGCTAATTGAAAGTATTTCTAATATATTATTAAATTAAAGGTTTCAAGCAAACACGCGTGTTGGGTCTTAACATATTATATCTGAGAAATCACAACTGAAACAATACAGTATTCTAGGCATTCTGTTGACAATTTTGCTTCTGGTAAATGAAATATATAATATTCACTCTAAACTCAGTTAACTTGTACAGGCAAAAAAAATGATATACTTTTATATAATCACACATTTGGATTTAAAATTAGTTATTTTTTCAAAATTTTCCTAGATTTTGTATAATTTCTATTTATATATATTTCTTGTTAACTTGGTTGCTACTTATTGGTTTCTTCAGCTCAAGCGTTGAAAGTTTTATAATTTTGAGTTCCCACAACATGACAATCGTTTCAAAGTAAATAAATATAGGCGCATGTGAAGTACTAACAACTAAACAAGACACAACAGGGAGCTTGCTAATTGTAAATTGAACTTTGGGTTCAGCATAAAGAAAGCCAGTAAATTTAATTAAAGCTGCTTCACAAATGTTTCTCTTACGCACATTTAAAAAAATAATTATAAATTATACTTATTTGTTACGAAGATACTTGCGGTAATTTATATATTTCATAGATTCATAGTATTTGTTTAAACGCAATAATAAATCAAATAAATAATCAGCAACTTTTTTTAATGCTTGTGTATAGTAAAAAAATGGCTAAAGCAACATTTAAAAGGAAATTTGGATTAAAAGTAAGAAAATGTGTAAAAACCCTTCTTTGCTTTAGTTTTTTTTTATAAAAATTGTACAGGGAAACTAATGAATGGCTTGTTCTGAACAATTTAATCAAATTAACAGAAATAAAAACAAGCTTTTATAATTTTAGCAGTGAATAAGAATATATGGATTGAAATGAAACGCAAGCAAAAAAAAAACGTAATAATTTTACATCCAGTGTTTTTATTTAAAAAAAGTATATGGTTAATTGTTAAGTAAAAATTATATATTTTGAATAAAAATACTTGAGTGATTTTCCACATTTTTGTTTTTATTAGTGACCGGTTTCGCCAACCTTTCACGTTGGCATTATCAAACAGAGTGAGATTTTATATAATACTAAGCAATTAGGTAAACAATTGTTAGAGGGAGAGGTTGTTGGAAAGAGAGAGAATGATTGTCAGGTGGTAAGGGCTAATGTGATTTTTATTGTTGATTGATATTGTTCATTGATTGATATTGGTCAGATCAACAATATCAATCAGTGCATCAAATTCACAATGGAGAATGGAAGTAAGAGTATAAACTTTCTTGATGTAGGAATTAATATAAACTCCGAAGCTCATCACTTCAATATCTTCAGAAAACCGTCATATAGCGATAACATCATAAACTCAACGTCAAGACATCACATATCCCATAAGCTAGCCATTTTCCACTCACTCATACACCGGCTATGTATGGTCCCCTTAGATGCAAATAACTTCAATACAGAACTTAAAATCATACTTAAATTAGCCACTAACAACGGATATAACCCTTCAACCATTCTTAAAATGTTATCGAAAAAACAAAAAACTATCTTTGTCGATATGATCTCTAAATTATCCAAAAGCGATAGAAATAATATTAATAAAAAATGGGTTAAAATCCCATTCTTCAGCGAGACTTGCGAAAAATACGGTAAACTCCTTTCTAGATCATGCAGGGTCTCATATTACAATAATATGTCCTTAGCAAAAATTCTTATCAATAATAAAGATAAGAATGATAAATTCAGTAACAGTGGCATTTATAAACTCAACTGCGATTCCTGCGACGCCACTTACATTGGCCAAACAGGTAGATCCTTCAACACAAGGACCAAAGACCACATAAGAGGATGGAAAAAGGGAGATGAGACATCTACCTTCGGCCTCCACCTCTCGGATAATAAGCACGACTTTAACCAGAACTCCAACCTCAAAATTTTGCATATTAACAATAAAGGCACAAAACTCGATCGCCAAGAGATTTTAGAGATCAATCGCATAAAAGATAACACACCGGAGCACCTGCTTAATGACCAGGTTATTTTCAATAAGTCTCCATTATTATTCCCTATTGCTAAATCACATCTTTAAAAAAACATTTACTGTGCATAAACCTATTATTTACAGATAAACACACTACAGGACAAACCCAAACTCAGGATAACTGCTGCTACACCCCAAAGCCACTACTTTAATTACCCCATTAACACAAAATTTGCAATTATATAGAATCCTCCACTTGTCAGGCACATTAAAATCACATTAGCCCTTACCACCTGACAATCATTCTCTCTCTTTCCAACAACCTCTCCCTCTAACAATTGTTTACCTAATTGCTTAGTATTATATAAAATCTCACTCTGTTTGATAATGCCAACGTGAAAGGTTGGCGAAACCGGTCACTAATAAAAACAAAAATGTGGAAAATCACTCAAGTATTTTTATTCAAAATATTAAAATGGAATTCCACCAAGTACTCTCTGTCAAAAATATTGAATTTCTTAAAAATTATATATACACAAAAAAACTAGTAGTAGCGGGTGTTTTTCGATGTTTTGGTCTCAGTACTGGGTCTGAAACGTCCGAAAATCTCCGAAATTGACAAATATATTTGATAAACAAAACCAGTTCTTATAAGACATGATATTTATTACAATTTTAAATAGCACATTCAAAATAATAAGTCTATTTTAATGAAATGAAATGATGAACTGATAAATATTGAATTTTCAACAAAATCTCATAACGAGCTCATAAAGGCTGACAAAAATATATACAATTACAAAAATTCATTCTTCTTTGATGAATTTAGAAAATCGCTGAACCAATCTCTGGGTTCGAAAATTTTTAAGGCATTATTAATTAAGCAATAAAATGATGTAGTAATTAATTCCTGTCGTATACATGCGCCGTATTCAACTGTGCAAAAATTCAAACCGATATATGCAAATCTGAAATTTAACACCTAGCAGCGAGATATATTTAGAAATTGAAACATTATTAAATGAATTTAGGCTAAAATGATTTTTTCTATAACATAAAGCTTGAAAATAATTATGAAATATAGTACCACTGTTACTTAGCAACAATTTGAATCGTTATGTGCAAGTGTGGAAACAATGATTACTTAAATAAATATAATTTAAAATATTGCTCAAATACCATGATACTACAGCTCAATTGGAAAATATATAATGTTGAATTAATAGGCATGGGGAGGTGGTTACGGAATTTATCTGTGTCGTGATAAAAAAATCAGAAATTTTTCATTGTTTTATGGGTGAAAGTTTTATAAATAAAAGGGGATTCTTTTTAAGGTGAAAAATACAGATAGTTAAATTTTTTTAAATAATGGGATTCTTTTCAGTTCATTTTAAGTGAAAATATTGTTTTTGAGAGCGGATTCTTAATAGAGACCAGTATTATTCCTTTTCCTAAAATAACACCTCCCAAGGTTTGTCTAGAATTACTAAAAGCTGACAGTTCCACCCCAGAACTGGACTCTCTCAGGCGTGAATAGAACACTAACAGGGGCAGTAAGTAGGGTTGGATTTTATATAGAATTTTCTCGGAGAACATAGTCTTATGTTATATATAATACAATAAAAACATATACACAGGCGTATATAAATTCGAATACCCAAAAACGATATAATTTACACGATTAACTATAAACGATAAAAGATAATATGTTTAAAGCTTTGAGTTATAAAATAATTTAAAGAATAAGTAAATGAGAATTTTTCAAATATAAAATATAAGAGGTTTTCTCAAATATAAAATAATATTTTGAGAATAATTAATGAAATTTTGAGATTCTTCTTAATAAAATAAAATTTCAATTAGTTATCTACGTGTAAAAATTTCAATTAGTTAACTGGCTAAATGTGTAATGCCGTGTTCTTGAAGATATATTTTTTTTTAATGTCTTGGATTAAATACTTAATACAATTGACAATTATTTAAAATTTAAAAAATGTTACTTTTTGTGAAAAGGAATATATAACATCACTTTTAAAATGCCAATTATTAATACTGATTATAAATGAATTAAAATAATAAGTTAATACCATTAAGTATATGTCATAAGTATTGGTTAAAAAAACAATGTTTTAAAAAGATAATAAGTATCAATCCGTTATTGTGATGGTTGTTTATATTTTCATTCACAAATTTGATGAAAAAATATTAATTGAATAAATATTTTATATTACATTATATTTTTTATAAAGGTTTGTTCAAACTATATTTAAAAGTTATGAACAACTTAGTTTATTCATATTTAGCTATACAATAAATTGCCTAGCGATACAATTAAAAATGAACAATATCGAAACCTATCTGAACTTTCTGATGGAGATTGACAAAAGTAGAAATCTTTTAATTATACTCAGAAATTATTATGATTTCAACGACAGCGGTTAAATATTTATTTATTTTGTGGTATATTATAAGTGTAAATTATTTTAAATACTCAAAAATTGGTATTCTTTTTTTAATATCTGTAATGTCTGTCTATTTAAAATCTATTATTTGTAAATTGACGTTTTTTTTAAATATAATTTAGGCAGCATCAAAAAGTTTCTGAGATTTTTTAGATCAACAACTTTTCCGGCGCTTTTTTTAATTTTAATTAATCGATAATAGTGTTTTGATTTTTTTTTACAATTTTAAGTAAAATTTAGCAGTTTAAAATAATTCAAAATATGTCCTCCTTTTTATTTATTTGTGAACATCCCTTAACAGGAATTCAGCTGCCTAGGGGATATATGTATGAAAAGAATTTTTATCAACGCGTGTAGTTTGTCACGCGATATTCACTTGTGAGCTACTGTCCCTTTTATTTTCTTTATTTTACGAAAATACTGCATTTATGTATATATCTACCATAAACTGATTTAATTGGTTAAACTCCATAAAGAATGTAAATATCCAAATGACTTGAAGATTACTTTCATTCTTGAAAAACGAAAGTGCTTACAGACAAATATAACTGATTGCTCCTAGCATTTAAGCCATATGTTGTACATGTTATTAATAATATACGTGATGTTTTTTAATACCGATAAAACATATGAATTCACTATAGTTTTTGTTCATAATAGAGAAGAATGTTTACTAACTTCTGAGCCATACTAAGAAAAATTATCTTAGCTCTTAAAATATATGAAATTTACACTTTTCACTGAAAACTGCATCAATATGCTAATACAAATACAAAATACCAAAAAATATTCAGTAATGAAACCTTTTCTAATTAAGTGCTTAATCATTTAGATATACAGCTCATAATTCTCGAGCGAGAATAATTTTGTGAATATTTTAATGAAATTTCTATGGATTTTATCAAGTTCATTAAAAAAAAATAATATGGATATTCAATTTTAAGAAATGAAGGGCTTCTTTGTTATTTAGCGAAAATTCAAAACGAAGCAAAAATTTTCTGAATTCACAGAACGAGTAAAAGATCGAGAGAGAGAGAAAGAGAGAGAGACGCTGTGTGAATGAAACATCACGTTTCGTCCTGACCGGATATAGAGCTTAGCCTCGGAAATCATTTGTCGGGAGTATCGATCTTCTTGAAATGCTGGATTTCCTGAAAGCCGAGCTGAATGAAAAAACAAAAGTAAGTCATTAAAAACAAAATTTAATTAAAATTTTGAGATTTAAATTACACTTGGAGTAATATTCTAATACAAGCAAAAATATATAAGTTCATTGAATTAAATTATATAATTTAATTTTGAAAATACTATACTCTTGAGATGTAGGTTTGAATCTTTCCTGTGTCTGAAAAAACACCGTCTGACGAGTTCTATCATAAATAAATATGAAAACAAGTATATTATTTGAAATACAGCATTTAAGACAAATTAATTAATAATGCGACTACTATCATTACTTTCTGCCATAGGTCATAAGAAAAAAAAACCTTGAAAACCTTTTATGTGGAATTGGTGGGATTCAAACTTGTTGGTTTGTTTGTTTTTTTCAAGTTTTACAGTTATGAAGTGTTTTCTAAAAAATATGGATTTCTTCAAGATCATTAAATGAAAAATTGAAACAAGAGCTTTTTATGAATGTTCTTATTGATTTTTAATGTTTTAATTGCAATTATTACTCCAAAAGAAGAAATTTAAAATAATTTAATTTTGATATCTCTCGATACTGAGAAAAGATTAAATGATTTATTACTTCGAGTATAATGAACAATTTATAGTTTTTACAAAGCATAAAAAAAATATAGCACGTATTCGCTGGTATTCAAAATTATATTTCACTCGTAAAAAGCCAAACGTAACGGATACAGAGATTATATCCTACTTGGAATATCAAATTCCTCTGAGACTCTTTATTACATAATACAAGTTAAAAAAACGTTTACCATTAAAGCCGAAAAGGAGACAATTTTTTTTTAATAGGCAAGTTATATAAAAAATGGCTCTGTAATTGAATATTTTTGGTCTCACTCTAAGCAATTTTATCACTAGAAAATTCCGTAAAAACTATGCACAAAAAAAGTATTCCTATGAAAATTATTTTAATCTAATTCGTCAGTTTATCTTTAATGCTACGAAAAACAAACTAATCTGTAGTTGTAATTGTGTCATATTTAAAAGCTGTGTTGTTTTTATTTTGTGAATGCCCTTATAACGGTTTGGCTAAAATCTGTATCGTGCATCTACAAGTAATTGCATTTATGGTATCGCGTGGAGCTTTTATACTCGATGACTTTGTAATAATAAAGTTCTACAATTGCCTTAGTTTATTAAATTTAAAAAATTCATTTACATTGAAACAATTTTTTTCGCCCTAAATTTCATTTATCCCCGACAAACTAGTAAAAAATTTAATAATCAATTATAAAACAATTTTGTAAGCGCTTTCTCCTCTCAAAGGCTTCTTCACACTTGAAAATTCCTTAAAAAACGAAAACGCTGAACAATAAAAATTATCGTAATTTATATTGACTGGACTGGACATTCGTGATCAATTTTTTTTTTTCAGTTACGAATGGGGAAAATCGCTAAAGTATTTTTTAAAAATATTAATTAATTAATGACGATATGAGATCTGTCATAGTGATTTTCAACAGTGAAATATAATCTGTACTTTGCAATTTATATACACGTGTTGTGTTTTTGTCGTGCCAAAAAACTTGATCACTATCAGCAAATATAAATGATTACAACAGCTCTTTAATGAGTTGTTTCCGTTTCCTCTTTTTAATACTTCTGAGCTGTTAAAAGCAACCGCAGTTAAAAATAACATTTGCTTCTACTATGCTGTTACAACATTACCAAGATTATGAATTACTATATTTTTGCCAACTTTCATATAAATTTAATCCATCAACTGTGTTCTATAATAAATCATACTGTTAAACCCAACAGTTTGTAATATTCTTGTCACAAAATAAACTTTCTTGACGTTAACGTGGGTTTGTGAAATTGATATTGAAATTCGATTATTTCATAATAGCTAAGAATTACGAATTAAATATTGCACATTTTGGATCTTTATATATATTTGAATAGATTGAATCCAAAAATGTTGAAATTTAATTAATTTCGAAATTACTTGCACGAGTTAAATGGCTGGTGTTGGATTAACACGACGAGTTTTGCCAATGCTTTGATTGTTTGAATCCATGAATCTGAATTAACTGAAACTCAACTCTGAAATGTGTTCAAAGTCCGAGGGTGTTACATATGAATCAATTTTGTGTAAATTAACATCACTAGCAGGTATTTTACTATGTGTAAAATACACAATATTGATGAAATCCATTCACTAATTAAACATTATTATTGTGGCCTACTCACATTGCTGCACAACCGACAATCGAACAGTAATTAATGTATAGCGTGTTCTCATTGAATGTCATATTTTTCTTGTTTTATATTACTTACATTTATATTTGTTATAATTCGAAGTAAGCGTGTTTTATTACTTCCTTAAATAATGCTTTCTTATATACAATTATCACAAATTTTACCGACATAATTCATCAAGCATGACATCAGAAATTCTTTTGATGAAGGTGATACTAAAAACTAACAATAGAACCGTTAAAAACTTCACTATTAGTTCGATTAGATTTAAGACGACTTTATTTTGGTGATATTTTTAGAATGCTTATATTTCATTTTAGTATTCATTTCATGCATCGTTATGGCAAACTGCGATAAAAAAAATAAGTAAATAAAAATATATTTAAAATTAAAAATATATGCGAGGAGAGTTTTTTTTTTACGTGACATGGTTTTCTACTTTGAGGTTGGTAGTGCATTTTTTCTTAAACCAGCAGGCGATGATTGCAAATAGAAAAATCACCGTCGTAGTGCATTGTGCTGTTTAGTGAATTATAAACATATTTAAATTTATTTGACGGTTAAATTCGCTCAAAGTTGATGTACTTATAATTAACTCGTATAGTCTTATTTATTATTTATGCTCGTAAGCATTCAGAGAGACCATAATTAGTGAGCCATAATCCGTATTTATGAACGATATTACTCGCTTGCCTGGTAAAGGTATCCATTAAATGATGTTTAAAACAACATTCCTTTGAATTGTTCGCTCATTTGTGTACCTTTGATGAATTAAGCGAAATACGGATATGATAACCATAATTATATATAGAGAATCTTGACTTTTGCAGCAGCAAATGAGCTTTAGGCTTAATGTAAATATCAATGAATATAATGTAAAATATCTGCCTGTGTAATTATCCGGTGCTCCATTTTGTGGTCCTCTGACTGTCTTGGATAAATATTATTTTCTTTAGCTTTACATTTCAATTCGCTCAGTGAGATATTTGCACACGATGATATTCTATGAATGGTGACTGTCACTTTTGCTCCAGCCGGGATTTTATAAAATGATTTTTCGATTCATTGTATTGCCCGCAAAGAAGGAAGAAGGATTCGCTTTTGGAGAGGGATTTGCGAGAAAAAAATAATAATTTATAATTATATTCTACTTATCAGGCTTGAAAAAAAATGTAAAAATAAGATAATAAACACATTCCACACCACATTCAAAGCATTTAAATTTGAATTGTAACGAGAGTGTGCTTCTGCGCAAATTTAAAATAATATGTAATCTTTTATTTTATAAGAAAGAACAGCAGAAAATTTTTTTTTTTACTTGTCATTAGTCCGTTATATATTTTTTACATTTGTATCAAATCAATATTCAGCGTATGTGACAGCAAACATGGTTTAAAATGTAGATAACTTCATTAGAAAAAAACATGAGCACATTGGTGTTAAAGTTATACGTTTTATTATTTTTGTTTTATACCACTATATAACGCTAGGAAATATATGTTGCTAAAATGTCTTATTTTTTTATAATCCTTGTTAAAATTATAACTCAATAACAGCCATT
Organism: Atopsyche davidsoni; assembly: GCA_022113835.1. Lineage (NCBI taxonomy): Eukaryota > Metazoa > Arthropoda > Insecta > Trichoptera > Hydrobiosidae > Atopsyche > Atopsyche davidsoni. The sequence continues at coordinate 15,219,018 of JAILWY010000013.1, forward strand.
AATATAAAAATAGCTGTTCGTTTTGTAATTATGCTGTGTTTTTGTTTAAATTCCTGACGTTTGGTTCCGATTCTGGGACCATCTTTAAAGATTTAAAATTCCTCGATGATACCTCTAGTACGTTGGGTATTTAAGCTTAAAAAGCAGCTTAACACCTCAGAATACAGGAAACCAAATATACAAGAATTACTTTTAGAATTATTATGAAATACACGAGTAGGATAAAAATGTATCTTTAGGATTTATTGAATCGCGTAGATTTTCGAGATTAAATCACTGCGGGGATCCATTGACAGCACCCAAGTGCCTGGACTCGAAGATATCGAAGTTAGTTTCTCCGCAAAACCACCAGCTGTCCGCAAATACCCACCAAGTATTGATCCTTCTTGTACGCCTACAATTGTTGGTGTATTGACAATTGGCCGTATACTCGTCGGTTCTTCCACATACCCAATAAATTTGTGGTGTTTTAGTAATAAAAAAGTGGTGTATGTGTCTTGCACTCCGAGATGCCAGGGTATTTACCAGTGACTAGCGATGAGTGTAAAAATCATACTCAACGTAGGGTGGCTACTTATGTGATGGATTTTGAAGATACGTTTGTTTTTTGTGAGAGATTTCCTAGATCAAATCTACGCCGGGAACCAATTGACAATATCTAAAAGCCTTAACTATATATCGAAGCGAAAACAATAAATATTTTTGAGTATTCGATTTATATCAAATGTGAGCATAATTTTTTTTAAAACCAATTTAATGTTTATGAAAATGCTATTTTTAAGTTATTATACATTTTTGACGGTATTTTTGGTGTTAAAACAATACTTTTGGCTTCCAATGATCTGGCAACATTGCCCGTTTATGATCAAATTTATTACTCACTGTACAAGAAGAGCTAACTGGTTTTTAAAAAAAAAAACTTTTATTACATGTATTCCAGTTTTATTATAGTATTAAGTTGTCGTCTTATTAAATGTTATCTGAAACAAGTTTTTGTAGTTACTAATGAAATCTTGTTGGATGTTATTATTATAATATATTGCTTATAAACAGGTTGTCAGGAATTCAGACAAAGATTTGTATAGAATTTAACTTATACTCGTCCGTACATATAGAATCAATCAATGATTAAAAATTCAACCTTGTATATATAATTGGCATGCATAGAATCGTAACGGAGAACTTGTTTGTGAAGTAATAAACAGACATTGGGAGTAAGTAAGCAGCTCCAGAACCGCTAATTAGTAACCGATAATTTAATTATGGTCTTTTATAGTTTGAATCAAGTGAAATTACTGAAATAATTTCAATATGTCAATATGGATTGTATGCTTTTAAGTCAAACTAATATCAAAGAAATGAACTGTATGACTGTACTGTACAGTGATGACATCATAATTAAACTTATGAACATCTACTTTGGGCAATATTGGATATAGCTCGAGACTACTTTCTGCAATCTACATCAAATTTCTAATATTTAATAAGTTTACTTGAGATTCAATGTTATGTTTTTAATTTAAAAAATAAATAATTTATTAAGAAATAAATTAAAACCACTGTATTTCGATGTTATGTCAACAAGGATTATTGGAATTAATAGCAATGCTTGGAAAATCAGTAATTCAAAGAAACCCTTAAAAGGCAAAAGCACTAACAAATGAAAATTGTACGGATACATTGACTCCAGAATATTATCAATAAAACCAGTCTGTCGTGAATATATTAGTAAACATACAGTGAAAAGATATGTTTTTGGTTCAGATAGACCCAACCACGAAACGGAATACATTGGTGTATTTCCTGTAGACCCAAAACACATATAAGGGAGGTCTCTTACATAATCTCTTCAGTTGGTTTGCTTGGCAGAGAACCCAGGATTACAAGGATTTTTGAAGTCGCCCTGGAACCTAAACTAATCTAATCTTACAAACGTACGTCTTAATCCAACCTAACCTCACTTAATTTCTCCTATCTAACAAATATAGTATATCCCGCAATAAATACACCGGGAGATTTCAAACTTGTTTAAGACATTTCTTCTTATCGATATGAAATTTACTTTATGCTTGAAGTTAATTAAATAAATATCATTTCTTTAAATGCACTTAACAATTTACTTTGAATTAAATTCATGATTCATAACGGAGTTCTCTGACAGAACATCTCTCTTCCGGTAGCATTTCTCCGATTCAGCGAAACTGCCAGATGCTGAATTTAACTTTGTATCCAACGAAACGCTTTAAACTTTTGACTTGAATAAGTTTGATTTCTTTGCTTTAGTATTAAATTTTTATCCAAATGATTTAAAGCTATAAAAAGCCATGTAAGTACGTATTTTTATAAAAGGACTATTAGTTTCACACGAATATAATCTTCTATCTATAAATGATTATCAAACCAAATCTCTTATTTTAAATATAATCATTTTGATTTACGACTCGTTTAATTATATTAGATTTATGCTAAAATTTTGAACGGTTTAATATTCGTAATTGTTTTTATCTGTTATTAATAACTTAATCTAATTGGAGACATTTGAAATAAGGATTATTAAGGCTTTTGTATATAATATTTCCTGAAACACAATTGTTATTTTACATTTATTTTGTCTTATATTTTATGAATAGAAAATAAACCACTGATACATTGTAAACAAAAAAACAACAAGTGAGCATGTTGAAGTCATATCTGTGGAATTTAAATGTGTTTTTGTTTGTAAATTGAATATAAATTATCGAATGTGATCATCAAGTGAAAACACCAAAAACCTTTTAAATTTAATTATTCAAAACAAAAAATATGCTAATTCTTGATTAAGTCATAATCTAAATGTTTTATGTAAATTTTTGAAACAATGAAAACACTCTTGGTACACTAATAAAACTCTAACTCAATCCTTACTTTCGCAATAAGACGCTGTCGTTTTTTGACTGCTGTGACTCTGAGGATGGATGAAAATTTTTATGGTTATATTCAAGTCTGTAAGTTGTATTGATATTTAATATAACCATGAAGTCGTTTAATATGTTAGTCGATACCCGATTAAATAAAAAAAACTTGAGTATTACGCTCGTTTAAAAAAAAAAAAAAATAATAATGCTGTTATTAAGAAGTTTTTGATTCAAAACTTACATGCTTTAAAAAAATGGTTTTCCTCAATCATTTTGTATCTCCATAAAATAATGATAAAACATTACACGGAAGTATAAAATAGTTAATTTTATCAATATATCTTAATGAGTTATTATAAATAGTGATTAAATGTAAATGTTATTATCTACGATTTTGAATTGATGTTTTTAATTTTGAGTTAGTGTGTTGCAGTTGACTTGTTTATAATTTTAAAATAGTACATTTTCACATTTCAGTATAAGTGTGCTTAGAACATAAATTATTTACTATGAAAGCATTGTTAGGTTTTATATAATGCCTAACAATGCTTTGCATGCCTCTGAGAAATGAGCGGTAATTTATTCTATTTTGGCTCGGAGCTACGCAATTTAAGAAACATTAAAAAACCGGAATACAGTAATACCCCGATTTACGCGAGGAATACGTTAAGTGAAATTCGCGTATATTAAGGTTTACGATTAAACATACATACATAGTCAAAACTTAATACAAAAAAATACGAATCATTTGAATCAATCACTTTCTAATAACACTTTATGGAGTATTACATGGTATTTTTACTGAAAAATACATCTATTGTCTTTTGGGTAGCGTTTCTTTTACGTTCTTGTAAAATACGTTCATAACACTCAACCTTTTTTTTAATTATTAAGAGAAGTCAATGACTACATTATGTTCATACACATTCTTAAGATAAGAAATTCGCGTAATGCGAGGCATTTTAACGCGAAATTTTAAATTCGCGTTATAGTGAAACCGCGCATAACGGGGTCGCGTAAAGCGGGGTATTGCTGTATTTTAAAAGCGGATCCCCCAGCTCGCGTCTTTATCCGAGAGTAATCTGAAGGATTACACTAACTAGTGGATTACAAGGGGTGCCTGCCGAGGTTCTTGAGGAGTAGAGGGGTGGCAAAGTTCGCAAACTGCAGGGTGTCACGCCAGGAGGCTTTGCTCTGGCGACTGACAACCTCATAGTCAAGAATATGTATGAGAAAAACCCATTCATTTAATAAATAAACGAACTTGAACACGAAATGATTTTCCATGATAACATTAAACTGTATTTATTTTAATAAATCCTATTTTTTTCAACAAAACCTCAATTAGGAACTTCAAATAAATTACGGGTTTTTGCAAAAATATTTATTCTTTTTTATAGTGGATATTTCATCATATAACTAGGTTGTGTTTATTTAAAATAAAAACATATTTTTTATAAGTATCGTAATAACGTAAAGTATGTTATTATAAGTAACGTAATTATATTTTATACGCATGAAGATGACTTGTACAGAAACGATTTGTTCTTTTTGACTACCAATCTTTAATTTCTTATAGGCAACATATTACTTAGTTACTTTAAATAAATTAATGTAAAAAACACTTTATTTTGTTTTATTTATTAATATTTCATTATTTAAGCTGTATTGATTTGAAATAAAAGCATAATGTTATAAGTAAAATATGAACAATATAAATTGGTTCTAATATATCAATAAATCATGAGATTATTCCATTAATTTATAACTAAGATGCATAGTTTAAAAATCGATTTATTTTGTGGTAAACGTATTAGCAATAGCTACGGAAATCGTTTTTCTGTTACTTCAAATATTTTTATGATTTGCTGTTTTATTTATGCTTAATTTATAATTTTATTGCTAAGATGCAATGTAACCAGTATCAACTTATTTAATGTCAAACGAGATTAAAAAACACGAGCTTCAAAAAGCCTTGATTATTATTTGTTTGCTTGAATGAGATTTGATTTACGAAGCTATGCGTACAGAATCATAATATTTTAAACTTTTTTTTAACAAAAACTATACTTTATTTGGTACCTTAGATTAATTTGTTATAAATTTTATTAACAACAAATATTCGTTCTGTTTGATGATTAAGATATATAAAAATAGTTAAATGCCGATGGAAAATCGCTTTAATTTTTTTATTAAATATCAAAAACTAATCATAATTTCATTTGGATCATTTACACAATTAAACTAACCGAATAATTATAGTATTTGATGGTAATATAACGCCTATCATTAGCTCTGAGAATTAAGTATTAAAAGATTAGTAGGCATTACCATTGTAAGTGCCTTCGAATATGTATACGTATAACACTTAAACTCAAAGCAATTATCCAGAATAAACCTTAAGTGTGGTTTACTAAAGAATAATTAATATTTATGACGCATCAGTATGCGTTCCGAATATTAGGAACATTTTTCTAATTTTTATAATTCTTGTAAGGTTTATACTGCATTTCTGCCTGTGTAGACTGCATGCCATTTGCGACTATATATATATTAATATATATTTATATTATATAATACAATATTATATTATATATATATATATTTGGCCCGGGTCGCCTATATTTTTTGAGATGTGAAAATATTAAATTATCCTTAACACTTACGAGTATAATATATCTATTTAGTAAATTTTGAATTTTTCTGCGTCTTGGTCTTGATACTGAGATATCTCTAAAAAATCGGAAATATCGAAGGATTCAAAGTATAATGCAGCACGAAACTCAAACATGAAGTTAATCTGGTAATTATGGCGACACAAACCTACAAGAACGTTTGCTCTTGTGAATATATAAATAAGGTTAAATTTATGTAGGATTTGGTAGCTGCTGAATTCGATGATTTTAGTTATTGGGTGTTCAGCTGCTTGAAGCTATTCTTCCCCAAAGAAAAACCCGAAATCTCTTTGCTGGGAACTGTCTTAATGATTTTTTTGTATGTCATTAACTGCTATACTACAACAGTATCGTTGGTTGTACTAGGTGAGCAGCAGGAAATTTAAAGCAGCTTAACAACCAAGAACTAAATTCTTCAAAGGTTCGATTTATTTTTTAGAGTTCACAGTGCTCTCAGTTATACTGATGTGAGTGATACTGAGTGAACCTTCTGCGAGTAGTTGATTACCAGTTAACGAAAGAAACAGTAGAAGAAAACAACTCTATTATTAAGAGCATGGCTTTACAAAGCTGAAATTTCTTTCATTCAACCCAGTGAACCGAGAGAAATCGCTGAAGTAACGGTATGCTCGCTTTGACAAAGAGAATTCGAGAGATTCAGATTTCTAAGGAGTTTCCGATGTGGTAGCAGTCTGCAGAAATCAACAAGAATTATAATTGTGTAAATTGATCCTTCAAACGCGCCCGAAAAGTTGGTATTTTTCGAATTTACTTCTACGATTTCACTGTGAGAATTTCAGTTAGACTCTAGAATAAAAGCTGATCTCTAAATTTTACTACGAACACTTTGAGTTCCTCAAATTTTAAACTTGGTGACGGCTAGTAAAAATATTTAATACTTTGGTAGCAGAGAGATAGCAATAAATTGTAATTATTAGCGCTCTTGTTCTAGAAATACTTCATACGAGGTAATTAAAAGAAGAAAACGCTTTATATTAAAAATGAATTAAATTTTAAGTTATCGGAGTTTTAGAATTTGTTGAGTATTGAGTATTACAAACCAAGCCAAACGAGTGCCTTGGGTAAGTTATAAAGTCATCAAGGTTTATGTGTTCTGTTAATAACGAAATTACATTTCTGATTTCTAGCGAGAATTTTAGTTAGACTTTAGTGGGTTTAAAATTTTACTTTATATACTTGAAGTTTATCGAATTTAAATTGTTTAATTAAACATATAGTCGGTTAGCAAAATATTACTTAAATAAAAGGGATTACTTTTTAAAGGACTTCGTAATAATCTAATTGAACAAAAAAAAATTCTTATATATATTTCTTAAGAAATTCAATATTTTTGACAGAGAGTACTTGGTGGAATTCCATTTTAATATTTTGAATAAAAATACTTGAGTGATTTTCCACATTTTTGTTTTTATTAGTGACCGGTTTCGCCAACCTTTCACGTTGGCATTATCAAACAGAGTTTGATAGTGAAAGGTTGAAAGGTGAAAGGTTTGCGAAACCGGTCACTAATAAAAACAAAAATGTGGAAAATCACTCAAGTATTTTTATTCAAAATATATATATTTCTTGTTAATTTGGAGTTTTTATTTATTTTTAAAATACCTATTTATTTTATTCAATAATTTATTTTATTTATTTATTGTTAAAATACCGAGTATTAAAAATAATATCAGACTGTTATGGATGATCTGGGTAAGTTATTAGTCATCACGGTAATTTTAGTCTTGTTAAAACATATATGATTAAAATCATGTCAAGTACATAAATCATTTTATAACTTCCGCCCCGGGGATATAATTCATTTCCGCGACGGAAAAAGAAAACTGACACTTTTTAGTGATATGGGGTTTATATGAAACTTTTATTCTCCGATTAAATATTCATATCTGAGCAAAACTTATCACATCAATCGATATTTTATTTGAAATAAAATAAAAAAGCACGATTTACATTAAAACGAAGTTGCTAAATGAGCAAAAAAATATTGCTTATCCGGAAACATTATATTAATTTATGCGATTTTGTATCAATTTGCTATTAACTAAGTGCTGGATATTAAATAAGTAGTAAATATTTTGCTTAATTTATTATATTCAGTGAAAAAAAAAATTGAATTTGGACTCATCACACGCCACTGGTACGAAAAAAAAAACATCAGATTTTACAAAGGCGGATATAAATTAATGTTGGCTTTTCATATTATAATATTAAAGTATTCGATATTTTTTGACAGCGAGTTCTTGGTGAAATTTCATTGTAAATATAATATTATGTATGTGTGTGCATATCATGTGAATTTTGTTAATCAAATGTATATATAACTACCTCCCTTCTAATATTCAATATACTCATATAGGTCTTGTACTTCTATGAACTCTTGTGTAACAAGTCCCAAATATTTAACATGTGCGGCCTCTGCACATACCCAATAACTATCCAAACCCAGCATATCGTGGGCAATAAAAAACCCCGATCACAAAATTAAATATCTAGATATATGTATATAAAGGCACTTATATTTTTCTAGTTGTATAAGTTACATAAAAAAGCTACGAAAATAAACAACAAAGAAATATTTTTGAAATATTCTTATTCCGTATTGCCAGGTTAGTAAAAAAAATATATATTGGCAATCGGTAAACCTATAAATATAGACCATAGAAAGCACACTGGTCCTGAAAAAAATAATCTCTTCGTTTCATGTAAACTGATTACATATGTCTATTTTTTGATTAACGTCAATCACATGCGTATTTATTACCCATTACGGGTTTATTATATTATTTCTAATATGATTAGGCACATTAGCATAAATCACTAAATATTGATTGGCCTGGGCACATTGATTCATATGTAGAGTATGATTGTTAAAAATTCTCGGTAAACGGAAGTGATTCGTTAGTACAAGGGTTAGTACACCGGTCATGTAAGCCAGGGGATGTGGGTTCAAATCCCACACAAATCACGATGATATTATTCTGAGAGTTTCTTTAAATCATCTTCTATGTATGAACTAATCTGCCTAATCATATTCGTAATAAATTGATTACCTTATAGTTAACACAAGAAACCTACTTGCGCGCGCGAGAAAGTAAAAATCATATTTATTGATAAGGTAAGTAAAAGAGAAATTGTGTTAAGTTAGGTGAGATGAAGGTAATATATGTATATATAAAAATATTTCTTTATTTATTATTATACGTAAAGTGTGTGTAGTCCTAGATATTTTGGGTTTATATACTTTCCGGCGATCATCAGAGTGGCAGAGGTCGTGTATGCATTATTGTCATGGCACACGAACGGCTAATGCATGGGTTTCCTACGGAGAATTACACAAAGCACTGGAGGTTAAATTACTGGTTTGTGCTTAATAATCCGAGCAAAGTGGAATATGTAATGGGCTTCCGGAGATCGAATGCGTTGTATAAAGCCAACATCCGTCTTCATGTATGTTGAAACCCCTCAAATATGTATTTTGTCGAGTTCCCTGTTCCTGTTCTAGTTCAGTGTTGTTGTGACCTGAAACTCTCCAAGTGTGTATTTTGTGAGAAACTCGGATCATTGTTAAATTTCAACGCTTTTTTTGAAATCAATTTTAATTTTAATATTTCATTTTGAGAGATTGTTCACTAAACTATTTTTGCTAGCGAATTTTGTTTCACATCAGAGTGAAGAGAATAAATTTATCAGTTTCACATTAATAGCAATGTTTATATCAATTTAAAGATAAATATACAAAAATGGTATTATAAAATAGCAAAAACAGACTGGGAAAGTATTGGCGCAGGTGTTTTATTGTTGAAATCTAGATATGAATGGTTCGGGAAATGGAAAATCGACAAGCTTGATATGTGATTCATAGGAAAAAGTGCATCTCCAGTGTGGCACAGCAAATTTATCATGCAAAGTATGATTTATTTAGCTTGCTGCCGGGACTTTTTGCATTTTCATAATACGAATAAATGCGTTGCATAAAGTCTTTAAATTGTTGACGTGTGAAGTAAGTGCTGCTTTTTGACTTCCGCTTCTCATATCATGTCGATGTCAATATCCGGTGCAAAGTCAAGTGACTGAATTGACGATGACTTGCCAAGATGGCAAATAAATATGTTCAATTTCAACGAATTAAAAGTTTTTCTAACCATTTAGAAGCACTTTTTAGGATCCATTCTGTTGAGAAGATTTCAAACTCCAAAGGGATATTTTTTTATAACGATGGTTTTAATATATTTACGGGACTTATTTTTTCAATACAATATAAACTCAAAATTGGCTACAGTAATTACTAGGTATAAGTTTATATCATTCATTTACTTTTAGTCATGAAGGTATTAATTTTAATATGTTACTAACTTGTCTTAACTTGTAATTAATTACTATAATAATTAATCTTACCTGCTGAATTTATATTAAACTCATCACAGGCATTTAAGATACCAAAGCTTTATCTATAAACTATCGTGTGTTTACTATAGCGATGAGTTAACTAATAGTTTTACTTTGTGAACCTTAACTATAAGTTTATTTAAATTTGTTGCCTTGAAAGCTTACCGTTAATTGTAACAACTTCTTTCGGATGCAGGCTTATTTCATTCTTTCGGATCTTCAGACTAAGCATACAAGTAAGTTTTGCTTTCAAAGGAAGCTGGTTACTTGTTCCTTAAAGTCGAGATCAAGCAATTAGCTTGTTTGACGCATTACTATTTCCTTTTAAAGATGAGAATCCTGTTTAAATGATTATACTTAATTAGGAAATGAAAAATGAATTTCCTAAAAAAGACACTCATAAGTTTATTTTGTGTGTGTTATAAATAACCGATTATATATATTACTTCTTATTGAGTATTTTTATTTTTTATTGGCCAATAAACGGTTGTATATTCGTTATTTTGCATTATATTAATTTCAATACATTTTCACGTTTTTACGTTTGATACGACTTAAACAGAATACTGTGCAATAAATTGTTTAGTTTTTTCTTCTTTTAAATATAACACTTTTTTACTTCGAATCGTAAAAAAATATTTTGCCAATCATTGGAGTGGCTTATGACATCACAATAAAAAGAGACAGAAACTTTTTTTTATTTATGAAGAATATAACGGATTATTGTTTTACATAACTGGATTTTTGTCGGGTTAGATACATTCGATAATATTTTTTTTAATTACATCTGAATAAAAATTCGATATTTTTTTTTGTGTATGACTCTTGTTCGTAAAGCCAAGAGTTTTTTTTTGTATTGACCTGCAAGTTTTAATAAATTGTGGTTTTTAGAATTAAGCCTGCTTACGCTTTTAGATTTTTCCTGGAAAAGCAATTAATGATGAAATCAGTTAGAGATACGGAAATCGGCATCTTCGCAGCGGCCATTTTGATTTTCGAAGATAACCTGATAAAGCACCCTTCGTTCCACCTGCTCGAGCGACTGATGAAGGTGAGCCTCCTCCCCTCCGGCTGCAAATGCCCTCTTCGTGCTCTGGGGTCATAAATTCACATTCGATAACATCGGATATTTCAATATGTATGTGCAGTGTCGTCTGCTTGCTAAGTAACCAACGTTTATAACTATTTATTTTATAGTTATGCTTCAAGTATATTTTGTTAACCTACCGCGTAACCGGGACAATTAGTTTTATAGCCATGATCTAAATAAATCAGAGGTTCGCAAAGTGAACAATATCGACCCCCAAGGGTCGATTCACCCTGTAAGGGGTCGATGGCAGCGAAAAATAATATTGGGGGTCCATGGGGGTCTACGAGAGTGGATCCCATTTAAGCAGGTCATCACCAAAATTTAGACATTTCGTAAATGTCATAATGCACCGAACACAGATTGTACCTAAGTACTTTGTGACGAATCGAAGCCCTGAAGCGTAGAAGTATTTTGTATGTTTTAATTAATATACTTTATTCTATTTAAGATATTAAAGTGGAATTCCACCAAGTATTCTCTGTCAAAAATATTGATCTTATGAATGTTACTATATTTGCATTTTGTGTGTTTTTAATTAATAAAGTTATAATTAACTTTAGATGTATTTTAACTTTTTCATTTTTAAACTCACTGTACAGTAAACCCTATGAATGTGAGTTGTTCTATATAAGATGTCAAAAATATGTTTGAAGTTGATGAATTTGTAAAAATTCAATATTAGCAAGACAGGGGGCCGACGAAAAACAGGAAAACTCGACAAGGGGTCGACGGGACAAAATAGTTTGGGAAACTATGATCTAAATAGACTGCTTGATTGCTATTTCTGTGGGAAAGATGAAATTCATCTTTCTCTTGAGATTTTATTCTCAGGCACGTTATCTTCGTAGCCATATTGATGCTTTCTGTCTCTTTTATCTTCTTTGTTAATATTTTGATGATGTCTATTACTGACTTTCATGTTTATTTTTAATAAAACATGAACACGACCAGCTCCTCAACAGTCCAAGTAAAGACCACTTTGCAGCAGAGACGCCATCTCTCCAGTCAAGGACATCACCTATATCACTGCAATTAAAGAGTGCAGGCTTACTTCATCCAATTAAAAAAACTGTATATATATTTTTTTGCGCTTTTCAACCCCCCCCCCCTGTATGTTCTGAATTAAATTGAAAATAATGAAACCACAAATTTTCTTTTGTAAAATAAAAAAAACATGGCATCAAAATTATAACAAAGCTTTTGTACATTTGTATAAAGGTATAATTTGAAAATAATTTTCTTACATACTTTTGTTAAGACTGGATAAAAATTCCCTTAAAGTTTACTATAATGGCATTCAAAAATAAATTTTCGAAGACGCTTTGATTTGGTTTATTTTACACGAAAAGTACTTGGTTTTTCGTTTTTGTTTTAAATTGTTCGAATTTATATAAATATAACGTTTTTATTGTTGAAACGGTACTTATGTAAATACACATGGTTTTATTAAGAAAATAACAATTTAACTTTTTTACCGACAATACTTGCCTTTATAATATCATAGAATATACTATCATTGATTATTTATTTAAAAGTTTTGTTTGGTTATAGGTAAAATCTCATAAGACCACCGATTTATTAATTATTGGTACAAAAAATAGTTGGGTAATAGTTTGTTTAACTTTTATAGGCTATATTTGTAAATATTTTATGTAAGTTTTCTCAAAAATATTTCGGGATTCTAACCCAATAATAATAAAAACCCGCATTCATAATTATTGATATGTGAACTACAGAGTTAAAATAAAATATTTAAAGCCGATTTACAATATCGTTGATTTTTTCCCACAAAGTACACGCATATAATAATAATTCAATGAATGTCAGTTTGTTTTATCATAGTCTGTCCCGTAAAAATGGTTGACGAGGCATTTAAAAAAAAAACACAGCATGAAAATTTGTTTGATGTCGTCATTGAGAGGCATTGCTGGAATGTGCTCAAATAAATATTCAGAATAACTATATTAACAGAAGTGAATATATAAGCTACGATAGTAAGTCACGTCACATCATGGCGACATATACCATGTAGGCGGAGACACGCCATTGTGATACTGCCTCCTCAGTTTGTTTGCAAATACCACCCACTCGTGTCTTACCCCTGGAGCTAAATATTTTCAGCAAGCGACAAGATTTCCGAGAGCCTTCCTTCTCAGAAAGCCTGATTTTTCATCGATGGACACAATGTATGACAGCTGTACCGATGTTTTTTTCGGAAAACAATATGAAAAGATCAAACAAATACGCATTACGCTCTTTCAATTCAACGGGCCTTAGTTCAAGTTATAAATAAATATTATCGAAATGTTTTTTTATTATTATTTTGTTATGTTTTACCCACCACACTAGCAAAAGACATTTAAATTTAATATTCACAAAGAGCTTATAAAACAGGCTATTATTTGTATCAGGAGTTGTAAATGGAAGATATGGAGATAAATATAACAGATCCAACAACTATGCACGCGATGCTGTAAATAGTATTAAATTTTTTTATAAAATTTTAGATTATGCATTTTAAACTGTAAACGCGTATTCGTTTTATCCGTCAAGTTTTTTTTAACAAAATATATGATTGAGTAAAAATATATTTTAAAATAATAGATAATTACTTCTGAAATAAAACTATAGGTTAAAACTATTTTATTTAAATTTATTCTGCTGTTATTTTTATACAACGTTATTATTAACTTAATAAGAACCCCAATTGAATATATAACAGAACAGGAACGTAACGAATGAAACATTATTTTTATAGTTTTGTCATAAATATTTATATAATATTTGTTGGTAAAATGTAATTAATATACAAACACGATAGTATTGCTTTTAGGTTATCTGATAATAATTCGTTTCCACAATATGTCCCCACTCGCATTTTTACATAAAATTATATGTTGACTGACGGCAAGTTATGTTAATATTTAAGTACAATTATACGCAACATACGCAAATTTTAACGATGGCAGTTATCTTTGAGCTGAGTAGTTAGAATGATATTACACGTGAAAGCTATCTTTATCCATGGAATATGATAAAGATGATTGAAGAGACCCACCGTTCCAATACGTCACCTTTGTTTGATTGATTGGAAACATGTGGCTAGACCAGCTTGACTCATCAATCATTCCACCGAACACATTCTATAGACTATAGAGTGTAACTGATTTTAGACACACGTGTAGCGCAAAAGTGTTTTATTTTATGTTCAAAGTCATTTTCATTGAATAATTCATATACAATATAATTAAATAAATAAATACTTCCGTCACTTTTTGTTTGTTTCTAGTGATGCGTAAACAGAAAACCGGCTGAAAACATGTTTATTAATTTAAATAAACTTAATATTGTCACCTGAAAAATTAGAATATAAATTTACGTATTTTATTTTAATTATCCTGGGAAATTAAATAGAAAGTTTTCAGAGTTTTTACCCGCATGTAAAGTTTCTAACTTAAATAAAACCATCGTGTGCTCCGACGTGCTGAAGATTTCTCCTGAAATTTATTTTTACTAGAAACATCAGGTAGCCAAGGGTAGCATGAAAGGAATTTACTTCTAATCAATTCAATTTTACTTCAATACGCTTGTAGTGGGTGGCATATGGCTGGGTCCTAAGAAATTGGCAATATTTTAATACATATATTATCCTTTGTTGACCCAAATTCTCGTCAATATCGCAATTATTAAAACATGTGTTGCCTAACAAATAAATATTATCCTCAATAAATTCGGTATTATACTTTTATTCAACGAGTCCCCAGAAACGATTATGCTACAATTAATGTATCTTGCTACTTCATATGAAAACAATACTTGTAGGACTTTTATTAGTTAATACATATATTATAATAGGTCATAGTTATTTAGAAAACATTATAGTACGAATTTTGTATTATTATCACAATATTTTGATCACTTATTCCACGGAAGATAATTTCTTTGTTGATTTAATTTGTTTTACAGGAACTATTTTTTCATTAATAATGTATTGTTTGGCCTCGTTCTTTCTTTTCAGTATTTTTCCTCTTGGTGTATTTTCTGGTAAAATCCAATATAAAACTAGAAAAAAGAGACGGAGACGGCCATGTGCAACTATTTGTAGTGAAGACAGAAGGGTGGGGCTGGTAACCCGAGCTTTCAGACGAGGAGGACTGGATATTTCTCTAGGGCAAGCAAGTTGGAATTGACTTCGATTATTTATGATTCTGGGATATTAGAATTTCATCGGACATATTGATTTATTGTACTTTTTCAGCTGAGGATGCCACATTATATGGTTGATTGATCACTAAACCAATGTTTTAAGCTTTGGACTGTGATTTTTTGCTGTCAACAAATTATGAAATTATACTGAGGTTTTTTTTTACTTTTTATCAATTGTTTTTTGTTGTGTTTGAATTGCATCTTAATAAAAGTCTTATGATAAATTAAATCTGTAATTATACCTTTTTGTAAAAATATTATTGTATATTAAGATTTTTTTTAGTTCCTTGCATGTTTATTACACTACTTATACTGATTTTTCAACTTGATTTTTTCTACATGCAATTAAAATATGACTTTTTATATAATGATAAATAATTCTAATGGCAAATGAACAAACTGCAAGAGTATTTTTTTGCAAAATATATAGATTTTTATGTTTTAATATTAACAAACATTTTAATAATATTTATTTTTAATAGTTAAATGATTTTTTTTTTAGCTAGTAAACGAAGATGTACGATTGTAAACAAGTGTAGATGGTGACTAAAGAGGAAAAAAACGAAATGATATGCCAGATGAATCCTGATATAGCAAAAGACAGTCAACGAAAATAAACCATCTTTTAAAAATCTAGACGCTTCAGGCTCGATGGAAGTATGAAGGGTTGATTCCGATAAGAATGCTTGAGAAAATATGGGTTTGATTTTGCAGGTTGGGTTTTATTGCCAACCTTGACGAAAAAAATATTGGGTGCCTAGCAAAAATATCTCCTTTTAAAAAAAAGCATGAGAAAGCAAGTATATTCGCAAATTTTCCATAACTGGATAAAAGACTGCATATTTTATAAACTGTTCGGCTTACTACATTATGATTTATCTGCACAACATATGAAGATATGAAGTAAAAACTTTCTTATTGTATGAATTATCAAAATGATTTAGAAGACTTTTTATAACATGTAATATATCTTTATTATCTTTAGTGTATTTCTTAAATAATTTGCTGTTAGTTAACACTCATAAATCGACTTTGAACGATTTATTCGGTGCGGTGCTCTTGCCAATTGAAGAACTATTTCACTGTACTAAGCGAAATTTTAATTTCATTTTTTTTAGCTAAAACTAAGCCATACTTCATATTTATACGTAATTTATTTTTGATTTATGACGCTTGTTATAATATTAATGATTTTACAAAAAGCTTATATGTATTTGTTTAGGATAAATTATAGCATTTTTATAGCATATTGAAGGTTTAGTTACATATATCTATATCATTCCAAACCTTCCAAATTTCGGTTTTCTTACCGAAAGGACATTTTCCATGTGCCAGAATCAATCAATACTGTGACGGTATAAATTGAGGTAGATGTCGTTCATATAAAAAAAATTGTCGCTGAATATCAAATAAAATACAGACTCAAGGAAATATGCTTCAGGAATAAAATTCTCGTGTTAGAATGATGTATTTTTCAAAATAACATAATAACATTTTAAATTATGTTTTTCTTTTAATAATTTATTTTTGACATTTAATATGATTTATCACGTTATTTATTCCATAAAACATCAATTTGTCACAGCAAAAATATTATGTTAGACTTTTCATCTAATACATTTTTACTTGTCTAAAATCTAAAATGTCTAAGAGTCTAAAATGGACTGAAACATATATGAGTTTAAATAAAAAATTAGCAACAAAAAGATGCCGATGAGAACAAAATTGCAAATTTTATCACCCAACACTTTTATGGTATTATATTTGCATCGATAAAAAATCTGCCATAAAAATCTATCAAGGTTTTCCCTTTTTTATACCAGAAGATTTTTTGCATTGATAAAACCATAATCAATTTATTGCATCGATCCCATATCCGTCCCGGAGACTCCAGAGTCGACAAGTGAGTCATCATATTAATCAAACTGTATCTTTTGATTACTGTGTAAAGAAACATTAAGTTTGCACATTCGTAATAAATAATATATTATTTTTTATTGGGGAGAAATAGACATAAATAATCCATCCATTAATCCAGTTTTATTGCCAACATCAAAATTACTAATAGCAAATTTAATGACACATAATTACACGTTGTGATACTTTTGCTGGTGGATTTTTCACAATTATTTCACGATTAGACCTACTTATAAAATAATTTATATTGTTTAAAATTTACTTATAGTTATAAAAAAAGGATTTTTTCAGTTACCAGACACCAGAATCAAAGGTATCGTATAACAATACGAATCACGTGAAAATTTAATAATAATAAAGTGACAATACTGATTTTAAAATATATTGCCTTAAAAGTATTTATTTTTAAAATATCTTATGTTTTAAGCACTTATAAAGCTATTTTAATTAATTATATCACTTTATTATAATAAATAATAAATAAATATAACCATTAGAATATTTCTCGTTTAAGTGTAGAAAAATTATCATAATTGATTGTGGTATGTGGACGATTATGAAGATTGTGGTAATCCTGCGTTTCCCAACTTTTTTATGACAATAATAAATAATTTGAATAACATAATATATTTTTATTCTGAAGAAATACTAGAAAGGCAAACACGCCAACCAATATCAGGTTTTTTTAGATTCGCTGTAAGAATATTTATTTTTGGGTAGTGAATATTCAGAAGCTGCAATCAAAGTTTAATGAACTGCTGATTGGGAAATTCTGACTCAAACAATTGCGACTGTTAGTTAACTCACTATGACTCAGAAGATAATAGGAAAATTAAATTTAATTTTAATCTCAACATAAACTTATTCAATCTCTTACTAAAATCAACCAGCATATTACGTGGGTTTTGAGTGTCAAGGCTAATAAGTCTATATTGTAATCACGGTGTAATAAAAGTTACGATATCACCTAAAACGAGGAGACAGATAATCAATCTCGAATCATTAAAATGTACCCATTCAATGATTTTTTCTGTACTCAAACTGTAGTATAATTAATTGCTTTCAATTAAAAAGTATTATCATAAAAATATTTCAATTATAGGCATCAATGTATTTTATTTACGTATAAGAATATTCCGAACCTCTTCACGACATTGAGCAAAGAAACAAGGTGAAATCTTTGAACTGTCTATAAGTCTTAATTAATGCAATAATAATAAAAAAAATTATAATCTCTGTAATTAAAACGGATTAATTAAACCTATTTAAAAACATGATGTTTTAGTTTAGTAATGAATATATAATAAAACTTTTATTTTTGTAACTTATTAGTAATAATTAATGTTAACAGGTGTTTGGTGTCTTAGCAAATCTATTTGATAATTAAAGTTCGTGTACTCGCAATATATTTAAAATTCTACGAAAGTGGGATTTTCAAAAGGTTTGTTAGAATCTAATGCGGAGCTTGTATTATATTTTCTTTATCTAAATTTAGAATTCGCCTACATTTTGAGTCTGAGTGGTGTTTATTTCCTTGAATTTAAACAGTATACTAATGACCACTCAGACTGCAAACTTTTGGATATATTATGTTAGAAAAATTTAATTTACTTACCTATTCGTGGAAACTAAATTCTGAAATCATTTTTACTAATATCATCACCACTGCTTTATGATTCAATGAAAATAATTCTTTTTTCACACTACTTGTTACAATTATTTTTACTTGTTTTTATTTCTCTTAACCCTCAACCCCGAATCATGAGTCCGCTCTCTAGATGAGGTGTATTCGCATATTTTTTTTTGCAAATGCTTTAAGGTAGGTATAAAACCAAAAGATATCACCAGAACATTAAAAATTCTGTTTCCTTTTGGAACTCGGAAAACAACTTGACAATTATTACCGTAATCAGCATTTCGCTAGTAACAACAACATTTTTCATAAAAAATAACTAGTAAAAAAGTGTTTTTTTTTCCAGTAAACAAAAGCATTTGCTATCTTGATTTTAAAGAACGCTGTCTAAGGCAAAGTAAAAAATGACTAAAAAATTATTTTTAGATATCTACATCATCACAAAAAAAGAAAGAAACATTAACAAGACTTCTCTTCACTGAGACTACGAGAACTCTTTTATTATGGAGAAACATTGCCACATTCAAGTTTGTTTTAAATTATAATACACACTTAAATTTAAAGTGCATAAAAATAACATAAATAATGGTTTTGTTGTGAACAAAAGATCAATGTAAATGCATTATAAGTGAAAGGATGTTAATATATTTTCAAATATATAAATATATATTGTATACAGCATCACATGGTAGTTTTATGAATTAATAATACAAAAAAAACCTTAAATTTTTCCGTGAATGCAATAAAGACAAAGCTTGAAATGGTTGTTTATTGTGAGAGGAAAAAAGATTTAATCAAAGGCATGAATATAAAACCTGAAAAAATCCAGGATAATTTAAATCTGAATTACGTTTTATTTCACATAACTTAATTATTTTTTCCTTGAATTCTTTATGGTTCCAATGCTCACGGCAGAAGCAAACTGAATTTTATTATTTTTTAATTAATCAAATATAATTTTATTCATCACATTTATAATGAATGTTTATGCAAAAAGTAAAAACGAAGAAACCATTATTTTTAGATTTTAAAACAGAGTGGTCGAGGGTATGAAAATACCCCAAAATAATAAATATGGAAAATGTGTGTTATATCGTCTCAAATTGTAAAAGCACATTTATTTTTATTAATGTCATAATAAGTACAATGTTCTACAATGTCACCCAAATGATCCTTATAGACCTTCAATAGAAAATAAAATGTTTTTAACACAAATGTACATGCTAATATAAAAACCACTGCTAGTTAGTTTTAAGATAAAAAGCAAAAAGCAACGATGTGAGCAAAATACTTTTTACACTCAAGAAAATATTCCAAGCTTATATTATACATAAGACGACGATTTAATACAGCAAGAAGATTTTCTATACATTAATTTAAAATATTTTTTGAAAACTATTTCTTTTTGCTTATAAATTAAGTAGATGGCATATATAGCATGATCTTTTTAGACAACCCTGTAAAATTCCTCTTTGAATCTATCCAAAACTTAATATTACATTTTAAAACTTATTATAACTATGAAAGTAGGACATTGCAAAATTTTGTAGAAAAAATATTTGAAAGTTTTTTAAAAGTTATTTAACCTTATTAAAGAGTTTATACATAGCTCTAGGTTTAATTAGAATTCACAAAATATGAAATTCATGAACTTCTAATGAAATAACATTTTTTGTAGCTATATTTGTCTGTATTAATAAACTCAGTTTAATAATTATTCTGAGTACTGCTTTAAACCGTATTCGTTTACAAAAAAAGAGACGATGTTTATAATTACTGGTTGATGTTTAAGTTAATAGGTTTATGATTTTAATGAGGCATTTTTTCTTTAAAAAAATACTCTCAAAATTTTTATATGAAATGTAGATAATTGCATCAGTAATTTTTAAGTTTACTAGGAACTACGAGTTCATCAAATTTGTTTTATAAATTTAATATATATAAACCATATATTTAAATTCTAAGTAAATAATTATATTGCTTACAGTTTATAAATTCTAAGGTACAATTCTTTGTATTAAGGCTATTCATATTCATCGGTTTTGTTTGAAAAATGTTCAGGTTTACGACTGCGGTTGACATACAAGGAAGCTTGTGCAAAGTCTTTTATGACGCCCCTTGCTTTTAAGAAAGAACCTGATTAATATGGGGATTTTCTTCATATTCAATTTACTTTACAATTTAATGTTTTATTCATTTGTTTCGTAAGAAAACGTTTTTAAGAAAATAATTTAAAACAAGTTTTACGTAATCTTACGTTATTCTACGAACATTCCTGGATAAGTAAAACATTAATTTGACACAGTAAGTGTTTTATTTAAATAAATAAATAAATGTTAAATATGCGATAAAATTAAAATTAAATATGAAAGTATATAAAGAAGCCCAATGATCATAAAATCATCAATACTTTATTATATGTCGTTATATTTATTAGAACATATGGAATGTTAATTGTTTTTTAATTATAATGTTAGATAATTTTTTTTATTAAATTATTCTCAAATTTGAATACTTAAAAAAAATATATATTTTGCATTGTTTAAAAAGTAAATAAGAATTTACCTTCTACTGGGCACAATATAGAATAAGCATGCATCCATTACTACCCTTTAAACCTTTTTTTACGTGTAAATCTAAATTTGGATTACCTGTGATTCATTTAAGAAAAATTGTGAATTTTAAAACGAAGGAAGAGCAAAAAATTAAAGCCTCAGAGAAATCGCTGTGTCTGTGCCTGACATTCACCTAAATATTCTTCACCTTATCAGAAAAACACAGAGACTTAAAATACCAGAAAAGACTTACTGGTATTATACTTTTGTCAACATTTAGACAACTTTAATTTAAAAAGTTAAATAAAGTGCCTTGTCATATAGATTTCTCAAAATGCAATTGCAAAACTTTATCATATTATTGATTATTGAAGATTATTAATAGATCAAGTCCTTCAATTTAGAAGTACTTAAAAATCTAAGACGTAATCTTATTGCTGTTTGGTTATCCATATTTTCGTATTAGTCGATAAAGTGACGAACACGAATCAAGTCACAGGATATGCGCAATACCTGATTTATTAAAAATTGTTTAAAATTAATACATTCAATCAATGGACTCACTGAACTGTTAAAAATATCCCCAAGGAAACAAGAAAAAAACAGACGGAATATTTGGATGTTTAATTTAAGAATATCATTAATGTTTATCATTTTTAATAGGACGCTATATGCAAGAAAATAATAAGAACGGAATTTTGATGATTCTCTTTGAAATTAAAAAAAAACATCTTTTTTAGAAGTTACACAATTGGCTTGCTAGACACACACGCACTCAGAAAACACACCCACACATACACACATATGTATTATATATATATATATATATATATATATATATATATATATATCGTAAAATGTTTCGTATTATCCTGAATAAACTTGATGAAATTAACGCTCTTGTTTTTTTCTTTTTGAAAAGCATGAATTTCCTAAAATATCTGACCTCTTTGAAGAAATCGATAGTTGGTTAACGATTAGGGCTTTAATGTTCTTTCTGATTCGTCTACTTCCACTAACTAGGTATGTAAAAAAATATACGTCGTTCTATTAAAACGAAGGAAGGGGTTTTTTTACCCTAAATTTATTGTTATTGTGTGGTGTAAAGGGTTCCATAAATATACAGGGCTAGACTTTTTTTCTTTCACAATCTGATAACACCACTTAGTTTATGAGTCAAGAGCTTGATTACAATCGATGCAATCAACGAAAAATAAAACTATCTGAAGACTGAATGTTTAATTTTTTTTCTATTTTATCGATGGTTTATATTAAAATATAACGAAACTCATCATTGTAACCTTACCGTCTTAAAAATCTATTACAAATAAGACATTTTCTAAGGTATTTTTAATCAAACAATAACTAAACGCTAACGCTTGAAATTCATGAATCCAATCAAAAATTAGAAATATCTGATTACTTTTACACCGAAAATGTTATTTTTCCTCTTATTATATAAAACTTTTCGGCCTTGTATCGTATTACTAATTAAAGCTTCATTTAAATTCTTTAAACAATAGAAAATATTACTTTTCTAAGAAAGATCCTTTTAATATAAATTAAAATTTAAAAATTGATGGTGGTGGTGGCCTCCTCGTGGCCTTGTCAAGGTGGTGGGCTCCTGCTATTGTTTCTGTAGCTTGCTGCCGAAGGAGTGTCAGATCTAAATGATATAGTATTGCTATTGGGCAGCATTATCACTTATATAAAACTGCGGCGTAGAAGGAACCGGGAACCCACTACACTATTTTCCCCATAGAAAACCATGAACAATGGCACAGCATGAGTATATGCTCAGTGGGCATTTGAGGAAGAAGAAGATATTACAATACCAAAACGATCCAAGAAGTAATTATTGACCTCGCACACTCATTCCAAATCTCCACCCACTTAGTTCCAAGCCCCTCAATCAACACCTTCTTTGAGCTCAACCTCGAGGAGTGTCTCCACAAAAAAGCCTAAAAGCCACCCCCCCCCTCCAACCATAAATTCTTCCTGTTTCGTCGATAAAGCCAAATACACAAGACTAGACTAGGGTAAATAGCTGTGCAAATAAATATAATAACGGTAGATGAACTCACCGAGCATCTTAAGCACGCGGCGAGAAGACTGCGCAGGGGCGCGGCGGGGACGAGGGCGCGGGCCCGGTCGCAGAGGGGCTCCCTGTCCCACCTGGCTGCCCTGCCCCCCCGGGCCACGTTCCTTCTTCATGAGGTCTGAAGTCCGGAGACGCAGGCCGATGAGCGCGTACAGCACCATGATCAGCGTCATGGGGGCCACGAAGAAGAGCAGCGTGGAGATCTCGAAGGAGTGCTCCAGCAGCACGCGCTTGTGCGTGCACACCACCACGTCCCGGTGCGACACCAGCCCAAACTGCAGCGACAGCGGAATCGCAAACCCCAGAGCCACCACCCAGATGGCCAAAATCAGCTTTATAGCCCGCGAAAGCTTCGACATCGTGTGCGACAGGAAAGGGTGGCAGATCGCCACGTAGCGCTCCACCGTGAAGGCTGTGATCGTCAAAACCGTCGCGTTGGCTGAAGTTTCAGCGGCCATCCCTCTCAAGACGCAAAAGGTCTCCCCGAATATATAAGGGTAGCGGTACCACAAATAGTAAACCTCTTGCGGAAGACCGCTCACTAATAACAGCAAGTCCGAGATCGCCAGACTGAACAGGTAGTAGTTGGTGGCGGTGTGCATGGATTTATTTCGCGCGATGACGATGCACGTGCTGATGTTCCCGATGACTCCTGTTAAGAATATGACCGTAAAAATAATTGTTATTGGTATGACTATGTATAGAGAGTCCCTGGTCGGTTCAGGTTCGTAATATATATTCTCGTCTGAAATATTGGTGATGTTTGAAAAAGTCATCCCAAGAGTCCGATTATCGTCGATATAATAGTCTGAAGAAAGTGTAGTGGAGGCGTATGCGGCGCCTACGCCATAAATTGACTTATCCATGTTTTTATTGTATTAGTACGATGAAATAAAAAAAAATCACATTTTTATTGAGTTGCTCCTCGGCATTGTTTTTTACACTTTGTCACTTTACAGCATTTTTCCTGAAAGAAAAATAATATATTATTATAAAGTTTCAATCTATTTAAAGTATCATCCTATTTAATGTGTATAATACGTTGCTTTCTACGATCAAAGCTAAATAATATTTTTTTCTAATTCACCTGAAACTTATTCATATTTCATTGTGAATTCGTTTTCGGTGAACGTTTTTTTATTATTTTTATTCATTTTGATAATTTTCTTTAGGTTGGTGATTTTGTGGTGTCGAAAAAAAGAAATGTCACACTCACAAAACGACCTTTGAATATTTATAGTAATGAAAAAATACTATATTATTTAACGAAAAAAAAACAAAAAAATTATATAAAAAGATTATTTATAAAACTTCTATAATATTAAAACATTGGTTTTTTATTTACTTTTAACTTTTAATAGTGCTATTTATTGAAGAAAACTCTTGAAACCATTGTATCATAAACATTACTATCTTCTTGAGACGTTTTATTTAGATTTTAAGCTAAGTAATAATCTCTGAAGGAATAAAAACATCAAGATATAAATTAAATGTCAAAGAAATATTTCAAGTGGAAAGTCATACAGTAAATCACAATTTCGTTATTGAAAAAAAGAAATTGTGGGAACATGAAAGTGAAAATATATTATATAAAAATGTGTGTTTCATAAATGTACGAGTATAGTCGAAATGATTTTTGCCACCCGTTTGATTATATTATACAATATGTTTAAAAACGTGATACTAAAGAAAATACAAGCAGAATACGTTTTAACTCAGTAATTTTAATTTTAAAATTTGTCATGAGGAAACTTGTTTCTTTTATTTAAATATATCGGTTTTTTATTAGTTTTATGTACGGAATATCATCCTGAATAAAATTACGTTAACAACCGGAAATATGCCCGCCGTTAGAAATCTTACTGTTAGATGAAAACGTATTCGCAGTAATGGTTGCTGTCTAGTGCATAAAACGAAATCAAGTCTCATTCGCAAATAAAATTATAAATATACTTTATTGAAGCTTCACTATTTATAAATGTCTCAACATGCAATCAACAATCAACTTTATGAACGTAATGAACTGGTCAGGTAAACATAGTTCTCGTCAGTTTTATTATACAGCCTTTATGTCTGAAAACCAGTTAAACCATAAAATTAGAAATAGACTTTGAAAACATTATGACACCAATAAACCATATTAAAAAACTCCGATTTTGCAAGTAACATTAAACACGGAAATGATCTAAAAAAAATTCCACCATAATACTCACTTTTATATTCACTATACTATATATTATAAATTTCTTAGTTTGTGGATGGTTGACTATCAAAGAAAAAGACTAGAAGTATTCCCTTCTATCTTAATACATAAATAAAGAAATAAAGAAGAAATAAAATGCCTAAATTAATGCATACGTTATTTTTATAAATATAGTTCTTTTACATTTACAACATGCGCTTTTTAATATTAAAATGCCATACGTTTTTATTTGACGGATGGTTATTGATGAAATCCCATTGTTATATTTTTTACTAAAATAATATTTTCAGTGCTGTACTACCTCAATGATGACGATAAGTATTATGTACTTACATACTTATTTAAAAAAAATTACTTATAACTTATTTTTTTGCATTGGAATCTTTTAAAATAGAAATTGTATGAAATCTCCGATTATTCAGGGACATTCAACTCATTGGCAATCATATTATTTACGAAAGTGATTGCATGTTTCTCTTACTTTGCTATTTGATCATTTGTAAATATTTTTCGAAACATCACCCAACGAAATGCGAAAAATCACGTAAAATATTATTTTAATTAAAAGTATTGATATGCATATATGTTTACTGATTATTTGCGCACATTTTGTATTTGCATTTATTAAAAACAAATAATTAATTTGTACTACTTTCGCAGCAAAACATTGATACATCCGGTTTTGGGAAGGATGTCGACGTCATTAAGGTAATCTGTTTCTACGATAATGATTTTGGATGTTTGAAGTATCTTACATCATCAACATCATATATCAACACATCTTACATTTTTTACGAAAAGATACTTCAACGATATTTTATGGATCAGCTTAATTGTTTTTAGTGCAAATTTTGATGCTGCGAGTGTTTATAATGCTTAAAATATACTTATTGAAAAATATTTTTACTGTTTGATAGAACGGATAGAAAAAAATTAAGAACTAATTTTACCTGATGGTATTTCAAAACTTTTGTAATATGTTATGTGTGTTCATAGATTTATGCAATACGTTTACCTAAATTCATCCTCAGATGAAAATCACTTTACTAAGA
Organism: Atopsyche davidsoni; assembly: GCA_022113835.1. NCBI lineage: Eukaryota > Metazoa > Arthropoda > Insecta > Trichoptera > Hydrobiosidae > Atopsyche > Atopsyche davidsoni. The sequence goes on from JAILWY010000013.1 coordinate 15,245,751, forward strand.
GTGCGCTAGATGTGAAATACCTTAAAAATTACTCGTTATATATATATAATTAAATTTAATTCTTGAATCACAAAAAAAATTATGCTTATGTCCACGAAGAACACTATTGAATAAAAATTATTTGGAATATCGCTATTTTAGTTTTGAATATTTATGAACTTGAATGTCCATGACTATGCAAATGTTATATCTGACCTTACGAAATTTCTTTTAGTTGAAATTCAACAGCAACCAGTAAGAAGTTATTTAAAAAAATCATGTTTTAGAATGAGGTGAATTATAATTTATAATTAAAATGTATATATGCTGTGTTTGGGAAGTTCTAAAAAAATAAAAATTTAATTAAGTTTTTAAATGTTTTATGATTTTTTTGTGGTCATAACATTTAAGAAATACAAACTTAAATTATATTCTAGATGTTTTGAAATATTTTATTTTTATTTTAAATTGATAGTGTGTATAATATATTTGATGTATGTGGTTTATTTTCAAGATAGAAATCCTTATTGTTGAAGAAAAATGAGTTAAAGAATATTACTAAATAAACCTTAGACTTGGCATATTACTCAAATTTATTCTTAAGTGAAGTTTTACCAATGGCATGAACAAGATACAAAATTTTGCATGGGAAAAAACATCCATATGTCAAATGTTACGTAACCAATTTTAAATCGCACGTTTATGATCATTTTTTTTTGCATCCCACCTCCAATTAAATAAACTGGATTAAAATTTGATTAAGATAACATAGTCCATGACAGCGCTTTTTTATTCTAACCCGACAAGTAACGAACGCTCAGGAGTCGTATAATTTAATGAGATGATCGTATATAATTATAAAATAATAATGTTGGATAATCTAGATTTCTTTAATACCATGTAAGATTAACGTATGAAAAGTTTCAATTAGAATAATAAATATTAATAAATAAATATTAATTTTTAGCCATATATAGGGTGTCCTAAAAGAGTATCGGGTATTTGTTTTAGTGACCGTTATTGCGAAATTGCTGCGAAAATTTTTGGGCCCAGAGTTGCAGGAGTTTCAAGTCTACAACTCAAGAACGTGGTTCCAACAAGACGACAAGTAGCCACTTGCCATACATCCAATCATTAACAAATTTTTACCTAATAAGGTAATTTCACGTAGAGGTTACATCAAATGGCCTCCCAGAAGCCCCGACCTTGGCCCTCTTGACTATTTCGTATGGGGGTACCTTAAAAGTAGGGTTTATGAGAATAATCCGACGATCCTAACGGAATTGAAACAAAACATCAGGTCTGAAATGGCAGCAATATCGAGGGCTATGTGTCAGCGTGTTATCAGCAATCTTCGTTTCAGATTAGAAGAGTGCCAGCAGCGCTTAACAGTCACCATTTGGATAACATCATCTTTTCGAAATAATTTTCCATTTTGTTTTCTTATTATCAACAATAAAAAAATACTTGACTCCAAGTAGTTTTTGTTTTACTGAACTACCCGATGCTCTGTTTGGACACACTATATAATGAGAGAGAAACCCATGGAGCCCCCATGGCTGTAGTCCACTTGATTTTCCCACGCTGTAAGGATGTAGAGAAAGATCGCATGCTACCTGGTAGACAAATATAGACAGACCCTGTCAAAGCAAGTGTTTACTTTGGGAGACCACTCCAACGGTCAGCTGGTTTTGTTTGTTTTTTTGTATGCAGGTTACAATAAAGCCCACCCTCAATCAGAAAGATTAAAAACGCCAATGAAATTTGAAAAAACAATTTTTATTTTAACTTAAAACCTTTTTTTTAAGTATAGATATACCACTTATTTTTAAAATATTTTAGAATCTTCAAGACTTTAAGTGACCCCGATTTATTTTTAAATAAGCAGGTTTTTCGAAGGCTGTTTAAACATAGATTTAATCTTATAATTATACATCAAAATTTTTATAAAATGCGCGTTCAATAAATGTAAATGTTGATTCAAAAAAAAATTATAAAAAAATTATTTATCGCTTCGTACTATTTCTTCTATTAAAGAAATATTATAAGTCAGTGTGTGCACTGTTGCTAAGCACGGTCGACTATCGAGGGTTTATTCTAAAACTGTTATGCATCGTTGTTAAGTAATCATTTTACTGCATCAGAGGCGTTTAGCATATAAAACTATAACACTACCGTGCCAGCGTGTAGAAAAAACCTTCTTTTTGCATGAGTTGAAAAATAATTCAAATCGCGCAGGATCAGTGGATAGGATAGTGGATACAGTATTGCAAGCAAAGCCTTTACAACTATTGTAAATTAACAGAAAATAAAATAAAGAATCTTGAATATATTTTTTTAACCATTTAACGCTGGCGTATTTTGATTTCAATAACATGTCATCAGGTTAACTGAATTTAATACTAAAATAAATTACAAAAAAAAGAACAGGTGTATATTACAAATATTGTGTTGCGTTTCTTGATGAAATATTTTATGATTTAGTTCTGGCACTGGAGCCATTATCTAGGACTAAAAATGAAAAACCGAAACATCACTTTTAGTTGAAATTATTCAACAAAACTTAGCATCATATCTAAGAACATAGCATTTGTAATATATCTTATCTTATTTTTATCATAATATCATTTATGCGTATTTTATACAGCATATTGCAAAATAAGTGCTAAAGTACGCATTTTTTTTTGTTCAGTTATAAATAATAACTTACCATCACTAAAAAAACACACACCTTCATGGATATATTATGCAATATTTACCATAACGAGATCTTGCATTTGTATTCGAAGCATTAGTAATTAAGATTCCTTATGTTAAATGCATAATTAGCATATACACTTTTCACAATAATTTAAATTCATTAGTGGATTTATTTTATGGTTTTTTAATGTTTATAACTAATAATAATTCTAGTTTGGTTTTAAATTTAAAAAGGTGATTTGAGATTTCTTGCTGCGCATTGTAAAAAAATTATTTAATATTGTTGAGTAAGTATTTTAGTAAAATATATGTGGTGTTAATTCAACACTGCTTGAGTATTTGAGTTATTGATGCTAACCAAGCATGATGGCGAAACTAGTAGCCTCAAATAAAATAAAAATTATTGTGTGTCTCTATTGACAATTATATGCTGAATTTAGTTAGATGTCAGTTTTAATAAATCATAATTTAAATAATATGCCATTGAATGCAAGCAATGTCAAGAGGATCCGCCAAGGGCGCCAGAATGAACTTATAATATGAACGTTATAATAAATGTTCTCGCTACAATGAGGGACACGCCATTTAATACTTACGGAGTAAAGTACACGCAACTGCAACAAGCGAGCAATTACACACCATAATAACAATCATCATTCATATTAATATAATTCATGATAAAATACATACAAATAATCCATGTGTTGATCATCAATGAGCTAACTACAAATAAGTAATACATTTTGTAAATAAAATTTAATAAACGCCACATTTACTTCCTGCTCCATTGGAAAGTTTGACAGTATAATCACTTTTAAAAATTAACAATTTCATACATATATTATTTATCACTATTTATCAAATAAAATGCTTATTGTTACACTGTTTACACGCCAAGAATGTGTCCGTGATCGCTATTACACGACCGACCTTGACGGCGTCGTTGACAGTAGAGGCCTAGTTTCTGTGGAATGTTTGAGTTGCCAGATTTTGTTTTAAATATGACAGTATCTGGTTTTTGAATGTTGCTAATGTGCTGTTAACTAAAATTTATATTTTGACAGGAAAATGATTCTTCATCAATGCCAAGAAGAATCGACAAAAATACTATTGCGTCACATTTCACGACTACTAAAAATACTGAATCGTAAGCCACATGGCTTACGATTCAGTTTATACTTATAAATAAAATATTGCCTGTAGAATAAATGTTTAACGTGTTTTTTTAATGAAATACAGCCTTTGCGATGAATGAAGTAAAAAATTGAAATTAATTTTGTTCTTCTTCGTTAAGTTTTGGATTCGTTGTATACTTACAACTTGGTATCCTTTATATATATATATATTATTTGCCTAGAGGCATGCGACGTTTCATTTCTAAGTACAAGCTCATGGTGAACTTATTTGGAAACAAATTTTGCACTCGAGCTTAAACTTCTTGTGAAGCTGTAATAATAACTTTTGAGTGCTTTTGTGTGAAATATACATTCCTTGAAATGATTGTCAAATGTCACCTTAATGTGAAATTATTTGTATATGAAATATATGACGATTCTTACCTACCGTTGTCATTAAAAACTGTCACCATCTGCAGTACTTAACGTATTGATTATTAAATTGCATGCATGTGACCCATTACTGTGAACTATTTTCTGATATAAATGTTAATTTACTGCTTTTGCAGCCTTAAATGAAAATACACACACACTCATATTAATCAACGTATAAAATAAAACATTTTGACGAAACACACAAATTACCCGGATTAAATTCAAAATATAGTTAAAAAAAATTATTATTTGGTACAAGTACTAATAAAGACTTCGGTTTAAATCCAGCATAATTAAATGAATAAAAATTTTGACATCCAGTTTCCCATTTGTGATTTTGATACCATCTTATTTATGTATAAATTGCTTGTTGTGTGTTTTTATGTTAAAATACGTTAATGGCCAAATAAAGTAGGCTTATGAATATGGATTCTTGGGTGTTATTCCGAGTACAATTAAAATAATTGTTTCAACGTTTCGGCTATAGTATAAAGTCCACTTTCATAGAATGAATTTCATTTAGTGCCGGATTGATCTTATACCATAAGAATCGAAATGTTTAGGACAATTATAAATTTTCGACGCAGATTTATATCCAAGAAATACAAGTTAATTTTAAAATTTCGCCGTAACCAGTGAGTTTATCAAAAGTGGATGAATATTATTGATTATATTTTTTCACATTGCATGACAAGGTATATAAAAAGTTATTTGAAAATTGTAGTTATTATCACATTACGCAAGATAAATGGTAGCTTATATTTATAGTACCCCGAAGAGTAATTATCTTAATGAATCATAATTAAAAACAAATAAAACTTGAAATGTGTTTTGATATATTAACTGGATCCCAATTGAAAATCAAAATGAAGTCAAAATACGCTTGCTTAGGATTAACTCCAAGTAAATATTTTTTTTTACATGAATAAAAATTAAACATTGACTGCACATTCTATTCAAGTTTAGTAAAAACTAAATTCTTTTGACATAAAACTTTTTTTTATACGTTTTCTGCATAAAATATCCAATTGTCTTTTACTGCTGTTTGCTTTTTGGCTTTCCGTGAGTCAGGCTTAAAATAAATAAAAGCCATTTGATATACTCTTTTTTAGGCCATTTTTCTTTATGTGTAGAAATCAATATCCTTTTTTTATTTCCAACTGTTTTATTGCTGATCTACTACAAATCAACAGTAATAGTTATAGACTGGTTATTGGTAATTTAAGTTAAGATACCTGCCGTTTAAATTTGATATTATAATGAGACAGTATTCATAAATATAGACGCTTTTATATGGCGGGCTCTTAGCATGTTATTATGTATGCAAACCGTATATATTTAATTATTTTTGCAAAAACGTGGTTGTCAATCCCTAGCTGTAAGCAGTGGTTACATAAACAGTAAACATATAAATCGTATTTTAACTAAAATATTATGTAAAGAGCTGCGCTTTGCTCGCAATACTTTGGTTACCTTTTATTGGAAATGGAAGAAACTAACTTACTTCTTGTTAAAATATCGTAAAAATATTATGATTGTATTATCCTTGAGTTATTGAAAACTCAATTTTATTTCGGCAAGTGACTTCAGCGGCCTTACCTGTATGTAAATTGTCAGGACTTAAAATTTTAAACAATCTCGTAAAAGTATAAAGACAAGTTCTTATATAAGAAATATTTCCATATGCAAGCAATGCACAGCAAAACTGTGATTTTGAATTGGCTATGTCTGCATATTTGAAATCTATTATCATAAGTTATTCTGGCATATTAATTATAACATTAAGTCTGGTTTTAGTCACCTAAACGGCTTACTTTGTATATTTGCAGTCTCACCGCTTGCAAAATGTAATAATAATAATTATTAATAATCAACATTCATGAATTATTAATTGCGAATCGGAGATTCCAATAACAAGTCTCCTCGAGGTATCGTGAAAAATACTTTATGGGAAAACACTTGAGTAAAGAACAGGTTATTGAGTTGAATCTTAAATTTGAATTTATTATTAGATGAATTAAGAGCAATTATGATCACGGTGTATAGCTTAACTGACCTATCAAGTGTATATACAGATATTGTATATATTTATTTATATATATATAAACACTCATTTTTAAATCCCACAAAAAATTTAGAAGTCAAATCATGCTGTCACATAAAAAATCAAATAATATAAACACGATTTTTTTATTTTTCAATAAATACACTCACATTGTATGGAAATCTTTGAATTCAAATGCGCACTTGACAACATAATGGGAGAAAAAAAATCCGAGCCAAAAGTGCAACAGGAACACAATTCGACAGAGAGTATGAAAATTCTATTGAAATATTTTCTTGAATGAAGACTTTTGACAATCTAACTACAAAGCTTGATAAAAGGCTGGTCTTTGTCGAGATGCATATATCTTAGATAAGGCTGAGTATCAGAACAAAACATGTCGGATCTAACTATAAAGAGTACTGTGGGTGTTGTCATTATTATATTTTTATTTAAAAGAAATATTTAGTGATGTTTACGCTTTTTATTTATTGACCCGAAGTATAAGAAAAAATGGCATTTTTTAAATTAATTTATTAGCATACTAGGTTGGCATCTTTAAGCAGGGTAGAGTCCTATACTAGAGTGGAAGAGTAAAGGCATGTGGGCGATACTAGTCGCACTAATATAGTAAATAAATACAGTTAAACATTTTTAAAGTGATGTATATTTGAATCTGTTTTTCCTTGCGTTATTTAAGATGTCGCGTAAGCAACAACAAGGACATGAAGATGTGTGTTATCTTGTATTCTGGAGAAGTATTTGATTCATTCGCGTTTTATATTAAATATTGACTTCAGAGGTCTCTTGATCAATAAAATATGACTTGTTCATGCCGTTTGTTGTACACAAATATGTGGCTTTCAATGTGACACAGAATGACCTTATTTTCCGATTGTTGATAAACTGACAACTGTTAACGAAAAAACAAAAAAAAAACTAGATACACCAAACATCAACGCACTTAATAATACAAATCTACTTCTATGTCCAAGAAAAAATAATTACCAGTTAATGGATTGAATGTAAGTTTTTGCAGCCATAGCCATTAAATGATTTTCTTTCTTGGCTGTCATACTGCTTTGTGATTTGTGCGCTAGATGATGGTCCCCGCCCAAGGCCGAAACGTTGAAAGACATAAATCACAATGCAGTACAAAAACTTAGATAGAAAATTATCAGATTTAATAAAAATAATAGTTTACATCAAAAATTTAATTTGAGCTCAACTAAAATAATTAATTTTATGATTTGACTTAAATATTTAGAGGGATCTTAAATGCTCGTTAAATTAATCACCAAGAAATCATTTGATTTCAGATTTTTGCTTGTCCTGTAAAGGGTAAAGTGTTAAGTATGGAGGCAATAGCTTTTGAATTTAAAAAAATTTAACGACAAACGCCTACACCTGAATTATGATTATATATTTTTTTTTAGCTGAAAAGGCAGCAAATACGATATTTTTACCTCGTTAAAACACTTTTCCATTTTATTTACTGTACGTTATTGATATATTGCTTCCGTTTATAAAATTTTAACGCTTCGTTAAAATAATCTGCGTAATTTTTTTTAACGGACCGGACTTGAAAGGTTTATTATTTTCAGCGTCGATTGCTTATTCAATAAACAGTTTATTTGCATTAGCAAGTACTTTAACTGTCAAACGTTTCAGTAGTAAATTCCGTTATTATTTTTGTTATTCTTAAAAAAAAATCATAATTTTTCTCATGATCCAAACAAGGAAACACTTTTTAAAAAGGTTATGAGGTTTTTTGATACTATTAATCTAAAGTTTGTCTCTATACAAATGAAAAATTTCAGAATGCACAAAACGTTCTGGCAATCCAAATATACTTTACCATTAAAACTCCTTGTTTATTTTTTTCTCCTTTTCTATCAAAGCAACATATCTAAAAAAAATCAGAGTGCTTTCGTGTAAATTTAATTAACATACCAATATTAAATTTCTATAAAAATGTGAACAACTGAAAGTAAAACCGAGAGTTCAATTATTGTTATACCTCGAAAAGCGTCAAAGCGTATCAACGAGATTCTTTGAAGCGAACTAATAAACAATTTGTATCACCGAAATGACCAAACACCGTTAAGGTGATACCTTCCCTAGATGATTTGGTGATAAAGGATTCCGATCAGGTATTCTCCGAATTCTACATAATATACGGTTACTCACGAACTCAATATATCCAAAAACATAAAACAAATCGAGATATAAATTATTCTCATCTAAATATCAAACACCGATTAGGGAATTTTGATTAATAGATATGATTCGAAGTTTAACATATTTGTATCGACTAGACGTATGGATTTTAGTTAAACGATATTAAATTAGCATAAATATATATATATATATATATATATATATTACTTATATATATATGTGTGTGTGTGTGTGTATGTGTATGTACACACAAGCAGATATTTACGAATAGGTCAAATAGAAAAGCATAAATTTATACCCTTACTCTAAAACTAAGAAGATTAGTAATTTGGATTTCCAGCATATTTAATCTTGATTTATGAATATATTGGTTAAATTTATGTCTGCAGACGATATTCAGCATTAATTTAGCGGTACAAATTACTTGGGAATTGGAAAGCACCTGATCGGAATCCCTCCGTATCCAATAAGCTGGCCTCGATGAACGCTCCTGGGAATTCGGTCATCTCGTAGAGACAAATTGATCATCCCCCAAAAATTGAAGACTTGTTTTTTTATTACATTATTTTATATAGTATAACCATAGAAATAATAATCCATTTTTTAATAATATTTAGATAAAAGAATTCAATACAACAATCGGATAACAATAGACTCAGTTTGATAATGCCAGCGTGAAATAAAAAAAATACTTTATTTAAAATATTAATATAATTTATGTACTCAGTCTGCTCTTTTTTTATTAAAAAGTAACTGCTTACCTATTTCATGGAGTTTAAGATTCATATAAGTACCCAAGGGTAGGGGTTTTTAATGTGCCTCTGTTTCACATTCAACAAAAACCCAATCGATGGGAAACTTCCGATTTTTAAGGTTATTTATATACATGAGAGGAAATTGAATCGGATAGTTATCGCAACGAAACACTGCAGATACGATATTAATTCACACACACGTAAGTAGTTTTAAGCAAATAAAATTTAAAAAATATATATTAATAATAATTTTTTAAAAAATTAAGTAGCAACTGAAAAAATATTTGTACTTTGAAACAATAATAAATACAATTGTATACACGGTTTTATAAATAACCATTATCCACAGGTACTTACACTGTATTGTTGCATATACTTCATGTGAAGTTTTCTTACATATCTTTAAAACCAAAAAACCGCCACAAACACAAAAATAATACTTACATAATATTTTTTTTTAGTAAACATGTGGAAAACAAAAACTCAACACACAATAAAATACTGTTGAATTTTCATCATTTTTGCACAGTGAAAATATCACCACAGTCACATTGCACTGGTTTTCATACACTGGGGATTAATTTAAATTATTTGTATATAATATTTTTGCGCATTTTTATTGTGGGTTACTTTTTATTGAGGGTTACTTTACTTTTGCAAACACTTCTAGAGAGCTGCACACGACCAGCCGGGGCGGCAGCTCATAGCCAACTGACCTCCTGAGCCTCGCTAGCCTGCCACTATACCTACGGCCTCTAAACTCATGGAAACAGACTAAATATTCAATATTCACTGTATCGTTACAAATAAACTTGCACAAACATACTTAAGCAATCAAACATGAATAATTTTTTGATCATTGGTTTTTATCAAAAAAAAATTGATAATTTTATACGTGAATATTATTTTGCATATATACAGTATTCTTATAAAAAAAATACGCCAAAATATTGGCATCAAATATATTCTTCTTCTTTGGGTGCTTCTCCTTAGATGAGATTGACGACCATCTCACTGAGCATATATTTACGCTGAACCAGTGTTCATGGTTTTCATAAATAGTATTAAAAAAATACTTTCTTGTATCAGCGACACTATACATAATTAATTTTTTTAGTAATGCCTTAATAACCTTTAATAAAAAGTTTGAGTATCATATATTGACCGATTCTGTCAGTAAATCTCGTTATCTTATTATATCAGTCTATTTATAATAGACCTTTTGAAAAAACACGTTGAATGGAAAATTATCGCAACTCTATTGATATTTTCATATTAAAAAGGTTTCACTGACGCATCTCACCTGAGTCCTTTTTATCATAAATCCGTAGGGAAAGTATTGGAAAAAATATTAAAATATACAATTCAAATGAACCATATCCAATTTATATTCTCAAATATTTATAAAAGCCGTATTTTTTACCTAAACAAGTATATTGTGTAAAAATTTGATGCAATATATATAATATGTTTCTAGCAACTCGTATCCCACTTGTGTCTTTAAGTTTTTTTAAAAGATTTTTATCTTTGTTTTATGTGTGAATTAATTGGAAACCTCATCCAAGTTACTTGTCGAATATCTGTATTTTATGACAGTCGCTTTGACATAAAACGCAATATTGTTTTAGGGTTTATTTTTAGTTACAAAAGAATTTATATTTATGAGCATAACAACGACCAATTTTTGAGTCGTTTTCAAAAAAAAAAAAATTGATAGACTGTCGTTTTCATTCATTTTAACTCCTTTACCTTGCTGTCCCGAGCTTAACTTAGTTTTTTTTTGTGTGTCAATATGTGCGAGTTGTTTCGTCCTTTATTAGATCTTTCACGAAAAGAGCTTCTTGACACTGCGCGAAAACATTTTAACTGATATGTTTTGACGCACAATTTTCTCTTTGATCTTCCAAACAAATATAAATAAGCAAAAGAATACACCAGGACCCTTGGACCATTAAACCAACACAATATTTGCGAGTCCACAAATAATTGATACAATATGTAACATTTCAAACAAAGAGAAATACAGTAGATCGACCATTCATCATAAAGGCAAATACACTCACGATTAAAAAAATATGATTATATTTAACGATTGTTTGGCAGTTTATGTTTTATAATTATAATAATGCTGTACAAATGACATCCACCTCAATAAACATATTAACCATATTACTACCTTTGCCTATTAACTTGCTGTAGTACTTTGAGGGATTCGAGTAAACATATTTGCATTCATAAACAGAGATTCCTTTTAAATAATTATTTTGATACTCATACAATTTCTATCTGTCAATGAATTTGATTTACAATTATGCCGTTGATTTTTTTCAATTTTTTTTCTTTCAATTAATCAATGAAACGACCTCTAAAATGTTGTGAGTTCACAAACAAACTCACGTTTATTACACGCAGTAGTTTCAATTTTCAGTAAAGGCTCATCAACCACGTTGATGATATTCCGTCGCATGTTAATTTGATCAAATGATTTGCAATCGCGAATTTCTGAGGTCAAGTCATTAAGTCCTAATTTCCATCATCGCAATAATATTTACGAATTGTTTTTCTTAAATTTTATGATTTGGTGACATTTGAAAACCTTATACGTTTAAAAATAATAAGGTTGCATATTTATTATAATATTTTATTGCTACAGTGAAAAAGAGGTTTTGGTATTTTTTGAAGCTAACGGATATAAATATTAACGTTGTTTGATAAATTGTTTTTTTTTTCTTTCATTTCTTTGAATGAGAGATATTACGACTGTCAGAAAAAAAATATTTTTATGTTTATTTTGTTATTCAGCATTATATATATTATAAATCCAAAATAAAAGCCAAACAAAATTTAGGGCGTTTGATAAACGATTTCTTAAAAGTCAAATGTCAGCCTTTCGTCCTAGAGATCGTTGAATTGTTTATATTATGTTATTATTTTGAATAATACATGGTAAAAATCTGTAGCACTACCTCTTTATAAGGTTACATATAATAAGCTGTCATTTTACATAATTCAGTAATTCACTTTTTGGAGCTATTGAAAAATAAATTATTGAAATAGGGTTATACTAATTCTTCCGGTTAAATCACACAAAAAAGTAATACTCATTTGGATATAAATAATAAATAATGTGACCTGAAAATTTTCCCTCTATCGTGTTATGTAATCACATAAGTCTGCAAACAAATATTTTTTTTTCTTAACGTACATTAAAAAAACATAAAACATCTGGTCCAACTGTTCAATAAATTTGGATAGTTGTTCGTGAATGTAAATAAAATCAATTTTACTCGAAATTTGGTAATACACGTGCCATCGTGAGTCTACAAGTGATTACTGCTATAAATTATAAATTATTCGGTTATAAATATTGACTAATGAACATAAGGCGATTATAAAATTAATTAAATTTATATGTACGATTAAATACGATACGCGATTATTTTGTCTCTTTATTTGATACACCATTACCAGTTACATGTTACCTTACGTTATAAGGTTTTTTGATTGTTAATACAACATATAATACAAATAAAAATATTAAAGCACTGAAAATAAACAAAATTATGACAAATGAAAAATACATCGCTTTTTCTGAATTCATGTTTTCTTCATTTTTTCTCGTGTCCTCCTTCAACCTTGAAATGCTCATATTATGCTTTTGGATAGATTTAAATAGTTTGCTTATTGTGATATTTTTCTTCGCTATTTCATTTGTGAGCATTAGATTTTCATTTAGCATATTCACTAAAGTTGTATTAAAATGTGTTATATTCGTTTTTAATGCAACCATAGAAGTATTTTGTTCTCCAAGATTATCGACCAGTTCCTGGTTAATTTTTTTTGTTGTTTTTAATTCCTCATTCAGGACTTTACTCGTCGACATGAAATCTTCAAGCCTCTCATTTTTGACCGTAATCAAGCTGGAAATATTATCATTTTTTTTGATGAGGTCCTTTTTTAATTCAGTATTTTCTGTAATATATTTATGCATGTTTTGTAGCTCTGCTGTCATTTTTGAATTGTTTAAAATGTTTATTTTCAACTTGTTTTCAATATTTTCAGCGCAAGTGTTGTTCGCGTTCAATTTGACTATACTTAATCCCTGGGCTACGTATATAGAGCCTTCGGTATCGAACCCAATACTGTTCACACTGGAGCCGATTCCTTCCACCTGAACAGGAGCTTCATTTCCTGCATGAACCACGAAGAGTCCTTTGTCACTGCATACGTAAGTATTGCCTTTCGTGTCTGTGTTAATCCGATTTATATATGAACCTAGAATAATTTTAATTACACTTTAAATTGCCTCAAAGCTCAAAAGCACGAAAAATAGAAATAACTGTGAATTTTAATGTGTTTATAAAATGAAAAAATTCCTACATATTTTTTGATGCATTGGTTCCTAATTAAGAGTTTCAAAAATTTTTTTTTCATTGTTTGGTATACTTACGAATTATATTTGTGTACCATTCCTGAAGTTCGTAAGGTTTGATTTCTTCAGATTCCCGTTTATCATGTATGTAAATATACTTCCCATTTTCATATTGAATAGATCTGTGCACTTTTTTTTCATTGAACCAGTAAATGATTCCATCTTTGTCCATTTGCATGTATTTGACATATATTTTCTGAAAATATATAAATTAAATGTATAAAATGTAAGCAAGCTCAGTCTTTATTGAATTGATTTTTCAAATGTTTTTTTAAATATATTTTTTGACAATTATTATTTTGAAATAACCATGGAAAATTCGACATCTCTTTTTGCAGTGGTACTCTCTTGGGGCTTATGGTATACCCCTGTAGTCGTGAGGATAACTAAGTTTTTATGGGAATCAAGCATGCAGTCCAGGCATTCAATTCTCCTGCCTAAACCTGAAATTAAAATAAATAATGAGAAAAAGCGTTGATTTTTTCGGGCCAAGCGTGGGGTTCAAAATCACTTCTCGTGGTGATCGAGATAATATATTTTAGTCCTTTTGATCTGTTATTGTTACCGATAAACTTGTGGCTTATAAAGCCACGGTGGCCGATAGCATTTGAAGTCAAAGCTCGATTAGCCGGAAGTGTGGATTCGAATCACACTTGATGTGACCAGAATTTTTATTTCAGCAAGAAATAATTACATACTAAACGATTTTTATAAAAAATGAAGGAATACTATGATAAGAAGTAATGTGTTCCACAAGGAGATTTTTTAGGCATATCAAATAAAAACGTACTTTTGAAAATATTGTTAAAAGAAAAGGGGCATTTGGATCTGATATTTGGTAAAGTCATGATTTGGGATTTTGTATTATTGAACAATTACCGCCGACATCTGATATTTGGCCATCCGGTGTGAATTTATGAAGTTTTTTATCACTTATGTAGAGTATGTTCTTGTGGTCGTCCACCACAATTCGGGATCGCACTCTTCCAGCTGCCACCAGCACAGTCTCTTTTCTGTAAAACACTGGACCAATGCGGACACACTCATCGAGAACATCTGCCCCAATGCTGATATTTATTAGGCTACATATTGCAACACACACTAGCGAAGGCTTCATTTTCCACTGAAAAAAATACATTTTATATAATTTGAAAATAAATTTCTAATTGTTGATTAATAAACTAACACACCCTATAGTCAGATTTTTTTTTACTAAAGGAATATTTGAACTTAATACATGTGTAAGTTCCCGGAGACTACTAGACTGTTTTCTCTAAAAAAACCGTGCACAAATTGAGATATGATCAGTGAGATGGTCACAAACTTCCTCCGAGGAAAGGCACTTGAAGACGAAGAAATATTTCTGGTGTTTAACTTTTGAATTTATCTGTAAATTTTATATCAATGTTTTTTTTTATGGGACACATTGGTAGTCATGTTCTCAAATGTATATATTTCATTTTACAGTTACGTCGTAATTTATGTATCGATGTTGTAGACAGGCCTTGAGAGCGCGAAATCGCGGAAATATTCATCAGTCAATATTTCTCGCAAGATACTAATCTATTTAATCTCATATTAATTATGCTGTCACAAGTCTTGCCGAAGGTCGTAAAAAATCTACAGGACAAAGCCATATCGAATGTAACCGATTTCCATGATCTACAGTATAATTATAAATAATTTATATACAGACCTGCACTCTATTACATTGTTTTGTATCTGCTTATCTCCCACGCAACTCTTCTTGCTTACACTTATTCATATGACCAAACCAAAAGAGCACCACTGATAATGTGACCACTCAGCGTGAAATAAATTCTATGTATTTAAAATAATGATTCATGTACCATAAAACACCACAAATGCGGTTAAAATACACATCCTCTTGTATTCCATTAAGTCAACTGAATACTCGTGTATAGCACATGAGTATTTAAAATAAATCGATAAAAATATATTTATAAATATTTCCCGAGAAAATTAGAAAATATGCAATGAATCGGATCCAATTCGCCCCTACACAAGGTCCAAATAATTTTAAATTAGCAGACGTTGTCTTGTGCCAGAAAAATGAAATGAAATATGTTTTGTGTTTTTGGATCTTTGTAACAATTACCAATATTAATTGTCACAGACACACATTTTTTAAATGTCAAAATCATGTAATTTTTGATCAATTATAATAAAGTATTATTAAATTGTGATGATGGCAACATTTGGCTGGTACAGCATTCATGATAGGATTTGTACTCAATAAAAGGAGCTCTTCAAGTTAAAGTTCTGTAAAGTATTAATACAAGTATATTTTATTATTAAAAGGCGGATTATTGTCCTAGTACTTTTATCAACTCAATCCGTTGAGCATAAATTTTGAATTCTAGATTATAAACTGAAATTGTTTATTATCAGATTAAAACCTGAAGTTTAGGCTTATTTACTTTGGCATATTTATTTATAAAACTAATTTGTATGAATAAGTGTACAAAGTGCCATCTGTGTACCAGTATTGCATAATATTACATTAAATTTCTATTTTGTCAATAGATGTCACTGCACAGCATTATTCCAAATCCTTGAATAAAACAAAACATTGTTTTTGCTTCTTAGTTTTATAAAAAAAAAATGTGTTTAAGAAAATAAATAGTTTCATATTGCAATTGGATGAAAATGAAATAAATATATACAAAAATCAAATACGTCAGATGAGACATCTAGTTTCTACGAATAAAAGCATTATGGCGGAAATCATCTGATAAACCAATCAAATGCATAATTTAGATTTAGATTTATATCGATAGATGTCAGTAATTGTTAAAATAATAAAAGTCGTCAAGCAGAATGAATGCGCTGATTTATTGAGGTTCATTTACTTAAATTTCGAATGATAAATAATTTGCAACAAATATTAAATTTATTCATTAGTATCACCAGTTTTCGATTGGACTGCAAACAAAACGTATCATGTCCAAATCGAATCACGCTTCTGCCGCATCACAGAACAGGTTGTCTTCGCTGCCCCACTTCCTGTTTCCTCTGTGGGCTGGTTTCTCGTACAAGTCGTAGAGGGCGACGAGCTTGGCGCCGCCCCCGCCCTCGCGAGCCTGCAGCACGTACTTGACGATGTCGGGCATGGTGCTGCTGGAGGGCACGAGGCGCGGGGCGGGGGCGGGCGCGGGGGTGCAGGCGGGCGCGGGCGCGGGCCGGTTGGGGCACAGGTGGTGCGGCACCAGGTCGGCGGGCGCAGTGCGGCGGGGCGGCGAGCGCGGCGGCAGGCGGCAGGCGCAGCGCGCGGCGTGCACGCAGGCCGCGGGGGCAGGCGGCACGGGAGGACGCCGGAAGGACACCACGAGCGGCCGGCGAGGGTCTCCGGCGGCCAGCAGCCGCAGCGAGGCCTGGCGCGAAGACCCTCCTCCACCACCACCCCCACCACCACCGCCACCCCCAGACTGCGACAGGCTGTGCGAGCGCGTGGGCGACACGCTGCGCGGCAGGGACAGCGTGGAGTAGCGCCGCGCAGGGGCGCGCGCCCCCCTCCCCGCCGTGTAGCGCGACAGCGTCTCCTGAAAACGCATCACAGTAAAACCTCGATATCTATAATAATAATATCCATTATGTGTGTGTGTGTGTATGTTTCATTTTTTGGTTCTCTATAGAATATCTCAAAAGATACAACGCTGATTTTTGCATTTTGCATTTGCATGTAAGTTTTTCCGCAGTTATGTGCCGAATTTCAAGACGATAAGACGATAGACGATTTTCATTCTTAAACTAATTGAATAAAACTATGAGAGTTTCAATATGTACGAATTATAAGATTCTGTTGTTCACCGCGAGAATTTCAAATAAAGAACAGTGCAGCGAAAGTGATTGTGTTTGTGACACGAAATGTGACACAAATGTCAAGCAATGAATTGGAAGGAAAACGTGAGCAGCGTCTTCTTAAAATTCAAGTACGTGCATCGACCTCAAGACAAAAAGAAACTGATGCACAGCGGACGCTGCGTTTGTCTTCAAAGCGAGTGCGTGTATCCACATCGAGACAAACAGAAACAGAAGAAACAATAAGACAACTCACACAGGAGTGTTCGATAGCGCTCGCTGTCCCAGAAAATATTACTGCACACAATTGTGGATTAATGAATGTGACCGGTCGATTCTGCAATGCTTTTCATTTTCAAGCAGAAAAATTCAACGGTTGCTGTCACAAAGGTAAAGTGAAACTACCTGCAAGGCTTTTTTCCCCAGTATATTTAAAGGATATTATAGAAAATGTTTTTAATGGAAATTTCAAAAGAAAAATAAGGTCATACAATAACAGTATATCTTTTGCATCAATGGGAGCTAAATTAGCAGGTCCAGTGGCAAGATCAGGGCCATCCTCTTTCAAAGTTCAAGGCCAAATATATCACAGAACTTCGCACCTTCATCTAACTGATGGTGCAAAATGAAAGCAAATATTCATCTTATTGTTAGCCAAACATATGTTCAAACACTATTGCATCGTTCATCGAATACGTCATTCTATGACAGGCTACATTTCTAGTAACGATATAATAGCGGGAGGGGATGTCCGTTAAAGCCGAAAGTCCGTTATACAAAAATTGGTTTCTAATAAATCAAAAAACTTTTTTTTAAAAATACACTGTATGTATTAACAAAAAAATCTTAGTAAATGTTATTATCTACGATTTTGAATTGATGTTTTTATTTTTGAGTTAGTTTGTTATAATTTTAAAATTGAATATTTTCACATTTCAGTATAAGTGTGCTTAGAAAATAAATTAATTACTATGACAGCATTGTTAGGTATTATATAATGCCTAACAGCGCTTTGCATGCCTCTGAGAAATGAGCTGTAATTTATTCAATTTTGGTCGGAGCTACGCAATTTAAGAAATATCGAAAAACCGGAATACAGTAATACCCTGCTTTACGCGAGGGATACGTTCCGGAAACAATCGCGTTAAGTGAAATTCGCGTATATCGGGGTTTACGATTAAACATACATGCATAGTCAAAACTTAATACAAAAAAATAAGAATCATTTGAATCAATCACTTTAATTTTAAGAACACATTATGCAGTATTGCATGTTAAATTTACTGAAAAATACATTTATTGTCTTTTGGGTAGCGTTTTTTTTACGTTCTTGTAAAATACGTTCATAACACCCAACGCTGTTTTTAATTGTTAAGAGAAGTCAATGACTACATTATGGTTTTGGCTATTTTTATTGTGATTTCGCAAATAAAATATTTTCAGTGTAAAGTACCTTGAAGGCGTTTCGGAATTTGTTGGACATGATGTTGTAGAGAAGCGGATTGATGCAGGTGGAGAGGTAGTAGAGGACGCCGGAGAGGTACGTGAGGCTGCTGTACAGCATCTCGATGCTGGGGGACTTCAGGGAGTTTCCGTGGATGGCCAGCAGGCGTTGGGCGTGGAAGGGGGCCCAGCATATGAAGAACGCCACCACCACAGCCACTGGAACAGCCAAAACTCGAAAAAATAAACGACAAAATATATATATATAGAAAAATATGGACTTTTTGTTTGTAAGCACCTTCGGCTCTCAAAGACAGGTCCAAAGGAGCCATTTATTTGCAAAAGTAATCACAAACAAAAACGTTCAAATTAATAGCCAATCTAAGCCAATTAACCTAACCTAACCAATGAACAGAAAGTCGAGTCCAAAATTTGTCCAAATGGTAATGTCATCAAAACAGGGAAAAATGAAATGATCAATGCTTCATATACTGAATGGAATAAAATAAAAAAAATTAGGAATAACATTTTTTTCCCCACTGGAGTCTCTTTTATTCCTTCTTTCATTCACAGCCTCAAATAAAAAATGGAGAAAGAAAACAAAAAGCTGAAATAAGCATTGCATCAACGTATGATGCATTTTTGTAAATGCGGAAGAGGCAGTATATCACAGGTTACGTACATATGTATATATATGTATATATATAAATTAAATAATAAGAAATATCTTGAAAGTATGTCTTCTGTCTTCATGCTTCCTGTACAGGGGGTAAGTCATGAAGACGTAGTCACGGTGGAAGGGAGAGGCTCGCTTGCTGAGCCCTCTCCAACTCCTCCTTATTTCTTTGGGTCGTCTCTGTGTTCTGCTTGCCAACATGGACGGGATCAGATCCTGAATAATCAGATCAGAATAACTTGCCTAGCATGTTGACCACGTGCTTGGTGGCCTTGGAGTGCATGTCGCGGTGGTAGTTCTTCCGGCCATCCCCGCCTGCCACCTCCCCCGGGGGACCTGCGCTGGTCTTGGAGACTCGATGCTGAAAATGTTAATTAATACTTAAATCAAAATAATAAATGAATCTTTTGATTGGTTAATATAAATCACTGAAATCACATAAATTTTAAGGTTTGATTAGGCGAAGTTTCACTCAAACCATAAAGCACAATTTTCTATCTTAAACATCTGCAAAACGTAAAAGATTTATGAATGCGATTCTTCGCGTTATCTCTAATGCCGTATTATTAATCTCATGAAAAAGTATAAATTCAGGCATTTTTGCGTTTTCATTTAAAACTTTGTGGAAAGACTGTCGATACGTGATTTTCCGGTAACACTCAAACTAACTTTATTACAGTGTTTTTACCTTCCTTGTGGTGAATAGGGCTTCCTTGGAGCTTAAAATGAAAGCTTTAGAAATACGGTTTGTGGCAGGGGCGCAAACCATTGACTAAGAGAATACATTTTTTGTAAACAACTCCCCACTCTGTTGTGTGTGAAGGATTGGTAATGGAGTAGTGGAATTATTTTGGAGGGATGTGATCTTTTCGAGGTGGGGGGGTTCCTGATATTGCTTCTGTGGCTTGCTGCAGAAGGAGTAGCAGATCTAAACGCCCGAGCTTTGTAAGGAAAGGATTATACAGGGTGTCCAAAAAGAGTATCGGGTGATTGTGAATAGTGACCGTTATTGCGATATGCTGCAAACATTTTTGGGCCCAGAGTTGCAGGAGTTTCAAAGTTTTAACGGGGCCACTTGCTATACATCCAATCGATTGATTGGATATATGGAAAGTGCTATTGGGCAGCAGCAATACGCAGACTTTTCATTCCAATATAAAACTGCGGTGTAGAAGGACCCGTGGACCCACTACACTATTTCCCCTTAGAAAACCATGAACACTGTTGGCAGCCCGTTCAAATTATTGTGTTTTGTGTCATAATAGTTGGAACCAACTGGGTCCGCATGTGGGTTGGTAGCTTCTTCTGGTAAAGTTGGTAAGCTTTTTTTTTGTGGGCCCTTATGGGCAGTATTTGAGACGTCTTCAAGGGGAGACGAGCATCCCAACCGAGTTAGTATACCGCCGCGAGTTCGGATGATTAAATAAGTAGCTTATAACAAAGTAATAATGTTTGAAATTTATAGTAAATAAGTGTTTTGTAAAATGATAAACGAGTATCTAATAAAAAGTTGATTACACGAATAAAGTGTTTGAAATTACCTACTATACAGTCCACTAATTATTCACAAACTCTTGTGAACGAATCTCGAAGAAGTCGAACGACTGCTAAATAATATACAACAAACACTGGGTTCGTCCAGAACGCACAACTCCGAAGAGACACCAAACTGAAGACGATACACAAGGCCATCATTGACCTCGCCCACTCCTTCCAAATCTCCACCCCCTTAGTCCCAAGCCCATATATCAGTTCCCTCCTCGACTACAATCTCGAGGACTGCCTCTACCAAAAAAGGCCAAAAGCCATCCCCCCCCCCTCCACCCACACACCACACCACATAACCCCACGGTGACACCGAGTGAGAATGCAGGCGTTTAAGAAGAAAAAAGCCACAAACGATAGATAGATAGCATGAGTATATGCTTGAGGTACTTGATGAAAAATAAAGTTGTAGGTGGAGTTTGGGCTGACCTGCAGCTTCCGGACCTTGAGCTCCACGCTGTGCGAGACGGAGCCGCGTCCGGCGGCGCGAGGCACGCGCAGCTGCAGCGCGATGAGCACGTACAGCGCGCTGATGAGGGACATGGGCGCCACGAAGAACAGCACCGTGCTGACCTCGAAGGCGTGCGGGATGATGAGGCGCGCCATGTTGCAGTAGGAGTGCACGCACGGCCTGCCAGGCCCGTCCTCCGAGTGCTGCTGCACGATCCCGAAAGACATTGCCTGAAAACCACCCCCATCAATGAATAATCAGGAATACAATTTTTTTTGGATTGAACGTCAATATTACCTATTAACTAATATGATTTGGCACATTAGTTCATATATAGAAGATGATTTAAAGAAACTCTCAGAAAAATATCATCGTGATTTGTGTGGGATTTGAATCCACATCCCCTGGCTTACATGGCCGGTGTACGAACCTTTGTACTAACGAATCACTTCCATTTATCGAGAATTTCTTACAATCATACTCTACATATGAACCAATGTTTCTTTAAATCATCTTCTATATATGAACTAATGTGCCTTATCATATTAGTAAATATAATAAGCCCGTAATGGGTAATAAATACGCATCTGATTGACCGATCCATAACATAGATATAAATATTACCTATATTATTGATTTATGTGAAGACCGTCTCACAGGAAGTACGATTTTGCCGATACAGGTTTTTTTGATTGATAATGATTGAAGAAACTCTCAGAAAAATATCATCGTGATTTGTGTGGGATTCGAACCCACATCCCCAAGCTTTCATGGCCGGTGCATTTACCAATTATCCCACACAAATCACGATGATATTTTTCATTTTTAAATATTTGTAAAAATGTACTTAATCATTATCAATCAATATTGCCTATTACGGGCTTCTTATATTATTACTAATATGATTAGGCACATTAGTTCGCACATAGAAGATGAATAAATAAATCCATTAATCGAGAATTTTTAACAATCATACTCTACATATGAACCAATGTGCCCAGGCCAACCAATATTTAGTGATTTGCAAGCACTGGACTTTTTGATCAAAGTAACAAGTGACTTTTTGATCCAATCTGGATATTATTTTTAAAAAATCTATAAATTTAGCCAAGACGCGCACCTTCATATATGTATGTCTATTTTTTGGATTGAACGTAAATCAAGTGCGTATTTATTACCTATTACGGGTTTTTTATATTATTACTAATATGATTAGGCACATTAGTTCACACATAGAAGATGATTAAATAAATTCTCTGAAAAATATCATCGTGATTTGTGTGGGATTTGAACCCACATCCCCAGGCTTATATGGCCGGTGTACTGACCATTGTACTTACAATATCTAGCAAGGTGTGGTTTTTTTTCTCATATATACTACAGTGCTATTTTCAATAATTTCGTTGTTTGTTCCAGGAATCACAATTGTTAAAAAAGTATATTATTTAAAAACATTTTACAGTAAAAAAATATTTTTAGTTATCTAACCAGAACATCCTTTATCTATTTATGAAAAGTAGAAACTGGCCTCGTGGGACCCTATAGAAACATTTTTCATGCCTGAAAAGACATTTTACTATTACAGATAAAATAACCTAAAGCGAAGGCCCTAAAAAGTCAAACACATCTATTTCATGCAAAATATTAGATGTTAAAAATCCTGTCTTTAATGGTAAAAAAGAATATTTTCGTTATCTTTTTTAAGTTGTCTTCTCTCGAAAATTGCAAAAAAATTGTTTCATATACAAAATATAGAAACATAAGATAGCATGTTTTTTTACTCAGTGGGGTTTATATTCTATTGTTATCAGGAATAACATTTTAAATAAAATACTTTTGTGATTTTTGACGGGATTTTGAAGGTTGGCGAAACCGATTACCAACAAAATTAAATACGTGGAGAAATCGCAAAAGTATTTTATTTTGAAATATTTGATTTAACATTTTTTTAATTTAAAATAAAAAAAATCCTTATAATGACCTCATTTACACCACTATAACTTGTACTTAAGCCTTTTACTATGCATAGAAAAAAATACAGATTTATTGCATCTGAACAAAAGGCTTGCAATAAATAACCAAATTGAACAATCCCTACCTAGAACGGTCATATCCTCTTGGGTTTTTTCAACAAAGGGTTGGGTATTATTATTTTAAAAATTCTACGACCCTTGTACCATTTTTCACTCCAGGGTATTCAGGGTATGGCGGTACACACGACCAAAAGGATATTCGTAATAGAAAACTTGGTGTTACGTTACTTATTAAAAGGTCAAAACCTCGTGTCCCACAAAAGGATAAAGTTACATCTGTGTTTATGAAATATACGTATTTTCATCAAAATGCAGCTATAATTTTTAAAACTTAGTATCAAATATTATTTTTTTTAAAGCAAGTATCTCAGCAATAAAAAAATGAATAATTTTTCAATAGTGTTCATTTTGTTAATAAAACATAGAATTACGATAAATGTCTGAAATATGTACAAAAATTTCTTCCATTTTTGGCTTGTAGAAAATGAAAAAAATATTCTTCGATAGCTTTGAAATGAAATTTGAAAACCACCCCATAAAGAATATCTGGATGCCATGAATCAGTTCGGCCTGACCATAGGCTGGTACCGTGTTGTCGGAAAAGCAATTTTGCAAAGAGAAAATTTATGAGTTTTTACATCATCTAAAATCTTTAGTACAATACATATACGAAAATATAGTGTAAAATTATAAAAGTAATATATTAGTTATTTAAAATAATAAATATATTTTATATCTGCTAAGACCTGTTCATGCACAGCACTTGTTCCAAAAGTGGTCAATATCGACCCCCAGGGGTCGATTCCGCCCTGCAAGGGGTCGATGACAGCGAAAAATTAAATTGGGGGTCCATGAACTGTAAATGGGGGTCTACGAGAGTGGATCCCATTTAAGCAGGTCATCACCAAAATTTAGACATTTCGTAAATGTCATAATGCACCGAACACAGATTGTACCTGTGTACTTTATGACGAATCGAATTCGTTATAATGCCAACCTTCCACGTTGGCATTTCAAGTATTTAATTATATTTAAGATATTAAAATGGAATTCCACTAAGTACTCTCTGTCAAAAATATAGATTTTCTTAATGTTACTATATTTGCATTTTGTGTATTTTTAATTAATAAAGGTATAATTAACTTTACATGTATTAAATCCACTGTACAGTAAACCCTATGAAAGTGAGTTGTTCTATATAAGATGTCAAAAATATGTGTGAAGCAAGGCGAAATCAGGCAAACTCGACAAGGGGTCTGCAGGACAAAATAGTTTGGGAATCTATGATGTGCAGTGATGACGCGTCAAAACAACATCCTATCCACATCTCGATAACTTGGCACTCGTGATAACAAGTATCGATTTCAATGAAAAGGCTAGTATTTGGAGACTTACCTGCGGTATCGCCAGACAGAGTGCCAGCACCCATATTGCAATGATGAATTTGATGGCTCTCGATAGCTTGGACATGGTGTGCGACAGGAAAGGATGGCAAATGGCCACGTAGCGTTCCACGGTGAAGGCCGTGATGGTCAGCACCGTCGCATTGGCCGAAGTCTCCGCAGCAAACCCTTGGATCATGCAGAACGCCACGCCAAAGATGTAAGGATACTTGGACCAGATGGAGTACATTTCCGAAGGTAGACCGCTGATCAGCAGCAGCAGGTCAGATATCGCGAGGCTGAACAGGTAATAATTCGTAGCCGTGTGCATCGACTTATTCCGTGATATAACAATGCACGTGCTCACGTTTCCTATCACTCCGATGATGAAAATCTGCACATATATAATTGTTATCGGAATAACTATGTACAGTGGATCTCTGTACGGTATAAACTTGCTGGCGATATCTTCTCTTCCACCAGGTTCGTAGTCGAGACTATATGAGGTATTCTCTTCTGCTGTGGAGGTATTCATCAGATCGAAGTAGTCTGATAGAGACTGCATTTTTTGGTTCGGAGACATTGTTTTTATCACAATTATTTTAGATTCCTATCTATGATCATGTCATCATATGATCTTCTTACGTAACAATTAGAGTAAGGACGAATTTTAAATTAATTAAAAAGGCAGAGTTTCACAAGCGATACACCTATTGTGTCAGGCATTTATTTTTAACTATACGAATATTATTTGTAATTATTTTCCGTGTATATTTGTCACGTTACAAAGCACTTAAATTGTAGCATACTATCAAATTCTAAACTCAACAGTATATGAAGCAAGTCTTTCGTATACATTGTCCGGTGGATCGTGGGCTTGGAAATCAAAGCACGCATCACCGGCGGCTCTTAAAGTTGTAAACAGTTTGTATCTTTTCATGAAGTAACAAAGATTTTCAACAAATACATTCTTGAACCCAGTGAATATAATTCACGCTGAGATATCTCGGTAGGCATGGAATATGAGTGAAGGTCCTGATGAGCCTGAAAAAAAAAGAAATATCTATTAAAATTAATCTTTAATTTTTATTATCTTACATATCGAAAACGAAACCTAGAAAACATAAAAAATAATGTTTCAATGTTTTTTTTTTAAATTACCTAATTAAAATATTTTAAAGATGAATTAAACCTTTGAAATTTTGTCGTAACTTTAGGCAGCCTATGTTATAACTTTTGCTTGTTTGAGAACTTTTTCTGCGATTGATAATATTGCAAAATCATAACTAAATAAAAAAAACCCCCATGAACAATGGAGTCTTGTTTAACGCTCCTTCATATCTACTGTACAACGTTATAAAAAAAAAGTTTTAATTAGCATAGATATGTATATATATGCTCACCTGCTGTTTTATATTTTAAAAATATATAATTTTTTCGCGTTGTAAGAGAAAGCATTACACAAGGGTCCATTGTACTTGTTTTCATTAAAATAAGCAAAAAATATATATAAAGATCAAGACAGAAATAACCTCACAGTTGGCAGAGAATCTAAATAATAACTTTGATATTTAACAAGATTGAACTTTAGTGTCTCACATTACACCCGACTGGGACACTTAAGTTTTGTACAATATGACTGACAATTTTTTAGCATCAGACAAAAAGCAAGATGGCTACCGTAAAACTTAACGTCCCGTGAGAAACATTTGCCTCCTAAAGGCCCCCCAGTCGTGGAATTTAATGCGATTTTGATATCCCGTTGTCTTATCTAATACTGCACAGCCTGCTGAAAGCTTTCAGTTTAATTTAAAAAAACGTAAACCATATATTTTGAGTCAAATTAAGATACTTTTAAAAGCGAAACTTTTATGAAAAACTTCTTAAAATTTACAATTTTTACATTAACCTATATTATTAGCAGTCTTATAAAAAATAACTGTATGTTGATAATAGTGAGTTACGAAATATTCAGAATTATGAATAGGGCACCAAGACATTAATTGAAAATTTTGTTCAGATTTACTTAATACGTATTTTTTTTCATTATGAAATCTGTTTTTTTTTCTCATTCATTATTCTTTTTATTATCTGCTTGTAATAAAATGATAAACTTTTTAAAGCACGCATTCACTCTCGTCCCGAAAAATTCTTAGATTTTTCTCATTATTTACCATGTGAAGCGTTTGCCCAAAAACGTATTATTATGATAAATGTTTTATAATTTGATAAGACGGCGGTTATTTTATAGTAAGATAGAAAATCGTCACTTAATGGTAACATTATTCTGAAAAAATGCCATTTTTTAGCTAAACGTCGGCCTTTATTAACCGGAAAATAGGCATTGCAATTTATATGCTATTCGCTGTGCGTTCATGGCTAAAGGAAGTTGAGGCATGGAATTGAATCAACGAATTACTTTCTTACTTGTGAAAGTGAATATATTTTTAAAATGATATCAAATTAGTTCATATTACTAAAATGTATACAATATATTAATTAAGTTTTTCGAATAGGCTAAGGAAAACTTACAACTACGTACAACTTTAATGTAGTGTTTATATCTTTGATAAGGTTAATGTCGAAAACGTAACAATTGATGTAGAACCTCAATAACCAACACCATGGATATACTATATATATAAATGCATGGCTTTGCACCATCCTAGAATCCTTATTCACTTATACTAACAATTTTTTATTATGATCCATAGATTTGTAAAATACCTTGTCTCTGTTCAATAAAGTATGGGGTATTATATTTATTTGGGTGGTATGTGATATGAGAAATGTTTTTTTGTACTGGAATTAATATTTAACGCCATGGCACTATTTGTTATCTGTCAGTTTCAGGATTGTTTCGTGCTTTCTCCCCCGGCGCGCGTCCCGGTAGCTCTCCAAGAATAATCACGCAGGCAGTGCTATTGATATGTGAGGCTTTATGGAGCAGATGCTGTTATTTATCTAGATTTACTACTTTATTATCAAAGAAATTCAAGGCCTCTGGTAATTTGAATATAATATAAAACCTTCGTGTCCTCTAAAATCATGCTTGCACGTCGTGTCTAGACCGAAGATGCGATGTCTGAATTGTGTCACTGAGAATTACTCTACTCCGAATAAGTGCCATTGTGTAAATATAAGTCAAGATCCATCGATGTTATAGTGATAATTAGTGCTAAAGATAATAGTGAAAATTAAGTAACGAACAATATATTAATATGTTGAGTATCTTTGACAGAAATTTCTTTGTGGAATTAGAAATCAAATTTCATTTAGATTTATTTATAGCTTGCGTTTTACACACCAAATAAAGTCTTCTTTTTCACTATATTTAATTAATATTAGAATTGAAAACTACACTTAAAAACGTAACTAATAACTTTGTTTGTGCTTGCAATTAGCAAATCAATAAATTTCCAACAGAACCTATTTACATAAAGCTTAACTTAGCAAAGTTCTTGCCAATAAAAACTTGGCTAATATATAGTACTTACAATGTCTTTAGTAAGCTACAATCTCTTTAATGCTTTTACATAAACTTGCACATAAACTTGAATAGATTGTTTCATCTGCGAATAGTATTTTTACTTCAATCTTATTTAAATCCGAGCTCATATTATTATTTAAAATCAAATACAAATAGCTAAGTGCTTAGAAGCTTTCCGTTATTTTTGTTTTTGTGCGCTTTTGAAGTTATTTCGACCATCCATCAAAATTTTGATCTGTGTTTAATTACGGACGTATTAAAGATTTTGCGACTAGGGCAAAACCACAAAGGGTATTTTATCAAAAACCTCGTGTTTCACAAAAATCTAGGTCACCAACCCTTCGTCAAGATTACAGTAATTTACAAATGATTATTGGTTTCACTTTGTTAGGGGGAAAGGTGAGGGAGAAAGAAAGGGTGGAGAAGGGTAAACGGATGGAGATTCAATATATATCGTCACGTGTACCATTTCCAGCAAAAAATAGATGATAAAGGTTTAAACAATTGATTTGTGATTATTATTAATTTAAGATTGTATATAAGTACCTTATGTAGTAACTGTGTAGAGGGGTGGCATACAAACTACATGTTTATATTGTCAAGAATAAGGACTGTGCAGTGTTCGGGGCGATAATCGAATGTGGTAAGACAGTGAGACGAGTGTCTTATGAATACTTAATAAGGGTGATACTGCTTTAAACGTTTTTTATTATATACAACCAATTGGATATATTTATATTTATAAAGTTTACCAATTCAAAATAATAAAACCCAAAGCTGTATTTTGGATTACTGTGAGAAAATAGAACATCCAATATGTACGCTTAAGCTGGAATTCATGGTTTCAGTGCGCAATATACGTTATGAGCCTACCCTTAGGTGTACCTTATGAAAACATTACCCTGCAGGGTAGTTGGCTTCATCAACGGCTTGGAAAAATCTTACAATTGTTCATTGTAGCCTGCAACATTATGCTCTTTTAGTTCCATATAGAGTGTGATGTACTGTTTTCTGAGTTTTGATTTAAAGGTTGATATCTTTTTCTAGATTTACTTAACTAATATATTTTTATAATTATTTCTTTTATATATAAATTTATTTTTTTAAATTCAGTGTATTTCTTTCAGCAATACGTTAAATTTTTTTTATGTCTGTAAAAATTTAAATGAAAATTCTTAAATAAAAAAATTGGTTAAAATTTTAATGATTATCCTTTATCAAAAACAAGAATCTGAGATCTGTTTATATTTATGTTGATAGCATATTGTTAACTTGAATACACATTGTATACACGATGTTATTGTAATGGCAGATAAATACGGATTTAATAAAGTTTAATAATTTAATTGGTTTATTCATTGCATTGATTATAAAGTGCTAAATTAGTACCGTGTTATTTTCAACTTCATTAGTACAATTTCATTAAATGATAGGCAATAAACAAGGAAGTACCAAGCTTAATTATCTAAATGACCAATAAATTGTATAAAACACCAAAATGTTAATTAAAGCGGACCGCTGAAACTCGAATGAGGAGGCTTTGTTACAGAGACAATAGCATATGTGGCTGTTTTATAATATTTAAATAAAACTATTTTTTTATATTTCCAAAGATTGCAATTGCAAGATAATTGAATCATATCTTTTCTCAGTGACTTCCACTGTGCAAAAAAAAAATTCTCCATAAAAGAAAAGTAATTCTTCCTAACACAACTTCTGATGGATGTTTCATTTCCTCTCTGACTTTTGATATTGTGGCGCTCAGAAAGATAAAAATTAATGCAAATAGATTGTTTTTTTGATTTCACAAAAAAACCATACTTGAAAATGAAAAAAACATTTCTTCAGGGTAACTATTGGCTGGTAAAAAATTGAAGCAGATGCTCTAGTATTGTCAAAAGATCAAACAATCTCAATCATGTTTGTGTTTTTAGTTGTAATAAAAAAACTCAACGAAATTCGTAATTTTTTTTCCAAATAATATTAGATCTGGAAAAGAAAATGTGACTCAACCTGTTTCAATAAATTGCAGAGAAGACGCCGCCTGTCGATGACATAACATGCGATGGGCTGACTCTACATGGGATAGGTATTACTACCCTCTGGTCCTGAAATCAACCCCTCAGTCAGTGGTCCTGGTGACAGCTATTATAGCTGACGTGATAGTAATTTTTTAAACTGTTTTACTTGTTGGTTTAAATTTCCCAACGTTTCTTACCTCTATAAAAAAACACACATTAATAAAAATTTAGCTGACATTAAAACAATTTTACTTAGACTTTTATAGTTGTACGTTAGGTGAGGCCAAGTTATTTTAGTTTGATCTATTGTATTATATAAAAGTTTAAATATAAAACGATTTTAGAACTGTTACATGTAAACATAAAAATACTTGTTGAGGGACAAAGCATTTGATTCGTGAAGATCCATTATTATAATGATAAAAGTACCTTTGTATTTTGTCTTCACTTTGAGTTTATTAATATTATTTGCATTACTAGTTTCGTTCCAATACACCGGGTCATCATCAGATGCATAACTAAACTGAGAGTTTGGTTATGCATCTGATGATGACCCAGTGTATTGGGTCGAAATTAGTAATGCAAATTATTTTAATAAACTCAAAGTGAAGACAAAATACAAAAGTACTTTTATCATTATAATAAAAATACTTGTTGAAACTGTACCAGTTTGAATTAACAATAGCGATGTCGTGTAAGATCTGATTTATATGAATGTTTTGATAAAAACTGTATTCGATAACGATGTTATGTGAATCCGGATTTAATTGAAAGTCTTAGTTATATCTGTACCTATTTATGATAAAACTGTTTGCAATCTCACCAGGGATTGCTTCACCGCTAACGACCGAATCGGAAGATTGCTCCGAGGAGACTTGGGGCTAGGCTGTAACGCGTGGTTACCAGCAACAAGTCTGTAAACTCGTTTCCTTCAGAAACTGTAATTACTTTTCAGAGAAAAAAAATAAAAATATAAAAAAAAAAAATGATATCTTTAAAATTAGATCTCTTGAATATCTTTACTGGATTTCGCTATTTGTTACTCAAATGCAACTGTTAAGAAAAAAATATTTTTTAGATTTCAGGATATGTAATATTTATTTTGAAATTAATTTGTGATAGCTCTATGCCATCTTTAATATGTCAAGATTATATAAGTAGGCCCCTTTTTTAAATGTAGTAATAAAATCGTGCAGTTTGATTATTATGGAAAATATTTGAAAGGCTTTAAATTCGGATCAACTTTCATAACGCTTGATTTTTCAGGATAATGTAACTGGCGAAGTTTATTAAAGGTTTGCCCTGTAAAAGTGAACCTTCACGTGTAAAGTTTCTCTTTGCCCCGTTACGAACTAAAGGCAATTATTAAAAGTTGCAAAGAACAGGCATTCTAGAAAAGAAAATTAACCGTAGGTTATTTCCCGGAAAATAATATATCGAAAGTTTTTAATAAGCACTTACTGAGGCTTTAGAATGAAATAGTAAGAAGTGACATTATAAATATATATTTAATTGAATGTTATACTGCTTCGACTTTTACTATAACCATTGCTAACACATGTTATAAAATTTAAAAAGAATTGCATTTACTTTACTCATAATACTCAAAAATACAATGCTCGCATAATTTTTAGTTGTTTGTATGAACCACTTAAAAAACATGTTAAGTTTATAGCATTTATTTGTTACTTTTAAAAATATATATATGAAATTGATCACAATCTTTTAGTAATCTAAAATAAGATCTTGCAATTTTTGTAAGCAAAATAATAACTTGTTAAATAAAATACGAAAAGAAAAAAAGTCTACTGCGAAAATTTATAAAAAAATATAAAAAAATGATTGAAAATTAATGATACGATTATCTTCTTGTGAATTGTGCAGGATTGAGAAAAATACAAAAGATGAAGGTAATACATTATAAATAAAATAAAAATTATGTCATATGGAATGATGTAGAAAATGAGTCTTGCGTAACAAAGCCGCTGATAAATTCGAATTCATACATTTTCAACACAATTCGTAATATTTTACTCGTTCAGCTAATTAAACGATGTACAAACCAATGATTTGATAATATTTATCGAATCAGAAAAAACCCATTTGTCTTTTCCTAAAAATCGACGTGTTTCTCGTAGATATTTTCAAACGGAGACAAAAATGCTAACGAGATATCACAAATAAAGTGGAAATATCACACAAATATTTTTTATTTAAAAACATCAAAATGGAATTCCACCAAATACTTTCTGTTTTCTTTCGTTGTCTTTCGGTTACCATGTTTTAATCATTTTCAGAGGTTTTTGAAGAGGAACGCCCAAAAACTCCGAAACAATATAAAGAAGATAAAAAAAATATCTAAAAATAAAAACTTTTCATAGTCAAGTCCTGAAGTGCCCAAAGGACATGGTTGAATGTTTTATTACTATCTTACGCAACTTTCACGGTCCTTCATCATGCAGAAGAGCGGTACATTAGATTACATTCAGATTTTTATCTTCAAAGTTTTCCGAGGCGGAGCACGGAGGGCTTGCAGAGTCGAGCGCACTCGATGCAAATTTTCTTATTGGATTTTGCTGGCGATTTTCAGGAAAAAGAAGCCAGAACGTGGGCCGAGTTCAAATAAAGGTTCATTTGATTATGCCGATGCAGTGCACACGAAGACTTGCACGTGCATATTGCTAATGATGCAGCCTGGTATGTGCATTTAAAAAAATATGTTTGTGAGCAGTTAAGATGGGAAAACTCTACATCACTGGTTCCCAAAGTGGTCAATATCGACCCCCAGGGGTCGATTTTGCCTTGTAAGGGGTCGATGACAGCGAAAAAATTAATTGGGGGTCCACGAACTGTAAATGGGTTTAAGCCATTAAAGCAGGTCATCACCAAAATTTAGGCATTCCGTAAAAGTCATAATTGAACACAGATTGAACGTATGTACTTACATAATAATGCAGTTAATCCTGCATTATTGACTATCGCAAGAAGGTTTTTGATAGCTTTTCCATCTTCATACTACATGGAAAAGGGTTTCAGTGCAGTTGTCAACCTTCTTACAAAAAAAATAAAAAGTAGTTCAATGTTTACATACCGACGTAAAATATGGCGCACCTGTATATCGGGTATCAAAAATATGTTTGAAGATGCTGAATTTGAAAAAATTCAATATTAGCAAGGCAGGAGTCTACGAAAAACAGGAAAACTCGACAAGGGGTCGACGGGACAAAATAGTTTGGGAACCTATGCTCTACATCAATACAAACATTCCCTAGGCGAAAAGTCTAATAAGATTTATGCTAGGTTTTTAAAAAAAAATGTTAACTGTGAGTGGTTCTTTGAATCAAAAAAATGACTATTATTTGTAAATATTCTTAAATAATAAAGATAGGCTCAGCAAGTCATTGAGTGTTTTTGAAATATTTAATTACCAGTTTGAGATATACACTTGCAAAATTGATATGTGATTTGAGTTTCTAACCACTAAACTAACAAAGCTTCTGTTTGGATATAGTAAACATAAAGTGATGTATAATAATAAAAAAAACAACAAAAAAAATCATCATAATACACCTTTTTAATGCACTTCATTGTGAGTCCGGATATAAAAAATAAAAGTGTCTATAAAACAAACGTAAAAGTACAAGCTATCTTGATTTCTTTCTTTTTTCTTAGTCGTTTTAATAGATTTTCTCGTGGAAAATCCCTTGTAATGAATGTGGGGTTCTTTATATTACGCTGAGGTATTTTCCGAGTCTTACCCAGTATATATGATTTAGATTAATCCGGTTATGTATGAACTCTTGTTAATGTACGTACTTACGAAAGATAATACAGCCGCTGTGTGTTTCTGTTTTGGGACAAAGTTAAACAAGAAATAATATTTACTTCTTTAATGTTATGAATGAAAAAAAAGCTGGTTTATTTAAAAAAATACAAGGATAAAAAAAATTGCTAAGGAAAGTTTTTGATAAGATTTTTATCAAGCTTATTTGTATATTATTGATTTTTGTGAGGGCCGTCTCACAGGAAGTACGATTTTGCCTATACAGGTATGATTGATTGATAATGATTAAGTACATTTTTTCAAATACATATTGAAAATTGATTAAAGAAACTCTTAAAAAAAGAGTATTCTAAGAGTTTTTTAATGAATTTTTATTATTTGAAAAAATGTACTTAATCATTATCAAGTTTATTTATATTTAAAATACTATCTTTAATGTGTCTAATAACATAACAGAGCAATCTAAAGTGAAAAGCAAAACTAGTTTTCATTAGTTTCATATGAATATCGTGTACTGTGGTTTTTTTGTTTATTCAATAATAATCACTAGTGCTTAGCAATTTTTTAATTTCGTATATTAAATAGAGCTATTTTTTAAAAATGCTAGATATCGCGCCTTTTGTAATATGGTAAATAATAAATATGAAAGTACACAAATCGTAAACTAAAAATGAACTTTTCCAATATCCAAGGAGTATACAGGTTTTTAGTAGTTGTGTAAGTATTGATTGGTAAAACGTTATTTATGTTAAAAGTTATTAGAGGAAGAATAAACTTAGTTCGTAGTAGAGAAAGCATAGATTATGCAGGAGAAGGAGTTATTACTGGTCTCGACCTTAAATAAGGCTTAAGGAGTTACAGGTTAGGGCTCGAGATTAAAACTGTAGTCTACCGTGTTAGTTACGAGATTTAAATGCTGATTATTTAAGTCTGGGCTTAAATTAGGCTTAAAGTTAAACCCTACAAATGATTCAGTTCATTAAGTTACGATTTTGGTGTTGATTGATTTTTGTGGTTGGTTATATTTAAAATAAATAAATATTTTAATGTCTGATCGGTGAAGAATAATTACAAAAGGTAGCTTATTTTGTAAACTGATTAGGAAAAAGCTAACAACTGTCTACAAAGCAAACACATGCAAACAAAACAAAACCATGATAAAACGTTAATTAATGATAAGTACATGTAATCAGACATCGAAAAAAAAATTAATATCTCAACTAGAAACAAATATATTACTTTAAACTCTATCCAAAATAAACAACATTTGTGTTGGATATATTTATCCTGTCACTTATATGAAAGTTAATAAATATAGTAATTAGATCAGTGTTTACTTAAAATAAAAAAAATATCACAAGAAATACGTGTCATAGTTAATTCATTCCCTTTCGCGATTATAAAGTGATAGCATTTATTTTTCCAGGATAATTTTAAAAGGAATTTTTTTTTATTAAAAAATACAAAATTAAAAATGTAGAATTTTTATCATTGGTTTTGTATGTAATTGAGGCCATTTGCACTTTTTAAGGAGGTGAAAGCTTAAATAATATTTATATGGTAGTTTCTTGAAATATTGCAAAAAGACCCATCAATGATGGTCATTTTTAATGAATTTTCATTATAAAGGTTCTTGAATGCAACATTTATATCAACACCGACACGTTGAATGAAAACTTATTGGTAAACATCAAAAAAAAATATGAACTTAAATGACACAATAAAATATGTGGCAACATACAATATCCACTATGTATATTTAAATTATTTTATTTAAATTTAAATACAATTTGTATGTAGGGTGATTCTATAATTTACATAACTCGTCGCACACATTTTAATATTAAAATCTAAAAATATTTTGTTGAAATAAAAAAAAGGGTGACTGTAAAATGTTCCCATTGTTGCAATGTAATTTATTCATATATTTTTTTACGTTTACACATTAAAATTAAATATAATTTTATTATTAAAATAATATCTGTGTGTAGCGAAATAAAAAGTTATCACATTAAAGTATCCCCATCAGAGTAAGCTGATTCTCTCGTTTATATCTCCCGTAGCCTAATCAAGACCCCACCTTCGGAAAAAGCACCAGGATTGGCCATCTAAACGTGAAATATATCGGCAGATAGTCGCCGTCCATTCGGCTTTATGTAGTACTAATGGACATCTAACGGACCCCCCTACCTACCTACCTTCTCGCAAAGCTGATGATTTCATTGAGTGTTAAGTTTATTTAACAAATTAAATAAAGTCTATCGATTTCTTCTCACAACAAAAGCGTAAAGTATCAATCGTTTTAAGTTAATTTTCTGCTTTGAACGCTATCAAATCAACGACATATTATTGTTTAAATGTATTCGAAAGTTTTTTTTTTTAAATAAATTTAGTACCTTGCTACTATGTACAAGGTTTGCCATCACAATTTGGAGAAATTTTCCAAACTAGTGTAGCGAAATTGTGCTATACATGGGAGTGACTGAAGCTACACCCCCTGGTTTATCCTCTTTATGGTTCTGATGACATGTTTCAAGAAGCCATCCAGTGACTTCATCATCTGTGGGTGTCTCGCCACTGACTTCAGGTCTTCCAGGCACAGGCCTCCAGTTGGTGTCTCTGAAGGCTAAAGATGGGGCATGAACTTACAAGGTGGATCATTGTTTGTGGAATAATATCATCACAAGGGCATGTGTCGTCACCACTCGTCAAGTGGAACCTGCGGAGATAACTTCTCATCACTCCATGACCCGTTAGGAGCTGGGTTGATTTAAAGCTAATCCCGCATTCGTAGGTTGGGAGACGTTGGTGTATGATAATATTTTTTCATGGTTTTGTGCTACGTTTTAGTCTCAGTACTGAAACCATCTTTATTCTAAAGTTCGTTGATTTCAATATTTTTGAATGTTACTAGATGATCTTCAATAATTACTTGATGGCGTTCTTTCTTTAACGCTGTGCTGCATTGATATTTGTATCTTACTACGTTTCGATCCAGCTACTGGGACCTTGTTCAGGAATTTTTATACACCTCTGAAGTTGCACATGTAATACAAATGGCTGCCAAAACCTACTCAAACTTCTAATCAATAATTACCGTAAGTATCCTAAGTGATGCTTTTAAAGTAAACTCTCTTTTAAGACATTATAACGACAGCACTGTCAATTCTTTGTTTACAATGTAAAATATAAAACATCAGCTTTTAAATCAAGTAGCGCGTTATTAAAAAATAATTATTTGAAATTGGGTAAATGTTTGTTTATTATTCTCTGAAAAACTGAAACTCTGTGTTAGTACACGTAAATTGGGCTTGGCTGGTAACCTGTAGATAACATTATTGAAGGTCATTTATATGAACCTTTAGGTCACTATGTTACCTTCATATATAAATATAAAAATTAAGAATAAGCAATAATAATAATTCATACAATATTATTCGAGTTTGTCTTTAAGGATAGGTTTTGAAACAGAAATGCAATGTTACTTTTATTTTTTTCGAGTATCTAGAAATAAATTTATATGTTCCAAACGACGAAAGAAATTTGCTTCAGAGAACAATATTATAAAGCTTCTGGAAAAATAATCTGTACTTCCGGGGATGAACAAACAAAAGGCCCAGAAATTCCCTGCAGGAAGTAAGCGAGAAGGAGCAGGTATATGGAACGTTTGAGGTAAAGAAAATGGACATGTTACGGAAGAGTACATACCGAGAACTATTAGGATACTGCCTAGTTGTGTACCTTTTCGTGTTTACTATATCCTGTGTTTTTTTTTATCTGGCGATATAGCCTACGTAGAGAGTTTATTTAAGTAATTTGTATTATTTGTGCACCAAATAAATATATTTAAAAAAATAATCTTTTATTTTATATTTGCATCTAGTATCCTCATCAGGGATGATATTTGTATAGCTAAAATATTGCAAATCTGCTAACGTAGCCTTTTTGCGTACTAATTTTTTTGCCATTTGACTATTTATATTTGCTGATTGATTGACTATTTACGTTAAATTTAATTGTCAAATAAATAAACGAATAATAAAAAGACCCGCTGAGTAGAATCTAGAGACTTGCAACCCTTATTTGAAAAATCGTTTGTACACTGATTATATGGAACGACTGATGCCATATTTCTTTGGGATACTTTATATACCTGTAGAAGGAGTAATTATAAAACCTGCCACTCAATCGGCACGAAGAAAGCGACCAAAGCACACGCGTGTCCTTAAATTATATATGAAAGACAGAGAAACAACTTTACGGACTTGAAAGACCCGTTTACTTGTGATGATTCTATATGCCTGCTCTATGCGACTACAACGATATTAGATCGAAAATGAAGTTCTTTATACTCTCCGAAAAAATAAATTGACCAGAGATCATCAAAAAGTCGTTTTATGAACATCTCTGGGAGTCCACGACTACCATTTTATTAAAACAAAGCAATTAAACACATACCCATTTCTCCTGCCATATTTAATGCACGTGGATAAATTTAATCGATTTTCATATTATTACTGTGTATCTTTAAACATATAACCAATAAAGGTATCTGTTAATAGAAAACGCAATGTTCAACAATAATTCTAAACGTAGCGAAGAATATAATAAAAGTTTTGATACTCGTACAATCGCTATAAGTTTTAATTTTGACAATGGATAAAAAAATTATTTGATTTGAAATTTAAAGCGTTTATTGGCAACAATTTTATTTTAAATTGGCTTACAGGGTAACAAAAGCTTTTCCAATATCCAGGCTGGCGACGCAGTTTCAGTATGGGAGCGTTCAGTGCACAGTGCTCAGCGATATTCTGGGTAAGTGATTCACGTAAAATATTGGACGGATAATCCCACACGATACAGGGAGGTTGGTTGTCTATGGACGCATACCTTGAGAAGCGAATTACTGACGAGTACCACCTCCATCCCTGAAGATCTCATTATAAGGTATTTGGAAGTTTTGGTTGTATGCAAATAGGGTATATATTTTGTAAATTTTCAAATCCGCGGCCATGCAAAAAATTGATATGCATGATTGAATTTTTGAACATTACTGACATGCAAGACTTGTTTAAATTCATAATTGCGGGTAGCGAATTTCACGTATCTTTTACGTCACTTGTCTCACCCATGGGAATTATTTTCTCGTAGTATATTTTTTCAGTCGTAAATTTGTGGAGATCTCTACATAAAAAAAATATCTCATTAAAATTGTAGACGCTCGTTCGCTCGTAGAACCAGCACCGGAAATGTGAGCACCTCCGCCCTGTACATTCCAAGGGTATGCAAAAAGTCTGCAATAAGGGTTGAATAAACATGTTTAGAACCAGTTTAAGTTAATTAGTAAAAAATAAACTT
Organism: Atopsyche davidsoni; assembly: GCA_022113835.1. Taxonomy (NCBI): domain Eukaryota; kingdom Metazoa; phylum Arthropoda; class Insecta; order Trichoptera; family Hydrobiosidae; genus Atopsyche; species Atopsyche davidsoni. Next base: position 15,285,397 of record JAILWY010000013.1, read on the forward strand.
ACCGACAAGATTGAAATTTGTAAATCTGAAGAAAGAACCGATTAGGTTTTGAATGATGGGTTTAATTATTTAAAATAAATAGATTCATGTAATTGGTGTTTTAATTAAATACAAATAGAACCAAGTGTTTTTCGGAAGGATTCATTAAGATATTGAGAGTTATTTCGCTTCTCAAAGGTATCTTATGTAGAATGAGAGGTCTGTGAAGGGTTGAAAAGGTCTTACTTTCCCAGCAAAAATGTCTGTATTCGCTTTAAGCGTTTTGTTCTATTTTTATGTATATACAAGAAGCATATACAGTTCAAACACACTCTTTCATAGACTTTTTTATATAAATGTGTGTTTTTTCTCCTATTATGTTAAACCAACAAAGTTCCTTAATGAAAAAAATGCTAACAATTGAAAATGTCGTTACATTCTAGCATATTTGTAAATGATTCTTAGTCGTGTTCAAAGATTATTTTTTTTTACAAAATAGTAGAAGTAAATATTATTATCAAATAAATATACATATATAAACGTTTATAAAAGTAAAAGGTACAATTTTTAAAAATTGATCAAATTTAAAGTATTCAATAACGCGTTCGACTAAATGTCATAATGAGATTATTTAGGGGCATTTTCGAATTATCGATATCAAAAACCTATAGCATTTTTTTCAGTCATTATTAAAACTAAGAAAAGTGAGTGGAGCCGGTTATAGTAAAGCTCTATGTGTGTGATGGAGGAGTCTCGTATATTTGGAAACCGATAGAATCGTGATCGGCGTCATAGAGCGGTATCGGAGCAGCCAAAAATAACCTCACCCCTGCGCCGACCCGTTACTCCCTATCAAATGGTCAGCTTTATCAATGATTTAGAGAGGACCCTGAAAATGTGAAAGGCTTAGAGTATTGACAACGCAGAGGGGGTGCGTATTTCAGGGATCGGCTTTATTATGTACACTTTTTGTCGTTATTATAACCTCTGCGAAAGTTGACTTATTTAAAAGGGTTACCCGTCGGAACAAAACCGGATTTCTAGAGTTACTATATTATGTTTTGTGAAATATAATTTTATTTTATGTTTGCATGTTTTTAATGCTTGTATTGGAATTTAATTTAAGTGGAAGCTATTTTCATGTAGTGTGTATTTATGAATTATATCAAATTATACCAATACAATATTTTTCTTCGCAAAAAGCAGATTAAATTTATTTATACTTTATTTGGCAAAATCAATATTTTTAATCAATAAAAAAAGTAGTACTTTTTTATGCAAAAGTGACTTAAATTTTCCATAATATAAATCTGCACGTAGATAAACGTGTTATAAGACGATTTTTTTTTCATCATAAAACACATACGTAAAACGAAGACTTTCAATAAAATATTCAAAATAACTTTATGAAAAACCAAATTTATTATTTTAATAATATTTTATCTACAAGTATCAACAGTCCTGGAATGTAAAATATACTTTTACTTTCATATTGAATTCTTATACAGAGTTATTTAAAACAGTTTATAAAGCTAACATGATTATGTATTCTTTTTATTTTAAGATTCACATATTTGATTTTTTTTGGCTCAACGACACGAATGTTGCAAATGAAAAAATATATATTAAACTAAGTCAATTTTAAATATCATAATAATGTACCAAAACCACATAACCGAGATTTGTGGTTATTATTTAACTTTTTTTTCCTACTTAATGAGATTTTTTATTTTATGTGGTCTTAATTCTAGACTGCGAACAGTGGTTTTATTTTAAGTTTATGTTTTATTATAAAATCAATTATCATAGTCTTTAGACATTAATAAATCTATTCCTATCTATTCATAGGAATGTCATAAAACTTCAGTAAATAAGCTAGGTACATTCATCGATTTTACTCACTATAATTCCTTAAAATAATATGAATGGTCAAAACAGCCTAAGAAAGCTAATTTAAATTTTTAAATATATTTAACTTACAATAGTTAAAAGTATTTTATTTATTATTTATCGTGAGCGCTAACCTTTTCCCCGAATATTAAGAAGATTCATGATGTGGAAATATTAATTGCTTTATTAAGTTTTTGAGAGTTTGAAATGAAGTATTACATCGTTATTTTTATTTTCAATAAAAAATGGAATTGCCCAGACCAAAAAAAGGTATTTATAGTTCTTAAAACCATCTGTAAAAAAAAAATTTCAACTTTTAATACTCTATATTGATTACAAAAATTAATAATTGGAAGATTACGACCATTGATAAAGCTATCATAATTTTCTTTTTATATGGTTCTTATATTTTTTGATAAATCAAAGAATTTTTTTAAATGTTAAATAAATTCAAAGGGTTAGCGGTTTTTGAAACTAAATTCTAGAAAATAGCTAAGCTAACAGCTGTGCTAATAGAAACTCAAAGTGCAGTTAATTTTACAGCACACATGTACTGGAATTCCTCGTCAAGAACAAGCGGAAACAATTTTCTCCGGACAATTGTACGTTTAATAGTCGCCTGAAATTCCATGGAGTTTCCTGAACAATTTTCTGGATTACAGGGGGAAGAGTACACGTGGCCAGTCCATTATCCAGAGGCTTCTCACTGTTGGCACTCTTCACGACTTCTTGCTGACAGTTTCACTGTAGTTTAAAATTTACTACTGAAGTATTGCTTGAGTGCGCAAGTTTCAGTTCCTTTATGATGGGTGGAGAGATATTCCTTAATAAAATTTGAGATGCCTGCCTTAAGAATACCCTTTCGCCGACTTTTTCTTGTGAAGCTTTATTGAATAAAGTAAACTGTATGTTTTACAAACGTACAATATTTTATATAAATCGAATAAAAATAATGCAATTATAAAGGTACGCATCTGTCAACATGGCTAAAGCTTTATATATAATAAAACTTACATCAAAATTACTCATCTTTATATGTTTGCTTCTTTTGATCCAGAATAGCATTTTAAATAACTCTATTTTTAATTATTGTTTTAAAAATGATTTACTAATTGCTTTATTTTTTGAAACTGCGCAATAATGACCCAAATTCTGTAAATAAATCGCGAGGAAACAAGTCTTTTTAAATAAATACGATTACAAACGCCTTTCTGTGCGTTTATTTCTTAATTTAGTTCTCTATAAATAGAGAAAGCTACGTTTTCATCAACACACTAAAAATCTGATAAACTCTAAATTTTCACGACCATTCCATTTAAACAAAACATAACAAAGCTTTTTAGAATTCAGATTTAATGAAGAAGTTATATTATCTTATTATCCTTTAAATATATTCAAAAGCAAAAATAAATGTTTTTATTTTACATTTTTTGTTTTTTTACAACTACACAGTACAATAATTACTCTGGGGATGTAATAATTGTTATGTGTGGTGTGTGGGGGAGAGGAGTATGTAGAGAAAGCGAGTATGTTTTCAGTTCACATCGACTAATAGCATTTTAAGAGCTGGTTGAACCAATAAAAACCAGGAATTTCCTCTACTATTTTCAGAGTATAATTATACGGGTAAAAATGATCCAAACCAATTTTAGTGTATTTTTTACATTTTTTTTACAGTATATTTGTTTTTACAATCAAAACATTAATTATTAGTTACTGAAATCGGTTTTTGCTGACAATAAGTATTACTAAAAGTCTGCAAAATAATAAAGTTTGAGTGTGATTATTGGGCACTGAGTTACAGGAAAGATTGGTTCTATTGATGTCCTTAAAAAGCCACAAATGAAAATTAAAGTTGAAAAATCTGGATTATGAATTAAAATATATTAAAATATATAGAAGTAAACATTGTCTGTATGTATTGTATGTAGATTAAATTCACGTTGGTTTAATTTCAAGTAATTTTTTTTTAAATTTTCTTTCCATTTTCTCAAATGCTAAATCCTTTTACTTATCTCTAACTCTAATATTAAAACTTATATTTTTGTAATCAGTATATATTGATTATATTTCGTACCCCTAAGACTGTTGTATAGATTTAACGGATGACTCTTTTGTTCTAATTTTCGGGTTTCGAAGTTACTATCAGGTTCCATTTTAGTCAATGAAAGGGTCTTCAATCAAGACAACCGCAACATATTGTGAAAGTTTTACATTCAGCAATATTACTTAATGCTTTATTGTATAAACCATTATAAGCAAAGCATTTTTTCTGTTAATAATTAAAACAAATGATTTTCTAATGCTTCCAGCTCTTTTTAGGAGTATATATTTAGTTAAAAATAGTCAATTCATATAAAATTTAAAAAAAATGATAGTAATCATCTTTTTACTATCCAACTATGTGAATAATGTTGTTATAAAAAAATCGTAAACTGTATTTGAAAATAGTTTTCTTAGAGAAAAAAAGTTACTTTGCAGGTATTCTTGTTAAGAGCCAGTCGTTGCATTTTAAGTAAAAAACTTGTTATATTAATCAATTAAAAGTTGTTAGGGTTTTAAAGCTGTTAAATGAAAGGGTTTTATTAAAAAAACAAACCCCCCAAATTATTCGTCAGCTTTCCACAAATAGGGGTGCGCTTTATGTTTGTGTGTCATGACGTCAGAATTTAATGTCGCGTGCTCAGCTGTAGATACCTCCCTTAATGCCAGTGCCGCGTTACGCAAAACAACCTCTTCAGTTGCAGATAAGGAATGCTATGCATACGCAGATAGCACGTTTGGTTTGGATTTGCTAAGTGTGAAGTCAAGTGGGGAGGAAACAATTTGTTATATTTCAAAAGCGATTTTTTGATACCAAATACTAAGACACTTTATCAGACACAAGTCAAAAAAACTGTTAACATTTATCATTTCTAGCAGCTTACAATTACAACTCGTATTCTAATAATATATAAAAATTATACAATTATTTAATATTTTCTTTATAATTATATTTTCTAGAGCCTACTTTTCATGGCTTATTTATCAAAAATAAAAATTTATCTTTCATCGGTTGACGCGTTAAAATATTAAATTGGTTTGCATAATCAGTGCAGAATTATTAAGGATTTAATAATATTTATTGGTAAGTTGTACAAATATAACTATTTTATAAAAGGCTTTTGTTTCAATGAAACAAAGGAACCTTTGAGTAATCCAAATCCTTTATGGAGTTCACCGCAGATCTGCCAATACTTGTGGGAAACTTTTCTAATAATAAATGGTGGGTTTTTTCAGTTGTAAATAGCATTACGCTTTTGTCTTTATAGTGCTAAAAAGTAACTTTCAGAAAATATATTAGAATATAATAATAATTAAGCATATTATATGAGTTTGTTTTTTTTAAATTATTTTAAATTTTGCTTTATCGAATAAGTTCGACCAATTTGCAGGATTTGTATAAGATACAATTCTGGCGTAGGGTTTCAAGATAATATCTTAAAACAATATTTTTTGAACTTAAAACTTAACTAATAATGCTTCAAGCCCGAGTAATACCATGAGTTTTGAAGCGTCGAGTTGTGTTTCAGTTTGCTTTGTGTTAGGCATTCAAGTAACCCTAACATCCCAAAGATAAGGCGCGAGTGTGGGGATCGAAAAAGAGACGAGGGTAAAGTATTCACTGTATCTATCCAGTTTAATTGGTCCCTTGATCAAATTAAAGATTCGTTTATGGTACTTCCGATATGAAGTTTCGGCTATTAAATTAAGACTCTCGAAATAAGCTTTACCGGACTAAATGTTATTATTTAGATCAAAAAAGCCTTGTTAGTCTGAAATAATCCACAATTGCCTAATTTACGCACGGTAGGCTTATTGTTTGAATTATTTTCTTTCAATATTTCATAAGGCCTCCGCCTTTCACATAATATCATAAAGTTCGAACATTCAGTACATATTTTTTTTAATACAGTTTGTAAATATCTTTCTACCCTTGCATCGCTAAAGTAAGGGTAAGAGATGTTTAAGGATCTGGAAACACATTCAAGCCTTCCCGTTATATTGTTTTCTAATCGATAACTTTGTTCCTTTGCAGAATTTTCTTATTTTTGATAGCGAGCATATTGGAGCTGTATAGTATAAAAAAACAATATCTCACTGAAATGTGTAACGTTATAGAGGGTTCTAATCCCTTGAGATATACATTTAATATACGGTAAAAAAAACATACTACCCTTCGTGAGAGAAGAGATATTATAATTTTATAAATACTGTATTTTTTATTTGTTTATATTGAATTTGATATTATATCTTTTGAATATGAATCAAATTTGTTAGATAGTCTTCTGTTTTTATAAAAGTACATTAAATTCAATCTTGTGATATTTTATTAGAAAAATTAGAAGAGAATCACAACTATATATGCTATATTCAATATGAAAATCGTTTTTAAAATCGGACTTATAATAAACACTCATATTCAACATACTATTGTTATATTTTAAGCTTATTTTTTATTTGTAATAAGCTTAGTAATATTGATGTTATTAAAAATTTAGTATTACAACATAAAAATAACACATAAAACTAACGCAGTTTTTTAATTGAAAAATATTGAAAATAATAAACAAACACAATCAATAACGAATAACTTTTTAACCCTTTTTTGGTATTTGTTAAATGTGCATTTTTGGATATTAAATTTATGCATTTACAAAATGAACTCTAAAACCAAATCGCAGTAAGGACAAAATTCAATAAACCTCGTAAAGCTTAACTGCAAAAATCATATCGATCTGTTAGACATTTTGCTATTTTAGTTTAGACTAGTTGCTAATAGATATACGAATACAAGATTTAAGTTAAAAAAAATATTGGAATATTGGAGCCTTCGGTTAAAATGTAAGAATATTCTACTAAGTACACAACTTCTCCTATTTCCACATTACAATATATACTCTAGGAACATGTTTTGGAACGATGCTATTATAGCATACATTATGTATTTAGACATGTTTATTACACCGCAACACGTTACCAGATAATTTTGCAGCCGGTAATTTGTACACTAGTAATTCTCTAATGCATTTAACATATATGTATCTAATTTCATGTTAAATTCGTTAATAATTAGTGACTTTAATGTCAGGACTATTTATTATAATAATACGAGTGAGACTCTTATTTTTAAATAGGATTTTTGGAAATCGTAGTGTTATGTGTCGGGGAAGTAAGAAGAAGCTGTTGGTTACTGGTTAAGACACTTTTATTGCTTACTTGGTATATTATAATAATTACAGTGTTAAAGTATTTTAATATGATAGGGAGACTACCGCTCCTGTTCGTTGTCTATCGTGTTCTGCGGCTAAGCGAGTAATATGCAGAGCTCCGTTCGTATTCAGGTAAAAAGGATCTCTAGCGTCGGGCGGTTTACAATACATAATAAAAATTGGGCGGCAGACAGATTAATAAACAAATTGCATGGTTTACTTAAATCATAAAATATCGCACAGGATATGAGAACAATGCCGGCTCGTCCCTTGCAGTTATCTTCTCATCAGAGGTCCATGGGATCGTATCGATAGTTAGTTTCTCACGCATAGCAAATACTTGGAATTATACATAATAATTGCGTGGGGTCCATAACAGTAGGACAATTAATTTTATTTTTATATTTGTTTGTTTCTGATTCTGATTTAGTACAGATTGAATTTAATTGAAAATAAGACAATTTTAACAATATTATAAACTATGTTTCCCTTGTGAATTTCTATAAGCACATCGTGTTTTTACAATAGACTTTATAAACAAATAAGAAAAGCAAAATGGAAAACAATATTTTGAGCAATTTTGCTTATCTGGCGTCAGTAAGCAAATGCCTTACGAAGTAACGATATTGAACATTTTTCTACTATTCATATTTATTTTTTGTATGGTGAATGGTTTTTGGTTTCATATGTAGACTTTTTTAATCATGAGTTTTATATGACGTAAAATAAAATATTTTTTTTAGTATTGAATTACTATTATCAACTCTCAATCTATTTACTTTACTACACATATAAAATCCCCGATAATTGACTTAGGGCTGTCAATTTAGTTTTTCAAAGAAACTCAAAATAAATCTGTGACATTTTCTAGAAAGTATTCACGTACAAGAAAGGAAAGACAATTTAAAATAAACGAAAACACATGTAATGGTACCTTGGTGCGACGTTTCCACGCGTTACTGAACACGAAATGTTAAAAGTAATACTATCGGTTACGTGAAAAGCTTTCAATATTGCGTTATGAGAAAGCTTTCGTTCCCAGATTTCGAACCTCATTTATAAGTTAATTACATTACACAATAATTTATTGAAAGTAAATTAAAAGTACTTGAAATATTCAAAGCTTGTTTAATTAGTACATTAATCGCACATTAAACAACGATTATTTTGTGAAGTAGCTGCCTCAATTATAATATTGAACTCATATAATTACCAAGGCTTCTCGTTTTTCCGGTAATGGAGGGAAAAATCGTAAATATATTTTAAGTATCATTTACTGAAAATCGGCAATGAATTTACGGAAGTAAAAGCAATGCAGATTAAGCACTGGAGATATTGTTTTTTTAGAACCTGTAAACAATTTGTCTGAATTTGTGTGAATATGGAATCTTTGCATTTACGTTCAATTTTAATGTATAAACAATTGTGATAAAAAATATAATTTTTCTACCGAAATCCTTACATTTGTTATTAGTAATTAGATCACTACTATGCGGTGATTATCAACATGTGTCGACATTTTCTGCTTATATAACTACATTTTCTCTAGTTCAGTCTTTTTTGTAAGTTATAATGAAATCAAAAATAATTATAGAATATTTATTAAATCGTACTTTTGACCCACACTGATTTAATGTGAATTTGTATAAAATAATCTATTAACGCATTACTCTTCGAGAAAAACCCTCGAATATTTATTCGAGACACAGGTGGTTTTCAAGGTACACTGGCTACACATTTGAAAATAGCGATTTAAATTGTTGCTCGTTTACAGACCCACATTGATCGAATTCGAAACGCCGCCAAGTTGCAATATCTAAAAGGTGTGGGTTCAAATCCCACTGGCGTATCGTAAAAAAAACAATTGCTTGAAAAACACATAGTACATTCAAAAACTCCAACTGTAACTGTGAGAATTTATTATCAGAATCTTTGGGGAAATTTTACTGATTTTAATATGAATCACAGATATTAATAGTAATGTTAACATTGTATAACACTTAAAAACGAAATAAATATTAACATAGGTCTTTGTAAAAGTGAATATATTATTTATTGTAAATTTATGATTGTGAAATAATAAAATATGATTTTTTGGAGAAACAATTCTCTCCCAAGGCGTGGAGTCAATCTGAATTTCATTAATATAGCCAGCAAGTGTTTCTGAAGCAAGGCGTGCTCGGCGGGCTGAAATATGTAACTGAAGAAACCGGCGCCTTGTAATCATGAATTTATGAGCCCATTTATCCGCACAGAGCGCGACGAGATGAAGCTAAAGAGGGGCTGACGAAAAAAGCAACCCCTTGAAATATTCAATATAAAAATTCTAAACTAACAACCTAAATTAATGCATTCATTGATACCTTAAAATATAATTTTTAAATAATTCATACATGAAAAGCTGAAAACCAAATAAGCCTACATCTCCGCGGCTAACACTTCCCGGCACTCTAAACATATCTTTGGTTGGTTAGAGTACGAAGGTTATTGTATGTGTGAATCGATAACCTAAATATAAAATATTTAAGATATTTTTTTTTCAAATTTGATTGTATATTTCAAATCAGTCGTATTATAAAATTTTGGGTAATCAAAAATAATAAGTACGTCATATCAGATGTTACTATCGTCAAAGAAATATTTTTTTTTACAATATCATACTTAACATTGTAAGCATACCGGTAGCTGGTGATATCCTATAAATAAGTTTAAAATAAATAGGGAAGAAATATTCCTACCTTTTTATTTTTTTCTCACTTTGTCGTTATCTCAGAGTCCCATGTGCAAAACGAAAAACACCCGAAAATTATACGGTTCAAATTGATAAATGTTGAAATACTGGAGTAACCCAAACTAATTTGGTACAAATAGATATTTTCAAAAGTGTATCGTATTATTTAATGAAAAATATTTTTTAAATAATGTTTTTTAATATCCATCATGGATATTATAAAGATATCTATGTTACTATGTGTGGTGTACAGTTAACACAAGCAACAAAGAATTGGTTTAAAAATATATATTAATTAATAAAATAAAGTATTTTTGTTATTATGCACTACTTTTCATCAAAATTTCACTTGAACTTTTATTAAAGTGATTCAATTTTATTAATGGAAATAGGTCAAAAATTTATATTCATTTTAAAGCATAAACTGACTGCCCATATTTATTCAAGCTATTTATATAAATTTGATATTCAAATATTTTCTCTTGCTCGGACGTAGTTCAACAGTTCGTTGATTATATAATCTGTTAATACAGTTTCCCTGGTTACCCAACGAACACTCTGAAAATCGCTTATATTATTCCGTAGTAAAATCTATTTATACCACAAAACGTGCTCATAATGCAATCAGTGTGTTGTCTAACACAGAACGTGTCGCGAATTATGACCGTGTCCGGATACGCATCAAGCAGCTGTCGCACTGGTGGCTAGCTTAAAGCGGCTATCCCACTGAATAAACACGATATTATATTGGGTCTATTCCATAAAAACCGGATTTTTTTAGGAGATTTGAGCGATTATTTAAGAAAATCTTGTACAATTCTATTGATCAAAGTATTGTCCATCGGAAGTTACAACATCTTTCTGGCAATTTGTGGATGCCATCCCAAAAAAAAACCGGTCATGTTTAGAACCAAAGAACGAATCGACCACATTTTTGATGCCTTGGACGGAAGTGAAACGTATTCCGGATAGTCCATTCTGCATCGACCGAAACAAAAAGGTAGTCAGAAGGCGACAAGTCTGGACTATATGGCGAGTGGGGCAGAACTTCCTATCCGCTATTTTCCAAATAGTTTTTAACGGGCTGAGCAACATGTGGCCGAGCATTGTCATGTTGGAAAATCAATGTCTCGTGTCTGGTCTCCCATTCTGGCTCTCTTTTCCCTTCAATGCTCTCTTTTAACGAATCAGATGTAGTTTGTATACCTCTTCAGTAATGGTTAATAATACACAAATGCTTTCTGGTCCCATCAAATACAGACCATTGTCTTAGCAGCGTGAATATTCTTCTTCGGTGTCGATTTGGCTGGTTGGCGGGCTTCAAATACGATTTTTTGCTCTTTGGGCTATCTTAATGAATCCATTTTCCATCGCCCGTAACAATTCTATGCAAAAACGACTTCTTTTTATGACGCTCGAGCAGCATTTCAGACATGCAAAATCGCCTTTCTCTCGAGTTCAACCCGTATGGCACCCCATTTCCTTGCTTCTGGGTGAATTCCAATGCTTTAAGGCGCTTGAAAATGACTACTTAGGTCAGGTCCAATGATTTCGCAACTCTTCTTGTGTTTGACATGAGTCTTGATTAAGTAGCGCTTCGCTATTTTCGGCTGTTCAGGCCGTTTTTGTCTTTAATGTCAAAATCGCCACTTTTAAAGCGTTGAAACCTCTCAAAACACTGTAGCACTTCATAGAAGTTTAAATAAACCTATTACTTTACCAAATTATTGATTTTGATAAAAATATATTTCCATTTTGCAGCTTTGCTGTGGTCTGAGCGCACAACACACAGCGGAAACTGCTCTTTTGATATTTTTATTTTTCACAAAAAAACATTGGTTAAATTTTATTTTGGTTTCCTTTCTGAAGTTTATTTTATACATGAAATGAAAAGTTTTGTAATTTAAATGAAAAAACTTATATGAGTGTTCATTTGGTTACTTTGTTTCATTTCGACTAGAATTGTCCTTTAGAGACCGCACACTTTTGAGACTATTTTTTGTAATATAATTTTGGCCCAAATCCGGGATATACTAACGTAAACAAAAAATACAAATAGGCTGGCTGGTCATTAATATTTGGAAATTCTTAAATCGGTTTATATATCGGTAAAAGTTTATGCCAAAAGCTATTCTTTATTTTAAATAGCAAATTAATATTAAACTGATACGCATCTATTTTTATACTTAATACTTTGCAGAACAACCTTTCTCAAAGCCTGCTTGTGAGAAGAATTAAAAGGGTAAGTGTGGGGGTGTGATCGTGGGTTGAATGTTAAAGTACATTCAAATTGCTTTGTGTTATTTGAGATGTTGCTATATTTTATCAGGATAATTTACTTGCTCAGAAAAAACTTAAGAATTATTATTTTTTTACTTCATAATTTAAAAGTTGTCAATGCTTCAAAATTATCAAATAGGGTTCTATAATAAAGATACCTGCTAAGTTTGGCGATGACTATTAATGAGCAAAAACGAATACCGTAACTCTTATCATGACTTATTTAGAATTAGTCTTAAAATGCATTCAAATCACTTGTTTTGTTTTAATCAAACTGTAATTTACTTATGATAACAAAAATATAAAAAATGTTTCATAAGTTTCGAAATTGTTTGTGACAACAAATAAACTGTATTGAATGCTTATTTCAAAAACAAACCATATTTATTTAATATTTTTAGGAAATACTTTGCACATTTGGTGGAAAATCTTGTTGTTAAATTTGCAATGCAAATGGATAGCATTAATCTATTTAAACAACTAGGTTCAATGGTGTCTTATCATAGATCCACCCATTTTTCAGTGATATATCCTCTAATCCAAGACCTACTGTGGGTAGCAATCCCGGGGTCTTTTTGAATTGCAGAGCCTTCGGAATTCCTTGAAAGCCTGAGAAGGGTCGCATTGACGCGGCCGGCATGAATAAGTATTTTATGCTGTAGTAAATTTGACTTTTTACGGTGTGCTGAATAAGCGATATTGTAAAACACTGAATTAATTTCAATTATATATATTTTATAAATTAATAAAAATATTTTTATTTTATTTAAAAAAAAATAAAAAACTAATTAAGGTATATGTAAGTTTTAAGCAGAGTTGTTGTAAGATGCTTTTGAGTATTATTTGATATTAAGGTGCGTTTTAGTTCTGGTACTGGTAAATTCCTGAAGATGGTTTCAGTACCAGAACCGAAACGCCCAAAGACTTAAACAAATAAGCAACATAATATCAAAAATTACCAACAAAAATTTATTCTTGACAATATCTGGGTATATCCTAGTTCTAAATAAATACGTAATAATACGGTAGATAATACGATTATCCTTGAGTAAAGAATATTTCTCAATCTCGAGAAAACAAGATATCCTAAAATGAGATCAAAGATTTAGTTTTCGTGGAAAAACAATATTAACGCTTATGTTTTAACTTTTAAAAATGACTAAAATTTGTCAATAGAAATTTTTACGGAGAAGATTAAATCAGACTCTAGTTTCAATATTGAAAAATGATTCCAAAATATTTTCTGCTCAAAGAATGAAAAATTGAGAAGACTTTTATTAAAAATAGGAACTTTGCTGGGAGGTAATGTTGAGCTAACGTATTTTTTATGATAATAATATAATTTATTGGATTAAGTAATTGTGTGCAGTGGGAACGACAGGATCGATATAGATAAATTGACAAGGAATAATAAAAATATTATTTTATGGAGAAATTCCGCGTGAACGGATGTAACTCTGCTAATATTAATCTTAAAAATGTAAAAATTTTAATTTGAATATTAAATTTCATTAGAATTAGTAGATAGTTCTACAAATTTCCAAAGTTGCCTGTTTCGCCAACATCTGGGGGCATCATCATTCATGTGGCTTTTATGTCAATAGAGGCCATTTTTGCTCGCGATTTTCTCTGCGTAATATGACACTCATTTAGATTTTTTTTTTGAAAACAAATATCAAATATAATATATTTTCTCTCGTATACTTGTGTTGTTTATGTCTGTTTACCATCTGGTGTTTATTTTAAGCTTATGAATCGAAATTGTAAAATATGATAACAAAAACAATCATTTAGAATTGGATTTCCAATATTTCGTCGAAGCTTTATATATTGCCGCAGAGCAAAAAAAAAACAAAGCACAAAAATATTTTTTCATCTTTAAGCTGGAAAATAAGTATCAAGTTACGTTTTTTATTTTTGGTTTCAGTATTTATGTGCCTCAGTTTATTTCTGTCTTTTTTTAAGTACAATATTAAGCTTTTAAACTTATATTTTTGTTTTTATATAATTTTATTTTCAAGCAAATCAAGCCAATTTTTACCTACTTAACTAACAAAAAATATTTCCAATAATTTTTTCAATTGTAAATATATTATAAATATTTATAATATATTAACAATTAAAAAAAATATTGTAAATATTTTTTGTTAGTTAAGTATGTAAAAATTGGCTTGATTTGCAGAATCACAAATTATCACACTTATGTGTGATAATTTGTGATTCAGTCAAGATATTGGATTGTTATTGTTTGATAGATTTTTGTTTACAATTTTTTTATTGCATTCAGGCAAAAAATGAAATAATTATTTTAAAACCGTTTATAATAAACAAATCATAATATTATTTTTTCGTAAAAATATGAGAATAGAAAAAATAAATCAGGATTTTTATAAAAAAACCTTAAGGCTTTAACAGCAGTTCGTGGCATTCTTAGATATCAAGAAACATCACACGCACACACAAACACCGACACAAACACAATGATATATAAAAATTTTATGTGGATGGAAAATCATGACATATTTTATATATCAACAAGTTTGAATATCTTAAAATTAATCCAAAAAATGACATAAAAACGGATACCAAAAAATAGCTTTTAGGTAAAATCAAATATGATGATGTTGTACATGAAAAGTGTTTTAGTCAGTCTTGTTTCTTTTGGGAAAAAATGAAACAAAACATGCTTAGAACACAAACATTTTTCACTCGACAATCTACTTTTATATACAGAGGTAATAAACGTACCTATTTGATTTTCGTAATTAAAGTGACTTCAAGAAAAATAAAATTACACAAATTAAATATTATTTTTATCAAAGCTTTATACAAAAATAGAATTTTTTTTTTTTCAATATACACATATCTTTTTAATTTGGTACAAATGAGAAACAAAAACAAAAAAATAACATATACATATCAACAAACAAACTACTAAAAGACAAAATAAAATGTGAATGGAATGTGGTTCTACTATTATCCTATCGAATTCACTGTTTTTACTTAACCATTGAGCTATTAGAGCATTACCAAGTGAATTTATTATTTTTGTTGTTGACAGGTTGAGTACATAAATAAATAATATATTTTGATTATTGGTCCAGTCAACTTTTTTAACAGTAGTATCAAAATGTTTTTAAGCTGTAAAAAGAAATATTGGATAGTCATACTGGATAAATTTGTAATATTCTTATATGAGATGAAATAATTTTTGGTAATGGATTTAAATATTAAAAGATAAGATTTTTTTTAAATCCAAAAACCCTTATTATGAACAATCCAACATAATTAATAAGTGTAATACGTAAAATATGCGTTATCGCCTCTCAAGTTTTGAAAAAACCATTAATAGCAAAAATCCACGCGAATAAAAATTCTCATGATCTCCAATTATTTTGGCGTACACACAGTATCGGATATATATTATATAAACAATCAGATTCGTAAATTTAAACTTTGGTGTAAATTTATGAGTCTGATATCATTGATATCAGATAACATAAAAGTCTATTATTAGTTTTATCTAGGAATAATTTCTATTGCTGAATATATCTTAAGAAATACTGAAATCATCCAAGGCAATGCGTTCGTTGCTCTTGAACAAAAATAAACTTTTCACATAAGGCTTCCATTATTTATTGTTCATTCTCTTAGAACTTCTGAAAGTTTGCAAGTACAATTACCTTACAGTCTAATAAAGCTTTTTCAATCAATTCGAATTCAAACAAACAATGAACGAACCCGATATTCATTAACATCGAATCCTTATTAATGTCTTGTAATATTTCTTTCAAACTGCCTTTATTTGTCCGAAATTTTTTCTGGTAATACACCAATTATTTCTACTCATTGCAGTTGACAGACTAATGGAAACTATAAATCAAAGAAAAACTCAATGGGATACAAATCTAAGATTTTATTTAAGTTAGTTGTTTTGTATACGATAAATAATTCATATTTTTCAACGAGTCATACAACCGAAAAATAATTCAATAAGTATGGAAAAAAACAAGCAGTTCAGAGCATTCAGAGCCAAATGCGAATTTGGCTTATATGTCTCAAACTTTTACTTTGTTGTATACAAAAATACTTCACTAAAGAGGGCCTACCTCGAAAAGATTAACGTTTTTTTATTTGAAAAGAAAATCACAACCTAAAATATTTATAGGTCTTCATAGACTCGAGTAGATACTAATAGATCTTATTATTCAATCCAACGATACAATATCCTCAAACATTTCAAGCTGAAGTTCTTTGATTGTTTTTTTTTCGAACTTAATATAAAATTTACACGCCAGAGCTTCAAGATTTTTTTCATTTCACGCAACATTTCTTTGTTGTTTCATGTTAATTTATTTTTTATTTTTAATACATCACAAGACGAACGTTATAAATTATAAATCGTCGCTCGAGTGTTTGACGTCAGTGGGCTCAATTAACTTTTAAATAAACATTAAATATACAGAAACCAGAGAGAAATTTTTCTCATTCAACAGAAATTAACTGTAACAAAATTAATTTATAAGGACTTTAATCAAAATTGGCTGCATTAACATTCTATTTTACTCATCAAAATTATAATGTAAAACAATAGTATTAATCACCACGTATTTAGGAAACTACAATTGTTTATTCAAGGGTCTTAATAATACTTTTTTCCGGTAACACATGTTTGTTTAAAACATACCGTTGAAATTTTTTTTGGAAATTTTGAAAAAACGCTTACAATAAAAAATATAATTTACTATGGTGATCTGAATATTTTTTAATACATATAAATAATTTAACGAGAAAACACATGATTTTTTATTATAAAACATGTTGGTCAACTTCATACATGTACATTCAAAATTTAGCATTAAATAAATATTAATTAAAGTATTTTTAATAAATTTTTAGCACCAAATTTTTATAATTAAATTATATTGTTATTATAGCAAAATTTATTTAAAAAAAAACAAGAATCATAACGCTATTCAAATTCAGGCTAATCTTATGAAAAGAATCCTCTCGCGGTCGTTATTCAATAAATGTCTTATGGTAATTTTGCGAAATCTTCTACGCGAGTGGTCATTTTGAAATAAAATGAAATTTAGACAGGAAAAAACCCATCCGTCACGGATAAGCCTCCGGGATGAATATCCGGCGAATTCCCGGACTATCCGGCCAGAGCGGGCACTTAACGATTTACTTTACAGGCGGCTGAAGAAAATATAAAAGTAATCCAGACTCTCATGCGTAATTTACACCCGTTAAAATGTTAATTAGGGGTGGTTTCTCAATTTTATACAATAATTATGTTTAAAATTAGATATTTTAAAATATTTCAATGCTTGTCGTGCTTCAAAAGTCACACTGTTTTTCATAATAAGTAAAAAGAAAATGTACGATGTATTGAAATTTTTACGTGTGTCAACATTCAAGTTTTTTTTATGAATAAAAAGCACAAATAAATTTTTAATATTGTAAATTGCCGATCTTTTTTTACAATTTTATTATCTCATTAATTTGCATTTTCACCTAAAAGTAAGATTAAAAAATCCAGACCAGGAGAGCCGCTTTCATCCGTTCTGTGAAATTTATTTTTAAAGGCTGTGTTTACTTTAGGTATAAATAAATTTCCCTTAAACTAGTCCTCCGCTCCAGGGCTTAGCGTAATAAAAAAGTTTCCGCTATTAGCATTTTATTCGTCTATCGGTTTGGCCGTAATGGGAAATGTACGGGGTGAAGCAAGGCTTAGATTCAGCAGGGCTAAAAAGGCAGAGGGGCTCTAGGGGCAATGGAGCTTTAAGGACGGTAGGATTGAATGTACAGAGAGATTCTAAGGGCAGTGGAGCTGGAGGGTCATTTGAGTTGGAGACACCGGGGTAAGAATCATGAGGAGGCTCTAAGAGCAACGGGACTCTAAGGGCAGCGAGACTAGAGACTGTAAAAAAGACCATGGTTAAAAGGGCAACGAAGCTGGTAGTTCAAGAAACCGGATGTGGAGCAGCAATAGAGAAGTGTAGAAATTTGACTTATACGAACGTTACTCAGGTTTGCGAGCAGTAAAATCTTGTTTTAGCTTCATAGTTGCAAGTGTTTTTTGGGCATTATTCATTCGTCCATTATTAAAATTTTTAAGAATGAAATACATTTTGCAATAACATATAATAAAACTGATATGAAAAAAGGTTTATTTTTACTTATTTCAGTAATATCTTTATCAGTTAAAAGAGTTATAGAAGGAAAAAATTTTTTTACGAAGAAATAATAGTGAACGAAATAATGTACTTTTGGCCAAATTTTTAAATGCAATTTTCTTTCTAATTTGAAGTATTTAATAAAAAAAAAAATTCCACGAATTTTTCTTTACTATAAGTGCTTAAAAAAATTCCAAGCCATTAACCAAATTGATTATTCTTAGCACGAACATCAAAAAAAGAAGAAAAAAAAAAAGAGTGCGAGTTTTGCCGGTGTCAATACGGAAATAAGGGTCGAGTCACGTTGTATAAGGCAGTGAGTTTTAAGCTCGTCTGGCACGTATACACGCGCATGCGTCGGGAAAAACACAGACGGAGGATCCGCAAAACGTTTTCCTCGTTAAAACGTCAAGAAAATCCTTTCCTGAAGATCCGTGCCGTACTACAAGCACACTCATATAATACACATATTCCTTCATAATCCACGCAAAATACACAGTGGCTCTTATGTATGTACAAAAAATAACTTATTTATGTGTTTTGATGTCCAAAGAAAGTATCGGGTATTTATTAGTTCAGTAAAACAAAAACTACTAGTAATGAAGTATTTTTTAATGTTGATTATAAGAATACAAAATGGAAAATTATTTCAAAAAGATGATGTTATGCAAAAGGTGACTGTTAAGCGCTGCTGGCACTCTTCTAATCTGAAACAAAGATTGCTGATAAAACGCTGACACATAACCCTCGATATTGCTGCCATTTTTGACCTGATGTTTTGTTTCAATTCCGTTAGGTTCATCGGATTATTCTCATAAACCCTACGTTTAAGGTATCCCTATACGAAATAGTCAAGAGGGCTAAGGTCGGGGCTTCTGAGAGGCCAGTTGATGTTACATCTACGTGAAATGACCTTATTAGGGAATAATTCGTGAACAGCTTCAATTGATTGATTGGATGTATGGCAAGTGGTTTTGTTGGGACCGCGTTCTTGAGTTGAAATCTTGAAACTCCTGCAACTCTGGGCGCAAAAATTTTCGCAGCATATCGCAATAATAGTCACTATTCACATTTACCCGATACTCTTTTTGGACACCCTGTAATTAGGTTAGGTTTAGGATTTATTTGGTTAAACCAATCTTTTGTTTAGGAATCGAAGGTTCTAAACAGTGTAAAATAAAATGATAAAACTCTGCGTCTTAATGAAAAAGTAGAGTTGTACATTTATATTGATTTATGAAGGGGTTGAAACCCTTCTCACTGGTCTATATCCTATCTGTAATCTTCTTAACCATTTACACAAAATGACACTCACTACATCCTAGGTATAAGATTTATGTATAAGCCCATAAATTAAGGTAAATTTTCAAAATGAATAAATCGAATAATAATTCTATGATGTATAGATTTTATAGTACGCAACCATTTCGAAACTAGAAAAGCACTGGCATGCAGTAAATTTAAGACCTTAGCTTAAGAATTGAACACATGTATATCAGAAAAAAAAAACAAAACTTACATTTGAAGATTTTTATAGAAAACAAAAATGTTATTCCTGAGGGCCTTTTAATAGTTGACTTGCAATTTTTTTTTTGCTTTTGAAATAACCAAAATTTTTAAGAACCAACAGAGAATTTATATGAATAGCTGCATTTTTTTTCAATATAAATATTTAAATATTTTCACAAGTTCTGGTGGATTTTTGGCAGAAAAATGAATGATAAAAAAAACACAAAAATAATATCTTACACAGCTGAAATAATGCTGCTTGTAAAAATATAAATAAATAAATAAAAATTGATGTATAAAGAATACATTAATATTATATCAGATTTTGTATAAATATTTCATAAACTTGAGTTTTTAAGGGTTAATTACTACATTATCTCAATTTGAAGTGTGCTGGTAAAACATTTTGACCTCCTACGCACCCCAGAGCAAAAAAACTTCTTGAAGTTCATACATGTTACATGTCATTTTTGTAGCAAAGATTTAGTAATTGAACTTGGATAGTTAAAAAAAACACTATTAAAGTTTATATGTAGTCTAAGGATATTATACCAAGGAGATGACTTAATTTTGCAATAATCTAACGCCCAGGTCAGTGGAATTATTACATATTACTTAAAGTGTGTTCAAAAGCTTCACGCAAAAGTATCTCCTAAGCCAGGTGAGTTTGAGATTCCAATCATAGGCTCGCGCTCTCCCCTCGCCACCCTCACGTTCCACAGTTATCTGTTTCGCTCTCTGCCCCGGGTTGGGATTACCCCGATGTTCCAGGCTACAGTTTATTACCGCAAAAAACTACCCCGATCCCCACTGAAATATCAGCTGCCCAGGCTGTAAAATCACTAAAATGTTATTTGTTACATTTTTCTCACGCGCAAACCAATCAACGACTGCCTGTAAACCAAACATTATCCAAATTTACTTTTCGCTGTTTTCAGAGATGTTCATTGGAAAAAAATACTTTTTTTCTTTCTTTTTTTGTACTTTAATAATAATTTGAAACTTTGAGATAAAATATGCTTTAATAACATTAAAATAACAAATATATATTAAGGGTGGATTTCAGACTCACATATTCACGGTTATAGTGGCGCAGCGCTCTTTGACAACTGATTTGTAGATGAGCTATAATAAGAGTCGTTATATGCAAATGTGGAACTGACGTAAGAAGTTTTTAATAAATGTAATTATTTTGAGTGAATATATAAAACACACACCTTAAAAAAACTTGTGTGATTGAAATCAATTCAATTTTTTATTTAAATAGATTTCAAATTTTTTTTGTTTAACTATTTGACTGCAATCCATATGTGATTAACTTTTAGTCAACAATAGTGTTAAATTAATAAAAAAAACATTTAACTTGTAATACAACCGTTTATCTTTATTTTAGTACTTTATACTGTAAGCACATTTTTTAAATCTATTTTTTTTCTTATAGTTTAAGTCAAATTCAATATTTTTACGGTTGGAATGGCTCGGATATTTGAGAAAATCCTCACTCCAAGATCTGCTTAATAATAAAACCAACAGCAACGGCGGTTGTAAATCCGTATTAAGTGCTGGTCCCTTAGGAAGGCCAGGTGCTTAATATTCATTGAGTCAACTATTCAAGAACAACAATATCAGAAACAGTTTTGATTTCCCAGAGGTCTAAGCCCTTAATATAAATTTACCTATAAAACTTATTTGATTTTATACTAAGACATCGCTTATTTTTGAAAACTAAAAGGCTTTTTTGTTTTAAGTTTATTCGTTGTTTTAATTTTGCAGTAATAAAAATTAACCAAATGTTCAAAGAACGTACAACTATTAGAAGAGTTTTAGAAATGCTGTATACTTGGATGTTATGCTGCGGTTTTTGTTGGTATCTTCAAGAATTTAAAGATTACAAATACAATAAATTCAGCATAACACCAGAAGATACAGCATTTTTAAGCTTTCTGTTATAAATATATATTTTTTTTATTTACAGTAAGTTGAATACGTTGAATGTGAATATTAATAAAATCGATGAAAGTAGCATAGCTTAATTTATTTAACCACTCATTAAAGAAGGTCGAGTGAAAAACAGATATAAAATTCAAGGAAACTCAGCCTCAAAATGTAGGCAAATTCTAAATTTAGATAAATAAAATATTATTCAAGCTCCGCGTTAGATTCTAACAAACCATTTGAAAATCCAACTTTCGTAGAATTTTAAATACAGTGCGAGTACAGGAACTTTAATTATGAAGTAGATTTGCTTGAAATCCTTTCTGTAACGCGTGTTACATTTGACGTCATCACATTAGCTACGGATTCCGGGGTTTTTAGGCTCAAAATGTTTTATAACATAATTCAGCTAATATTTTCAATAAATTATGATCAAATTTGTCCTAGAATACAATACAATTGATAAACACAAATCAAAATTAAATTAAAAACAAAAATGATCAATGGTTTTATATAATTGTACAATACATGGTTTAAAAGTGGCTGCTATATAATAAATGGTAAAACCATGTTAACGTTCATCGTTTTAATAAAAATAAAATTTTTATGTTATAAAAACAAACCATACATAAATGGTGTAAATAAATGAAAAACATAAAATGTATTTTGTACACGAATGATCTCTCTTTGGAGGTCATTTACATTAAAATAATTAAACTCTTAAATTCAAAACAACCGATTTGCACAAAAAAACATACTTTCTCACTAATATAAAAAAACAGCGTTCATAATTAAAGACCATTTCTTAGAGTATTAACGGCATCGTTATTATAATTTACGGCTTAATAAAAACCCACGTTCGTACAATAAATACATTTTCATTAGCGAATAAACTAAGCAAATAAAAATTCGCACAGAGCGTTTAGAGGGCTAATGGCCCTCGGAGACAGAGGTTCTGTATCCTCGTTTTTTTCCTCCGTCGTCATAACTTCCTCGCCACAATTGCACTTTCTCGTAAGTTCTGAAATAATCTTTCGTATCTTTTTTTATCGCGGCTTGCTAACGCCCAGGGATGTTCTCGAGAAAATGCCTTTTATGCTCTGTCTCAGCGGGGAGGTTTACCCCCCACTTGAGCACACTTGCTCCTGTACTTCTTAGCAGCAATAGGGATGCACAAAATCGATTTATATTTGATCGATTTAAATAAAATAGTTTGGTAATATAACCGATTTATAATCTTAAGGGTCTAAGTCCCATACTCGAGTTTTTTGATCATTTTCTGGATCGTTTTGCGAAAAATCGACTGCACCAATCAAACAAATTTAAATGCAAAAAGTTGGATACATCTTTTTTTCAGAACAAAATATTTTTTTATTACGTGTAAATTTACTTTTAATATGATAAATATGTGTAAATATATGTACATTTTCCAAGAATCTTAACCATTTAAAAGTCTTTTTTTTAATTGGAATTAAAATATTAAATATAAACCATGTGCGTCTTATAAATTTAAAAATTAAAAAAAAAAAAATCTTTAACAAACTTTGGTTTTGAAAAGTCGTCATTTTTCAACATCTTCAAGGTTTTATTTTACCCTGAAAATGGACGTTAATTAAATAATAAAAAATAGATAAATATAATTTATAGTTTTTTCAATACTCATTAAAAAAATCAACGTTCGATATATAAAAATAAAGTGACAATTAAATTAATTAAATGACACGATTTCGCCAGGTAAAACGATCCTTTTTTTGTGGCAGACGGGGGATGGACACCAAGCAAGGTTAGGTAGCAATGTAATGGATTACTCGTATTGCAGTCGCCACTTGCTTTTTTATTCACATTTTTCAATCAAATATTTAATATTAATTTTAAACTCTGACTTATTTCAATTATCTGAACAAAGATTTCGATATCAAAATTTCAGTTCCGTTACAGGGACATTTTGAGGTAGTCAGTTTATGGGTTTGAGCGAGGTCTATATTGTTTGGTACCTGTGAGCAAGCAAAGCTCTCAACGAAACAGCAAACTTTAAATATATGACTTTGTAGAGAGGGAAAGAAAAGAGCAAGTCATGCTTTTACGAAGTAAAACATTAGAGCACTCAAGAAAAAAAAAAAAGGCATAACCCTCAAGAACCAAGCTCATAATCGATTATTCAATTATGCATATTCGATGTTACTCATCACTATTTGGTACAGTTTGTAGGGTTGTTGTGTCGGTAAGGCGCTTCTCTACTCAGGTTTTTAGAGGTTTTTAATTTAATGCCATAGCGCGACTGTCGGGAAAGTAAGGAAAATTCCCAACTTTCGCTTATGATCGTCGCTTTTATAAAAAAATTACATCGAAAGTAGGTTTTTAGTACTTTGTGTACTTATAAAAATTTACATAAAACTGTTTAGAATTATAGGATTTTGTATTTATTAAATCGTAAAAATCTAACATTTACATATTGGATTATTTTGAATAAACTCACCAAAAGATTTATTTATTGCAATTCTGTTAAATAAATACTTGATTTACTTACACGTTCTTTTGAATTTATTAATTAAATATTGAACAAATCTTTCAGTATATTTAATAAATTTACTTAAATGTATTTTAATTTAAGATTACATTTAATGTGTACGATGGGGTTGATGAATTTACATTATAATGCGTTGTGCAATTTCAGGGGGAGCTATAAGCAATTCTACATATTTCATAAAGAATGACGGTCTTAAGTAACAATGTTTATTACCATGAAATTAATCTTAAAAATACATTAAATGATAATAACTTTTTTTATGGAACAATCAAAAAATACAAAAATATTTAAAAAATGATGTCTAGATTATTCATAAAAACATAAAGATTCTGGTTATTAAGAAAATAATGAGATATAAAAAGAGCCTACAGTAGGTACTTGTATTATTTGGACCACAAAGTGGCATTTCTGGTTCATATATATTAAATACCCATCTAAGTAGGATTATAAAATTTTCATTTTGTTATATTTCTAAAAACAATATATTATGTATTTGGAGTAACATCTCAATAATTAATGAAGATTGATGGTAAATATTTTTAGAAATCACATTTGGTTATATTAACAGATTTTTAAAGTAATTGACTATCACAAGAAATGGCAAAAAATATTTGTGGTTTTTCTGTATCTAGAAATATTATGCATTTTTTTGTCACTTAACCCAAAACATGAAATTAACTGTACAATATTTTATCTTTTCACTTCGATAAATTTAAAATTAGTTTGATGTAAAAAGGCGGATATTACAAATATCCTAGACAGGTAATTTAACCATTTTGCGATAGAGAGACTTTTTAAATACCTTATGCGTGAATGCGTTTATCCAAATCGCTGACGTCACTTGCGAAAATTACTTAACGCGTGATCGGCTTTAGTTGCCAAGTACTATGAATGCCAATAAATTTATCTAGACATGGATTAACAATGACTTAAAATATGTTGTAGGTTTTTTTGATTTTTACGTCAATTATCACGTAAACTAACATTCATTAAATATTTTTTTATTATAATCTAAATTCAATAGTTTGTATGGTTGAATAAGGTCTCAAAAAGTTTTTATGCGATTTGACAGTATCAAATCTAACTTGTAACAAATAACAATGCCTTTGAGATTAGAAGGAGCGAAGGATCAGATCGAAGACTTTTTCCCGTTTTTTTAACGATTTATATGATTATGCATGTGCTAACTTATCACACCTAAATATTTTTTTATAAATCTAAATTTTTCACTCATCGCGGTTTTTTGTAAATATTTTAGCGAAAATCCTCGAGATTTTTTTTAAAATGTGAATCGATTACCTAAAATATTGTTAAGTTTGTAAAAAGGAATATAATTTTGATTTACTTGCTATCCATTAAACCTTAATGGGCACGGAGGTGGTTTTACTGCTCGCACCTCCCTGTGCCTAAACAATTACGCGCGTTAGTTTGCGGTCACCCTCCCGATTACTTACGACACTCGACTTTGATTAATCCTCGGCCAACACACAGCATCGCTCCTCAATGCAACCACATGCTGTTGACACTATACCATATGTAATATACCTAAAGTAAGTTTATATATATATATATATATATATATATATATATATATATATATATATATATATATATATACATATATATATATATATATACATATATATATACAGCATATACATGAGTGTCCTTTGCACAGTCTCCCTTGATTCCCATACTCGAGGTTTTTTGATCACTTTCTGGTCCGCTTTGCGAAAAATCGACTGCACTAATAAAAAAAAATTAAATGCAAAAAGTAAGATACATCCCCTCTTCCGATCAAAATATATTTATATTTCTTGTAAATTTACTTTTAATATGATAAATATGTGTTTTTCCGATTGAAGTGTAGGAATTTGGAGATTCGCCGAGTCCTAAACATTTAAAAGTCTTTTTTTGAATTGGAATTAAAAGATTAAATATAAACCCTGTGCGATTTATTATTATAAAAATAAAAAAAAATCTTTAACAAACTTTGGTTTTGAAAAGTCGTCATTTTATCCAATTTTTCAAGTGTGGGCGAAATGTTTGTAATTTATTTTGCTTACGATTTAACTTAAACAGTTCATTAAAAGTAGCTTGACATCGGATGATAAAGGTTGACAAAGGCGAGAGGATAATTGCACCACCTGCGCCTCCGAGGCAGGTAAGCTGAAGGTGGAAAAACGAGATTTTCGAGACAAGAAAAATACTTCAGTTGTAGTTTAAATTCAATATTTTTTTTAAAAATGTATTTTACTGTCGGTCTACAGCAGAGGTTCCCAAAGTGGTCAATATCGACCCCCAGGGATCGATTTCGCTCTGCAAGGGGTCGATGACAGCGAATAATAAAATTGGTGGTCCACGAACTGTAAATGGGGGTCTACGAGAGTGGATCCCATTTAAGCAGGTCATCACCAAAATGAAGACATTTCGTAAATGTCACAATGCACCGAACACAAATTGTACCTATGTACTTTGCGAAGTATTTTGTATGCTTTTAATTAATGTATTTCATTCTATTTAAGATATTAAAATGGAATTCCACCAAGTATTCTCTGTCAAAAATATTGATCTTCTGAATGTTACTATATTTGCATTTTGTGTGTTTTTAATAAATAAAGGTACAATTAACTTTACATGTATTTTAACTTTTTAATTTTTAAACCCACTGTACAGTAAGCCGTGTGAAAGTGAGTTGTTCTATATAAGATGTCAAAAATATGTTTGAAGGTGATTAATCTGTAAAAAATCAATATTAGCAAGGCAGGGGGTCGACAAAAAACAGGAAAACTCGACAAGGGGTCGACGGGACAAAATAGTTTGGGAAACTATGGTCTACAGTAAAAAAAAATATTTTAACTCTACAGTTAAAATATTAACAATGATTTTCGTTGTCTATAAATAACAAAACTGCACGAGTATCAAACTATCAAATACATATTATACAGTATAAGCTCAGTAGCGTTTCAAATGAGTAAATAATTCATTTTTGTAAAAGTTTTCTGAGCTCCCCACAGCTCGAGCATGTTACCTGTCGAAAAGTTACCGCCTGGTCATTTGTCTTATGAATAATTCACAGTGAAACAATTGTTCGCGGTCAAAATGTTCGCCACAAAATAATGCACGCGTCCCTCGTACGCATTTAATTAAAATAAAATTAAGCAAAGTTTTAATAAAATTTACATCTCAACTTGTTTCAGTTTAATTTCCTATGAATCCTACATTTGGAATAGAATTGCTGTATTCAAATTCGGCTGTAAAGTAACGTTAAGCTGGATTTGGTTCAGTGCAATTAGGTATGCTTTCGTGTGATGCTGTCTGTTTATTATTGTGGAAATTTTTCGCCGTATAAATGACCCATAACTTGCAGCCAAACGCTTCCGTCTACGTATAATCACATATATTTGTCACGCGGGTAACATAAAATAATTTAGGCTGTTTTAAGTATCAATTAAATTTGTCGTTTTTCTAAGCAATTATATTCTTGCCATTGACTTTTCACATTATTTTTCTATTTGACTCAATACGATACACCATTGATCGCACGCTGATTATATTTACCTCCCATTAAGGTTTTTCAGGAAATCATAATAAGCCTGAATACTGTATATTTTCAGATATATTTGATGTTATTTGTTTTATTTTTTGAACTCAAATACAATTAAGTATTATAAAATACGCAAAGGTTTATAAGACAGAAGTAAAACTCTGTTTTTTTTATTTTAGAAGTAAAGAATCGTGCTTTTACAAGTGTAGTCTATGTCACAAAAAAAAACTGCCATTGTATTGAAAACTTGTGCGTGTTAATATGGAGTGAGTTTTTATTTATATGAGTTTTTGATGAATAGCTAACTCAGATACTTTCAATACGATAAATTAAAAAATCAAATGTGAATTTTTATGTGCTCTGTGTTAATTCAATAAATATCTCAGTGAGTTCATAAACCTCTGAGTAGAGCTTAATGCAATGAAAACAACTTCTGTAACATCTGGGGCTCTTCTCTTGGTAATTTACTACAATTACGTCAATTATATGCCTTTGTATTACACCCTTAAGTCGCAGAATGTAAGAAGTGCCTGGAGGAAGTAGTTTACTTAACAATTTCCGCTTATTGCGTTCAGTTTCGGGAGACCTTCCTTCAGGGAAACCTGAAAATATCCCTTCACGCTGATTCTATTAGGAGAAAAGCGCTTTCAACAATTACCACCAGCACACAAATTCTCCGACCTCATTTCAAAAGTCCAGGATATTGTCAAACTTTATCCGAATCCCAAAATTTACTAACGAGAATCCTGTATTTAAAAATTTAATAATATGCAAAATGCTTAAACGACTTTTCCTGAAGTACACACTGATAAACAATATGTATGGACTATACACACATGTTTTCGAACCATCGTAGCGTAAATTTTCTATACCGCAAAAGCTTTTGGTTCTTATCAGAAAATATTCTCGATCGTCATAAGCCGAAGCTTCGGTCGTAACTTAGGCATTTTCTCGAAGCTTGATTATTTTAGCGGAGGCTTTGCGAGTTTATATTTTCAGGGAAGCGTTAATTTACCAACTAACCTTCACGCGGCGTATTTTTTTGGGGAGCTCGTTCTGTTTTGTCGCCGTTTTCGTGGGGTTGGCTGTTGTCTTACGCGTCATAACGTGCCCTAACGATGTCAGCCCTGGGAGAGAGAGAGCTGTTTTTTTCCCCAGGAACAATATGCCCTCTTGTTCTGCGACAGAAATAAGTGCCCAGATGACTCAGGGATGGAAAATGACACAACCTGATTGAATTACTCGTACTTAACAAAAAACTATTTCCAAATATTATATTTTACGTGAACGTTTCAATAATTCATTATCAAGTATATTTTTTTTAATTTACCAAAAAAACAATAGGTTTTAAAATAGAAAATTGTAAAGATTCAAGCGACTGAGCTTTTTATGTTTGTTGTTTCAATGTAAAGTATTACTCTTTTTATCAGTCTTCAGAAAATGAGGTAAAAATACGTACAACACGCAACTTTTGTTTTCCCCAGACAATTAAATCCAATTAGGATCAGCCGTATCTATAAATGGAGTTATCTTTATATTAAAACAATCTCAAATAGCCTAAGTAAAGAAACATGATGAATACCCAAGGGTGCGCGTGATGCTCATTGTGTTCGCTTTATTTAAATAACTGAAATATAATTAAATTCAAAAGCAAAATCAGTAATAGTAAGTAACACGGGATCTCAGTGTACTCGAGATCATGAGATAAGCTCATTGTAGACTTCAGCAAATTTACAGAAGCTGAAATAATTACGGAAGCAAACTACAAGATCTACCTTATTTAGCGGACCGATAGCGTAAGAAACCTTGTAACGAGGCAACGAAAAAATACTTAATCTGGTTATACAACCGATCGAAGTATCCGGATTCTGTGTTGTATTAATTGCATTTAATTACAACAAGTAGATATAACATGTAAAAATATTATTGTAAGAAATCAGCCCTTTGTCTATTTTTTAGTATTGCATTGTGGAATTGCGTTCATGTCTGTGCAAGTCAAATAGATTCAAGTTATTTTTATACATATTAAATAAGAAAATTATGTAGAATCAAGCCCTTGTCTATGTTTTATTTTTTCTGCTAAGCTTATGTTTTATTGTTTAATCCATATGCTCTTGTCTACGTTTTATTAGGTTTTTCTTTTTAACTTGAAAACAATAACACATTGAATTATATTTTTGTCATAGTGTGTGGAATTTAGCTTTTGTCTATTATTTGAACTTATTGTACTTGTAATTTGTTCCTGTTGTTTTATGAAAAATTGTGGGCTCAAACATAGCCTTAACAGACCAAAAGGTATGAATATATATACTTTATAAAATTATAAAACGTAATAAAATATCAAAGATATTCTACAAAACACTACGATTAATTATGATTTCTAGATTCTGACGTTATGACACCCAAGCATAATTTTTTTCTGGGAGTAAAAATAGTGAATCATTTTTTTTGTTCATTGATTCTATCACTTTTAATATTTGGCGGATATCATATTCTTTCTAAAGAGCTGTGTTAGCTTTGAAGTAAATTCTACTTTGGAAGTTTCTGAATAGAAGATCGTACTCGATAGATGAAGTCTTTCTTTTGTTCAATACGATTGCACCAAGAAGCATGTGGAAGCAGTTTTCGATCAAATAATGCTTGCACTGCGCCGGGATTTAAACTTCTTTACTTTATTTATCATGAACTCTGCGGGTCGCGTTATATTGCCTGTAAAAATTAATTTAAATAAAGTTACTTGGTTTTTTAATGTAACGGCGAGTTTTGCTTGGTACTGGGCTTCGAATCTAATTTTCACGAAACTCCTAAAGATTGTCTCAGTACCAAGACCACGGAAATTTTAAGAGAAAACTCAGCATTATACCCAAGAACGCAGCATTTGCAAATGCAACCGCAAAACTCTGTTCAATTACTTTAATTCTGTAATTTTTTGCATAAAATTCAGATTCTGCATATATTTTTATCTTAATATTTAATTCATAACATTGACCTATTTAAATTATGATTCAGTATTTCATAGGTATTTGTATATCTTTATTACTTCTTATACAAATTCAGATTCATTTTTATATTTAAATCAAAAATCAATATTATTTAGAGCTTTGTACAAAATATTAATCATCGATATACTTCTCTAAGATTTTAGTCATACCTTTTAATCAGAAGTTTTACACTAGTCATATTAGAGTTTATATGATAAATAACCTAACCTTGCCGATTGAATATGTTCAACTCTAAAACTTAAACCATAATTTATTATTAAGCCCGCAAAACTCCGAGGTCTGAAGTTGCATGCCTAACATCTGAGATATGGCCAATCGATAGGACTTCCGGTGAAACACATACGTGCAAAGTTCAAGCAAAGTATTAGCACGCTCTTACCAAGACAAATAAGTTCCCTTCTTGCATATCAAGTATCAAAAGAAAGCTCGATACTTCAATAAAACAAGAAATAAGTTTTTATAGAACAGATCCATTAAATCATGAATAAATTATTATGGATACACGTCAGGTGATGTTTTATAATAACGAGAGCTACCTTTTGAATGACCTGATTATATATCTTAAAGGTTGTTGATAGTATAAAATTATTATTTGAAGGTTAAATTTATGACTGAGTTTTAAAAGAATGACATGAAATGCTACATATATGGCAGCGGCGTAAATATTCTAATCAATGAGAAAAAAATCTATATTTTCTACTATCATACTTTATTGTAATATTGACGCCTGAAAAAGTCCTTTATGATTCAGTAATATTTACAAAATATTTACATTTATCCTTCGCTTGTAATGAAAAATGCAACTTTAATAATTGGACAGTTCTAGGTGTTAAATAAATTCATTACAGGACATTGCCTTTTCACAATTCAAAGTATTCCCTGACAATAAATTAATAAGGATAAAAAAAACCCAAAGAGCCAAAAGAAAACTTTCTGCATAAAATTATTTTCAATAAAAGCGTGCAACTTTTTTGTGAAGATGAAACTGCTTATTCTTTTATTTTCTAAACTTAACTTTAAATTATGTTTATTGAATTTTATTTAACCTGAAAAATAAGTTTTTCTTTATTTTTTTTTATTTATATTTAAGCAATATTTATTTCAGAGGTAGATTTGAAAAAAAAACATTAAATTTAAATTCAGAAAAAACAGGGCCTTTGTTAATAAAATAAAATCGGTAGACTGTGAAATTTTGATGTGTTAAAATTAAAAAAAAAATGGACGAGCTTATATTTTTCAGGAGATTATATTTTTATTTGCCTTTAACAAATACAATGTATTTACAGTTAATCTGCGATACACGCGAATCGTCGTGTAAATGCTTAAGAATATAAGACAGATGGAATGTTTTATATTTTTTCATCACTTCCTGTGTGAATCAATAATCTCGATATAAATAGTTTATTATAATCAATACTAAAGAGCTGAAATAAATTTTTCCTGGACTCTTAAATGCAATATTTCAACCATCACAGACCATCTCCACTTGAGAAGCGTATATCGATTCAGATATAGTTATATTTATTTTAGATATAGTTCAAGTTCAACAAACTACAACTTCTTTTTTATTATTAATTTTCCTATAAATATATATATATATACCATTAAAAAGCCATCAATCAAAATCCCATTTTATTCTCAACACGCATGCAAGAAGATTAAAGTTTCTTTATTATTTATATTATAAAGCATTTGGAGTTGTATTTAAAATATTCTAGACGAAAGTAATAAAAAGAACCAAAAGCAAATAATACATTATACTGTGTCTAGTAAATAGTCAAAAATTATATTCGTTTTCTGTGGAACTCATATAATCTATTGACGAAGTAGTTATATGCTAGATTTTATTTCAAGTGGTACAAAGAATAAAAATTGACTAAATAAGTATTTACTCTGACTAATCTCTATCATACTTAAAAATACTTATGACCCGTGGTTCTGACCTTTAACTGAAAACCCCTTTGTGTTTTCTGTTCAACGCTGCTATCCACCAGTTTATCTTTCCCAATGCACAACAGTTCTCTACCACTCTTTCTTACCTGTCTCTCTAAAACCCAAAGCCCATCAAGGTTGCTTTACAGTTCCGTATTTTCTGACTCTCGATCGTGCTTGCGGTGCAGATAAACCAATCCAGTGCAGTCTGCCATATTTTCCTGACATACCTACGCCGACATTCTCATACAAATAATAAAGCTTATTTTTATAGGATTCTACCAAATACAACTTTTGTTTGTAGGCCCACGTATGTTTTATATACTTAAATGAAGAAAAGCATAAAGAACCTTTAATTTTTTTTGCCACGCTTGTTTCCGGAGAGTGGAAGCGCTGGATTGATGAGAGTGATTTACACTGTGCAAACGCATTTATGTGGTTTTCCTTTTGTGTATTTTTATTATATATTTCTTTAATCAACTAATAAAGAACTAAGAACGTCATAAACCAATTCTACTTCAAATTGAACAATGTTTCTGACTATAGTACAGGGTGTCCAAAGAGAGTATCGGGTATTTGTTAGTTCAGTAAAACGAAAACTAATAGTAATGAAGTATTTTTTTTAATTGTTGATTATAAAACTACAAATGGAAAATTATTTTAAAGAGATGATGTTATCCAAATGGTGACCGTTACGCTGCTGGCACTCTTCTAATCTGAAACGAAGATTGCTGATAACACGCTGACACACAGCCCTCGATATTGCTGCCATTTCTGACCTGATGTTTTGTTTCAATTCCGTTAGGTTCATCGGATTATTCTCATAAACCCTACGTTTAAGGTATCCCCATACGAAATAGTCAAGAGGGCTAAAGTCAGGGCTTCTGGGAGGCAAGTTGATGTTACCTCTACGTGAAATGACCTTATTAGGAAATAATTCGTGAACAGCTTCAATTGATTGATTGGATGTATGGCAAGTGTCTTGTTGGAACCATGTTCTTGAGTTGAAACTTTGAAACTCCTGCAACTCTGGGCCCAAATTTTTTCGCAGCATATCGCAATAACGATCACTATTCACATTCACCCGATACTCTTTTTGGACACCCTGTATATTGAAGTGGCGCTCAAAGCCATTTCGTGTGACTTGGTGACGTCACAGACGGGAATATCGTGTTTCGCGGAGAGGCTATATTGCCGTGCGTATTAGTTACCGCCAGCTGCCTTCAGCCAAACGTCTGTTTTCTGCTCTTTGTCGGTTCCTGCTGGAAATTTGTCGAGATTACACTTTGTTTGGGACCGTTATTCTCCACATTTTACTACAGAGCCTAGGGGTTTTCCACATCATACTAAGAAGCCATATTGGAGCAAATATTAAATAACAAAATACATGTATACATACCAATATACCACAGTATTGAAACAATTGTTTTATTTTTATTAAAAATAAAATTAAATTGAGCATTAGGCTTGACAGAAATATGTCGTTTAACTCACCAATAAAATTGTTAAAAATATGACCTACTTATGGTGGCATTGGATAAAAAGTGTCAATCATCATAGTATATCAGCATTATTATTTATTTACTTTTGCAAATGACAACATAAGATGGTGGGCAGAAAATACATCACAACTATCTGCCAAAAGCCGCTGCCAAGCGAATATTCAATATAACATTTCTGCCAGCAACAGAGTGCTGAAATATATAATATGTGTATAATTATATATACTTAAGGCCTCCAAAATCGAATACATTGAACTAATAAACCAGTTTTGAAGTCATAAATTGGACATATTTCAGCCTATTGATAAATATTGAAACATGAATAAAAGTTCTATAAATCAAAAGAAGGGATCAATAAAAATAATGAATTGTTTTCTGAGTTTACCAATTTATTTTTCAATATATAAGACTTGATATTTGAAATTGATTTAAGTGCAATGAAACTCTATTTTATCGTAAAATACCTACATTTTATTACATCAGCGATAGCAGGCAACTTTTTCTTAGGTTGCAGTCCCTTCAAATCTAATAATACCAAAATACAAAACTCGTATAACCGGAATCGGTTTTTTCAATTTTTCTTCCAAAACCAATCCGTCGTGGTTATCAATCATTTTTCCAATCGATTTATCTATGCGTTGCCTATATTTTTATTTTACTGACATTAATGTGTAGATTACTTATTGTTGTTGCCACCTGAATTGAAAATTTTTACCGAACCATCCAATATGCTTGAAAATGCAACCGGCATATCAATATTATGAAATTTGATTTTTTTCTACAAAGATCTTGAAAAATAAAAAAAACTAAATAATTGTTAAAATCATTTCGTGTGTAAATCGGTTTTATTGTAAAATAAAAACGGATGAATAATTGAACCATTGTTAATTAGTGGTAATCGTAATTTACTTTTAAATGCTGCATTCGAATTTAATAAAGCCACGAATGGTGTCGAATTTCACACTTGCATAAAACGATTTAAATTTTCGCTCAACTATGGAGCTACGGCCTTCGAAAAGATTACGGCGCTAGACTGCGATATTCTCCACCAGGTGTAAATTTGAATTCCAACTGTGTGTTGGAAAAAAAGTCTTTCTTGTTTTTTTTTCATTTTCTATTCATATTTTTTGACGCAGTTGTATAATATAATAAAGATTTGAATTCCCAAATATTTATCTAGCACCAGATAAATTACTTGCATATAATATAATGATTCAAGCATTAGTTCAATGACATAGCTACAGTGGTCGAAAGGACAACTGTGAGGTTATCAAGATGTGAGTTTGAATCCCCAGAATTTTTCTTGATGTTTCATGAGTAAAGCGATTTTTTTTAGTATTCGATTTTATTATTCTTTGTAATTTTGCAATATATCAATACAAAGATAAGGCTTATTATGAGGCTGTTCCGATAAGTAATCTATTGAAAGTACACGAACGTCGTAAAAATAACGTTGTTCGAAATTCCTGCAATTCTCGCTAAAGTGTATTCGTTTTTATGGTTTACCTACAATGCCTTCAAAATATAACATCTTTATACAACGTTTTGGATCGTAAAAGATAAAATCTGATATGGCGATATAAAAGTTACACTTCTATCAGGCAATTTGCCTTTATAAAGAATGATTTATTTTTGTATATTATGACCAAGTAATTGTGTAGACTCGTAAACTTTTTATATTTTTTCAAAGCATTGCTTATAACAAATATTTTCACGAAAATCTTTTGATAATTAATGACTGTAGGTTATGAAATTGATTTATTCATAATATTTCGTACTTTGAAAATATTTTATTTATATTATTGGCATTTAAAAAGGTACTCAGAGATAAGGCGATTAAATTTTAAATCCAAATAAAATATAGGAAGATTCTTATATCGTTTTCACATGTAACCTTACTTTATTGTATACAAATATTATATCATTTTTCCTGGATATTATGATACTTACAGCGTTATTATCTGAACTGTCTGAATGTTCATTGATTGCCAAGCTTCAGTTGAATAGATAATATTGCAGAATATAACGTAATTTAAATTATTTCACGCATATTTAAGCAAAAAATCTTCTGCGAAAAATTTATATAGTATTTTAAAATATTTTTAACGGGTTAAAGCAAAAATAAACATCATAAAAATTCAATTACGTAAAAGTCGTCGTTAATTATTGTATAAATTTCAGGTGCCATAGTGACAACAATAATTTGCATTAAAACCTCATCTTGTGGAGTTAAATTTTCAATTTCGGTCGAGGAAAACAAACTTTACTTACACCGCCCAAAAATGGACACATTTGCGTAAGAAAATTCAAACAAAACTTTAAAAAGAGTAATAAAGCTATATGTGAATATTAATATACATTTTAATTAATAATATTAAAATAAAATGCTCAGGCACACGTATCGCGATAAAATTTCCCAGGGAATTTAGTAAAATTTTAATAAAATTCCTGCACCATACTTGAATTTTTTCATTAAAATGATAATCACATTACACCAGAGCATCATTGATTGTAATGTGTGTTTGTTTAATAATAATATAACAATAATATCTGAAATGGATTCCTTTTGCAATAAACTTGTTAATATGTCGGTGAGTGTCATCCCAACTGGTTAGGTAGTTATTATTTACAGATTCAATTATGTCTTATTGATAATATCCTCACGTTCATGTTTCAGTCATATAGAGAGAAGCGGTGCGATGTAATTTTTTTATAGTGAATCATAAATCAGATCCCAGGGATAAAAATAATACCATGTCAAGCCAAGCCTTACAGGTTGATGGGGCGTTATGAGTGCCTAACTGGGCAGGTGGATGCTGTAAGATGGTCTGTCAGTCAATTCAATTTATATTTTCTTATAATTCAAGCAAATGAAATTTATATACTTCAGGCATAAAATATTTGAATTGTTTCAAGGGTAAATCTATAAAAATAAATAACAACTTTTTTATGTGCTTATCGCATAGTAAAAAAGAACTGAAAATTGTCATAGTAAAACAATCACTGTAGAATAAAATAACATTTTGTTATAAGTATATTTAGTTAAAGTGTAAATAAAAATAATTTGATTATTGAAATTTAAAGTTGAATTTCACGCAGTTAATAATTATTATTAAAACAAAAATACTCAAGTTACTGCACTAACTCTGTTCAATTAAAGAGGTTTTCCTTTCTTTATCTGTTGCTATGCGTTTATAAGCAATGGTGTTTAAAAATAACAATTTAAAAAATATAAATTTTACTCGTGAAACGTCGGATGAAATCTTCGGATGAGACGGAACTAAAAATAATTTCTAGCACAAAAACTCAAGACGTAGGTCAATCCAAGATAAAAAAGCAGCTACCATCGTTCCTCCGAGCAAACTTATTTATATTTATTATTTACAATCTCAATTCATAATTCTTGATAATAAAATGCGGTAGATCTTCTAATATTGTTAACAAATATAATATGTACGAGACTCTACAGAAGCAAGTTATGTTATTTTTGAGATATAAATATAAAATGAAAAATATGTATACCCTGTACACACTGCTGTATTATTCATGACTCATACCTCTCACTAGGATGATTGTCATTTTCTTCAAATCTTTTCCGAGTGTTTTCAGAATCCGTGATATGTATGAGAAGATTGGGTACATCACCGCACATCCTGAAACTCGTCATATGAATAAACATGCTTCGTTATTTACAAAAAAAACTCCCCATGAAGTACGTCATCAGGTGGAAGTATTGCTTTTTCATCAAAATTTTATGTTTTAATAAAAATTACTTATACAAGTGATTCAAACAAACTGAACAGTCATTTTTTGCTTTTTTTTAGGCTATAATTTTTTTTATTTGGTAATGTAATCTACATATCAGTATATAATACTTAGAGGTAAGACAGTAGAAAGCGCAGACAAAAATGATGCAGTGAGTCATAAACTAGCATACTTAGGTCAATTTATTAAAATAGCTCACTCTATTATTATTTGATACACGATGGTATCTTTAACCTTTTGTATTTAATGATAATAATGAACTGAAATTGAATTATCAATAGTATATTAACCTTTGATTTAGTACATTGGTCTTTTTGAACCTCGAGAGAATTCAGTTGTGTTTACAAGTCGTTTTTCTTGTTTTCATTATTTTCAGATTGATTAAGAGGTTTAAAACTAATCGTTGATTGAACTCTCCGCGCATACTGATTACTATGCAAAGTCATTAGCAGGCAACCTAATAATAGCAATCTGTTTTCTGTACATCGTAACGTGCATACATTATTATTTCTCTAAGTTCTCCACATCAAGAATTAATCGTTTTTCGAGGTAGTGTTTTTGCCATTGCTATTGTCTACAGAATGTTTTGTCATTAAATTTGATGAAGGCTTGTTAGTGAGAAATCAATGACTGTATGCGCGATGAATATTCATGGAGGAGCAGTGTGATATATAGGGATTGTTAAATGTGTCATATTGTTCCCTGTAGCCAATTCTTTATTTTATGTAAATTGATATTATAATAGTATATTCGTGAGGGTATTTGAGAGTTTTAATATCTCTGTATAGTAAATAGTGATCAACGTTCAAACTTGTTTATTTTGAAAAATATCAATAGACTGACAGATAAACAAATATAATATTTAAAAATAATTCGCTTCTTAAAAAAATTTATAAAATAGCTGTCAGTTTTTTATTTACACTGAGCAAAGCCGAAAAAAAAATTATGTAATAGGTTATAAATTATTTATTTATTTCAAACAGTATGAAATACATAAAAATTAACAATTATATTCACTAGTAAATTTTATGGAAATTTTTTATCTGACATATATAATAAAATATTTACATTAGAAATATGACTCAATATTTACTGAAAATTTAAAATATTTTTATCATAAACTTTTCGTTTTATATAATTTCTCTTTCATTAATAATTTTTCTTGTAAAAGCGATAGTGTGTATTCACACGTAGTTTTCTTACAAAGAATCTAAAAAAATCACACGCCTATGTTCATTCAGAAACTAATAAAAAAATATTTATAAATTCATATCTTCAAAGTGTAGGCCTAATGCGGTATTACAAGAGAAGCTTTTTTGGGGGAAGGTATTGCCGAACCTCGAAGAAAACATTGAGTGGAAATTCGTATATAATAGAATGTGACAAGTTTCGGACTCCTTGAAGAGTTCCAAGAATAATAAATTTTGAGGGATTGTTCAACCGAGCGATACCTTTGCTGACCTCCTGTTAACAGAAAAAAACTTTTTAAAATAAATTTTTCGGGAATGTTATTTTTGGAATAAGCCGTTTTTTATGATATTGACCTTATTCACGGAATTATAACATTAACTTATTGATTTAACAACCCCGAACTAATGACTTGTAAGTGAGGTGGCAAAACTAAGGGTTATAACTGTGGATAACTCGGCTTTGTCTAGTTGCACTAGCAAATCTATACCTATGCGAAAGCTTTTTACTAATCAAATACACATTATACTTTTTAAATCAACATCGTTCACAATTCACATAAATTTGAATATATTGGGTATACAATACGCATAAAAGAATTCAAGATGACTTGTATTTGCAGAAATTAAAGTTTTAAATGATGTAGAAGTAGAAATAACAGAAGTTAAAAATACTTCTACTAACATTTGATACAAACATTATCTTTTTTATTTG
Organism: Atopsyche davidsoni; assembly: GCA_022113835.1. Taxonomy (NCBI): domain Eukaryota; kingdom Metazoa; phylum Arthropoda; class Insecta; order Trichoptera; family Hydrobiosidae; genus Atopsyche; species Atopsyche davidsoni. The sequence continues at coordinate 15,325,332 of JAILWY010000013.1, forward strand.
TGTTTGAATAGTTTCTGATAATTAATCATTAAACACTTCCAAGAAATGGAGCTGTTGATTATCAAATCATTGTTTATAATGCAGATGGTAAAATTAAACATGATTATTTTAATAAAATAAAAATATATATTGCAAGTGAAAAATGATGTCACCATTTATCATTCTATTACCCAGAATAAATATCAAGGCATTGTGCGTAGAGGCCATAAAGATTTATGTCAGGTCAAATATAAGTTATTGTTCTTGGGTATTGTGCCTCGTCAACGTTTCGTTGGTCTCAGGACTAGAACTTAGATCAAATCATCACATTTGACAATTTATTTCTTTAAAAAAAAAACTTTCTAACGCAGAATCCTAGAAAAAAAAACTAACGCGGCATAACACTTGTTTAATTAAAAAAAAAGGTTTTTGAATATTTTTCTTTGGCTGGGATGTTCTCAAATTACCTCAAAATCATTTTTTTTTTGTTTGGCTTGTTAAATTATTGTAAGTTATTTAAATGCGTTACGTAAGAAACTGATTGAATTTTATTCACATTTTGATGTAAATGTTTAGATAATTTGTTAAAATATTTAAGAATGAACTCGCTCTGCTATTTAAGTGCAGGTGCATTCGTCACTCGGAATGTCATGCGTTATTGTATGAACGAACACAGAAATGCTCCCACATTATTATCTTATTAAAGTCTGCTTAGAAATTGAAAACGTCACTTGGAGAACCAATTCTCTGACTAACCGAGCATGAAGCACTTAATTTTTAAATTCATAACTTAATTACTGTTTGACGCGTCCAACGATGCCGGTAATAAACGTTTTACTCCTCTAGAAATAGAATGATCCCGAGGTCTTATTAAAGCCAATTTGTTCGTTTATTTAATTATCTATTTTTAAATCTCTATTAAAAATTATTATATAATTTAATAAAGCCTTACCCTGTTGCGGTCAATCTGATTAAAAGCTGTTTATTAACTTAAGTGACTTTCATGATATATGTATTTTTAATAGTCTATATATTCAAAATATTTTTTTATAGATATTAAAATTAACCATATATTATGGTCTTAGTGAAGAATGTATAAACTACAGTAATCTGTAAGAGTGAAAATCAGGTAAGCAAAATATTCAAACCAATAAACAATGGAAAATTAGCGATTGTAGATATGTATTGATTTAATTCCTCGGAATTTGCATTGTTTTAAACAGGTGACTGGCAAAAAACCTATTATATTTTTAATTTCTCAAAAACGATATAAACACTCGGGGCTTTTTATTTAGTAAGCATTCTAGTATTGCACTTCACTTCACAAAATAACTAAAATATTAAAAACAACATTAAAGAAACCAATATTACTTTACAAATATTTAAGTATTTATGAATCTACTATATACGAGTATAATTTTAATAAAGTAAGAGATAATCGGTAAACTTTGTATATGCAATTGCATATTTTTTACTTAATATTTCAATTCACTATTTAAACATAAACGTATATGTGAATAATCAATATTGTAATTGAAATAGAGAATCCGATGTAAAGTTCATATTTGGTATATTTATATAAGAAAAAGATAATATAGAGAATTATGTATATATCCAACAGATATTTTTTTATAACAAGCTGTTTCACTAACGTCATTAAGTTTACAATGTATCGAAACTACTTATTGTTTTAAAAAGCATGCTAATTATTTTAATTTTATACGGAAAATTTTTTTGAGAAATTTATCAGAAATCACAATTTTATATCATTAAATATTGATTTAAAATAATAAAAATGATTACTCAAAAACTCATGTGATTAAATTCTCTACGCTTCAATGAACAAATAAGTAAATTTTAATGTAAACAATAAATCGATAATTGCAGAAAGTCGGCTAACATATATTTAACTACGGAAAATTTATTCAAAACGAGATACGCAATATTCATGAATAGAAGAATAAATCTAATGAACTTATTGAATATTTACGTAAAACATACATTTTTTTAGTGAAACTAATAAAAAAGATTGTAAAATTTTATTCACTAATGACTTTTTTTCACATTGCTTGTTGACGCAAAAAATTCCTAAAAAACCCAATTTCTGAGAAGCGTAAGCTTAAAAAAATATCAAATACAGAAAAACTATTTTTTTCAATATATTTGGAATTTAAACCCACGCGTTTTACACCGATTACTTAAAATAATATCCTACACGCAAAAGACATTTGAAAAGTGTGTATATTTTCAATATTAAATAAACATTATTATATACGTGTAATATTATGTAAAAATATAATTTATAATAAAAGTAACACAACCTTTATTCAATGTAAATAATGGCATAACATTTTATATTTTTTACGTACCTTATAGTTATTAATCATACGTTCAACACCTGCTTTGTTATCCAGAATTCACTGTAAACTATTCACATTAAAACCGAGGCGTTCTCTCGCAACACAAAGTAAAAAGATTTATTATTCTACCAGGGACAATTAACCACAGAATATTTACATAGTTTACTAAAGCACACTGTAAATAGCAATATAATGAATTGATTAATTGATCACACAACACAGTATCTATAATTTAATGAGATTCGAGGCCTAGCGAAGTGTTTCCGGCCCGTTGCACTCCTCGTCTGACGTCTGGACCGTTGGGCGGCCCGAGGAACACTGCCTGAAGTTTCAGAGCGTATTCCGCCCTTGAGGCTTCACTCTCCCACCCACCATGATATATCAAAACAAAACAATTGATATAAAAAAAAAATACTTAACAGTGTATTTTGGGCACGTAAATAGTAAAACACTTACATAAAAATAATATATTGTAAATGCAATGTTGCCTGAAATATTTTTTTTGAAAAATGTGTAAGTGCATGATATATTATTTAATTATTAATTACGCCAGTGAAATAATTTTTTTTATATGGTTGAATAATATTTTGCAGTTGTCATCACTTTTAATATTTTATAAACTTTTGCACAGCTGGTTCATACTCGTAGTACAAACTAACAGTCTAGTCTTCAGCGCCTTCAAAATGACTGGGTGGCTTGTGTCATCGTGGGGTTGTGTTTGGGGTTGGGGGTAGCTTTAGGCCTTTTTTTGTGGAGGCAGTCATCGAGGTTGAACTCGAAGGTGTTGATTGAGGGGTTTGGAACTAAGTGGGTGGAGATTTGGAAGGAGTGTGCGAGGTCGATGATGACCTCTTGGATCGTTTCGGTGTTGGTGTCTCTGTGGAGCTGGGCATTTTGGATGAACCTCGGGGCATTGAGTGCCTAGCGGAGGATTTTATTTTGGAGAGGCTTGTGGTTCTCAAATGGGATGTATCCTCAGATCGTCGGATCACCGTCCGCAGGTATTTTCGCGGGGGCGCTATTTACGGGGCGAGTAGGATTGACAGGAGCTTTGGAATCATCGCTACGATGTCCCTTATTTTCTCCTCCTTCGAATCTGGAGTCATGAGTTTCTGGAGGGCCTCCATTGCAAGCGCAATCAGGTTGTCCTGCAAAGATGGGGTGTCGGACAGTGAGGTGGGCTGGGTGGCCTCAGCGGGCTTGGCTGCTGCTATCAATAAAGTTTATTAAGTATTTACTAATAAAAGTTCATTACTCTTTGAAATGTATAAAAACCAGTTTGTAAAGTGTCTTCCTCAGAGAAGGTTGTCGACCATTTCATGGAGCATATACTCATGCTGAAGCAGTGCTCATGGTTTTCTAAGTGGAAAATAGTGTAGTGGTTCCTTCTTCACCACAATTTTATATTGGAAAGAAAAAAACTGCGTATTGCTGCTGCTCAGTAGCACTATTATATAAACCTTTCCTTACAAAGTTCTGTCAAAAAAAAAAAAAGGTACTTCCAGAGCACATCCCTCCACAATCATTCCTAGTCCACTACTCCATTACCGACCCTTCACACGCATTACTTATAATAAACACACACACGTACATACATTAAATAATCACATTTACTGTAAATAAATATACTACATTAAATATTAATATGAGATACGTTGGAATACCCGCACACGTGTAAATAACCGTTAAACTTTTTGCCTATTGATTTGATGTGATGTTGATAAATAAAATAAAACCAGCAATTTATGTCTTGGATTATGTGAATAGATTTTCTAAATATTTAATATTCCAAGAATGCCTCAATTTTATTGAAAATTTCATTAGAGTTGATAAATTCATTGATCATTTCTAAATGGTATTTAAAATTCTAACAACGCTTCATGCGTGTGTCAATAAAATATATATAAATGTATGTATTTCATATACATATTATACATTTAAAAAATTCCAAATAGATGTCAAAAATAATTTGAGTGATCTGTGTAGGATCCATAAGAAAAAAAATTGTTTTAGTCTTGTACTAAAAATGTACATATATATGCTATGAACATTTAAAAAGAAAATTAAGTGCGAACGGTAGAAGATTAAGCCAGATTAACTAACAAGTGATTAAAATGGATGTTTGAAAAAAAGTTATAATTAAGGAGGAGTAAAGAAACGCATAAATACATTGAATTGAGTACAGTTAAGCGCATAAATTTTTTGCCCAAATAACAAGAAAGGTATCACAATTGTTTTATCACAAGAAATTCAATTTATTTAATTGCAAATAAATATCTAATGTGACACCTACGAAAGAAATTTAAAAGGGTCATTTCAATAAAGAAGAAAACCTGAAATATGAAAATGAAGGCAATATCTTCATGGAGATGGAAATGGAAGATTCTGGAACATTAAACGATTTCTTCAGTTAAACTGAAACTCGAAAGAAGTTAAAATGCCCGGTGATTTTTCCTGCAAAATCAGATTTACTTGTATATAAAGCATTTTATAAAGGAACAATGAAATAAAAATTTATATTTTTATAATACTATTTTTTCAGACATTCAAACCAAATCATCTGAAGGAGGATTCTGTAAAGATAGCAGTAAATGACATTGAGTGGGCATGACATTTGCATATCCGGAATAAACATTGATTACTAATAGAATATGTGAAAGAGTATTATATTTCAATGATAATGTTTTCCTAAAGGCTTTTTTCTGCAACATAGAAATTAATAAAGATATATAAAGCGATAATGCTCTAAAGGTAGATATAAAAAAAATAATCCATGGGATACACTTTTGTTATTTCGTGTATAAAATTTAAAAAATCTAAACTAGATCCTTTGTGAAATTTATTTTACTTGGTATTTAGCAATAAGTTTGAGCTAAAAAATATATATTTTAAAAAATAATATAATATAAAAATATAACTGCTTTATAATTCAAATGGTTCGTGTATTTTTTAACAAATGGTTTTTATTATCTCTTCAAAGTGTATAAAAACTCTTTTTATAAAAACAAATCATAATTCAGGCTATTTTAATAGAGAGATTAACTTTGTTAAATGACGTCATCGCGTTTTACAAGCGTTCATCTATTCTTTTCTTTACTTTTTTTTCATAAAGTATTTTTTGCGTTAGTTAAGAAAATTCCAATTTCCTCTCTCAAAGTCATTTTTATGTTATTCTGAATAGAAAAGTCAATAAACGCTGAATGCGACCGCCCATGACAAAACATTTTCAGTTTTTCTTAATATATTCTGATGACTGAATATTAAACGATTCGGATCATCGGTTGTAAATGGTTAAATTATACCGCATTTTATATATTTCATTTGAAAATTTAATAAAGATATAATTTAATATATTCCTAAGTAATACCAGTCTACCATTTAATGGTTTTGGAAACGTGCCAGAACTGGATGCAGTCTGCGGTGAAGAGTAAACGTATCAGAAGCGTAACTCTAAAAGATCGTAAAATACAATATAATATTTTTATGTCGATATGAAAATGACATATCAATCAATAGTTTATATTTTTATAACAAAGAAAATTTAAGGTGCATTGATAAATTTTTAACCAAATTTCGATGTCATTTTCATAAGTAAATAAGCATAAATCTTTATCAAATAACATTTCAGTTAGCATATTATTAGAAAATTTAAGAGTTCAGAAGCCTGAAGATCAATATCAATAATATATCAAATATGATATCAATGTACTTTTTAAGATAAGTCTGATTAAAAATTGATCGTATTTATCAACTAAACCCATTATAAATTAGATATATCAGCAATTATTCAACACAACCATTATAAAATAAAGTAACTTTACTATATAGTATTAAGTTTTGCATATGTTTCAAAGTTTAATTAATCAAGACGAATCTGAATAAGGTATTTGTATATGAAGTTATCTTCATACGAAGCAATACCAATTCCCTTTAAAAGAAGTTCATTATTTTGTAGAAGTACGTACAGTATTAAATTTCCCATTATTTGAGATAGCATAAATACCAAAAAAGCCCTTAAAAACATATAAGTTAAAATAATCCATAAAATATTTATCATTGACCGAAGTTTGGCATTCAACTATTTTGTGTTTATTTAACAATATAATGAAAGTTGTAATTATTTAGCTATTTACATGATTTATTCAATAATGCCTGCAGTGTCTGGTTCTGAAAGGTTTTTGAACTTAAAGCGGTTCTTAAAGCTACTTGAAAATTTAAGTTAAATTTTACGCTGTTTGATGATTAGTGGTGATATATTGTTGCAGTTTTTTGGTCGGTGGTCAGTTGTGTTGAGACGTGTGTGGACTTATATTTTCTTATTAGGGTCACGGTATAGTTGGTATGAAGTGTATGAGCAGTGTGAATAACGTTCGTCTTACGCATAAACATCATGGAAAGGAATGTATCGTGACGCCATAAAAAGACGAAGCCATAAGCCAGGCTTCACAAGCAGCGATACAACTACAGAGGATGTTACTAACTACTCAGTTTTTAAACTTTTTTTGTCAATAATATTTTATAATTTATTTATTTAGATTGATTAACATCACGCTGTGAAATATCCATTGGCATCCGCCAGTAATAAAATCTACTATTGATTAAATTTTCTTCGCTCATATATTTTTTAAGATGAACTGATAACGAGACACGAAGCATCCAACGAACAATACCTATTCGACTTTATTAAAATGGGGAGCATTGCGACAAGAACTTCGCAATAAAATCAAAAGCACTCGACGAACTTCGGTCGGCACAAATCTTCTTTGAAAAATCAGACGGGATTTTATGTGAATACCTTGAACCTGAGAGATCGAGATAAAATTGTGTCTGTCTGGATATGAAATGAAATATCTCCTTCATCCCAAAAAGGTTCCATCGCAAATATATATTTCTATTATTCAATAAAAACTCTTCTGATGATACTTACAATGACACTTTTACACAGGCTTAAATTTTCTCTGTACGCATTGGCTATCCAAAATTTACATATTTATTGTTCAAAGTGTCTATTAATTATTGTGTAAAACGCAATAATCAGCTAGGTAACGCCAGAAGATAACAAATTGCCTGTTAAGAGTTTTTTTTAATGTTATTGGGTGGCTTTATAGTATTGATATTGCAGAATCAAAAATTCAATAATAGTGTGCAGTATTTGAAGATTTTCGTAATATATTTAATATACATTTTACACCTTTCACCATACAGAGGAGCAGCTTTTTATTTCTCTTCATGGCCACGGTTATAAAAATTATATGAATTCATTACATAAAATATTTCATATAATTCTCCATATTTTAAATTTTCTTCTTAAAATTTACTCTTTAAAAGTTCTTAAAATGCGAAAAAATTAATCGCTTATTTTGTAATTTTCTAGCTTCCCGGATGATTGATTATTAATATTAAATAAAATCCCAATCAGATTTTATTGTGTGTACAACATGTTTTAGATAATCGATTCATACATAAAACAACGAGAAAAGTTATTGATTTTTTTTATAAAGTGCTATAGTGGTTAAATTGAAAAAGAGCACTTGGCCGGAAAAGACGTAGAGTGGGCTTAAATAATGTCTGTTTTGGGGTTGGGAATATTTTTTTTCTCGTCGTTATATGTGCATCAATTATTTTAATAATTTACTAAATAAAAATAAACGCAATATTTGAAAACCACTGCTCGTTCGTTGATTTAATTCGGCGGTGAAAATCGACTTCACTGCCAAAAAGGTTTTCAACATCGACTTGCGGAGAGACAGTTCACTAAATATTTACATTTCTATCAAAGAAACACTAAAACATAACCCCGATTTTATGAACTTGTGTGAATGACATGTGATGTTTCGAGCTTATAATTATTTTACATACCTATTTACATCACTTTTCGTAATCGATTTTATTGCATATTTATATCACATTTTTGAGAGTGGTGGTAATACGAAATATGCACTGAATTATATTGATTATATTTTTTTATGTATTATTTGCCTGCCATCTAGCGTTTGTTTTTGATAACTGCTTTAAAAGTATCGGTGAATTTTGTTGCAAGCTTTAATATTATTTCGTAGATGGCACTTTCCAGTTTATATGTTCTTTTAAATAAAATAAACAATTTAATTTCCTTTCTAGCTAAGTCACATTGAGTAAATATTTAAAATCAGCGTGTACATGGAGAGCTAAGTAAATTGTCATATGTTTATTTAAAACATATTGTAAAAATAATATTTTGTATTATACATTTTATAGTCATACAAATTACATCATACGGTAGTAATGCTTTATGAGCACAATGAAATATAACCCACTTGAGCTACTGTGCAAGTGTTTGATGTAATTATTATATATTTTCATAAATATAAATACTAGTATACATTAAGTAATGTGAAAAATTATGAATACTTGATTCATCTTTGTTTATCAGGTTCTATACTAACTGAGTAAACAGTTATATAATCTATTTTTTCTTGCGAGGAAACGAAAACTTTTTATACTCATTCCGAGATAGTTTACTTACACGTAGGTAACATAAATAAAACCTTGAACTTTAAATAAAAAATTGGGGCTATTTTAAAGATATCAATCATATCGTAAAAATCTTTTACGACATGGAAAGTGAGAATTGAATTAAAATCACTGAATCAAATTTTTATCTGGATAAGAGGCAGAGCCTGAAAACAGCGTCAAGTTTTTATTTAATTTAAATATGTCAATAACTATTGAATGTCTTGACCATTACTTCTCATACGAATAATAACAAAAAACCGAGATATTCAAACTTGTAAATTTTAAATACATGCAAATACATATATCGCCTAAAAATATTTTCATGTGAAGCTGAAAAATATTTCTTGATGTTATTCCTAAACCCGGGCAAAGCAGTCAAGCGGCAGATTTTTCTTTGATCCGTATCAACATCTCCTGTCAAATCATACTTTCCGAAAGCTTCATGAATAAATTCATATTAAAAGGTAAAAAAAAGTCACCCGAATGACGTGATACATCGGTAGGGTAAGTGCAAGTATTATAGAATACAACTTTTAAAAAAATAATAAATCTAGGCTTTTTTTATATTTACATGCTATGAATGCAAACAAGTGGCAGAAATAACAAATAAATATTTTCTTGTTTTCAATCAAAGTTCCAGGGGAATATGTAATATATTTATGAAACCTAAAATTACGCTTAAAATGATTTTGAAATAAAAACACATTCTATGTATGTTTAAACTGTTTTTATTAGTACATAGCACTTTTAAAAATAAACTGTTGTATGACAATAATTTTGTTAAAACTAAAATTACTAGTAAGTTGAATAAATATTTCATTTTTAGTACAATCCTCTTGAACATTTCATTCATCTTTCCATTAGTATCACACTTTTCTACCCTTGTTTAGTATCAATAAAAAGTAGTTTATAGAGAAAACTATATTTCACGATTTACAACGTGTTATATAATTTCACCTTGAAATGTAAAAAATACTGACATCCAAAAACAATTTTTTTATAAATTATCGATGTTTATTTTTTTATGTATCCCACAACATCTGCAGTCATCCTCCAATACTTTGACGAGATGATAATCTGTACTGTAATCCTTTTAAGTATTTTAGGGTTTAGGACTAAATTCTGCTTTTTTTTAAATCACAGAAAAATATGTAAGGATAATTATTTTTTCTGAACCAATGAGTATTATTCAAATCGTTTTTTTATACAAGTTCATTGTTTGTATAATATATCTTAATTTCAGATTCACACGTGAAATGACAAGAAACTTATTTTTTTAAAATGGTAAGGTTAAATAAAACACATTGGAGGTTCGAGAAAAACATTCATTTTTTTAATTTAATGTTCATCACTTTTTACGGGTGCAATAAATTCGTATAGAATAAAAATTTGTTATTTTACATATTTTTTGGTTTTTGAAAAGAAGTTTCTCTAAAATTCAGTAAATCTGATACTACTTTTTGAAAATCTCAAAAAATGTTCCTTGGAATAATATTTAGCTGCAGGATCAATAAATTGCTAAATAAAGCGGAAGATTCCTGAAAATGAATAAAAATGGGCCCGACATTTAAATTACGCCAATTTGCCTTATTTTTAGCTCGTTTGGTCTCCGTCGAAGAAACAATTTCATGGTCGATTGAGATTCAAATCGACCGAATTTCTCTGAACTCGGACCTCAAATGATCTCAAAGGCCCGAAGGCTCTGTGCTGGCCTGACTTATCACAATGCAAATACCGAGCCAGGTCTTAAGAAACCTAATGGCCTCGGTTACGAATCAATGACCAAAAAGCCAATAATGTATGCTAAATAAGAAAACCCGTATAGATTAAATTCTACTATTATAATATACATTTATTTATGTGATTAAGCACATTTTTTCATACATTGAAAACAATTAAAGAAAACTCTCAGAAAATATCATCGTGACTTGTGAGGGATTCGAACCCACATCCCCAAGCTTTCATGGCCGGTGCATTTATCCAACTATGCTAACGAGCCACTGCAATTTAGTGAGAATTTTTAATAATCATATTCTACATATGAACTAATACACGATGATATTTTCTGAGAGTTTTCTTTAATTGTTTTCAATGTATGAAAAAATGTGCTTAATCACATAAACATACTAATACCTGCATGGGTAAATAAAAACGCATTCTGATTGACATTAATCTAAATTAATATACATTTATTTGTCAAAAATTAATACCTATAGGTATAAATATACTTACTGAAACGGACCTTGAATATATTATGGTTTTGTTTTATTATATTTTAACGACACAGAAATTATTTTTAGGGGCCTGCTTAAGTAAAGACGGTGGGGTGGATACAATAAATATTTAATAATTGTCTAAAACATAAAAATAAACATATGAGATTAATATTACGTGTAATTCGTCATTGTTTATAGTTGCTTCTCATGTTTAATTGATACTTATTGAAATTCATATAATGTTTATGCTTAATATAGCTAAACTTTTTTTCATCCTTGATTATGTTTTTTGGAGAATTTGAATAAAATTAAATGATGTTTATACTTGGAGAATATTCTAGAAATTGGCACTTATTTATGCCTCAATTATGTTTGCTTGATTTTTAAGATTAATTGTTATTTAAATGCACTTCTAATTAATTTTTGTATGCATGCAGAGTTTATTTTCACTAACTATTTTCGTAGTTGTAATTATACCTACTTTTTATTAAAAGAAAAAAAAATCACGAAACACTGCCGCTTTGTGAATGTGTTTTTTTTATGTTCTGCTGGATATCTTACAAAGTTAATCAGTTACGTCATTATATTCAATACAAATTATTAAGCATTCAAACATTTTTATTGCTTTATTAGCTTCTCTTGTATCAGAAAGCGCATTGTAATATTTCTAATAAAAATGATACAGCTGCCAAGATTGTTACATTATAAACACTGCGATATTTTGTGAATCTTAAACGAATACATCGCCTCTACCTTTACAGCCTTTTCCCTTGTTGTTTCCACGAAAAAGTACACAATAATTTCTTTCTGGCAAATTTATCGTCCCAGGAGAAACACCTCCAAGGATACGTCTGAAAAAGTTTCATAAACTATCGGAGCTTCTGCGATTCATCGTCCACTATACTAAAGTGAACGAGGAACATGGAAAGGATTTATTTTACTTTTTTCTGAAGAGAGAAAATAATCCCATGGATAAGAGGGCGGATTGATTGGCTTCCGTTTAACCTCACTAACAGCTCTTTTCTGCCGAATTCTCCAGAAATAAGTCGACATATTGTCTGGAAAATGAACAAGGCTTATTTTATATTTCAACACTCAAATGTAGGATTTTTTTCTTTTAGTAATGCAGATTTTTTATATCTTGATAGTTAAAATATTCTTTTGTAAAGTTTATTACAGCATAAAATCTATAATTAAAATACGTCATACTTATAAAACTGCATGCATTACCTTTATGTAGTGGCCATGCGTTCATATGACATAATAAATTCCATTGTTACTACTCAACAATATGATGTTTAATACCTCGTGCTTGTAAGTATATTTGCTCACAAACCATGTGGTCTTGGGTTTGTATTCGAATAAAGCAATCTTACTATTATCAATTAGTTTTAAATGTATTTTAAAAAGGCTGATAATTTTAATTTGAATTACCCAAAAACCTGCAAATTGTAGTTCCCGAAATATTTTCTTTGAAATGTGAATATTTTTTTTTATAACAATACAAGTGTTTTTATATTCATAATGAGGATATATTCGCAACGAGGATATAGTTTTAAAAAAGGTAAAGAGTTTATAAGTGAAAAATATATTCGTCAATTGTAACTGAAAATACAAATATTTTTATTTAAAGTATTGGAATTGAATTTTACTAATTACCTTCAGGTAAAATATTGAATACATGAAAATAATAATCCTTTGAGTATCATTTTAGGATAATAATATTTATATAATAAATCAATTGATATTTTAAGAATGCCAAACAATATTATAGAATATTTTCAGAAGAAAAAATATTAAAGCAATGTTAAAACTCGGTTTGTTAAAAACGTTTTTCTTTAATTAATAAAAACAGCAGTATGAGTTAAACGTTATTAAAATTATGATTCAGTTATTTTAATTATATATTAATTTCCTACGATTCATTAACAGATTTTTTTTTACTTGTGCGTATTTTACACAAATATGAAAAAATGTTTATACGAATGTATTTTTATCTTTCCAATTTTTCGGCAATTTAATTTATACGCACTGTTGCAAATGAACATTTAACGCGTTAATTTTATTCAGAGATTAGAGATAGCGTTTCATATTTTTTTAGTGGGACATTAATCTAAAGATTATAAATAACTACTACTTTTCATATTCCTGCTGATTTTTTTGTGACAAGCAGATTTTTTTTGTGTCTATTAAAGATACTTATAAGTTTAATCATACTAAAGTAATATGATCGTGTGTGTACAAAAAGTTTATTATGAATTCTACATATAACTACTTAAGAAAATGTATATTTAGATACATTATTTTGGTATGTTGTTACGTCATTAGGTTTTTAGATTAAATAAAGATATGTATATATATATATATATAAAATGCTGTAATCATTTTAAATTATACAATATAAGTTTTTATAACATTGAGTTTTCACGTTATGAACAAGCAAGGCCCAAAATAATTATTAAAAAAGGTTTGAAAGATAGCGTTTTCTCAAAACATTATTCTGGAGTAAGTATTTTTATAATATTTTGAAAGCTTTTTTAAAGAACTGAAGTTTTCATTATATATCAATTTAAATAATCCTCCGCTCCATTTTTTAGCACCAACATTATGTTTAATGTTATATCCTTATAAAATAATTCACTTTAATTTTTTGATGAACTCATTATGTTACTCTAAGCGTTTTTAATTTCACAAAAAAATTTAAAGATTGTTTTTTTTACTGTCCATTCAATATGATTGTAAGTCATCAAATCATCTTTGAATTCTCGGTAAGTTAGTGACACTAAAAATCAATTGGCATGACCACAAGTCCCAAAAAATATAGGACATTTCTCATCGTTTCACGTTTACCCCATAAAAAATATATGAGAAAATTAAAGATGGGAAAAGATTTTCGTTAAATAACTCTTTTGAATTTGGCAGTACGAGTGGGCCAATTCTTTTCAACTTTGAGAAATGCATTTTATTTAATGTAATTTCATATTGCTTCGAAATGCTTGAAGATATGTGATATTTTTGGCTTTGTGATAATGCTTTAAAGATACTTGACCTTATAGCAGGTTGTTTGGCACTGCATTAGAAACAGAAATGAGTTTTATTAGGCTATATAAAACATTTGTTGAACATATAAACAACTTGTGTTGATATCATATATGATATCAAACATATATATTGATATATGATATCATATATGATATCAAACATATATATTGATATATGATATTGTGTTGATATCATATACTATGCGCAAGAACTCAGATTGCAGTGAATGTGGTTTACAAAATGGTTTAGAAAAATTAATTAAATTAATGGTAAATACATTGATTCTCTGATAGTTGTATTTTGCATACTTTATTTAAAATACATGCATTAATGACTTATATATAGCAATGATATTTTATACTAATATCTATAATGATAACAACTTCATATGTACCAAAAAACTTGACTTAAAATTTCATGTAATGTTTGGAAACTCGAGCTAACGCAAGTCGCTTAAATATTCAAAAAACTCTACGGCATTTATAATTTTTTTTTTTTTTTATAATTCTTAAAGAAGGATATTCTTTAATTTTTAGCTAATTCCAGGTCTGCCGTTTTTAACAAATCATCCACTTTTGCAAGGTCATGACCCTCATAAGATCGTAACAAAAATCCCAAAGGAGCCTCCGATAATTATTACATCTTAGGTAGGGGGAGTGAATCGATACATGTTTAATTCATTTAAGGCCAACATTTTATCAGTATTACTAACATTTAAAGATTTTAAGCATTATATAGAGCTTAATAATTTTTTTTTTTGTATTCATTAGATAAAAAAAGTTATTTCAAATCAAGTTGTCAATGTGTGGTTTTAGTAGAATATCAGGTCTTCAAAAGTTTAAAGCCTTTTAATAGAGCAAATAACAATGATCATTTATTAAAAAAAACAAATGTATTTGGGCAACATGATAACTTATAGTTTTATATGTTTTTTTAAAATGTCTTTTGAACAAAAACTTTCATAAAAGCTCAAGCAAATCGTTTAAAATATCGAGCATTGCTTAATACTATTGAAAATAATTACTGGCGCAATTTAAATGAATGTTACTGTGTGAATTAAGTTGATTGGTTTTATTATTTACATACTATACAATTTAAAATACCATCATGGCTAATTACAAATTACGGAAAATAAACATTGTTAATTCTACATATTTCGGAGAGTAATAATTTAATATTCTGTCGATTCGCACTTATGATATCATCATATTGTCGCTAGTTTTGCCATTTTATACAAAAAACCAAATAAAAAATTATTTATTAGATTTTTTTGTGTAGACATACATTGTATTGAATGTCAATATAGATAATTTGTAATAATTTAATCGTTAAAAAAATCCCAGACTGCGTTCCCTCGTATTTGAAAAACCACATTTATGTTATAATACTTTTTTTTGGTTTGACATCATAAAAGTTTCAGTAGTCGATGAATAACGTAATGCGTTAGCATGATTACACCTGTCGATACGATACATAAACAGAAAAATATGGGGATGTTATTATTTTATACCTTTAACATAGACTTAACGAAATTATAGATACCCCCAAAATTAACAATTACAAGTAAAATATCTCTGTTTTATGATCTCTGTATCTCAATTCAATAAAGCTGCAGAGAATGGGTTATTTTTTTTTTTTAAATTATATAAATTAGCATCAAAGAGTTTGCTTGCACAATGGATTATGATCCCAATAGTCAAAAATTTACAAAAAAAATTATTAATTTATTAATAAATTAACTAATGATACATCCCGTTTAAAAATAAGTTTGTTTGAAATTTGTATATATATAACATTTCGATGCTTTAAATAGTTTCACTGTTGCAAACGCTCACTATGCCATTTGTTGAACTTCTCATAAGCTTTAGCACCAAATATATTCCATACACTTTTACTCGGTATCGTCTCGCTAGTAATATTTATTTAATGTCTTATTTATGTTTCGGCAGTCGCAAATAGATGAAATTGAACTATGGCCGTCGTATTAATATACTACCAAATATTCGTGGCCTCGACTCTACGATATTTTGTCACCCAGAGGTCATAAATAGCATCGCACTGCGGCTCGTTTCAATAATTATTCATGTGAAATAATCGAATATCAGACTATAATTGATTGCTTTAAAACTAACTATAATAGCAGTTTTCCTCGTTTGATACCAATCTGCGAATTTAATAAAATTGATTTTGAAAAAAGTCGTACCTATGATTTTATCGATTGCAATAAATTATGTCATAATTATGGAGTCCTCCTTTTGGCAATATCTTCAAAAAGGTTTAAGTGTTAAAAAAGTTTACTCACAAAAAAAAACACCTGTAGTCCCTATTGCTGTTGTATTTTATTTAATGATGAATATTTATTAATGTAGTATTGTATAAAGAGCATTTAAATGTAAAAAATAAACTCATACTTCTTCTTCGGGTGCCTCACCTCATAGGAGGTTGGCAACTATATAATTGAGCATATCTTTTATGGTTTTCTTAGGGAGAATAGTGTAGTGGCACATTCTAATCCACGATCATTCCAAGTTCACTATTCCATTACTGATCCTTTACACACGCAATGGACGCAACTTTAACAGAATGGAAAGAGCGAGGAGAACTCGTACATCGGTTTATAATTTAAGAATAAATATATCGTTTGATTGAACCAATAATTTGAAATGTGTTATTTTTAATTTGATATGTAATATGTATTCTTCCTTAATACAAAATCAAAATATTTTAAAAAAACACACATTGTTTCATTTCAGCATGGTTTATCTTTTTGGATCAATATGACATTAATTTATATAATACGTTTTTTTTTGTTGAGGCCTGGGACCTGACATTTATGAATAAGGTAAGATAGAGTAACAAATGGATGGATGCTTTTAATCTAACAGAAGTTGGTGGCATATTAAACCTTATCGGAGGAGTCGAACCTCACCCTTATCGATCTTGTTATTCGAGGATCCTGAGTGACGGCCTTCCGATATGCTCATCGTCATCGTCATCTTATCATACTTGCCATTCACACTCCCTGATTGATCGTTTTCATAACGTGCATCATAGAATCGTTTATATTCGGTGTGTGCATTAGTTTTTTTGGATTTTCTAAGAGATGACGTTACTAGCATTGAACCGCATCAGGCTATACTTTAACATTTCATTGTGAAGAGTCATTATTGCGCTTTTGTTTTCAGTATATGTCATATCGCTGAAATGTATACAACATTTTTTTTGGAGCTCTCAACATGTCAACTTTTGTACCAACAAAACGCAATTTGCGGGAAGCTTTACTTTTCTGTTTCAATTGAAAGAAAAAACCAGCTGAAAGTCACCGATTGCTGTGTGATGTTTATGGTGAACATGCTCCATGGCAAAAAACGTGTGAGAACTGATTTCGACGCTTTACCAATGGTGATTTCGATGTAGATGACAAAACGTCCAGGCCAACCAAAATAATTCGAAGATGAAGAATTAGAGACATTGCTAGATAAAGACTCGTGTCAAACGCAAGCAAAACTCTCAGAATTATTGGGAGTTGATCGAGCAACAATTTCAAGACACATAAAAGCATTGGGAGTGATTCAAAAGCAAGGAAATTGGGTGCCACGTGAATTGAAGTCGAGAGGCGTCGAAAGGCAATTTTGTATTTCAAAAATGCTGCTTGAACGTCACAAAAAGAAGTCATTTTTGCATCGTATCATCACTGGTGATGAAAAATGAATTCAATGGAAAAAATCATGGGGTAAGCCCGGACATGCATCAACATCGACGGCCAGGCCAAATATTCATGGCGCCAAGGTAATGCTGTATAGTTGGTGGGATCAGAAGGGTGTCATCCACTATGAGCTGCTGAAACCAGGCCAAACTATCACGGGCGAGTGCTACAGACAACAATTGATGCGTTTGAAGCGAGCATTGGAAGAAAAACGGCCAGAATATGTGACCAGGCACAAGTTTGTAATTTTCCATTATGACAATGCTCGGCTACATGTTGCTAAATCGGTTAAAACCTATTTGGAAAACAGTGGATGGGCAGTTCTGCCTCACCCGCCTTATAGCCCAGACCTTGCCCCTTCCGACTACCTCTTGTTTCAATCGATGCAGAATGGCCTTTTTGGAATATGCTTCACTTTAGAACAGGGTATCCAAAATTGGCTTGATTCTATCTTGGCTTCAAATGACGAACAGTTCTTTTGGGATGGAATCCATAATTTTCCCGAAAGATGGAAAAAAGTATACAACATATAAAAATATTTTATTCGCGAGAAAAATCATAACACAACAAGTCTCAGGGATGCTGTTAAAATCAATGCCAACATGATTAGCCCGAATAACAAAAGAAAGCGCACCGAAAGTTTCGTCTGACAACAAAGTTGCACGTAGCGGCGCGCCGATCCTAGCGGATAACGAATAACGAATAACGAGTAACGAATCCCCTCAGTGGGTAACGGCACGACGCCCGGAGCGGCCGTCCGACCCGCACTCGCGAGGCCTTTGTCAAGTCGAGCAAGCCGTCGGTGCACAGTGAATCGGATCTCTGAATGCATGATCGTTACCAAGTGTTCAGTGATTATTTTCGATAGTAACTTTTAAAAAAAAGTTCACATTGAATAACAGTAAAAAATGATTAAAATCGTTGCTGTGCTTCAAGCGGAAAATTCACTTTGATACTTTGAATAAGGCGGATGAACTATTTGTTTCAGTGTCTATTTATCTAAGCTGAAAATAATAAAAAAAACATTCGTTTAGTGGTATATAAATAATGTACATTTATGCGATTAAGCTTTGCGTATTTATATCTCAGTGTGTAAAGTACAATAGTCAATTTTAAAATTGTGAAAGTGGTCTGCACTACAGAATATAAGTGTTTTTTTTTTGTTTGTTTGTGATAAGAGAACTGCATTCAATGCGGTTAAAATTGTACAATTGCATTGGTGATATGCGTGTAATGCTGAATATAATGAAATAGGTACGTATATAATAAAGCAAGAACAATTTATGATTTAAAATTGGTTTTACAAGTAACTGAGAAAATGTCAATATAAAATTGTGTTTCGTTTAACAATGAAGAATGTAATAACTCTGCTTTAAAAAAAACTTCCTCGCTGTGACTGATTTTTTTTAGCTGATGTAGCTAAAGTTTAATTTAATAAATTTCGAGTTATTTATTTATGTAAAAATATTTTTAAAAAAACTGCGCAATTACCAAAAAAAATACACTTGTACATCTGTGACTATATATATATATATATATTATAACTATATATATTCACAGATGTACTAGTGTGTTTTATTAGAAGGATTTTTTTCGTAACTGCGCAAAATTTATATTATATATATATGTACATACATAAATATGTTTATAAAATCTTTATTTTTAAATAATTAAACTTCAACTTATTATACAGGAAATATTAAGACAACATTGTAGCTCAAACTATTGACCAGAGAATTAAGGTTGATTGTCCAAGATTTTCAACAAGTGGTTAATACTATCGTCTTAGCAGAAATTTAGCCGGTAATTCCATTCTATAGCAAGGGAATATCAATGTAGCATTATTCAGCTAAGTTTATTTTAATATGATTTTATGGAAATGTAAGGTTACACTTACCAGTGTAAATTTTAATCTAGTTTGAACAAGATTCTAGTTCATATATAAAAATAAAGCCATCTTGATGTAAATATTTTAGCATTGCGTCACGGTTTTTTTTGTGTAAAATATTATAACCAAATATTTGTCTACTAAAGCAGTTTCAATGAATCATGTAAATTTATATAAAAGTAAGAAGGTGTTCAAAAGTATACATATTTTTTAAAATTTAGGGATATCTTTTACGTAAAATTCGTGAAATAGTATAAATTTTATATAAGCGCTTTATATTGTATACACAACAGGTGATAAAAATGAAAATCGAGTATCAATACTCTTTATGAATAATGAGACGATTGCGTTGTTTGGTTGTGCATAATTTTTTTCTATTTATACCAAGATTTTTTGTTATCAAATTAAAAATACAAAATTCTTTGACGCACGTAAATCGTTTTTCAATATGAATGAAAACATGCGGGCTTAATTTTTTCTGTTTGTTTTTATCTACGATATTTTTTTTGCTTGTATTTACACGAACCTTTTGATAAAATACGCTGAAAACGTCGTTTTAAACGTTTAATTCCATATTTGTTTATTTATCAATTTTCGAAAATGCTTTTATAAATTATATTCCTTTCATTTTTTTTTCTATTTGATTTGACATTTTTATGATTTTTGTACGCAATATAATCAAATTTCCAATCACCAGCTCTCGTAAGCGTCATTGTAAATAAGATCAAAGACAGGTTAGGTAAGATATATTTTATTGAAAGGTTCAACGACGGAGAATTTGAAATCAATTAATTAATGTGAGTCAGATTAGGCAAGATGGATTTAAATATAAGACACTGGCTTCAAGC
Organism: Atopsyche davidsoni; assembly: GCA_022113835.1. Lineage (NCBI taxonomy): Eukaryota > Metazoa > Arthropoda > Insecta > Trichoptera > Hydrobiosidae > Atopsyche > Atopsyche davidsoni. The sequence continues at coordinate 15,345,866 of JAILWY010000013.1, forward strand.
TGAGTAAAAACAGATAAACCAAATCTTAATTATTTTTGAAAAATGCTATTCATTTTGATTTCAAAGGTAGTCAAAAAAGTAACGACTTCTAATATAATCACCTTGAGGTTGTTTTAGGGACTTATTTTCAACGCTACTAGTTATTATTCTGTGTGTAAAAAATTAGAATTCAGTTAACAAATATAGATATCCATTTTACTTGAATATTAAATGTATGGATTAAAGAATTGGATTCATTAAACGTTTAATGATAATGATGACAAAAGCCCCATTTTCAATACTCCTGTCCTCCTTCAAGAGTCCTGGTCTCCTCCAAGGAAGTGTGTCAGTAGATTCCAGCTCGTAGCTGGAATCTTCTAGTTCATCCCGCCCAAAACGCGTCAGCTTTCTTCGCACCATCCATCATTATCATATTCAGTCTTCCCGTACTCCGAATCTTCTCAAGGTCACTGGATATTAACCTCCTTGCTGAATATCGATCGTGCATGCGGTACAGATGACCCAAACAGCGAAGTCTACTCCTTACTCGGTCAAATTACTTAGTTGTCACCCTGTTGCAAATCACAAAACACAGAAGCGTAACCTTCAAATGCCGCCATCTTTTATTGGCTCATATATCTGGTTCGGGATTTTACGTTCGGAGCTTTCATGGTCGTGTCTCAATGGGTTCCATGCTTTAGAGGTTTACTTAAACGCTGGCCTGATGTGAGTCTACTCCAGAATCTTGGATTAGATTAATTTGAAGTTTGCATAAAATATATATATATATATATATATATATATATATATATATGTGTGTGTGTGTGTGTTTTATGCATAACTAGCCTGTGGTAGTAGAAATGAGAATTCACCAAAAATATTTAGTAAAGGTGAAAGACATGCAATGATTAAATTGTATTTTGTGTTTTCGAGTGGAAATCTTAAACAAGATAATTTTTTACAAAAAAAAACATCACTGTTTTCTTAGATTTGTATATTTTCAAATAATAATTTTAATACTTTAATAAAAAGATAACGTTTTTTTTCATTTTATATATAAAAGAACTTTTTATGAGAGTAATTTAATGCTTGTGGTATTGTTAATTACAACACGTTTTTTATACATTTTTTTATGAAGAATATGAACATTCATGATTAAAAATAATACGTTTGTATTGCAATATTAATTTCAATTAGAAAAAGTCAAGGTAGTCGTGGCTATTGATTTTCATTTTATTTTAAGAGGTGTACTCATATAACCACAATCTTTATTAATTACATTATGAATTATATGCGGTTGTCAGTTTGCATTTATTACATGTATCGCGTTTTTCATACTTTGTGTATTTAGATATATATATATATAAATATATATATATATAGTATATCTTGCAAAACTACATTAAAAAAATTTGAAACCTCAATTTCTTTTATCTTAGGTTTTTACGTATACCAAATGTCATATTATATCTTGTATAAATAAAATTAAGCTTTTCTAGAGCAGGAAATAAATTTCTGCGAAAATATTACAAATATGATTAATTCGCTCAGATAAAAAGCCATTTTACTCGAATTGATATTATTTATTTGAAATAGCACAATGTTTTATTAATTGCTGGACGATTTATTCCAGTGTTTCTCATAACGACCTTTTTGTATGATTTCAAAACACTTAATATTTCTACTATGATTTTCATTAAAAAATGTAATTTTATAAAATTCTTATATATTTTATGAAGTCTGTATAAATAATCAATTTTTTGCCAATGAATCTCTGATTTTCGCTATAATTTCATGTAAATTACAAGTAATATTGAAGAATCACTGAAAATACTAAAGTAAATATAAGAAAACGGTACATTTCCCTGGTCCTGTTTTTTTTCTCTAATAACTACAATGTTAAATTGCCAGACTTCCAGTAGTTTGATCAGCCGATTTACTTGCTCTCTCAATAGATATTCCGCCTTGAAAAGACAAGAGCTCACAATGTTTTTTTTTATTATTGTAATAAACCAAATCATGTAGTTAAAACTCGTTTAATTGTTATATTTCAGACTAGACGCCTATCGATTCGGCTTATCGGTAACTTTCTTAATAAATAGAAACACCCGATCTTTGTTATAATGTTATGTTTTAATTTATTTATTTTAATTTAAAAATTAAAGTGGCCGCAATATTTGTTTAAACAAGTGGGAGATGATGTATTGAATACAGATAAAAACACAAAAAAACATAATTGGACATTATCATATAAGTAACATTTTAACAAATTATATGGTGGCAAAAATGATCATATCAATTTATAATCACTTGAGATCTTATGAATGATACCGAATCAAAAAATCGTTTATTTTATTACTAAATAATATATATTTTTAAATAAAACGATGTTGTAGTTTTTTGAAATTTTCAATTGATTCGGTTTTGAAGAAAAAATGCAGTATCGGTAAGTTCATACTATTTATATTGTTTAGTACGGTGAATCGAGAAGTCAACTCCAGACACTATTCTTCTGATGCTGTGAGGATATTCGCCAAGGCTATTGAATCCATCACTGACAGATGTAGCGAGTCCTTGAAATTGATCCGCGTCTCTTGAAAAGCCAAATATATCTTCGACTTGGCACTACAGTACAATAGTATTTTTTTACGTTTCCTTCCTTTTCTAAGCTATAGCTATTTTTAAATAAAAACTCCGCTGCGTATAAAACATATAAAACATTTTTATTTCTCAAAAATACCCATGTTTCAATATTAACACAAATAAAGCACCAAACAGTCCACGAAACTTTTATTTTTAGTGTTATTTACCTTTATTTATTACTGTTCCAAAGTAAGCATTATACCGGTTTTTCATATTTTCACAATTAATCAAAGTTTAATTATTTATGGTTTAAAAAAAACATTTCTACCCAGTTGATATGAACGTCTTTGTAGGGCGAAAAAGTCATTGCTGTATCAATCAAATATTTCAGGTTTGAATCATATATGAATAAATAATTCATTAAGTATTTCTGATCAAATAATATAAGATTATAAAAGTTACTTAAACATTCAACAGGGTTCCATATTTTTATTAATCAGTTATATTTATAGATGTTTTGAAATTATATCATATGTATTTCGTAAGGTAGATTTCCCTTTTAAATATTTAGGAATGTTTCACGCATCGGAAATCTGAAACATGTTTCTCTCTTACTTATAAACAAAACTTCTTATCCTTTGTTATGAATGCCTGAAATAGGGACGGGAAACTCGAATGATATCAAAAAACATGGAGAATTCAGTATTCACGCTTTTGTCGGCCTACCCGGAAGACTTTTAATGTACATTTGGGAATTTCGAAACTCAATAGAAAAAAACTCACATGTATCTGCTCTCGACGTCTGTTATGTATGAGGTAAGGTGGGATATTTAATATAAAATACACAATTGAGTCAATATTATCATACTCGGTTATATGAATGAAACAACTATGCAAACTTGTATTGATAATGTTAAGATTCGTACGTTTCATATTATCTATTTATAGTTCGTTACTATATCATAAATATTCTCAAATAATTGTGATTTTTTAAGTAACACTTTATTGGTATGCCATTATAAATTTTTGGTAAAATCAGCATTTATTTGTTTATGTATCGTGCTATAACTCAAAACTAACACAAAACAATTGTAAAATAAATTTATTATTTGACTGTAGTTCTGTATATTTTACCTTGTAGTCTACAAAAGAAACAGGAACACTTACATCCTACGTTAAACTTCCACTGGGATTAAATGTTTTTTTTAAATATTAAAACATTTTAACTTCAGCTTAATTAAGCTTATAAGTTTATGTATGTTTTAGGGACTTCTCATGTAGATTTTTTGTGATGTGATTTTTCACGTATCAAGCTTATATTATTGCTCTGTTTAAAATATATTTTTCATTATAAATATTTTTTTAATATCATCAAATTATTGGACAAATATTTAAAGTACAAAAAAATATTTGTTATCCATAAATCTATTTAATACACCAATATAGAGAGTAAAGAAAGATTTTTATTCAATTAGTTTATATTAATTGTACACCTTGTGTATATTATATTATTATATATTCTAGAATGTCTTTTTAAAGTCAGTTTTCCAACAAAGATGTGTTCATCAGTAAGTTTTCATAATTTATGACCATACGTAAGATAAGATTTATTGTTTTTGTGTATCAACAAAATATAATACGCTCATGAATTATTAAAGTCTTAAGATAACTAAAAACACAAAAATATTTTCGTTGTACCTCTTAGTAACAGCAAAATAAATGCAAAGACGGTGCTAGAAATTAAATCAAAACAATAGAAAACAAACTATGAAAGTAAAAATATTTTTGTAATACAGTTTTATTTTGCGCATATAAATAACGACACAAAAAATATTTATTGAGTTGGTCGGGTTGAGATATAAATAAATTGAGTAGTAATAAAATCAAATTTCAATAAAATAAATATTTCAAAAATAAATAGAAACAAGGTAAAAACATAACAAAAATAAGTCCTAGAAATTTAAATCATTGAGTGATTGTTTCCCAAAAATAGTTTTTTTTTAAATTATTTTTAGTGTATTTTAATATATAAAATTACAACCCATTTTATAACAAAGTGCTCTTATATATTATTAAATAATACTTTGACCTTTTCATGTTCAAATATTTTTTAGGATAACTTTTGATCTTGAGCTCATAAAATAAATATTATATGTAATAATTCCGAGTTAAAAATGTTTTTTTTTTATTAGTGGTGAAAATAAATGAAGAACTGGTTTTGTATTTGTATAGCAAAAAAAGTGTATTTTTATTAAAACGACCGTTGAAGCAGTCCTTTAAGAAAATATTTTTTTTATTAAAGCAAATAATGAAAGAATAGAAGGCAACACAATATTACATTCTTGTTTTTCGTAAAAGTAAATAAATATATGTTTTGATGTTTTAATCATTTAATATAAACAAAATCATGAATTGATTTCATTTATACGAAAATAAAACAAAAAACAATTAAAAAAGCACAGCTTTTAAAAATATATATTTTATTAATTACTTAGTAGATAAAAACAATCCATCCATATTAATTTGATATATTAATTTAATATAGCGAAATTTATAATATATTCACAAATCTCCAGGCTATTTTCATTATATTAATATAACATATTTATAAAATAAACTCAATTTCAGCTAGCACCAATCAAATACTGTAACAAATATTGTTATCTTTAATTATTAAATTAAAGAGAAAAAAAACCTTGTTTTCAAGAATTTCAACGAAATCCAGTTAAAATTTTATTACAATATGTTGCTAGCTAAAACTTAGTTTATATTATAAATTAGTTATATTAAGCATTTCAGGTTTTCCAACAAAGAAATACAAGAGCTCAGAAGGTACTCTTCGGTTAAAAGCACTAACAAACCCCTGTTGTGTTTTTATTAGGACCTTAAATTAGCTATTAGAACCACTACCACAGCCTTCCGCTTTATAATCCCTCACAGTGTAGGAAAAGGGAGACGCCTAAGGTAAAGAAAGATAAATACACTTTGTTACATTTATTTATAAACACAAATTTATATATAAGTAATAAAAAAAATCATAAATATTTTTGTAAGTTTTACAATGGTTTATAGAAAAAAATATACCTGTTCTTTGGTATTTTTGAAAGTTTATTGTGCATTCAATATTAAGGAATACATAAGACACAAATGAAACGAACAAAAATTTTAGATGCATTTTATAAGAATATAAACGCTAATATTGCATTAGAATTCCCTAGTATTTAGTAGAAGCTCATTTCGTTTAATACCATGGTGATATAGCCGTGGAGTGTAAGTTTAAATCCCACCATTGTCCTTAAAAAATATGTAAAATCGAAATATTGTTTATATTTTTAGTTAAATCAAAATATTTATTATTTGAATTTTTGATTTGTAATTGAACGCGGTTACAGTGACTTGTTTGTACTGAAAATCCTAATTCACCCCCGATATTATCATTGTTTAGATCAAAGTGTCCTTTTCCATTAATTGAAATACGTCAATATAATATACCCCCATAAACAATGAGTTCTTGTTGGTTCAGAAGTCTGAGGCAATATACATATAAATAAAGTTTCGTCATAAATTTTGATTAAATACATTTCAAATGTCTTTCCAAATATGATTTGATCGAGTATCAAACCCGCTTAATATTTGTTATGGGCATTGAATTTAGATAATCATTGTGAAGCAAATGAATTAAGGTTATTTAATATATATATAATAGAACCACCATGTCGTTATTTTTCTCTCTCCCTTCCAGGGACTCCTTTCGTAAAATTATTTTCAAAAAATAATAAATTTCATATACAATATTGAGTAACCACTTCTTATTTCAGTACGCTATATATATTAAAGATAACACCAGACATGTTTTTACATAATTTTTTCGAGAAAAAAAGCTGCTTTACATTATCTGTTGCTGCCACTGCTGTCACATTTGATATTTGGGGAGTTTTGCGATACAAAACTCGTAGGGACACTCTTGAAATGAGGTTTAGAAGTTTCACGGAAGCAAGCTTCTATAAACAAGTATGGTCGCTGGTCGGTGGTTAGGACCCACACATGGCCTTTTTTGGGATACGGATGGTGTACTTCCTTGTGCTCCTTGTCTTGAAATTTTCAAAGGGTTGGGTTAACCTCCTTCAAAGACTCAGGGTAGCGAGAGACATCTTCACTAATGAATTACAATACTGATGTGTAAATCGAAATTGACAGCGCTATCAGAACCGGGATCAACAAGACTCAAAGACAAAGAAAACTTTGAAAGAGTCATATAAGATATTATAAAAATTACCATCGAACTATGTTTCGTATTTTTTGTTGTAAGTAAACGTATATTTAGTTTGTAAGAATTTTTGAATTGATTTGATTAGGGAAAATAAAACAGTTAGTTTTAAAACACTACCAAGGCTTATTAAATATATTTTACTCTCAACAGGATGCTGTAATTATTCTTACCATATTTTCAATAATTGGCATTATGAGGTATAATAATTGTCATTTATACCGGTTCTCGGTCGGAGCTTTGATGTCTACCAATTAAATCCGGGGCCTGCTTTACCGCGATGGAGATAGAATTTCCTGCGGTTGGAAGGAAATCCTATTTTATTCTTGATGTGAGAAACATGCTAATTTCAGAGTGCTTAGAATTTCAAGCAGTGTTGCTGTGATTCATCAACCCAAACTATTCAAATCACATCCGATAAAGTAAAATCATCCTAAAAATAAATAGTTACGATTTTCTTAATAGTGAGTATCGTCCTCTTTCAAGGGCTTCGTAATTTTTTTTTGTGTAAGAAAAAACTCATGAATCGTAGATTCAAGTCAAGTCGCCTTTTTTATATACATATTTGAATTACTTAATGGCAGGAGACATTTGCTGAATTATTCGTATAATGCATGTGAATTGTAGGACTTAAGTTAAATTGTCGTATTATTTTTTTATGACTCCGTGTCTGATGAAGAGCTAGCAAATTATACCATGAAATTAGCATAATCGTCTCATTCCTAATTTTGTTGAAACAACTCAAAGTAGTTTTGAGCTTGTAGAATGGGTACTAAATCCAGCACCAGCCACAATTATAAATCTGCGTGTATTAATACGCTAAGTCAAATGCTGACGTCACACTCGCGATACTTCAAAACACACAATACCCAAAGGTATTCATAATAAGTGCCTATTGAGCTCGTGCTAAGTATCAGCAATCGATAAGTGCTTTGTAATGTTTCGCGACTTTATCAAAACGACTTTAGTGTGATTGGCTGCGCCCGTAAAAACTGATTTCCCTGCAAGTGTGAAGTACGCCATGTTTGTTTAGAATCGGTAGGAGCTAGCAGCTCTGGTGGAATTTGAATTTCCGATATGCTGTAACTGAAAACAGCCGTTGTATGCTTGGCTACGGCTTGGCTATCAAAACAGTTCGTAATTATTTACAAATATTGTTACTAAGCCGACTGTTTTTCAGATCAATTGCATATAGTTTATGTATGTGCCTATTTTATAACAAAAAAATGTACGAAAGAGTACATACGCCATGTTTGTGTAGAATCTATACGAACTAACAACTCTAACGGAATTTGAATTCTTAAAAGCTGTAATTGTAAACAACCACTATAAACACGGCATGTATGACGTATAAACTTAATAAAACCATAGCGAATCAATATTGTTAAAAAATATTACCAAGTCATACCTCAAATGCATGCATTTGACTATTAAATAGTCAGGATTTAAAAATATTTATGGACTCGATTTTTTCACAATTCGAAGTTAACAAATGTCTGATACTATTCAGTAGTCTATAAAATGAATATTTCTTAATTTTAAGTTAATCTTTTACTGAAATGTTCAATTCAATATATTTTTACTTTATACAATTTATGTTATTAATAGCATTTTCTTTTTTAATAAATCATTTCATCTTTCTTCACCAAAACCAGCTAGGATCACTATTAGTGTAATAAATTTGTAATAAAAAATATATAACCGTCTAGTTCCTGAATCAAATGTACAACTTTTTTATAGTCTTGATAGCTTTATATTATAAATATAAGGTTTTTTTTACATATGTCGATTTTTTTATTAAACGTCAATTAGATGCGTATTTATTACCAATTACGGGTTAATTATATTATTACTAATATGATTAGGCACATTAGTTCATACATAGAAGATGATTTAAAGAAACTAACCCTTGTACTAACGAATTGTTAGGATTAACGAAGGGTTAGTACACAGGCCATGTAAGCCAGGGGATGTGGGTTCAAATCCCACACAAATCACGATGATATTTTTCTGAGAGTTTCTTTAAATCATCTTCTATGTATGAACTAATGTGCCTAATCATATTAGTTTTTTTTTTAATTATCAAAATTTACACAAGTCGTAACGATTTGTAGTAATTTAAATACAAATTTAAAATCTTTATTATTTTTACTCAAATAAAAAAAATAAACCACAAGGTGTTTTTTCTATTCAAGCGTGTTATAACAGACAACTATTTTGACAGAATTTCGGGCATACAACACGTTTTCAGCAGTTAATTTACTTCAAGAAGTAGTTTCAGAAATCACACAGTAGCAACACTAAGCTCGTGAATAAGAGATGATGCTTCAATTTGACATGCATACTTGATCAGTGACGCAGCAGTATAGTATATCTCATGCTTCTTTTCAATGAATTGTTTGTTATCTCTTCTATATAATGTTAATTAATAATCCTAATACATCTGTAAGCTGCCATGTGGTATCGCCAAGCGGAAGAAAAATAATTTGTGAGAAACCCTTTGTTACGTGATGTTTTATAAATAAATCAATTGATATCTTCTTCAGGTGCACAGAAGGTTGGCGACCATTTCATTGAGCATATATTATACTTATGCTGAGTCAGTGTTTATGATTTTTTAAGTAGAAAATAGTGTAGTGAGTCATCAGGTTCTTCTACACGTGTGTCCAAAAAGGGTATCGGGTATTTGTTTTAGGTAGTGACCGTTATTGCGATATGCTGCAAAAATGTTTGGGCCCAGAGTTGCAGGAGTTTTAAGTTTTCAACTCAAGAGCGAGGTTTTAATAAGACGGGGCCACTTGATATACATCCAATCAATCAATTGAAGCTGTCAACGAATCATTTCTTAATAAGGTCATTTCACGTAGAGGTAACATCAACTGGCCTCCCAGAAGCCCCGACCTTAGCCCTCTTGACTATTTCGTAAGGAGATACCTTAAAAGTAGGGTTTATGAGAATAATCCGAAGAATTTAAACAGAATTGAAACAAAACATCAGGTCAGAAATGGCAGCAATATCGAGGGCTATGTGTCAGCGCGTTATCGGCAATCTTCGTTCCAGATTAGAAGAGTGCCAGCATCGTGTAACGGTCACCATTTGGATAACATCATCTTTTTGAAATAATTTTCCATTATGTATTCTTATAATCAACAATAAAAAAAAAACTTGATTACAAGTAGTTTTTTTTTTTTACTGAACTAACAAATACCCAATACTCTCTTTGGACACCTTTTATATGAAGAGGGTCGTTGACATATACAGAAGAAATTAGGAATTCTCTTCTGTGTTAGCAACACTTTTGTCGACTGTGCTACTACTCGTACTAAAGACACAATGGCATATCTGAGGCTCTACGTCCGATTCGATTGTTAACGATTTACTAATATGTATCTAAAAACATTGTTGGCTACGTAACTGCTCAAGCCAAATACTAGGTTCAGTTAGGTTTTTTATAGTTACTTTTAAATTCAAATAATACCTCTGTCAACTGTACAACTTTTATATGAAGAGACTCGTTGATATATACAGAAGAAATTAAACAAAAAAAAAACAAAAACAAATATTGCGCAGAACTATTAGATTAACAGTGCGAGTAGCTCTAAGTTTCCGATAAACCTGCATATCGCTTGAAACTTATCGCACAATCATATTCGCAAACTCCTAATCTCAGGTAGTTTCAGGCCAGACAGGCTTTGCCCGCATATAAACGCTTGCCGATTGAAATCAGGCAATAAAAATGCGGCGTTCCTCTCTCCCCGGGGATTACACTAACAGTTTTACGCAAACTTCGAAGCGTCCACACAATCGCAGCCACAGAGCCCTCATTTAGAACTATAGTATTTGTTGATCCTCAACACCGACTAAGTAACACGTACAGTAAATAAATACAGATTATAAAGCGATAATGGTTATATTTATTCTCCACAACCCACGCTCTCAAAATCAATGCTATTGACTATTTTTTTATTATTTATGTTCTGAACTCATTGTTTTGTTGCGGTATAGTGAGTCAGAATTTATATTCATAAATTAATCTTAAATTAAAAGAGTATTGTGACCGGAGGCGGTGAGGAACAATGAGCACTGTTCGCCGGTAATTGTGTTTATTGCCATCCCCGCGCCCGCTCACCTCATCGCTCAGCGCAATTGTCCCATTATGCACAAGTGCATAAGCTGAATATAATTTCCATGGGCTTAACCCTACAAGTCTTTATAGACCCCTTAACAATACGTATGTTTTTTTTTTATAGGGATTCTTTCTGTGTTTGCAACACTTTTGTCGACTGTGCTACTACTCGTACTAAAAACACAGTAGCATATCTGAGGCGCTACGTCCGATTCGATTTTTAACGATTTTATAATACGTAACTAAATACTTTGTTTACCATGTGACTGCTCAAGCCTAATACTAGGTTCAATTAGGTTTTTTTTTACCGTTACTCTTAAATTCAAATAAGACCTATATCAACTGTATGACTGCTCTACTCACAGGCGCGTATCTTACGCTCTATGCCAGCTTAGAAGTCCTGATGTTATTATCTGTAAAGTTCTGAAGATTGTTATTGAAATCGACATTCAAATTAATAACGGATTTGGTGACACAAGAGAGGATCCTAAATCACCCTTTCTTGCTATGGCAAATTCGCCACTTAAGCCTACCTATAAGGGTTAGTTACTGGCGGCTGGTAAGTGGGAGTGATAGATATTAAGTGGTTTGGATAGAGGCTCTTTGTTGAAAATCAGTCCAGCAGGTAGTTTCTAAAATGTATACGAAACTACATTATCGATTATCTAGTACAAATATCATTATCGATATATACAATGCACCAATTCCTTAAAAAATAGTGATTTTAACTAGTGATATTTATTTAACTATCTTAATATTTTTATACAATGAAAACAAATTCAAATACCATTAATGTTTACAAATAGCATTCGTATTTTTATTGATTATTCTTCCAGAAAATTTAAAAAATTGCGTTGCCACAACGTTGAAGTTGATATAAACTTTTTGATCTCATGTTTAATGTAAATATAATATTTTACTAAAGTTTTTTTTGGGAAAGAAGCACCAACATCACAAAACTAAAATAAGAATTTGAAAGTGCAGATTCGACTCATCTGTCATCTGAAGTCAAAATACAGAATTCCTATGTTGGGTGAAGTTAAAATACTTTTAGATTAATATCTCGCACCTATCTCTGTCAATTGCAGAGTTGAAAAATAAAATTGACGCGAAATAAACAAATAAATAGAAAAAATATAATCGCGTCAAATGTTTTCTGTTTGATTATATAATTATAGTTAAATTTAAAAAGTCCAAACTTTATTTTCAATGAATTTTATGATTTTACACATAATAATTATCGTTTGAAAGTCAACATTTTATAGTTTATAATTTACAGAAATACTTTAAACTGTTACCATAATAATAATATCTCATAGATACTCGTTATTGTCATTGTTGTTAGAATTTACAAATTTTATTTATAGTCTTTTGAACACACCACTTTAAAAAAAAAATCATTTGAAGTCTGATATTGAAATATAGACAATATTTTGTTTGAAAAAGATGACGTGTTGATTCTGAAATATGTAACTTTTTGAGCATCAAAAATGAATATATCGTTCCGTGAAGACTTGTGGACCGATAAATATAAATAAATATTGAGCTGTTACCATTTTTCCTTGGAATTCGAGAGTTGAAAATATATTTGAAATCTAATATGAAGTATTTAGAAATGTTGGAAGGTTAAATCCATGACAGAAACGTAAATAGAAATCGCGTGGAGTAATAGACTGAACTCTAGAATTTTCAGTTTTATATTGTGTAGGGTATTTTAACCATTATAAGTTTTCTAACAATATTTTTGCTGTTTTACAAAAAAAAATTATATTGTATGCAATGTTGTTTATTTATATGTTTAATCAAAAATCGGTTCTATAACGAAAAAAATTATCGATATATATTCATGTTATTTTGTGTTTACATCTGTTTCCTAAATTAAAAAATCTTTTATATGATAACCATTTCTGTTTAAAATTACTTATGTATTAAATGAACTCTAGTAACATTTGTTGGTGATTAAATGCTTATCTCAATATCGATTTTATTAATTTTTAAACCCTACCATCAGTTAATAAAATACATAACCTGAATTTTTTTTATTATTTACTTAATAAGAATACCAAAATTTGTAAGAAATACTTTAACAAATCTATTTTAAATAAATTTATTGTCATTTCAAAAGTTTCGCCTACGGATAAAGTTATATTTTTCCTTTTTCAATAACACTTTACGATAAACATGTTGGAATAGAAAAGACTGTGAAATTGAAATTTACTACGCGTCATTACTTGAAATATCAAAATATATTTTGTGCAATCATTCACTTCATTTCTAATGGATAACATAGGAATGAAATAACATTCTTATAAATTTACATTTGTGAGTTTTCGTTTCAGCGAAGTCTTCCGCGGTAAAGAAAGGAGCAAATTTGCCTCCATTTTGTAAAACTTCGCGTATAACTTTGAAAAGTTTTTTTCCTCTGATTTGTCGCTTTTTTGTGTGGCGTGATAAAAGACAAGTTTTAGGAATCACTTCCAATTTATCTTACGAGAATTTTCTTGAAAATAAATAATTACTTTTATATACAGATTTTTTTTTAAAGCGATTGCTTGTATCTGTATCTTAAACTATAAAAAATCAAACGCATTCACATTAGTTATTATTGTCAATATAAATCTAGTTCATCATATTTGTCTTTAATGATAAAAATTAAACCATTATGTAAAAAAGTTAAAAAAAAAAAACTGCTTCTCATATAGTGTGGCGTTATAAAAATTTGGGAAATTTAAAATTCAATGTTGAACTTTTCCCAAGCTGAACATATTATCAAAAAAGTAATTTGTATTCAATAAAAAAATAACCAAACGATAAACCGATAATATTATTTATAAATCTATAATATTATATAAAAAAATATATTTTTTAATTCGTTTAGAGTAGTACTATCTTAATGATGTTTCTTCAAGTCACGTTTGATGGATTATCAGTGTCCCCCTTTGTTTTTTTCACGAACATAGAAACGAAGTTTCTATTTCGCCAATGCTAGACTTATAGTTTATTGTTTATTATGTGCCAGGTAAAGTCATTTGTTTCAACAAACAAAAATGTTATCAAACATTACAATAACGTTTCCTTGAAAATTTCTTAAATAGTTGTTTTTTTTTCATGTAATGATAAAATTTCATAAAAATACTATGATTTGTAAATTTCTATCAAATTGAAAATACACTGATATATTATTTGTATGGGGTAACGAATGAAACTAAGATGGTGGTTGTTCAAGGTGTTTATTTTCCATTTTGTATGACAACCAATCTCTTTTTAACACCTCGACCAAAGCTTGAAAATTCAATGCGGTATTTTGTAGAAGTGATTTTCTATGCAAAGTAAAAAGTATTTGAAAGAAGCTCAAAATATGCTTTACGAAGTAAATTACGATTTCTATGGAAGTCAAAATAAGGGGAGCTCCCTAGTTTATTTGTTTGAACGTAATAAGATTTTATTATGATTCCTTTTTTTAATAAACACGATAATCAGAATACGTTGTTATGAAGAGAAAACTCTTTGATTTTTGAAAATATTACAAATGCCTAGAACATAAGTCTTCATTCTAATACTGTTGCTTAAAAATTCACGAATAAATTACAATAACTACTATTTACGAATGTTGACCTATTTTTTTATTAAACATATAATATATAGATAATCTATATATTAACCTATCAATAATAAAAACACACATGGAATTCTAACCCACACATCACTGTCGCAAACTGTCGCCGCAATCTCTTGTTCTTCAATGTCTAAACTATCAAATAAGAATATAAACTATCTGATTCTCCATGAAATAGATATATTTCTTAGAAAATAAGACTTTTTCCTACATCTGTTCAAAATATTAAATCTATCTTCTTCATCGGGTGCCTCTTAGAGAAGGTTGGCAACCATTTCACTGAGCATAATACTCATGCTGAGCCAGTTGAATCTAAAACCAAATGAAATAATTTTTTTCGCACCGTACCTAAGACATATAATAAATTCACGATGACGTATGCATAGATTGTGTACCTCTAATATGAGATTTGTTTAATTGAAAAATGAATATATATATTTGTCTCTAATCCCTGGGTTGTGGTCAAAGGACATTGTTTGCCGTCATATATGATTGTCGGCATCCGCTGGCAAACAGGGGTTGAATGATTTGCACAGGCTTTCGAGGACTCAAACATTGGAATGCCGCATATCTCGTCCGCCCTATTTACCACACACAACCCCTTTGTTAAAACCATAAACACTAAAATAGGCCTCTATTTTGATTTTTTTCTGCAATTATAAAACAGAAAAACAATACAATTGATAATAAATAGTACACTACACTCTACACTACAGTACAAACAATCGCTTGTTAAAGCTAATTGGTAACTCCCAAACGTATATAAGAATAATTTTCTTGCAGTCTATGCCAAACGTTCATTATAAAAAGATGTTAAAAATTGTCAGAAACTCTTTCTGTTATTATGCCGACTATCTTTCTTCTGTGTTCTTATAAGGGATGTTAGTTAACGCTATTTTTTTCCTATGTAGAAAATCGATCTTTATTACATTAGACATAAGCTATTGTATTGCTATATTATACTCGAAACAATTGACATTTATATCATTGACTTTATTTGTTTTTTTCATATAAGGTCGTAATTTAAATTATATAAAGTATTGAATTACTTTAACTTGGTTACATAGACTTGTTTTTAGAAAGATAAAATAATTACTAAGCTTGGTACTGCCTCGAATTACATTTGGTATTGAATTACCTAAAACTCCTTTCTACTTGCTTGTGTGTGCTTGATAATCCGAATCTGATTATTTTCTGCGTCTTAGAATTTACTGTTTCAATTAATTCTTCAGGGGCATGTGATGCGTAAAACAGTTTGTACCTCGTCATTATGAAAATGTTTGATTATAATTAAGGGTACGTTCAAAAAATTCATTATAGTATAATTTCTTCAGCTTTAAAACAAACAACGCACCTGAAAAACAAATATGATTTGGCTATTTACATTTACTGTCGAAATATGAATATTTTAATTTAACCGGTTTGTCAACATTTATTTTTTTATAAAAGAAATTTGCGCAATTGATATTTTTACGTTCTACGTTTATATCTCTTAATAAAAAACAACAAAATCTCATGCATTATAAATAAACATTGTACAAGTATAATAATGTTAGTTAACACACAAGAGCTGTGTAAGTTTACTCAGATGTACGGAAACATGAGTTTATATGACCTTACTGGTTGTTTTTAATATGTAAGGAGTATATATTTGATTAAACAAAAAAAAAAATTAAATTTGTTTTGCTTTATTCAATAAGCGTTAGATTCCACTTTCAGTTAATCTAAGATCAAAAAACTAATAAAAATTGTATTTTGGAATAACAGGCAGCGAGCATTTGGATGCATTAAGAGACAAATTATTAGAGTTTTCTTTGTCCGTACAACCAATAAAACTGTTTTTTTTAAATATAATTAATCTTAAAAATACCATGTATACGTTTCAAGTAATTAATATTTTCACACACTCATGATACTATAAAGGATGAATTCAATATATAACATGTAACATGGGTAAAATTATTAAAAAATTCGTGTAGAAATACTACAACTCAAAAAAGTTATGCTATGGAAATACAGGATTTCATTTAAACAATTTATATCAGAGTTAGAAAAAAATATAAATCTTGGCAGTTAAAAATACCGGGTTCCTGCTTATTATGAAGTGTTTCTTCTTTAGCATTCCGATGTTTTAGTCCTGGCAATAAAGAGATAAAAAGCGATTTAGTCCTGAAACTGAAACATTAGAATGCGTCATAACACTCAAGAACCTTATATTTTTAATAACAACCTCCGCAAAACCTAGAAACATATTATACGAGCCTGTAGTTATTTTATTGGCTTCTGATTGCGTATTTAACCAGGTTATTTATTGCCGCCTCATATGGTGCTCGAGGAGGTGACACTGCCACGTTTGCACTAGAACCAGTTTGATACCAAAAAGCAAACCTTTTGTTGATGGGATCTTGATAATATTTATAAATATATATCGTTGTGTACGTATGAATAGCCGTAAAATATTTAAGAATTTAAGCTAAAAAAATTTTGGCCACATTAAAAATTAAGCTCGTATTAAGTGCGAGATAGTAATCGTCGCGAATAAA
Source organism: Atopsyche davidsoni (assembly GCA_022113835.1). Classification (NCBI taxonomy): domain Eukaryota; kingdom Metazoa; phylum Arthropoda; class Insecta; order Trichoptera; family Hydrobiosidae; genus Atopsyche; species Atopsyche davidsoni. The sequence goes on from JAILWY010000013.1 coordinate 15,362,980, forward strand.
AGTTATTTTACATTATTTACAAAAAAGCTTAAAAATAAAGTCGCATAATTGATATCGATTAAATTAAGTAAGGATGCATAATCATTTTAAATGATTGACGACATCTGCTTTATATGTATTATATATTTTATGTTTAATTCTCATTGTGATATCATTTACCGAGTAATAATAAATATAGTCACGTAAAACGCTTGTAGCTTACTGAGAAACCATATTGTCTGCCAATCAAACTCGGTAGACCAAAAGTGCACTTATAAAAACAAAATCATTGCTTTAAAATATTACTGTTATACATGTGATTATTTAACACTAAAAACTATGTAAATGAATAAGGTCTCATACAAAAAAAATGAGAGGTCGGTTTTTTACAAAATATGTCATTAACTTTGTATCTGAAAATTTATTTAAATATAAACAATTGGAATTCCACACACGTGGCCACGCCACGTGACGCAAGCTCGATTGTCTTTGGAAAGTAATTTCAGAGGCCTCGTTCATAAATAATAAAAGGCAGCTGAGCAGTCAGAGGGTGATTTCACATTCCACGTGAAAAACCACGTGTAAGGTACACCGTGTAACCTGAGAATAATCCAGGTAAGAACAAACTACCCTTACGACCAACCTCTTTAGGAACTTATCAGTAATATCAGGAACAATTCAGAAGTTTCAAATAAATGTTTAATCGTGAAAGCCTTCCTATTGATTTACGCGAATTTATGATAACTTGAATAAACCTTTGAGTATATTAATGAATTTCCCAAGCGATTCTTCAGAATTATATATATAGACATTTTTTTAAGAAAAGCAATCATTTATTCATTATAATTTTACATTGATTTAATTGCTGACTCTTGAAATGTTTACTTATATAAACACATAATACGAACGTCATAACAAGCCGAAGATAAATTTTTAAAAATTATTTTCAAATTTAATGTTTCATTTCAACATATAAGATTTCTGTCTCTCATTTAAAACACGTAAAATAAAATAGAAATTTTTGAATAATGCCTTCCAAGAAAAAACGTGCTATTGAATATTCATATCCTATTTTATCCAGTTGAGTTCTACTCGAGGCTCTGTGTGCTTCATGCACACAAGATTATTCAAAATATTTTTTTTCTACTTCTAACAATTGAAAATTGCGTACAGGTACCTGGAATATTTTAGCATTTTTTTGTATCCGTTTATTCATTCATTGGGTTTAAAAAAAGTTTAAAAGTTTTTTTATCGTGTACCAACATAAACCAAAATAATATAAATTGTGTGCGCGTCGTTACTGTAAATATTGTAAATAAATATTTAATATACGAATTCTGAGATATGCAGATTTGTTATTCGAAATTTATAGAAAAATACAGATGAATTTTTAGCGTTTTAATAATATAATAATATACATCAAATATAGATATGTATATTTTGTGGATTGAACGTCAATCAAGTGCGTGTTTATTTACCTACACAGGTACATTGGTTCATATGTAGATTACGATTGTTAAAAATTCTCGCTAAGTTACAGTGGCTCGTTAGTATAATTGGATAATGCACCGGCCATGTAAGCTTGGGGATGTGGATTCGAATTTCACGCAAGTTTTCTGAAAGTTTATTTAATCATTTTCAATGGCTGAAAAAATGTGCCTATGTATATAACATTAAATATAGTTTTGAAAATTACAACTTAATATATTCAGAAGATAAAAAATTATCTTCTTTTTTGTTTCTTTGAAACAAACTAATGCAAAATTAAATTCAAATTTATACGGGTTATAGGTTTTGAGTCTGCAATTTATTTCAAAGTAAGTAAGCATTAATGTCACTTGAATGTGATGTTAGACACTTGTGTTTTTCTTTGATCCTATGTAATTTTCAAATAAAGTGGATAACAATAAGAAAAATAAAAAGCTCCAGGGATTTTGACCAGATGCCGGGCCGTCTACACCACTACCCTGTCAATAAATTTCAATAGACCCCTATTCGAGCATCCCTTATTACAAAGCTTCACTGAAATTCTTTTCGACAACTTTTTCCTTATATTTTTTGTTCTTTTTTTCATCCCCAGTCGTTGGTTCTATATTTACGATGGACTATTATACGGTTCTCTTTTCTTATTTCATTATTCTCTCGATTTTTACCCTGTTGATAAAGGCTTCAAAAAAGAAACGTTTTCATTAATCAAATAACACTTAAAAATGAAACTGAAAGTTTTTTTTTTGTAAAATTAAGAAAACTGTTAATTTCCTTGAAAGTTTTCTTTTAAATAAGTATATAAATCCAAGTTCTTTCGGAAGATTTTTCTAGAAGAAAGCCGTGAGTAAATTCGCACCGCGTATTTTTATTTTGAATTACGTCGGAATTCGATTATATCTGGTTGGCTTTATGTATTAAAAAGTTAAAATTGAATACTGAAGCATTTCATCCGTGATGTTGGCTCTCTTGAATATTAATAAAGGTGCTCTTTAAAATACCTCAAAAGAGACTTTGCGATAAAAAAATGAAACATTATTTGCATCTTGTAATCGTTCAATAAAAGTCATTATTTTATAATTATGCCTTGTTTAAAATGTTTAAAAAATACCTGCAAGCCAAAAGCGTTAGCAATCAAATAATTTTTTTATCGTTCTTGTAATTTTAGAAGCAATTCACTTCAATCAAAAAAAATAAAAAATAAATAATAATAATAATTAATGTCATAAAAATTGTTGAGAAAAAAAATATTCCCAGTAAAATTAGCAAATGATCTAAAATATTCCCCAATATAATTAAACCCCGTCTAGGCCATCAACGAAGCTGTCGTTGAGTCCGGAGAGAATGGAGTTGACGGCTCGGGTCGAGTCCCGGTCAAGTAAATATCGAATTCCTTTTTACGATGTTATTCGAATCTAGGGGAGAATAATTATGCGCTAACGGACCGTAAGGGGCACTTTAGACCGAACATAACAATGCCAAGAATAAAATGGATTCACAAAATAAAAATAATAAAATCTACGACGGCATTGATTTCAGTAATGTTTTCAAAACCAATATATGAAAATCGCCTAGAATTTCAATAATTTGCACTTGCACTTGCACAAACACGAAGTACCGGGTAATCTATTTTTATAATTCAATATAAAGTTATCATATTCATTAAAATATCCCCATGAGAAAAAGAATCCAATAGAGGGTTTTAGTGATTATCCCTTATAAAAAAATGGCTAATTACAGAAACGTGAAAATCCGGATATAAATACACACGACTCTTATGCTTCGTAGCCTTTTATATTAACGTGTCTTAATAAACAAGTAGAATTATTTTTTTAATTATATAAAGAATAAAAGATAAAAAAAAAAAAACACTAGAAAACATATAGAATTCATAATTTATTTGATAACTCCAAAAAAAATGCTCCAAAACTTTTGTGATGATTCCCAAACAAAATATATCCAGTGTATCCACAGCAACTGGTTTAAATTTTAATATTCAAACAAAAAATATAATTGTAATATATCTGCGAGACGACAGTTATTTTTTTTTGTTGAGTAATTTTGATTCTCGAGACTGTAGAAACCTATGAAATGCGAAAGCGCTCGAAAACTATAATAACTATAATTTCCTGGACATTGGGTTTTTCATATATGTTGTCTGTCCAGTATCGTAAATTCTCTTTTTCGACCTCGAAACTAACTGTAAAATAAAAAAAAACAACTTATTTTAAATGAATATTTAAACTATAATTTTCATAATACAACTACAGTTTGTCTTTGCCGAGTGCAGTCTAATATTCTGATAATCTATACCCCGAACATAAACCTAAATCTATATTATTTAATTCATATTTAAATTTATTATTGACAGTTTAGTACCTGAAACTCCTTAATGTATTCAAATTTGAAATCGATAATTATAAAATTACCAAGATTATCATCAGCGTCATTTTCAGATGAAAAATTAACATTTTTTGCTTCTCCAAATCGCATAAGCTGAAAACGGATATTTTTTTTTCAAAAACAGTTATATTCTAAGCAAAATATACAAATAACCCTGGGAGCAAAAAAAATTATGCCAGTTTAAATAATTAAAAAAATTATGCTAGACTAAACTGATGTGCGTAGCGGGCAAAATTCGCGTCTAGTCTATACACTCTTTGATTTGCATGTAATCAAATAAATCGTTTTCTATAAAAAGATGAACCACTTCATACACACTTTGCGAATTACTTGGCATCACAGCAACAGTACTTTGTCCTAAAAATTATTCAATAATTGAAGGATTATCATTCGCTGACCACTCCACTTCTTCATTGGCACTTTGTTCAGAATCACTGGACAGTATTGGTAGAAGTAACGTTGACGAGTCCTAAACAAACATTACGAGCTGTAAAACTAAAGAGTAAAATGACCTTCTGCCGCTTTTAGAGTAAACACATTCAAAAACGTATTAAAACGCGCCCCGCGTTCAGACAGCAGTCGGCGATACGGGTACTAGTACCCGCCCCGACTTTAGTGTGTTAACACTCTAATTTGAATATAACGCCTCAGTACCACCCTGAAGCGGATTAGTCAACATACTCCGCGTCGAGCCAAGGAAAGAGGGGGGGGGGAAGGCTTTCGCCCAGTCCGGCTCTGTAATGAAATACCAAAATCCAGCCAGTCGAATTTATTGCAGCTGAATAAAAGCGCTGAAAAACCTCCACTGCCATTCTGAATAAAATCCCCATAAAAGAAGCCGAAGAGCTCCGCATGTATCGAACCGTGCATTATCATATATTTATATCGAGACTCGATATTTTTTCAGCCGAAAAAAATATGGTTTTCTTAGAAATGTTAACAGGAAATCACAAAACATTTGTTATGTTTTCTTAACAAAATATTTTTACAGTTTTTTGCTTGACTGTAAATTTTCTTCTCATTCACTACAAATATATTTATGGTGGTAATTTTTTGCTCATCATTCCTAAATTTAATATCCTCATTAATTATGTTAAATAATTCAAGAGATACTTTTGTAAAATTATGTTTCAATCATTGTTCATTCTTTAACATCATTTATTAAATGCGTAAATTTTGGAGTAACGAAACCTCTCTAATGTTCATAGATTCAATAAGATTGGATTTAGATGAAACATTTCCTGGAAGGTATATTTTAAAAATACCTTTAAAAAGTACCTTCTTTCAAATTGATGTAACATAATTATTAGGGTTCGAAATTCATGATTAATTATTTTGTTTCAGGAATTCTCGGAGAACGAAGTTATTGAATTATTTTCAATGAGAGTGATTAAAATTTTTATTGCAAATCTGCACTTTAAAGCTATATTGAGTGAAATTTATAAAAAAAAATAATTTAAGTGGTTTATAGATTATATGCTATAACGTTGGTGCTTAGTGCTACTTATAAACAATCATAATAAATTCACAGTGACTTGAAACCACAAGATATACTAAGTCCCAGCAAATAAGGTTTTATAAAGCCTGGCAGCAAACAAAGACTAGTATTCTTAATTGACATGTCAGTGTGACATTTATGCACGTGTGTCTCCAACCGCGATGACAGCGAGAAATGATCGAGACAGGAGCCGAACCCATACCCCTAGTAAATCAGTCCGGAGACTGGTTTAATCTACTACAAAGCCTTAAATCTGGCATAAATTACCATTATAAAGAAACGAGTGCTTCATGCCGGCCGCAGAAAAGCCTTCGATATCTTGAATCACAATTGAGTGCAGGAGTATTTCAGATCAAATATTAAATGACTTGATATATTTGTCTTGCGACTGCACCGAAGAGATCGATTGTGACAAGCGCTCTGTGTACAGTCCGCTGAGAAAGCGGCTCCCAAGCCGTAAAGCAAAAATGATTTAAAGAGTATTGCCAGCCAAACCCTTGATCAAGCTACTTACAATTTAAAATCTACTGTGACAAAGAATTATATTGCATAGTTATTTATTCAGCAAAAATGAAACCCCAAAGAATAAATACACTACAGTTATTTGAAATTCTAGAGATCCTATACGAGTTTGTGATACATATTACTTAATCGCTCGGAATAACACTGTTCAATAAACATGACTGATTTCGCGTCCATGTATTTCGGAGACGTCGCTTCTCATAATATCAGCCAAGATTTTGATAATGATACCTATTTCGATATCAACGCTACACTTCACAATCATTTAAAAAGATTTACTACGGAAATTTTCGACTTGAGTTCATCAGATGATCCGGTAAGAGATCCTCTTTACCTGGTTATCCCTATTACAATTTTATACGCTTTGATATTCCTCGCTGGAGTCATTGGGAATATCAGTACGTGCATAGTGATCGTGCGGAATAAATGTATGCACACAGCGACTAATTATTATCTGTTTAGCCTGGCTATATCGGATTTGATTCTTCTGCTAAGTGGATTGCCTCCCGATGTATATACGATGTGGTACCCAGAAACGTACGTGTTTGGAGAGGCTTCATGTGTTTTGATCGGTCTGTCATCAGAGATGTCAGCGAACGCCACAGTTCTCACAATAACAGCCTTCACAGTGGAAAGATACATAGCGATATGTCACCCCTTTCTATCTCACACGATGTCAAAGCTATCGAGGGTTGTCAAGTTTATAATAGCTATCTGGATCTTGGCTCTGTGTCTTGCCATCCCTCAAGCAATCCAGTTCGGGGTTGTGGTCTCCTCTGTCGGGAGCTCGTGCACAGTGAAGTGGGTGATGGTAGAGCATGCGTTCGAGATTTCCGGATTCGTGTTCTTCGTGGGGCCAATGACTGTGATAACTGTGCTGTACGTGCTCATCGGAATCAAGCTGAGGACGTCCAGGTTACTTCAGCCTCCGAAGAAGTGCTCCTTCAATAGCAACCTCGATCACCACGGCAGCGCCCGGAGCTACAAGAACTGCGTCTCTCAGAGCCGGGCCATCAAAATGCTGGGTGAGTTATTATATATTTTCAAAAATATTTATTTCTCATTGCTGATTAGTACACAAAAAGTAAATTATTCAAAACAGCGAATATTGATTTATAATGATATAAAAATATTTATTTTAGATGCCTCCAAATACAAAAAAGCTCTTATTGTCCCATCAACTCATTTTTGTAGTCGCTTGGTTGTAATTCTTTTTAAATTTATTTGTGCTAGTTAGGGAAACAATTTTAGAGTATCAAGCTATTTATAGCTGGCTCAGACTTATTTTTCTTTGTTTTGTTCTAAAACTCACGTAGAGGTTCAACAAAAGCAGTCTTGCGTGAGTTTCAGTCATAGGTTTTATTACATTTTGAGACCTGCTTTTGCTCTAAAAGAGGCTTTATAAATAAAAGAAACCATAATGTGATACGTATTTTTTTTCTACAAAATCTCATATTTTATCATCTTCAATCTTACCTAATTTTGTCAGTAGCAAGTAAGCAGGAGATGACTTTGGTAAAAACTTTTCGGGTCAAAATATATGAAGTAGGAATATTCCTAAATATTCTTTTAGTGAAAATATTACATAATAACGACATTACATATTATATAAGACATTGTAATATTATATAATTAAATAATTTCAAGTTTTCAATATAATGAATAAATGACCCCGCAAGCCTTACATTGTAGATCTCGTCAGAATAATTGTTTATTCTTGCCACGTAAACATCTAAACCAATAACAATGTTGCACCGTTGGCTTAATTGTGCTCTTCACCGCAGACCTCTTTGATCGAGAAATTGACAAGATGAAGTTTCCATTATAAGTGATGTCAATACAGCAGTGAATAGCGTGCACCGCATAAAGGAACTACTTAACTTATTCAAAGGAATATTTTATTTCATATTAATACTTTTTAATACTATCTAAAGCTGTAATATGAGGTCAGAATCTATTACAAGTTATATTTAAAAAAAAAAAATTTTGAACCCACCATTGCATCATCAGAGGTAAAATTTGTTCAGTATAGATTTTTTCAAATATATAAAAAAAGTTTCAGCATGTCTGAAAGGGATGCAAAAAGTTAATTATAGACTAAACCAGTTGACTGCAAATTACGGAACCTTTCCTTTCACCGCTCGTACTGCCATTTATTGATCTCCCCCGCAAACACACTGCCATCCGGTCATTCGCGAACTATATACGATGATTCCTATATATTTTTTATATTAACTCAAAAACTTACAGCTAATTAAGAGTTTTATAACAAATTTACGTTATTCAGTTATATAAATAATATTAACGTTATATAAGATAAGTATTAGGTGAGAAATATTTTTGCATCAGCTCGTACTTAAAAAAAATACAGTATCAGGCTGCGATAGCAAAGAGGTGTGGAATCAACCCTGTTTCCAGATAAAACGAGAATTATTCTCGTCGCTTCATTTGTAAATTGCTTATCTGTATTTGATATACACAAAAATTAAAGTTAAAGTACTTTTTGTGCGTCCGTAAGTTTCGGAGGTCGTTAATATAATAAATACTCTGTTTTTGGGAGTCGCGCCTCGTAATTTTTTTTTTTACTTTGACTGCTGAAAAAGTTAAAACGTAGCACAACACCCTTCAACTGAAAATTTATTAAAGCGTTAAAACTTTAGAATTATCATTTCTGGTTCGTCTCGCTGTGGTGTTGCCGCGGAATGTCACAAAAAGTATTTCAAAGAAAAACTAGTGTCGCCTCTTTGCCCAAGCAGACGCCGGCGAGGCTGTCACGCAATGCAGTTTTAAATCTGGAGTGACACGTACTGCATTCACTGGTCGGCCGCCGAGGCTCTACAGAAATGCAATAAATAATGCCTCATGCATACAACATGAGTTTTCCGTACACCTTATTAGAACACACAGTAAAAATGTCTCATTTTGATGTATGGACACGTCAGGGCGCGTATTTCAAACGCGATTCAGATTTTTAAAATACGTGCAAGCTGTTGATTTATTAAGCATCAATTTATTTTTATTAAATAATTTAAATGGGTAACGTTTTCTGATTTTGTTGCACTACAATTTTTCATTAAAAATAGTGTCAAATGCAATGGATTGCACATTTGGATTACATACGCATTGTGAATTTAATTAATCGTCAAATAACAAAAATAAATTACTTAATATATATGTAGTTGCATCACTTTTGAATTTAATAAGTATAAAGTTCACTCCAAGCCAAACTTTTTCTGTTTTCAATTTATATTAAGAAAACATAAATGAATTTGTATCCCTTGCTTAAATATTTTGTGTAAATATAATTTAAACAATTTTTATTATGAGGGGAATGTTGAAAATTTAAAATATTTTATGAAGACCTTGAAATAAACTAAAAGGTTCCAGTAAAGAATTTTATCAGTGAAGTTATATTTTATTCCAATAAAGCAACTAAAAATATTTTGGCGTTGATTACTAACACCTTTGTGAGGATATTCTGGCTTCAATACTCCCTTCATATAGACCTGAAATAGCCTTTTAAATTTATTCAGGTGTCCTGAAAGAGAACGTCGTTCGATTACCAGTACCGGCTTTGAGGCGTACAGAGCATAAAATATCTGTTAAATATTAAAAAAATATTTTCTCTAAATATGACAGTGTGAATATTTCAAAAAATCCTGGAATCCACTCATCTCAAAGCACCGATCTAAGACTTTTAAGATGTATTTTTGAGTAAAATAATTGAGTGATTTTCCACGTGTTCGTTTTTATTTGTGACCGGTTTCGCCAATCATTCACGTTGGCATTATCAAACAGAGTAAGATTTTATATAATAATAAGCAATTAATAGAGGGAGAGGTTATTGGAAAGAGAGAGAGTGATTATCAAGTGGTAAGGGCTAATGTGATTTTAATGTACCTGACAAGTGGAGGATTCTATATAATTGCAAATTTTGTGAACAGATGTTTTTATATTAATGGGGTAATTATCTAAAGTAGTGGCTTGAGGTGTAGCAGCAATTATCCTGTGTTAGGGTTTGTCCTGTAGTGTGTTTATCTGTAAATAATAGGTTTTTGTTATAAATGGTTTTTTAAAGAGGTGATTTAGCAAAAGGGAATAATAGTGGAGACTTATTGAAAATCACCTTGTCATTAAGCATGTGCTCTTGTGTGTTATATTTTATGCGATTGATCTCTTAAATCTCTTGGCGATCGAGTTTTGTGCCTTTATTGTTAATATGCAAAATTTTAAGATTAGAGTTCTGGTTAAAATCGTGCTTATTATCAGAGAGGTGGAGGCCGAAGGTACATGTGTCATCTCCCTTTTTCCATTCTCTTGTGTGGTCTTTGGCCCTTGTGTTGAAGGATCTACCTGTTTGGCCAATGTAAGTGGCGTCGCAGGAGTCGCAGTTGAGTTTGTAAATGCCACTGTTACTGAATTTATCATTCTTATCCTTATTATTGATGAGAATTTTTGCTAGGGACATATTATTGTAATATAAGACCCTGCATGATCTAGAAAGGATTTTAACACATTTTTTTATTATTATTTCTATCGCTTTTGGATAATTTAGTTTTAAGCTGGACTCGATTTTGTTCAAAGGCATCCACGACATCTTAATCACTTAAGAACAATATAAACAATATGTTATTGTTATCAAATGTACAAGCGTATACGGCTGATATTTTTTTATCGCGTTGTTATTTCGAAGAGCTGCCATTGTACCTGGACTGATTATACAAACACATGCGGCATCAGAGCGCGCCGACGGACGCACCTGCCGGCCCTCGCTGACAGCCGCGGCACCTCCGAGGAATGCCGCTGCGCATACGAGGGCGGTCCGATAAGTACTTAGCCTACAAAAGAAAAACGAAATTTTGGATGTGGCGATTTATTTCTCAAAATATTTTTTTTTATTTCCAAACATGAAAAAGTCACTCGCCGGGAAGAAATTTAAGTCCCGATGGCGCTAGTATTGCAAGAGAGATTTACTATCGTGTAGTACATTCTCGTAGACGGCTACTGTCAAAATTTGTGAAGAAGAACGTGCTTCGATGAAGGCGAAGACTGTCCTATCGTCCGAAAAGGTGATGGCCACCGTTTTCTGGAATTCACAAGGTGTGATCTACATTGACCACCTGAAGAAGAGCAAAACGGTCACAGGGCTGTAATATGCTGAATTATTGGGCCGATTCAGAAAAAACGGCCCCATTTGGCGAAGAAAATAGTGCTCTTCTATTATGACAACGCACCGGCTCACACCTCCGCCGTCGCCACGGCCAAATTGGTCGAATTGCACTACGAACTGCTCCCCCATCCACCGTATTCTCCAGATTTGGCCCAGTGCGATTTTTTTTTGTTTCCAAACTTGAAAAAGTCACCCGCCGGGAAGAAATTTAAGTCGAATGAGGAGGTCATCGCCGCCACGGAGGTCTACTTTGCAGACCTCGAGAAAACGTATTTTTCAGATGGGTTGAAGAAGTTGGAGCATTGCTGGGTCAAGTGTATCGAGCTAAACGGAGACTATTTTGAGTAATCAATCGCCACTTTTCAAAAATTTTCGTTTTTCTTTTGTAGGCAAAGTACTTATCGGACCGCCCTCGTATTCGATTTATCATGCATTATTTTAAATAAAATAGTCCGAGTCTGTTTTTTTGTGTCTTATTTGTATTCAATACATCTCCCACTTCAAATCATGCGGCTACTTTAATTTTTAAATTAAAATAAAAACATAACATTACTATAATTGATTGATTGGATATAAAGCAAGTGGCTTCGTTAAAACTTTGAAACTCCTGCAACTCTGGGCCCAAAAATATTCGCAGCATATCGCAATAACGGTCACTATTCACATTCACCCGATTCTCTTTTTGGACACTTGTATATAGTACATCTTCTTCGTCAAGTGCGACCATTTCACTGAGCATATACTAATGCTGTGTTCATGGTTTTCTAAGAGGAAAATAGAGTAGTGATTCCTTCCTCAAAGTTTACGTATTGCTGCTGTCTAAAAGTATTATATTATATAAACTTACAAAGCTCTGACGTTTAGATCTGATACTCTTTCTACAGCAAGCAACAGGAACAATAGCAGGAGCCCTCCTACGTATTTCCAGAGAACATCCTTCCACAATCATCACAAATCCACTACTCCATTACCGATACTTTACACATGCTCAGGGTACAGAATGGCTAGGTGGAATTCCATTTTTATATTTTAAATAAAATAATTTAAGTGATTTTTCCACATGTTCATTTTTATCAGTGACAGGTTTCACCAACCTTTTACATTGATATTATCAAACTGAGTTTGTATTTTATTTTAATATTATTAAATATATCTAAAATTATTTTTTTTAATCGTATTTTCACTTCATTTGCATTTATTTGATTATATTATTAATTTCAAATTTAACGTTTACTTACTTTTTTTCTACACTGATAAATAATTAGAATATTTAAAGATATGTATTGACTTTTTGTATTCTTTATATTTACTTTTATCACAATCCTCGATATAATCTGAAATAAAAAAATTTAAACAATTCAAATAACACATCTTAACAGTAAATATACAAATATCTATGAGAGTACAAAGATTGACGGTTGAAAGCGAAAACACTAACAAATTAAAATATCCGTAATATTCTACCCATCATATATCGATCAAATTTTATTCAAAATAAATAAAATAATCATTTTATATAATTTAATTTTAAAATTACAACACGTCCTCTTATTATAAACTTTTCTTGCAAAGTTTTTATTAAATTATGCGCTATTTTACGTGATGTGATAAGTGAGTCTCCAACACTATCTAATATGCTGCCACTTCGGAATTGGGTCAACCAAACAACACTGACACTCCATAGAAGAAGTCTCATGCATAAAATCTTTTTACATTGAATATAAGTTCATCCATGAATTTTAAAATACGCAACCAATGGTTAAACAACCAAAAAATCATCGGGAAAACCAGTGAATTATATTTTTAATAAACGAAAAAAATCTGACAAATTATCTTTGGAGCTAAAATGCAAATATCCAAGAAATGATAATCTTAATACCTATGATTAAAAAAGTAGGAATTTCGATATTTTTTCTGCTCAAAAAAATTATGATAAAAAACTTGTTAATGCACATTTTCACCTTGATATCTAATGTATAAAAATAAAAATATTTTTATGCATCATCGAATAATATTTCTGCTAAAAATAAATTTTACGTTTGCTTATTTTTCAATATATAATTAATGCCTACCAATATATCTTAGAAAGAATTATATAACCATACATTTTGAAATCAAATATTTTTCCTGTACTTATTTCTAGGATATACTAATGTAATTTCAAGGAAAAGGAATTTTCAATTTATTTGCTCAATGTTCAACTAAGCTTCCAATTTAAAACAAAAAAAAAAATTTTGTACTCGGAGACGTGAAATTACTAGCGTTTTACTTTTGTAATTCTCGTTTTAACAAACACAAAAATTTGCAGATTGGAAAATATTAAGCATATTGGCAGCATTGAGAAATTTGAAAATATCACTTATATTTTATATGAGTACTTCAAGTTTAGTGCTAATGATAATCAAAGGTTTTTTTTTAATATGGTATTTTTTTAATGTGAAACGCCTCTGGCAAGGAAACTTAATTTTATATTATATATTATTTGTATTTGACATATTTTTCATTAGTTATTAAATATGACTTTAATAAATAAATTCACCCCAAAAGGTATTTTAATACAAATACATATGCGTATAAATTGATAATTATTTTTTTTATCTTCTAACAGTAATATCTAAGATAATATTTGATGACGGACTACAATACATATTTACTTTGATTTTCTTTTCTCTGTATTTCAAATGCTTGATTTTATTAATATCGGCAAATATAATAAGACAGAAACATTTATTTGTTTATTGTATTAATATAAAAAAGTTTCATTTACGATAATGTTTTTTAATAACTGTATGCTACTTTGTGTTTAGTGAAAACAAATATTTGTTATAGTTAATAAAAGTAAATGTTGGAACAATATAAAGTTTTCACGATGCCACCATAAAACAAATACAATATGTAAAACTAAATATATTCAATATTATTACTGCGCTAACAGTCGCCTACATTGTGTATAAGAAACAAGAAATTACTGTTTTCGACCCCTATCAGATGTTCTCCATGTTACGCCATCGAAAATCAAATTACCGAGAAATACAAAACTACCCTTGTATAGTCAGCACCCCTTCCCCTTAGTCAGCGCTACATTCGAGGGAACTTTCTTTATTTGGCGACAAAGAAGAGACAAATTACGCCCTGTATCATATTTCCCACGCCACATTTGCCAGAAGCTCCGTTCACATGTGGAGCAATCCGAAAGTTATGAATATTCATATTAATGAATTAAACAATAAAAACGTTTGCGTTTGAAACATGTCGATGTTTTTTTTTTTAATGGAATCTAAAAATATTTGCAATTTTCTATAATGTAGATATGTAATATATAAGCAAATGTTAAAATTTTATGACTGCATCTGATGATGACCCAGTGTATCGGGTCGAAACTAGTAATGTAAATAATTTTAATAAACTCAAAGTGAAGAAAAAATACAAAGGTACTTTTATCATTATAATAATGGATCTTCACGAATCAAATGCCTTGTCCCTCAACAAAATGTTAAAAGATTTAAATATTATTATATATTCAAAATTATTTAAACATTGAAACGTTTTTATTCCTCAGTTTTGATTAAATTAACCTTATTTGTCTAAGTGTACCCCTCGACAGCTACTCTACATCCTGCATGGTGAGGGCACCTGCCACAACTTGAGTGAAAAGGGTGGAATGTTAGTAAAAATAATAATTACATGACCATCATCTTTCATAAACAAACCAACCCACATTTGGCAATCTTTTAATTTCATTATATTTTAAAATAAAGCATCAAAATCGAGTTTTTGAATAAAAACAACATTATGTTTTTATAAAATTAAAATAATTTAATTTGTGATAAAACGTTAAATTTATAGTATATTATTTTTAGATTAACTTTAACGATACTACTTTAAATTCCTTCATTAAGATTTTTTTTAAAAATATATTATTATTGATGAGCATTAGTGATACCCACCTTCATATAATTTAAAAATAAAAAACCTCTCTGTAGGGGTTGGAGGGGCCAAAAGAAGAGGCAGGAAGGGTTGCAAGCAGAAATAAAGATTCGGAGGCAATTTCGGTCTTGTCCGGTTTGAAATTTAGGAGTTTTTCAAGCTTTATATAAATAAATTGCATTTAGCCTGCATCACGAGGAGTCGCTTTATAAAAGATTTATTTTTTCTTTCAACAAAGAGACTGTAAATGTAATTATTACTGTGAATTTTTAAAAAAGAAATATCCATATTTCTATTTGCTTTGTAGATATAATTTGAGATATATTGAATTTAATAAATATATATTTTCGTATTACTTAAAAAGCCGATTTTTTACAATTTGCTGATATTTAAAACATGTATTGGAATATATTTGTGTTTTCTAATTGTATTTTAATGTAACATCTCATTAAGATTACACAGTGAAAATATTTTAAAAAGCGAATCTCATAGATCAGCGGTTAGAATGACAATTAATAACATTATGCCATGACTTTATGGTTTCGTATCTTTTATAGGCTTTCACAAAACGACCAGATCGTTACTATTGCCAGAACCAGGAATGTTTGCCCTAAACTCTACCAACGTTTTATTGCAATAATTACTATTCTGCCCATATGGCTGGCAGCTGATAAGTGACATTGCCGTGCATCATCTAACCCACTAAAATTACCAGGGTTACATTATTTCAGAACTATATGTATAAAATTTTTAAAACAAAATAACTGCCAACAAATTATAGATATCTGTAAAAATAACTTATACAGAAAAACATATTTGCTTAAATGAATAAGTTTATACTATAATTCAATCATTAAAGTACTCGAACTTTATTACCACAAACTAAATTTTCTTTGATCGATCTTTTTTGAGTTCTATAAAATTTTTATTAATAAGATTTTGGAAAATGTCAGGACTGAGCTAGGCGTTATGCAGAAGCTCTTATTAAACTTTATTTTTTTGTTATAAATACCCTAATTAAGTTCTAAAAAGTTATTTTATTCTCGTCACGTGTCTCATTTAGTAGAAGGCAACTTCTTATTTACGAGCCCATTAAATTAGCATGAAAACAGTGAACTCGAAAAAAAAATACCTCAAAAATAGATAGTAAGAAAATTATTAATATAAAACTCATTTAATATCATATTACGATGTATGAGATCTCCAAAATAATAAAATAAAATATATTATATATTATTTTCCACAAAAATATCCGAACGTTACTTAATATAGGTATTCACAAACATGATATACCCTCGGTAAGTAGATTCATAAATCCAATTTATTAAAATAAATAAGGATTTATATGGTTTTATGTAAACTTCAATTATTTGGTATATTCAGTTACAGTCATTTTGTTCTGAGACTATAAGGATTATGAGACTTATTGTGAAATATCACTGGCAGACAGTCCTTATTCTACTTTAAGTATATATTATATTGAATTTTAATTTGATCTCTGTCAAATGAAATAAAGAAAATAAGTTACTTAAACTCAACAACAAACTACATCTGTATACTGCGAGTTTAATGGCTAAAGCTACGGGTAAGGCTGTTTTTATTTTATTAATAAATTAATGTTCAAAGATAACAGCTTTCGTTCTTGCGTAATATTTGTAAATATGAAAAATTTAATTTATGTGCATTTTTAGACTTAATATATTTTTGCCTAAAAAAACAACACACCCGTCTAGACATTTTTGAAAAATTATTATTATACATGCTTAAAGTTGCAAAATTTATCCGGGTTGACAAACAGAGCATTATCATAAACTCTTAGTATTTTCCCTACAATTTAATATAATTTATGTTTACATAATTATTTAGATGTTGCGGAGTAACCGTATTTCATTAAAATATAACAACACAGTGTGCTGGGAGCGAGTGGCCCGAGACGCGCCCATTAGGGAACACTGTGTCCTCTGCCAGACTAGACCCGAAGATGTTTACTCAGTAGGCACTGTGCACTATTTATATGACATATTTTTAGATATAAAAATAAAATTAATTATAGAGTAACAAAAAATTAAAAGTTTTTTTAAGACGGATACTCCATAGTACGAGTATATAGTATTTATTCCGATGTACTGTATTTCAATATTTTGATTGAACATGTTTACTGTATTTATTTGCATTGCACTGGCTTCACAATTGATTATTGGAAAAGCATAAACGATTTTTTTTAATTTGAGTTTATAGAGCTCTTGTCAGAAAGTTTTTTTTATTTATATGCAATAGCGTATTTTTTATTTTGGGTATTTATATTTACTGTCCAGTTCCTATTTAGTTATCAGTTGCGTCATAAATTAAGAGAAAAATATTATTACTATATTTGGCACAAAAAATTGAGCAGCTATAATTACATAAATTACAAAAAAATGTCGAATTCGAAGCAACAAGTCACCTAATTTTTGTTTTATTTTATTTTTAAATATACTGAAAGGCATTTTGTCGTAATGAAATTCCTCTTGTATCCAAACAAGTCTGAAGAGCCCTTGGCAATAATTAAGCAACATTGCGGTATTTGTTAATATAATCACGTAAAACGTATCAACTCGGGAATTTTATGAAAAGAGTTTTAACGTTTTTCACAATTATCTTTCATAAAAGTCCGTCGTAGATTATTTTCCGGAAAACGTTTTTATGAGGGTGTACTTTATGAACTTAATGAATAAAAACGAAAATGTCTTATAATCAAAAGCTCTATTGCAGATTTGATGGAAATAGAAAATATCTGCTAAAGTGGAATGTTTCAAGTTTACAAAGGCAAGATTGTTTAAAGTTTGCATTTTATTGGTTTTGTGAGAAGAATTG
Organism: Atopsyche davidsoni; assembly: GCA_022113835.1. Classification (NCBI taxonomy): domain Eukaryota; kingdom Metazoa; phylum Arthropoda; class Insecta; order Trichoptera; family Hydrobiosidae; genus Atopsyche; species Atopsyche davidsoni. The sequence continues at coordinate 15,380,817 of JAILWY010000013.1, forward strand.
AAGTGGTAAGAATGATTGATATAAAAAATCTGCTCAGACATACAGTATTACTAGATATCTTCAGCTTTTCTAAAACTGACATGTTATGATTATCTTTAAGTATCGTTTAAACTGTAATATCAATGTGATTCAATAATATATCAATTTTACATTGTGCATTTTATACACTGCTAAATAGGTATTCTTTTCTCTTAAATGCCAAAAATATTGTTTTATATTAATACTGTAATATTTCTAATTAATCTTAACATTTTCTACAATAATTTTACCAAGCTAAGAATAGAGATGACGATTTCAGAGGCGTAGAGCGGTCGAAGGAATGTAAAATATTTGTCAAAATTAACATTTTCATTAACTTAAATCTTTGCCCTTAATTAACGCACCCAGCGTAGAACCTCTCGGAGCTCCTAGAACTTAAGAATAATTTCTAAAGTAAGTTTGTTAATTTGTTTGATAACATTACACAAGGTGACTGTTTTTGAAGTGCAAATTTATCTCACTTCATTAAATAAATATTCAATTTTCAATTATATAAGACTGTCCCACAAACAACCTGTTTCTAATTGTAAAGTTATGCTTATAATAAAGGATTTACGTTAGATATGAATTGTAATATTTTTATATATATTTGTCATTTTTTTTTTTATCATTTATATTATATTACTATAAATACACATATATAAAATATTATTGATAAATATATATAAAATCATTTGCACAAAAATTTATGTTGGTGTAAAGCTATATTTAGAAAATACATAAAATCTAACATATTAAAATATTGAAAATGTTCATCAAAAAATGCAATCATGATAAATCTAAAAAAAACCTAAAAGCAATTCTCTTCACACAGAATTTTATTTATTACAGGAAAAAAACATGTTTCTTTCGTAAGAAACGTAACGTTAACAAACGTGAATAAAATACATTCCTTTCGTTGATTAAATTACTAAGTCTTATTTTGTAAAAATTTCTACCTTTTTTCGTACCGGGAAGAGAAAAAAACCTTCAAACCAGACAAATTCTTCGTAAAAATAAAATCCGCATCGAAATCCTCTATAAATATACCTAATTGTACTTTCTAAGAAACTGAAGAAAAAAAACTACTCTACAAACATTTACGTATGTCTTATTTTTTGGATTGGACGTCAATCAGATGCGTATTTATTACCCATTACGGGTTTATTATATTATTACTAATATGATTAGGCACATTAGTTCATACATATTTTTCTGAGAGTTTCTTTAAAATCATCTTCTATGTATGAACTAATGTGCCTAATCATATTAGTAATAGTACAAACATTTCTCATAATATTTGCAACGATTTATTGTGCAGTCAAAATATTTTTGCATGATTTATCTAGAAATCTTCCGACCGCCTAAATATCCCTTCGACCTTAACCCGAAAGTTTTTTTTTAGGGTTCGCCACATTTTTATTATGTATACACTGAGTCTATTCAAATTGAAAGAGTCAAGAGAAAACTTGCAAAAAACTTTACCAGTTTAAGTTTAACGATGTGTTTCAAATTAACATAAGTAAATATATCAGCTATATACCATTTACTAGAGTTGTGTGCGTGTTTCGTCTGACTACTAAGTATCTTGTCTGTTTCAGTTGCAGTGGCTGTCTCTTTCTTCCTCTGCTGGGCTCCCTTCCACGCGCAGAGGCTGCTGGCAGTGTACGGCAAGAACACAGACAAACCCAGCCGCCTCCTTACAGACGTAATGACAGCCTTGCTACCCTTATCTAACCTCACCTCGCATAAACACCACTAATCTCACGTCCTAAAGACCAAACACAACCAGAATAATAATTTACCCACAGTTACCCTATTGTTACATAAATGAACACTTTATATTTATTGGTATTAATAAAACGAGACACTAAACTGTTCTGCCGTTTTGTATACTAACGATTGACAGTGTCTTGGATCTAAATCAGTGGCTCTCGAACTCTTTTGGCCCACGGCCCCTGGGTGAAAAAGTACATAAATTCATATTATAGACTAGTTGGTGCAAGTATCGATTCTATTGCGTTCCTGTATTAACCTGCCTGACTCACCACGATGCCTGTTATTACTTGTATTTTATGCACCTGTCTATATTTATATTTTACTTATGACGTAAAAATCGCTAACAATGTATTCATTGTTATTTATTTTAACTTCCATATTAATAAAAATGCGTCACAATTTTTTTATTTGATACTAAACCTTGTGCGGACCCCCTGACGTTGTTCAGGGACCCCCAAATCGATTTTAATTTTCTAAGGACCCCCTGGGGTCCGTGGGGACCACTTCGAGAAGCACTGATCTAAATGATAAAGTTTACGTTTCATCAATTACTATGATGAATGAAAGATTTTTAAAATAAGATTTCAAAAGATACTACATATAAATATAATACAATAAGTCAAAAGCGTCACAAGCAAACCTCTGGATTATATTCTGTGTACTATATTAATTAATTGTTTTCGTAAAGATGTCACGAAATCATAGGTTTTACTATTTAAATTATTGCCATTCCCAGAAATACCTGAATTGCGTCTGAAATGTTGATAAATCATATGTTTTAAAATAATAATTTACTTAGTGTTGGGTATTATTATTCTGAATAAAAACATAATTTTATAATTATATATCACCATGTTATTATATTCATAAATACAAAAAAAAACACACAAACATTAAAGTAAATCTATTTACATAATTATATATTGTATTATTTACAACGAAAAGGAATAAAATAACCACAGTTCAAAGTTTGAAATAAATTAACTTAAATTACAATATCCTCGATACGCTGAACTTGAGAAATAGTAAAATGAGTATCATTACGTAGTACCGAATAAAATTTCTCGTTTACCTTGAAACTTGTTCAATTGAGTAAATAAACGACGGAAGCAAATAGAAAAACATTCAAGTCAACGATTACTTTCTTGAAATCTGAAAAAAACTACAGTGGTTTACAGAACCTTATATCTAACGATGTTTGTTTTAGAATACATTAAATATTCTTGGATTAATTCTTGATCTGTGTATTAATTCTCAAGATATCAAAATGTCATCATGTGTTATATAAAATTCAAAATGTGTTTTTTTTTTATTTTCTATAAATAAACAAAATTGAGTTTGGATAGAATTTACTACTTACTAATAATTTGGTTTTTCAATTTCCTGAATATAAACAAAATGAATGAAATTTAAAAAAAAATAGTTTTGTCTTTCAATTTATTGAATATATTCAAAGATATATTTTGTATTCTAATAAACATAATATATACAAAATGACGTTGAGAAAAAAATATATTTATTTTTAATTTGCTGAAACTTACTACATAATAACGCGTAAGTTCAAATGACACCGATTAGCATATTATTGTAAAATATTTATATTTTTTATTTAATTGCAATGCTTTCAATGTTTTAAAATTCTCACCATTAATCAGTATCAAATCAAATAAAATAATGTATAGGTTTTATGTGTAGAACCAAGTAATTAAAAATTTATTTTAAACTTTTCAGGTATACAAAGTGCTGACGTATCTGTCAGGTGTGCTGTACTTTTTATCAACCACCATCAACCCTTTCCTGTACAACATCATGTCTAATAAGTTTCGGGAAGCTTTCAAGGTACGTACAACAGCCTTAAAGCATGACACTAAGCTTTTGAAGCATTCAAAAAGTTGTTGCAATTCTAACACTGGTATGAAAATTGGTAATCGGCATGTTTTCTTGTAATTAAAATAGGTTTTTACTCATCATCTTATTCTTGGTATCCGGGTGAGCCTAAAAAAATACAAATAATGTATAAAAAGCGGTTCCAAAGTTTTTGTTGTAAATAATTTATATTTTTTTAAATAAGTTATGTACCTTTAACATTATCATTTCAGTATCATTGTGTTTGTTACAAATACGTTAGTGTAGAATCAAAATAGTTTTTATGATTCATTTTGTATGCATAAAGTATTTGAGTTATTTATAATGATAAACGCATATAATGTGTCAATTGATTTATAAAATTATTGTATGTTTTACTTATTATATATTTGGATGCTAGTAGCGTCACAGAATTTGAAACACTTATTTATTTACAATAAAAAAATATATAATTATATTTTCATAGATATCTGGAATTCATATTTTTTGACCATATGCTACGTTTTCGGAAATAATAGAGACTCTTTGGGTTAGCTTTTTGTGTAATAAAAGACAAAAAAGTCATCAAGCCATTCTTTTCGGTAAAATATGTTGCAGTGCGCTATCAGAGAAACCCATAAATCTCGGACAGAGACCTCGACTGACTGGAGGGTTGTAGGGGTAGCAGAATCATTAGGACTCTAGGGGTTGCCATATTATAGTTCCACACTCAATACTATTAGTTTTATACAAAAAAAAAAATTATCCAAACATAGTTTTTTTCTGATTTGGACTCTTACAGATTAACTGTTTTTCTCCCTTCAAAATAAAAATATTAAACCAGAGCAAGTGAGCCCTTTATTTTTTAATAATTATATACAAATATGATTTTTTGGAATGAATGAATGTATTTAAATTAGCGATGTGTTAAAAATTGATAGCTATTATAATTTTAAGAAAATTGAAAATATACTTATTTTTTCAGTACAGATTTTTTTAATAAACAACAATAATCTAAGAAGCTAATTTTAACTGTTATAAAAAAATATATTAATAACAGTTTTCGAACTCAGGTTTTTAAATTATTTATTGCAAAATAAAAATTTTCGTAAGCATTTCTCATGTGAGTTATAGTAAAGCTTAAGTTTATTCACGTTGAATAACGTATTAAATAAACAGTAAGCATTCTTAGGTAACTTTAAATTCTAGCTTTTAAATTGCAATCTTATGAAAAATAGCCAACAGTCTTGGAATTCTTCCAAAATTCCAAGCACACGGAAAACACGTCCACCGCCACCGGAGCAGAAAAATTTAGCTTCCAATAGTTTTTAATCTTGAATTCTAATATAATCACTTGTAACAAAAAATACAGAAATCGCGCAATGATAAAAATAGTGCCTCGTCTCAATAATAATGAGTATTTTTTTTGCTTATTTCCTGCGGCTGTAACCGCTTCCAGTACGATTGTTTAATATTAAAGCTTTGATTTTCATTCGGATTTCGGAGGCTGTCTTTTTTTCCTTATTTCCATTGGATATTTTTACAGGAAATAAATAGAATCGAAAAAAACGCCATGTCAGATAGTCGGCTTTCTTTTATGTATGCGGAAACTTGTCTTTTTCTGATACTTTACTCGAAATTTTGTGTATTAAAATAACTGCATATTTTAGTAAAATTAGAAGTTTTTGATGCTTAATATTCATTTTAACGAATTTCTTATTTTTTGAAACTAGTCTTTTCGTGAATCATCAACTGAAAATTCAGTGCACTTTACTAACTATATATAGTAGAAGAATGCGACCCTCACCGTAATAGTTTCATACCTTCAGCGTAACTCACAAACAAAGTTTACACTCTGTTTTGTGTGTGTTGGCTCAAACATTACTCAAGGCCTAAATTTAACACAGCCTAGTAATTTAACCCCTTGTATACTTACATTTGTACCAGAACTTTAGATTAATTCAACTTCTTGTTTGTAGTTATTTTGGGACTCACATTGTATCAAGAGAGTACACACGTTGCAATTAAAAATCATTTATAAAAATATAATTTTTTAGTGTTTTATCATTTTTATTTGAAGTAAGTGGTTTCGCCAACATGCTCGGTTGGCATCCACAGGCAAAATATATTCAACTCATGTAATATTCGAACAGCATATATAACAAGGGTGATCATCAGCATCATTCCCGTTGCGTATTGAATGTATGATATTATTCTCATTGGCACGACGTCCATACCGGACGTGTAACAATACCAGGGCTTATTATTTATTCATAGAATATTGTGAGATCAATCTTGTATTGCGACACGGTCGTCTAGACTTCTTGTAAGACCAGATGGGATCATCAATTTATACCTGATAGAGAGACAATAATACGAAACAGCATTTGGTTTTCATTAATATTGGGTATTTAAATTCCTCTATTTTGACACTTATAAAAAAAGGACTTTTTCATCGTATTTAAAAATTTGAACACACCATAAGTTTTGCCAACATGCTTGTTTGACACTTTCAGGCAAAAAAACATACCATCATCACATCGAATACAATAGACACTAGTTTTATTTTCTTATATGTAAATTTTTTCAGTCACCTACTTTCACTTGTCAATTTCAGCTGTTTTTTGAATGAGTTCGGTTCCTCATAAGTTCAAGAATCTGTCAGACGTTTCTCGGCTGGCATAAAACTTTTGTTTTGAGACAATTGATTATACTAAGATATTCTATACTGATGAAGGGTATTCAAGAAGAGTTTGTAACATTCAAACAGTTTGAGTGACTTGAGTAGAACTGTCGGTATAGTTTCTTTTCAATGTGTGTAAAACCAATTAATTACCGATTAAAGTTATTATAAATATATATGATTATAGTAGTGGTTTCAGTCTAGACACTGGGACCATCTTGATTCCCTTGAGATAATCCACTGAGATCAGTTCCGATACTGACCATGAGCGAATATCTAAAAAAAAAAACTCATAATTATCTACTAATATCGTCTGCCAAAGTTTACAAACATAAAAGAGGTAATTTATCGTAAATAAGTGCACTATCGACACAATCTTAAATACAAAATTCATCAGTCCTTTTATTAAATTAAAATTATGAGTTTTATCTTTTGTTACCCATAGAAGGTAATATAAAACATTTTCGTATCTGTATTGGTTAAAAAGAATATAATGAAAGGTTTAAGTCTTCAGGAAAGTCAGTTCCGCTGAGCTTAAAGTTGCTGGGACTCTTTCATGTCACACTTGATTAAATCAAAAGCTTATTGTCCCAGTGAGTGAGTTAAGAACATAATCCACAGTTTATTACAAAAAATACAAAGGCCAGTAAGTTATTTTTTGCGTTATTTATACACTCTATGATGTAATATTTTTTGAAGCCTAAATAATATGAAAAAATATTGTTAGAGTTTATCAAATCCAAAACCAAAATAATGTTTAATATTAAAGTTATGTATTCAATAACTTCGTTTGAAGGTTGATTTAAGTATTGCGTGAAACCGATTAGCCATAAAATTAAGAAGTAATTTAATTTTTAAAAAATACCCAAGTTTTACATGTAATTAAGATGTGGATTACATATTTAACAATTGTTATAATCGGTCAATTGTTTATTATTTTTAATAGTCGTATAAAATATAATATATCTGAAATAATCAAAAGTAAATCAAAGTGTTTTTAAGTTATTTTATTTGATGGTACATTTTAAAAATAAATGTTAAAACAACTTAACACAGAAACTATACGAGATAACGCAGTGATTTTTTGTTCTTGAATAATTTTATATATTTCAATATAAATTCTAAACTAAATATATAACTATTTAATTTAAGATAAATATATTATTGAGTGCTGGAAATATTTTCGTTTTGAAAAATTACAAGAATATTTAATTTAAATTAAGATGTTATTATTAGATTCTTATAATTCCGCGATAAATATGAAATAGTTTTTCTATTTTAATTTAATTTAATTTTCAATTAATTAACAAAAAACATAAAATAAGAGGTTGTAGACCCGAAATAGATAATAAAAAAAATAGTCTTGAAGGACTATCGTAAGTATTGAGATGTATTTCATTATTGTAATAAGAGTTTTCAAAGTAATTACATCAAACATCAATTCTAGATAATAAAAAAAGTACAGTAAAGAATGGAGAGACAACTTTTATTATTATAATACACAAATATCTTTTGTCTGTAAGTTCAAAAGAACCATACTATCAAAAAATCCTACTTCTTATCTGAAATAAATTCGATTCTGTCTTGGGTTAATTTTGCTGGCGTGGGTAGAGAGTTTTTTTGATTAATTAGCTTGAGGTATGAATTAAGATAATAAAATATGATAATTATGATTTATATGAAAAAATATATTTTTATATATAAATTTATCTAAAATATATATTCAGTTCTATATAAATAGCATGGTTGCAGTTTCTCTGGTAAGAGAGTGCATTTAGCGTGTAATCTCTGACGTCACATAACTTTCGTTGATTGCGCCATCTTCCCTGGTGGTATTTAGTCGAGAGCTTTTGTTATAAGCAATTGATGGCCTTACCCAGGAAGCTCAACATCTGTGTAGACCATAGGTTCCCAAAGTGGTCAATATCGACCACCAGGGGTCGATTCCGCCTTGCAAGGGGTCGATGACTGCGAAAAATTAAATTGGGGGTCTATGAACTGTAAATGGGGGTCTACGAGAGTGGATCCCATTTAAACAGGTCATCACCAAAATACCACAGTGGATTATCAATCCATACGGTGACATTGAAGAATCGGAAGTCATACTACAAGAAGAACTGATCGAAATAAGCACTAATGAAGAACTGCAGGTGCAGTTTGGAAAGGGATATCACCAATTTTGGCTTCAGAGAGACATACCTGCTATTTATCCTGCATTATGGACAATCACAAGAAGGTTTTTGATAGCTTTACCATCTTCATTCCTCGTAGAAAGGGGTTTCAGTGAGGTTGCCATTCTTCTTACAAAAAATAAATAGATTGGAAATCACTGGGCGAGCAGATTTAAAGTAAAATCTGACTTATTTGAAGCCAAATATTGAAAATTTGCTATCAAAGCATCAGACCCATTCCTCTCATTAAAAGTATTGATTTTTTTTAGTGATTGTTATTATATTTGCATTTTGTGTGTTTTTATTTATAAAGGTATACAGTAAAACCTCGATATCACGGACCCCTGTTAAACGGATTTCGGATATAATAGACAAAAAACCCGGTCAAATGTAAAAATTCAATATTAGTAAGGCAGGGTGTCTACGAAAATCAAGAAAATTCGACAAGGGGTCGACGGGACAAAAAGTTTGGGAACCTCTGGTGTAGACGTTTGTACGTATAAAGCTTTTGTCTTTTAAAGCTTTTTTTAAAATGCTTCCAACAAAGATATACTTTACTTTGAAGTTTGCTGTTATTTATCAACAAGATGCTCTTAGATGAAATGTCGCATTAATTTTAAGTTTTTTTCTTCTTTATTTTGATTCTTGGGTTTGGATCTTGTAATTAATTGTTTATCAAACATATTTCAATGTTTTGCTTTTTGAGGGCACTAGTTAGAAATCCGGTAAGCCGGTTTTCAAATATAAAAAAAAAATTAATACTTTTATTATATATTTCAAGTAATTAAATTATTGCTCCGAGTATTGTTATCAAATATATTATATATTAATTTAAAATCTTTTCGCAATAATTTGGTGAGTTAAATATAATATCTACTTGCAAAATAACGATTTTTGCTCATTTGGGTGAAACATCTGTTGAAAGTAGATTTATAAGATCAATAAGTTTTCATTAGCATTTTAAAGTGATCGTTAGTTAGAATATGCAAAGTGAATTGATTTCCAAAGCACTCAGACTTAATAAATTTCAGCAGAGTAAGTTCAAGGTGGTAGAGGGGACATTCATATTAGAAAGTTTAATGCTTTATGGAGACATCAATATATGTTTCAATATATTTCATTTTACTTCGCTGACATAACACAGCGATATGCAACTGATCGTCCAAGAAAAAAGTGACATAGGAAGAAGAAAACTAACATGGATACAGAATTTACGCTAGTGGAAGTAAGGAGTACAACGCAGCATAAAACCCAAAAAAAATTTAAACCAACTATAACTTGACGTTTGTGAGACTTTTTAAATTCACCAGTAAGAAAATAAAAGAGTATTTGTTCTAAAGAGTCGCTGTAATTCTGTAAAGCTTGACAAAACCTTATACAGCAAAAATATTTTAATTTTCTTTTTTATTACTATCAACAGTCTTTTTTTTAAATTTTAATGATGCAATTGAGCAATAAATACTTTACGTCCTAAGTTTTACGTTGTAACATAAAATAATTGTATGGTTTCTTCGTTCCGTAAATTAATATTTTCAAAGCCAAAATAGCCGCATTTTAGAGCTTTGGATATAAAATACAGCCATGGAAGCTATACCATAAATAGCTGTCGGATTAAGTCAGAGTGACTTAAGTTTACTGTGGATCTAGTGAAATATTTTTGCCATGAGTGGCTGTCTCTGGACCAGTTAAATCTGGATTTACGATTCAAAACTGGTACAAGTTTATTTATCTCTTGCTTTTTTTACTTATCAACAGCCTTCAGTTTATTTAAGGCTTGTTTTTTTGTAGTGATGAAAGTTCAGCTTTTCCGTAATAAAAAAATCTACAATCTAGGGTTCAACAACTCATATCGGTCTTGAAGAATATTTTTTTATTTATATTTTACTCCACGGTCGAGAGACATCTAAGCTTAGGAATACTTGAACAAGTATAAAAAAATAAATACTTTAAAAAAGCGACAACTAAAGTACTATTTTTTTTTTAATCAACTGTGTTTCAATACATTAGTGGTATTTGCTATCATGTGTCATGCAGTGTTTTTAGCATACATTGTCGGTGTTATGCTATCAAAATCAAAACAACGGAAACCTCAGTTAAAAACGCATACCGGAACACAGAAATTCTATACTATTTTCCCTTAAAAATATTAGTTAAAAGTAAGAAGTGATCTTTTACTCGATGGTTTTACTAATAGTCTTGGAAAAAGTCTGCGACCAGAATGATTAAAAAAAGAAGTTTTAAAGCCAAATTAATATAATAACCGGCAATGCGATTAGCAGAGTCTCAATCAACAATACAAAAAACAAATCTCTTAGGGAAAAGTCTCATCCTCACGAAAGCGCTTAGTTCCGATTGGATCATTAGAGCTGTTCGTAAAACAGCTTTGCTTAAGCCAAGTCACAGCTTTGAGCTTATTTCTGTGTAGTTTCAGATCTAATATACACAAATATGAAGATTGGACGCGTTTACTGAATCTCTTATCTGATCTCCGTAGGTAGAAGATGCGATCTCTAACCTGTGGGTGCTTTGATTATTCGTACTACACACACCTTCAGGATCTTGAATAATTCAATAAAATATAAATGCTTGTATTCGTATAAATGAAATATGGTTATTCATTTTTAACATTTTTGTTTATATCTCATGATTATAAGTAATTTATATAAATATTACTCGAAAGTAACATTAGGTATTTTCAAAAAAAATTGTAGCATTGGGTTATGAAATAAATATTTTAGTGCTCAGATCAAAGGTAATTCAACGATCTTTGTATGATCAAAATCGTTTATTTAATAAATAATTGATTTTCTGTTCATATAATCTTACAGGAACTCACCACCATCCAACGTTGAAGTTTGTTGACAGTTTGTTACACAGGCTTTACAAAGTAGTTGCACCGGAAACGGCTTTCTATAAAATTGTATATACTTGTGAAGGGAAGCGTCTGGGCTATCGATCGAAAATTTGACCTTCAGAATACTGTCTATATTTGAACATATCTACATAATACGGGATAAAGATGAGATGCCGACCTACAATTTTGCTGTATTATATATTTTGATAAAATAAAGACATCTTACTAGGGAAACGTGTGTATTAATAAACCATATATAAAAAAATATGAAAAAACTGAGCGAGACTCTAAGTAGCTGTGCCAAATCGATTGTTATACCAATGTATTGTTTTTTTCCAAAAAATTCATTATATTTTCAGAATGAATCAAATATTCAATAATCAATAGTTGTCCCAGCACTAGTGCAGAAGTGAAAGCTTCCATAATGAGATCCAGGGCTGTAGGGGCCTGTCGGGTGGCCGGACATGGATGATAATTGGGGGCGCACTTTCTGTTCGCGTGAATGGACTCGTATACGTCGGAAAAGGGAGACTAACAAGCGTCACGTTTTATTATTTAGTAATAACAAATAAACCGGAAGGACTGAGATGAATGATTTCATACTAGATATTACAATTCCGCGGTCTAATTTTTACGTTTTGTTATAAATTTATTTTTACAACAAATATTAATTAGCAAATGGCTAGAGATCAGTAATCTTCCATATTTTTGTAATTTTTTTAATTAAATAGATTTTTTTAATCCAGAAAAGGTTTTGAAAATCTTTTGAGAATATTATACTTATTACCCACAATAAATTCTATAGATACAAATAACGTGCTTTGCATGGAAAATGTCCAAACATATTTTTGCTTTATACTACTAGTCTTATAAATTTGTCTAAAAGATTGATAAGTTATTTCAATGGCTTAAGTATTAAAGCAAAATTATTCTTATTATACAGAAATATATATGTTATTAATATAGGGTAATATTTTATTTATATATATAAAATTCAACGGTAATTTATTTCACTACAGGTAAGGCTAGTAACTGTCTACGCCGACATTGCAACACTGTTTTTTGTGAGGTTTATTTACTTACATTAAAATTCTCCGCCTTCCTCTAAACGCTATCATGAAATTTATGGCTGCAGCAAATAGAACCTTCGCCGCCATGCTTCTTCCACGTTAAGTAAAGATAGTGTGATTTATATCTTAGTGCCAATCCTAACGGACTAATAAACAATCGACTCAAGTCTTCCCTTCATACTTCATGTATATAACATTCAATAATGTATCTAACTAATGCTTTGTCCCCCAAGTGAAACATGCTTTTAAATGAAATTTCATTTTTCATGGTTAAAATTTTTGTGTAATAAATAAACCGAATGGGTTTGGCATTTTTAAAGTTTTTATATTTTAATTTATTTGCTTAAAAGATTTTGGTAGGATATAAAATATCAAAAAAAAATTATAATCACAAAAAGTTTCATTTGGCATCGATGGATATAATGTTTTTAATTTGAAAAAAAATAACAAAGACAATATATTAAAAAATAAAAAGGTAAAAATTAGTAATCAAGTTTATCAATTTCAACAAACATGTTTCATTTTAAGGTTGGTAGAGTATGAAATATATTACGTTTTTTAATATATTATATATTTACGTTTTTTTTTCAAGTCAGAATAAAATATTTCGTAATTTTTTAGCCGATAAGCTAGAAAATTATTCAGCTTTATAATTATGAAAAATGGAAATGAAAACGGTTAGCAGAGATTGATTGTTAACCATGTAAAGTATTTAGATAAAATTATCACTTATGTGTTATGATTGAAATATTAAAGTTAGTCATCAAGACTTTAAAAAAAAAAATTTTTTTTTATATATTTTAATGCTTATGATCTTCTTCGATATAGTTATTATTTGCCTGAAGTAAATCATAGAATTTGTTTTCGCTCAAATTGAATGTGATGAGGTTTGTAAACATCTAAAGATATATCTATAGCTCGTATATCATACTTCCTAAAATATCGATAAAGTAACTTATACTTCGTGGAGACATAAACTAATATAATGAAAATAAGATCGATTCATAAAGTTGAATAAAGATATAATATATTTATATTATTTATGAATTCTTTGGTTCACTTAATAAAAGCACGCAATATTTATGTAATATCATAGGAAATGCAATAATAACTGCCTATTTTTCATTCAGAACTATCTTGATATCAAATAAATACTACCCACTACCCATTAATATGATAAATTACGATTATTCTAGTGAAATTGTTCAATTTTGGTGAAATATGAACGTATTTGAAAAATAGATTGTTGTATGTATAACTAAAATAAAAACGAAATAAAGTGAACGCAGTACTATTAACTGCTTATTAATTATGTTGTTAAACTCATGGTGTCATTTATTGGACGGAGAATTATTTTATTTTCTGAAACAATTTTTTTTTTGTTTTAAATATGAATTAAAGGAAAAATATTTATTGACATCGAAGAAGTTCGAACACAATCGAGTGGCAATATTTACATGTGGTTTATTGAAAACTAGATCATCCACAATAATTTTCATAAACCACATCAGTAGTAAAAGTTTCAAAAGTTGAAAGCAATTTTACAAAGATTATTACACAACAGCAGAAGTTAGAAGTTGAAAAATGCAATATATCTGAAGATAAAATTTTATCGGTCAGTGCATGTGAACATGTTAAGCTTTATTTCTCAATGAACAATAAAACTAATACAGTGTTGTTTTTTTCTTTTAAAATACAGTTATTTGATGGTTTGTTGGAATCAGATTTTACTGGTACTCCTCTCCAAGAATGGTTTCACTCGGTTTTGAAACCTCATAATACACAACTCCCTTCTGGTCCCACCAAATACAGAGCATTATCTTGGCATCGTGGATATTCTTCTTCGGTGTTAATTTGACTGGTTGGCGGGCTTCAAATACGATTTTTTGCTCTATAGGTTGTCTTAATGAATCCATTTTCCGTCGCCAGTAACAATTCGATGCAAAAACGACTTCTTTTTATGACGCTCGAGCAGCATTTCAGACATTCAGAATCGCCTTTCCACGTATCTCGGGTTCAACTCGTATGGCACCCAATTACCTTGCTTGTGAATGAATTCTAATGTTTTTAGGCGCTTGGAAATGGCTGCTTGAGTCAGGTCCAATGATTCCGCAAGCTCTTTTGTGTTTGACACGAGTCTTGATCTTTTTTTTGATCAATTCTTTATCTTCAAACTTTTTCGGCTGTTCAGGCCGTTTTTGTCTTAGGTGTCAAAATCGCCACTTTTAAAGCGTTGAAACCTTTCAAAACACTGTTTTTTCGCAAGAACATGTTTGCCATATAATCCCATGAACAAACAAATACTTTCGGCTACAGTTTTCTAAGTAAAAAAGTGACTCCCGCAAATGCTGTTTTTTTCGCCATATTTCAAAATTCTCCTTGATTGAAAAAAATATGATGCGACCAAGCAAATCAGACATTTTTGACTTATTTTGACAGCTTATAAATAGATATTTAAAATGACATGTATATTGATGATTTGATACAGCGCATACAAAAGTTTTGGCATCTAGTGTCAAATTCCGGTTTTTTAAGTTATAGACCTATTAAACCGAACCATTAATTAACTGAAAAGTGTTATTCCTGTTTTCAATTAAATCATGATTATTGTATATTCTTTTAGATCTTGAAAAGTTAATATATTCAATTAGTATTAACACCAAATGGAGACGTATACGCAATAATCAAAAATTAAAATAACTACTAAATAGAATATAATATATGGGCTCAATGTTAATCTTATAAAGTTACTCATTTCATATTTTTTTGAGACATAAAATAATGTGACTAACATATAATGTCACTAAGTACAGTTTTATCGTTATTTAGTTACTAGAAATTTTTATGTAAGCTTGGAGATGTGGGAAATATCACGATGATATTTTTCTATGAATCTTTTTAATCAATTTTCAATATTTGAAAAAAATGTACTTGATCATTATCTTCTATAGAGAACCAAAAAAATGAAACATACATACACACAATGGATATTATGTATGATATATATAAAACCAGGGTAATGTAGACGCTACCCATCCCTGTTGACTTGGCCGCAAGCTAAGCGATTGAACAAATCACAGGGCTCAGTGGAGGTCCCCATGTTGAGGGTGTCGTCAGGATATTGCCGCAGTAAATTGACCAAGGGGTGGCTGCTGACAGGGGAAGGGAGGCAGGGCACGTGCGCACCCTTCAGGGTAGAGCAAACATGACACTGTTTAAATTTTAAATTATCTCGGACATTGTGAAACACATTTTTAATTTGTGTCTCACGCGTATAAAAAAAAGGAAGTAAAAAATCAACGAAAACATGTGCTTCAAAATAAACGAAAGCAGACAAACTTCAAGCTTTCAGTTTTAGTTCTAAAATATATTTTTAGAAAGATCCACTCAACTCAGATATACTCACAATTTATTTCTAGCGCATCTGAATATGTATCAGATTGGTATTCTAAATAGTATTTCAAGGCACGACTACTATTTTCTAGATTGTATCGGATGTGGAAGTAGAGGAAACAAGGGAGTGACGCAAGCCGCAAAGCCTCTGTCCTGTCCGGATGGTCTGCCTGAAGGCTCAATATTCTCTCGTGGATACAATTGCCCTACGCGAATAAGTACTGAGAAATAGACTTACACAACTAGTTGAGAAAGATCTTCTCTTAATTTATTTTAACGATTCAATATTGAAATATTTATTCTTATAATCCCAAATAAATTAAATATTAGCTGTATTGAGAATATAGCTCTGAAGCATATAAATTTTTGTTGTATAGAAATATTGTTGTATAGAAAGAAAAAAATATTATTAGTTTTATATTGGATTCGAATCTATAAAGTAGAGCATCATTGAATACGAGTATTTTTAGAGATAGATACACATATTTTGATATATTCTTGCCATCTCTATCCAAGGGGTAAATCATTCGCTTGACAGCGCGTATATGTTTGAGTTTTCCTTTAACAAGCAACGTAGATAATTTTTAATAAAATTTAAGTAAGTGTGCTTAAAAAGTAACGATTCGAATTCAAAAATTATTTTTAAAGTAAATAAACTGCCTTGTAAACAACAGTCTGTAATAAATACCTGTTATCGGTTGTTCTAAACACTTTCATCAGAAATACTTGAGTATCTCTATAAAAAAAAAAAACTTTATAATCTACTAATATAAATTTTAATTATTTAATATGAAGATACAAATAACTAAAATACAATAATAATTTTTATTCCGAAAAATTAATATCATTTTTAAGCCCTGCCTATTTATGGTATATTTATTGTTTAATTAAATGTTAACCATCTGAGAATTGATTGTTTCTGAGAAACCAAGCTTGTTTATTTCAGAGAAACATTTGTAAAGTTAAGGATCTCGATAAATTCGCAAATACAAGCAAAACTTTAATAACAATTCCGAAATTTAATCGATAATGTATCCTGTATAATATAATTTTAATGATGTCAAATGACATCACATTGACATTAACGTTAAATAAGAACAAAAGTTGTACGAACCTACAAAATATATTTTATTTCATATCATTCAATGAATCTGATTTGAGCGACGTTGAATCTGTAATAATATTGAAGAAACGGCCTTTTATGTTTTTACAATTAAATATATATTTACATTTACAATTTAATTAAAATGCTTGGTGTATGTTATATACTCAACCAAGCATTAAAACTTAAAACTAAATATATTCCAGGAAGAATTTACAGCTAATTAAAAGTCTATAAAAAACCATATATTTTAGATTATGAAGAAAAAGTCAGTCAGTCAGTCTTTGTAAACCGCTTATTTACATAGAAAATTAAAAAAATAAGTATATTAGCTAAAAATCTCCATATTTCCAATAACAAAACGATATATCTGCACTTAATTCTGACTTTACTTTTTTTAAATATTTAATTTTATACATATAATATATTATAATTGAAAATAAAGACAAACCAAAATAATTTCATTGAAAAAACCTACTCTTTCTAATGTTTATTTAAAAAAAACTTTATCTTGTGCTGAATTTTCATATTTTTATGAAACAAGAAAAATTTCACAATTTTGGAAATACAAAAGCTTTTCCCCCAAGTTTTTCTGCTTTGTAGGTATTAAGTGTAAGTTATAATAATACGTTTTCACGTTGTGCAGAAAGTATGTGTGTTTTGTAGTAAATTAAAAGCAGGCTGCTTTTTCAGAAGCGTACATTATATAATATATAATATAATATATCAAATAAATAGCGCAATCACAGTTCTATATTAATTACTGAATATTGCGTAGATTTTTAAGCCAACCGGCTCTATTTATAAGTATACCAAATTTATATACAAGAAACATTTCACAACCAAAACACATGATACATTGCCTTATAACCGAGAATATTATTATTTACAAAACAACACCCTTAAGTTAAGTTTCTTGAAGGACTAAAGTACGACCCTTGGCCCGACCCAGACAGTGTTTGAATACAAATCGATAAGCTACCGAACAGAAGGGTGTTTTCTGGTGTATCAGGAGTAAAAATTTCCACAAAGGCAGTAGATGCAGATTGCGAACTCTATGACGAGTAGCAGAGACTGCTTTACATGACAAAGTGCTGCTTTGTATCTAGTCCAAATAGCTTCACACCTTTTACATCCGTTTTAACCTACGGTTCACAAAGGGAATATATTATATCATATTATAATTTGCATAAAAACGCTCAGTGTGTCAATGGACTCACGTTAGTAAATAAAAAATAATACTGCGGAGAAGCTTTGAATTGATATCTCACGTGTTACCAAGTACGATTTAATGATCACGACACGACAGGTTATATTAATTTATTTTCTGAAGATGCCCATAAATATCAGTGTATTTTTAAAAATCGACAATCATCGCCTAAATTAGGATCTTTCATTAAAGAATTCCTAGGCATGATAAAAACAATTGACGAGAAACGCAGAGTTCGATAAATGTCATATTATAATATTTCTGATTTTTTATGTATTTATTATTGTGGATATCATCGTTATTTGTGATTGCGATCGTTATCACGGTGATATTTTTCTGAGAGTTTCTTTAATCATTTTTCAATATTTGAAAAACTGTACTTAATCATTATCAACCAATAAAAACTGTATAGGCAAAATCGTACTACCTGTGAGATGGTCTTCACAAAAAAACAATAATATATTGGATAAGATAGTTCGTATTAAGACCAATTGACTAGGTACTCTTACAATATCATCAATAATGCTGACCCTATATTATACTTTCTACTAACTCAAATTATCTGATTGATTTTAAATTAAATAATTGGCAATGATTTCAACATTATTTTTACATATAATAGAAGATGGCAAAACCCACCTTACGACCTGGAATATAAATTATTTTGATATTTTTGAGTAAAATACTTGAGTGATTTTCCACTTGTTCGTTTTTATTTGTGACCGGTTTCGCCAACCTTTCACGTTGGCATTATCAAATCTATAGTATTTTACTCAAAAATATTAAAATGTTATTCCACCAAGTACTCTCTGTCAAAAATATTGAATTTCTTAAATTATTTTGAACTTTAATTTTGTGATTGAAATTTAGTTAAATTTTTTTTTTTTTTTTTCAGAATACGATAGCCCAAAAGTGCTGTGGGAGTCGTCACAGAGGGAGGGGAGGATGTCGAGACTTACCCCCTCGTCCCCGAGGTCCCTCCACTGGCAGCCGCCTCACAACCCTCACCTGCGTCCGTCACTGCGACAACAACAACGCTCGCAACCCCCTGGTCCCCCACCCGGACGTGACGGCCAACCCTGCTTCCGACCTCATGAAGCACGGGGCGGATCACAGGGCATCCTCTGACAAACCCAAGCACGTCTTCAGCTCCTTCGCAGACCGAGTGAGGAAAAGCACTTCTTCGGTTTTCAAGCTGACCGGTGAAAACGAAAAGAATTCTTACGAAGGTCCGGAAACTCCGAATAGAAAACGACTCAAGTCAGACTCTTTGGAGAGTATAAGCAAATCCAGTCTGCAAGATATTGATGAAGAGGAATTTAGCGGACGAGAACTGGCAACCTTCATGGGTCAAGTCAACAATCACATTGTGGATACTGCTTGTTTGTAAAGTATTTATTGATTGTTTGACATTTTTCATACAAAAGGCTAACTGTGTCATTATTTTAGTCTTATTATTCTTACACCTGTACAAATATCGGATTTTTCACAAGTTTATATAATATTTATATATTGCCCATTAAGCCATAACACGTGGATACTCTTTATTTAGGAAAACTACATTTCACTTGTTTTTTACTAAAAGTCATTTCATGTTGTTAAATAAGGTTTCGAAGAGTATAAAAACTGTTTTGACTGTTGACACGAAAATGTAAGTTGAAGTATAGAAGTGTGTATTAAAGTATTTTTCAATTTCAATTATTATAAAGTCCCGTTAATTCGATGACTGATATAAAATCAACACATACGAGTATATATATATTTTTTTGCTGTAATCCAAAAGCATAAATTTGAATCAAACTCAAAACACAGTCCTACTGAAAAATATTAAATACCAAAATAAGCATTTAACATTCTTTGTACCACATAATCAAAAAAATTCAATATTTTCTTTCAAAGTTTTTTATTAGTTGTAGACAACAAATAAAAAACATTTTTTTATAAATACGTGATAATAAGAATGCATGCGTAATTAACTTCTGTACTGTTTAGAAATTACTTATTCTATATTGATTAGTTTAAAATAAAATATACGAAAGCTATGTACTTTAAAAAAATATTTTTCGTAATTAAAATAAGGATCTGTGATTAAGGTAAATATTTTTCGAGATGTTATCTTCATTTTAATATTTAGATTAACTTTAATATTTGATAATTAATTTTGAATTCTTACATATTAGTCTTGCTCGTTCTCTTATATTTTTTAAAATAAGTATTATTATCATATATATATATATAAATACATACGGTCTGTAGCATGATATGGGGTTATGCTTTAGACTGAGTATTTGCATACATGTATCTAAATTTCTTTATTTATTCATACATTATAATATTATAAAAAATACTTTTATTCTTTTATAAATAAATGGTTATGTTTAAGATAATATTTAATAAATGAAAAACAGCTTCAGAAAGTATATTTATATTGCTGTTTTTTTTTAATCCCATAACAAGTCTTATTACACGTTTGATTGGAAACATTTCGAAATCAAACACACACAACATGAATGCCTCCATTTTTTCACAACAGACTTTTTTTCGGACAATTTGTAATTATATTTAAAAATATATCAATAAGTATTTCTGTGAAGAACGACAAAGCATTATTTATAGTCTAGGTAGTGATTTAGTAACCCCTTAATTATTCAACTGAAAATAGACCAAAATCAACGAAAGTTGACAGGTCTTTCAAAGTCTATTTAACAATGCATTTCTTTCTTCCTTTATGGGTAATATATGCACATTCTATTATAATGAATAAACTGAAAGGAAGTGTCCAGGTAACACAACTAAATAATAAATAAGGTATTATTGGAAATAACAAATAACAAAATGATTAGTATAAATTTAAAAGAAGTTATTTTTGCAGTCCGTAAAATAATATAAAAAATACATAATAAAAACACGCTGTTTATGTTATCACGCTAAAACCAATTTGCGTTTAATTTATTCAAAAAACTCAAAATGTTTTTTAATGTTATGTTTGTATTGGTCTAAAAAAGATACAAAAAAACAATTAACAAAATTTTTAATTTTTAATTAATGCTAATTTTTATTATTCAAACCCAAAATGTCTTCATTCAAACAAATCTTTTTTTTTTTTATTCATATAATTAGTTGCGTACAAACCTAACTCTCTTTTTGCAATTCGTCTACTGTAATTTAATATGTACGCAGGTAAGTTGTATATTTGAATGCAGTTTGTATATAAATGAGAATTAAAAGTTACCTGCAACTCGTGTTCATAATTAAACCGTTTGCAATAGCTCGAAACTTCAGTATTTAAGCAGTTTTGAAGTGAATAACAAGTTTCTACCGAAATTGTAGTGTAAAGTTATTAATTGTGTTATTTTACCAATACATCGTTAGTATTTATAATTATAAATACTAAATAAACTACTAAAAATTATTCCAAGCAAAGTTATAGCGTTATTTTATCAGTTGGGACACACCCACACGTGTGGAGCTGTAAAAACTTAATGAATTTATTTATTTAGATCAAAAATGTTTATTAATTTTTTTATGAATATTTAATTATATATACCTATTTATGGATTGGTCAATCAGATGCGTATTTACTACCCATTACGGGTTTATTATATTATTACTAATACGATTAGGCACATTAGTTCATATATAGAAGATGATTTAAAGATACTCTCAGAAAAATATCATCGTGATTTGTGTGGGATCCCACACAAATCACGATGATATTTTTCTGAGAGTTTCTTTAAATTATCTTCTATATATGAACTAATGTGCCTAATCATATCAGTAATAATATTTAATTGGTAATTTAATTTTACCAACTCAAATGAATGCACTAGAAATACTAGAAAGTTTCATCAGTTTGCTTGACAGGACAAGATTCAGGAGAACCGAGCATGGCCCCCAAGTCCTCGGAAATGCCCGACGATGATGAAGTGCTGGAGTCAGAGACGATGTCGACCTTGAGCGAACACTCTCAACCAAGGACAGACGGTCGAAAGCTGCAGATTGTGTGGAAGAACGTAATTCTGTTCACTGCACTACACCTGGGCGCCCTGTACGGCGCGTGGCTTTTCTTCACGGCGGCCATGTGGCAGACAAAAATTTTTAGTCAGTAAAATAGATCCAATCTTTAATTCAGCCAAAAAAAAATCTCAATTTTCATTTTTTAAATTAAAAAAAAAATGGGATTTGACTTCATTCAATTGTGAAAAATTTATCTTAATGCCTGAAAACGATGCATAATATATTTTATATCATACTAGCGGATACTCGGCGCGTGCTACTACGCTAAATAAAGAAATAAATTAATGCTAGCGGATAAACAATATAGTGAGTTTTTTCGGTAGGTGTGTAAACATAAAGATTTTTCGGCGTTCTGACCCATCTGATATTGAGTGATTTCATCTTTTCGATTTGAAAGCTTGAATACTGCCTTTGTTAACATATTTGCATATGCACTTAAAGGATTTCACGAAGTTGCAGTATTCCACATTGATTTATGTTTTTGACAGTATTGGACTGTATGGAACAATCCATCTGTTATCAATGTCTATATTAACGTTTCTAAATTAAATGGTGGTGGTGAATACTCCATCTTCTGGCTTTCGTCGTCTGTATTTCGGATATTTATTAATCAAATCGGGTGGATATCTTTTCGTGCATTTGCCGTTTTTTATGCATTGCGAATTCATATTCAATGCTCTGCATGGGCCGTGAATTTTGTTCTTTCAAACAACGTCAAAAAGTATCGGATCTTCATGTTGATTAGGTAGTTTAGCAGATATAACACTATCGATTTGAGTTGGAACAATTTTTTCTTTCAGCCAAATTAGACTATGAGCGTGCGGTAATACATCTAGCATGATTTTTTATCGTGAGATCTATGAGTTTTTGTTTGAAAACTCTAGCTGTCAGATCGTGTCTGTGATGCGATGACTGACCAGGCGATAGCAAATCCTTGATTTCCGACCATGCAGGATTGTACGTAAATGTGATGAAAAGATCTGACAGTTCTGTGTTGTTTTTTTTTTTTGTTGCGGCAGCCTGCATTATACAACGGCAACGCCATACTAATCTTAACAAACATCAGTGTTTTTTTTTTGGCAGCCTGCATATACGCGAAAATGTTACTGTCCCTCTTTTGAAAAGTATTCGCTACCGCAAAATGCTGATACTTTTGTATGGGAAATGTAGAAAATCTTTTTAATTAAATAAACCGAATTGATTATAAAAACCACCTCAGTGTTATTGGCTTTCAAATGAAACCGGTTTGGGGCACATCGGTTTGAAGGTTTTAAAGCTTAGCGCAGCCAAGCAACCGCCAGTTTTTGAGCTTGTGTTTTATATATATAGATAAATTATGCGTTTCCCTGTGATATTATTAATTAGTTTTTTCCCATTGGAATTCCAGCTTACGTGATGTACATCCTCGGAGGGTTTGGGATAACGGCCGGAGCTCACCGCCTGTGGACGCACAGGTCCTACAAGGCCACCCCTCCTCTGGGAATACTGCTAATGATCTTCAACTCCATTGCCTTTCAGGTGAACTCATATTTTTACAATCTCAATTCCACCTTGACGATTTTAATAAAAAACAAAGATATCAACTTTAAATATTAGGTTGTTAAGCATATTATTGTTATTCTAGGCATGTTTCGCCACTTTGGTATGTTTTGAAATTTACGGACGCCCATTTTTGGTTGTAGAACTCGGTGATAGAATGGGTTCGCGACCATCGCATGCACCACAAGTACAGCGAGACCGATGCTGACCCTCACAACGCCACGAGGGGGTTGTTTTTTTCACACATGGGATGGCTGTTCTGCCGCAAACACCCTGAGATCAAGGCCAAGGGGCACACTATCGACCTCAGCGACGTCTACGCAGACCCCATCCTTGTATTTCAAAAGAAGTATGCCTTGGTGCTTAATAAAAATAGGTTATTTCATACAAAACCAATCTCAGTAACTGACAGCAGTAGTTGAAAAAATATATATATACCTTTAAAATTGTATATACTGATATCACACGTTGAACTGATGATTTTACTGTAAATTTTTCAAGACTGCTAGAAGATCATTCAAAAGAGATATGAAAAATCCAGGTCTTCATAACTACAACTAGTTGTCATAAAACCATACTATAAATTAACAGATACAGTTGTTTTACGTCATTTTCTCAGATACTAAGTTTCTTAATACCTAGAAAGTTTTATAATAAAATAAAGTAATGTTTTAATACATTATCAGTTAATAAGCTAACTCAGGTTTTACTGCTTTTAGTTCAGAAGTAAATTTGATTTCAAAATTTTTTACTGTTTCAGATACTACTTTTTATTGATAACAGTTTTCTGCTTCGGGCTGACTACCTTGATCCCCATAATCGTATGGGGTGAATCATTCCACAATGCTTGGTTTGTCTCTACTTTATTTCGCTACACGTATACATTGAACTCCACTTGGACAGTGAATAGCTTAGCACACGCATTTGGAAATAAACCATACAACGTCAACATCAAGCCCTCTCAAAGTACAACTGTCAATATTCTGGTGATGGGAGAAGGTTACCATAACTATCACCATACGTTTCCCTGGGACTACAAGACGGGAGAGTCTGGTGGCAAGCTAAACCTCACGAAGAAGTTCATCAACCTTATGGCGTATATTGGCTGGGCTTACGACCTGAAATCCGCCCCAGAAGAACTGATAAAGAAACGCGTCCAGCGGACAGGCGATGGAAGTCATCCGATATGGGGCTGGGGAGACAAAGATCAACTGTTGGATGAAATCGAAACTGTAAATGCTCATAGCAAAAATAAAATTATGTAGATAACATTAAAATTAATCAATCATTTTAATATTTGTTTTTTACGATTGTATCTTAAACTCTATTTAATTATGTGTTACCATATTTAATACAATGAATGAAACATTATGTAGTATTGGTAGTGAAATTTGAAATATTAGCAGAACTTCCCGCAGGTTATGCTTTCTGATTGTGCTGTTTTTAGGATCAAAAAGATTTCTCCATTAAATTGTTTAGCAATCAAAATTTTTAACAAGGAGGAAATAAGTTAATAATAAATATGCAAGTAATTTTAAGTATACATATTTACGTACACATTCCTGTGACTTGCACTGACATAAATTAATTTGAAATGTGCAGTACTACAAATGTGTGCATTACCATTATATAATGTCATCAACATATGTGACTCATTTAGCTTTGTATGTACTTTTATTCAATAACCTTGTATTTTTTAATTTTCAGCGTTTGCTTTAAGAATGAATTATTTAATTTACATTGTTTGTATGCAAATTAAACGATACAATGTCCTTAATTACTACATAAGCATTCTACGTCTGAAATAAGTGCATTGAATTGATCAACAAAAACGATATGGTAATTTTGTTTATACGGCTACCAACAATATACAAAACGTATCTGCAAATTAATTTTACTTAAGACACCCATAAAAATTTATAATAAAAATATTTTAACTAATTCATAAAATGCACCTTATCATAATATATCCTCGTTTACATCAGTCATATGACCTACAAGTGTGTAATAAATATTGGTTGCGCAATACTTTATTGTTCTGTAGTTGCTAAGCAACCAAAACTACCAACGGACGAACTCTCTGAATAAACACACAGCTAACTGTGATAATTAAGTGTCCCGTAACGCCTGATAAACACAACCCGCAGTACATTTGAGAGATGAAGGCAGTTGCTTTAAAGGCGCGAACAAACAAACCCAAATTTATCTTGATATATCTATGTTATAAATATAAACAATATGTATTAAAAAACCATGTATTTATGTTGATTAATATTTTCAAACTATTAATATATATGTTTTTTTTGTTGTGTATTTTTAATATTAGCACACTTTAAGCGGGTAACCAAATTGACTAAACTGATGTGCGAAGCGGGCAAAATTCGCGTAAAATTGAAATCTAGTCTATACACTCTTTGATTTGCACTTTTTGGTTTTTTTTCCTTCCGTTTAGCAACTCCGAGTTAATTGTGAGATTTTTGTTAGTAAATTAAATGTTATTGGTACACAATAGCTTATATTTTATTTATATTTTAAGCTGGTAACCAAATTGACTAAACTGATGTGCGAAGCAGACAAAATTCGCGTAAAATTGCACGTGTGAAATCTAGTCTATACACTCTTTGATTTGCATGTAGTCAAATAAATCGTTTCCTATAAAAAGTTGAACCACTTAATACACACTTTGCGGATTACTTGGCATCACAACAACACCACTTTGACCAAAAAATTGTTCAATGATTCGAGGATTATCATTCTCTGACCACTCCACTTCTTCATTGTAACTTTGTTCAAAATCACTGGACAGTATTGGAAGATGTAACGTTGACGAGTCCTAAACAAATATTACGAGCTGTAAACCTAAATAATAAAATGATCTTCTGCCGCTTTTACAGTAAACACATTCAAAAAGGTATTAATACGCGCCCTGCGTTCAGACAGCAGTCCGCGTAACGGTACTAGTATACGCCCCGCCTTTAGTGTGTTAACAATGACTTTATTTATTTGCCTGTTTTTTGTGTCGACTTTTATCAACAACCTAAAAATACATTAATTTAAATATGTACTTCAATTTTAAGAATGAAAAATATTAAGGTTATATAAAAAGTCGTTTAAAATATCTATTTAAATAAGATTTGTTTTAGCCTACGATGAATGCTTAGAGTTGAGTCAATCCACACACGAAACAATGAGAATTTTTTTTGTGGCACAGAAGTGATTATACCTTATATTCTAAAGTAGATTCTTTTTCAATTATATGTATCATTAGTCTTATATTAAACATAATCAATCTGTGTGGATTATCAGTCTGGATATTTAATTTATAATCAGTTTTAAGCTATACAAATAAGAATTATTATTATTTATTAATCTTATGAAGTCAACTCAGTCACACAATATGCTGGGCATCAGAGTTAACGCTTCAAAAAATCATTTTTATCGCTAATTGTTTATTGTTCAAATATATGTAGTTAATATCTTCAATTTCAATTGTCTGATGATAACGGAGAGATGATGAGTTCACGGGGTAAAAAAAACAAATATGGAGATGATATCAATGATGCGAGATATTTTCGATTTTTTGTAATATTTTTTATAATAACACTTTTCCGATATTTTTCTTTACCTAACCTAACCAGATATCCTCAACATTTTAATTATACTCAGCAATGAGACTTACGTTACAGATTTTATATTTATGACAATATCTCTTTAATATATTTTTGATTGTTATTTTTTTAATAAATTATACTAATGATATTCAATCGAGAATTTAGGCATATTAAAAATACAAAACGTGGTAAAATACACGTACGAATCACACTTGCTTCATGCATAGTCAGAGGTAGTTCATTCATTCATAGCTATCAATGGAATTGTTTCTGTGACAAAAGGCACGTAACTGATTTGAAATATTCTGTGTATGTTCTCCTTTGTATAATAAACCACTATGTATGTTCGGTAACTCCGAGACTGTAATAAATGCAAATAATGCTGAGAAAATTAACTTCATGTCCAACCAACAACAAACTGCTTATCAATTTAAATAGGAAAACTACTGAGAATATATTTTATATTAAATTAAAAACAGTCACCTTATTCACCAAAAGAAGAATAAATAATCACTTTAAAAAATAATTAGCTAATTTATACCCAAATTGTTGATGATTTAGTGGATCATCATATTAAAAAATACTCAATCTAATATTTACTTATATAAGCACGGTCATAATAATTTGAGTAGGTTAGGTAAGGTTCACTTTTGGGTGGTGGAGTTCATAAAAATGGTAAATCAATTATAAGCTATTTGCAAATATCATGTCTTATTTAAATTAATTTGTTG
The DNA here is from genome assembly GCA_022113835.1 of Atopsyche davidsoni. Taxonomy (NCBI): domain Eukaryota; kingdom Metazoa; phylum Arthropoda; class Insecta; order Trichoptera; family Hydrobiosidae; genus Atopsyche; species Atopsyche davidsoni. Next base: position 15,408,840 of record JAILWY010000013.1, read on the forward strand.
AATAGTTGGTGAAATTTCTTTTATTGTAATATTGAAATATTGATGTCAAAATTCTTGAACACGTCTAAAATAATCCATTCATTTTATTCAGCATTTGTTGCAGATGACTTCAAAGACTTTTCGTTTCTTCGAGTCAAGCCAATGAAAAGTCGCAGGACAAACAACACTGCAATGGCGCCTTGAACGTGCAAAATCAGTATAAAGGATGTCCCAAAATTAACGCAAGATTTGAATTTGTCGCCATTTTTGCAAGTTTTTGGAACACTTAAAAAAAAAAAACCAATTTGACAGCTAACAGTTTAAAGTTACTAAAAATGGAGCGTTACACGATAGAACAACGTGTCTTCATTATTGAACAATATTTCAAAAATAATGAAAGCTTGGCATAAATCGTATCATTGTTTTTAAATTTTAATATATTTATATGTATATGACAATGACTCTTACGAAAAAAAACCAAGATAGAACACGTATGGAATATATAACGGATCAGTGACGCACGTTTTATTATATTTTTTTTTTATCTATGGTAATACCAAATAATTTATTTTTCGTTTATCCTTATGAGTAGACGAACAAGTTTTCTCAAAGTCGTTGACCATTGATTGGAACCGACTCGGGTTTATTCATTCGAGTATTGCTGCGCGCCCATAACACGTCAGTCCAGGATCTGCGGAGAGAATGGAGGTTTTGAAATTTTTGGCGGCCATTTTAATTTTTGTAATTGTTAACACTCGGTTCTTGGGTATAATGCCACGTTATCACCTTGAATAACCTGACGGTTCAGTTCCGATGTTCGGGGATTTGTTTGCGTACAAATTTCAAAAAATGGCCCCAGTACAGAGACCAAAAAAGACGCAATACAAAAAAAATATTATTTCAGAGAATAATGTTTCATTGCATTTAAAATTCATAAAAAAAATAATCAAAAATGGATCTCTCTATGTCAAAAATATTGAATATATATTGTCTTGTCTTAAAAAAACCCATTTTAGCTTTGATTGATAATTCTAAATGATTTTTAAAAAAAATAGCTTAACGAAATGCTTATAAAAAAATTTACAAAACATATGCTATTACATAAGATATTTTTTTTAAAATAGTTTGCCATATTTCGGCGAAGTTACCAAGAAACCGAATAGTATAAATAAAAACAAAAGGATATCTATAAATTAAATTTATATATTTAAATAAAGGTAAAATAAACAGATTCACAAATTTGGCAATAAAATAAAGCTAAAAAGTATTTTTTATGGTTTGTTTTTACATTTTTAAGTAAATTGCTTTCAAAAGTAAATATTTTTATTGTTTTCATTGGCATGGGTGGTGCTAATAAATTATCTTAAATCACAAAAAGATATTGATCTATAATGTAAAATTGAAGGTTTTTTTCTAATTAATTAAATTTGAACATTAATGGACATTTATCAACAGAGCCATTAATCCTAACCAAACCTAATTTAAATCACAAATAAAATAAAGGTTAAACTAAAATTACATTGAAAATGCACACAAATAAATAAATAAATCAATAATTTAAAAAGGCACACATTTACACTAAAAAAATATTTAGAGAAAATAATAGTGTTCAATTTAGTATTCTAGGTTTTTTGTCTTCCCATACTTAAGATTAAAAAAATATCTACAAGGCAATTGTTTTTTTTTTAAATTTTATATTTCATGTTGAAAACTTAGTGTTTTATTACCTTTAAATGTTTTTTTTGCTTATCAATCCAAAAATATGTTTCGTAATAAATATAATATTTTAATTTGTTTTTTATATGAAATATATAACTACCCTTCTTAAAATATTATGTACATTATAAATATTTTTAATTAAAAAAAACAATTTGGCAATCACATCTCTATATATGTACATAAATATAACAAATTGACGCTATCACGTTATTTCAAGAATTTTATTTAAATATTAAAAAATGATCACAATGGACTATCGTTTGACTCCAAAAATCACACAATTTTAAAGCTTAAGATATTTTCTTATTGATTACGGTAGCAGCTTCCATTTCTTCTTTGCTCTGATTCTCATCCCCCCATCCCCACAATTGATGACTTCCATCTCCTGTTCTCTGCACCCTCTTCTCTATGAGGTCCACAGAAGCAGTTTTGAGATCATGGGCCCACCCGATCATGGCCATGAAGTCTATAAAGGCCTTCGTTACATTCAAGGAGTAGCCTCCGAGCTCGGCGGTCTTGTAGTCCCAGGGGAAGGTGTGGTGGTAATTATGGAATCCCTCCCCCAGAACGACCAAGGCCACTGACTTATTCTCCACGGGGCTGATGTGACGGTCATAGGGCTTGGATCCGAACTTGTGGGCTGCGCTGTTGACCAACCAGGTGACGTTCAGTACGAAGGTATAGCGGAACATAGTGGCGACGAACCAGGCGTTGAAGAATGACTCTCCCCAGCACAGCGCGGGAATGACGGTCGGTAATACGAAGCACAGCAGTGGCATAACCTTCAAATAGTGCCTGGTAATATAAAAAAAACGTATAATTATTATCGATAAAAAATAAATATACAGTAATACCCCGCTTTACGCGGCCCCGTTGTGCGCGGTTTCACTATAACGCGAATTTCAAATTTCGCGTTGAAATGCCTCGCATGACGCGTATTTCTTATTTTAAGAATGTGTATGAACTGTAGTCATTGACTTCTCTTAACAATTAAAAACAGCGTTGGGTGTTGTGAACGTATTTTACATGAACGTAAAAGAAACGCTACCCAAAAGACAATATATATATACATAAAGTGATTGATTCAAATGATTCGTATTTTTTAGTATTAAGTTTTGACTATGTATTAATCGTAAACCTCGATATACGCGAATTTCACTTAAAGCGTTTTTTTCCGGAAGATATCCCTCGCGTAAAGCGGGGTATTACTGTACATCCAACGAGGCAGTCAGTAACACGACGATTACCCAAAGTATGTTAATGTGTTTTATTATTTTATACATACTTTCTCTGGAAGTTGAGGACGGGGTCTCCGTATAGGTCACTGTAGTCGATGGTGTGCCCCTTGGCCTTCAGCTCGGGGTGCTTGCGGCACAGCAGCCAGCCCACGTGTGAGAAGAAGAAGCCCCGAGTAGCATTGTGGGGGTCTGCGTCAGTCTCGCTGTACTTGTGATGCATGCGATGGTCGCGTGCCCAGTCAATCACGGAGTCCTGCAACGAGTGAGCCAGTTAGACCATCATATTTAACTACAGGGTGTCCAAAAAGATGATCGGGTTAATGTGAATAGTGACCGTTATTGCGATATGCTGCGAAAATGTTTGAGCCAGAGTTGCAGGAGTTTCAAGATTTTAACTCAAGAAGGCGGTTTCAACAAGACCCCTTACCATACATCCAATCAATCAATTAAAGCTGTTAACGAATTGTTCTCTAATAAGGTCATTTCACGTAGAGGTAACATCAACTGGCCTCCCAGAAGCCCCGACCTTAGCCCTCTTGACTATTTCGTATGGGGATACCTTAAAAGTAGGGTTTATGAGAATAATCCGAAGAACTTAAACAGAATTGAAACAAAACATCAGGTCAGAAATGGCAGCAATATCGAGGGCTATGTGTCAGCGTGTTATCGGCAATCTTCGTTCCTGATTAGAAGAGTGCCAGCAGAGCATAACGGTCACCATTTGGATAACATCATCTTTTTAAAATAATTTTCCATTTTGTATTCTTATAATCAAAAATAAAAAAAAAAGCTTGATTACAAGATTTTTTTTGTTTTACTGAACTAACAAATAGCCGATACTCTCTTTGGACACCCTTTTCACTATTTTCCCCTTATAAAACCATGAACACTGGATGAGCGTGAGTATATGCTCATTAAAATGGTCGCCAACCTCCGTTGAGGAGAGGCACTTGATGAAGAAGAATATTGGGAATAAAATGGCTAATTATGAACATCACTCATTTGTGACTTATTTCTAGAGAATGATTGAATATAATGGAGCTGATAGCGATTCTTTTGTTTATTACCTAACCAAAAAAAATTACAATTGGTCAAATTCTTTAGCTGATAACATGTATTTTACTTTATCAAAAGTGTATTTTTAAAAAACTTATACTGATTTTATTTAGAAACATACTATACATGCTTATTTTTGTAGTTTTTTTGTCTGAAAATCTCTAATCGAAGCCTGGCACTCATTTCTATATAAAATTAATTACTATTTCATTTAAATTTTGGCTTTTACATCAGGCAAGTGTTAAAGAAAGACAAGTTTGTGTATTCAGAGGTAATCTGCGATTAAATTGCGATAAAATCTATTTCAGTTTCTATGCAATTCACGTTTCAAAATGCATTTTGTAATCAATTCAAATCTTAAAGATAAATTATATTGCCCCCATCATGTGATGAAGCTTAAATGAGCGATTACCTTGGATATTGATTTGTATTGCGTTAACGAAGGCAATCCACTCGATGTGTTCAAGTAAAATATTATGGAATTTAAAAAAATATAAAAAACAAACTTTAGTTTAACAAAACCTAAAATAAATTGAAATAATCTGAAAGCAAAATCTGAACAATAACAAAATTCAAAAAGGCTCTTTGTCTTGACTTTTAAACTGTCTTCACACTGAATCTAATAAATTTTATGATCTATTCGGATACCGATGAATATTTTTTAAAATTATCTATTTAATACGCAAAAAGTGTAAAATTAATAAATTTGTACAAATATATAACGGTTATTTGATAATGACTTTTGTGTCACCAAAATAAATTATAACGGTAAGACTTTTTCTATGTCTATAATTAAAATGCATTTTATTCTTAATAATTTTATTTTTAAATATATTCATTGATCTATGAATATTGAATATTTGATTAATACAGAAAATTAGTTTAATTTTGTGCGCACCCAAACGATTTTTAATTAATGCGTAGAATTAATTGGCTCGTTTTGTATTTTCACAAATTCATTTCATTTCAAATGTCTCTAGTTTATCTATACTTTCTAATAAAAACATTGCATATTTATAAACTATGGCTTTTTTTGAGATAAGATTATAATAAAAACTTTCTTGAAGCAAATATTCAAACAATTTTTATATTTAATCTTACCTTCAAAATCTCAACTTATTTGAAATTTTCAGTAATTTTAAAAATTATTGACTTTTATAATAATAAATTAAAATTTTCATTTAAATAACAGACAATATTTTTCTAATTGTCTTGACAGGTTTAGGTGACCGTTGTTTTAATAAATACTTTGTTCTTGTGTATTATGCCAAGATTTTGTTTTTCTTAATGTACTAACGTTTTGGTCATGGTACTAAAAATATATATATTTTATTTAATGCTTATTCTAAAGATTTAAGGTACCCCGGAAAGAAAACTCTCTGAGCATACGTAGAATCGACAACCAAGTGATTTTCAGCCTATGATCTTAATCTTTATAGATACAATTAGGAAGTTAAATTATTCAACCACCTGTCAAATTTAACAAGAAAATTTAAATAAATGAAAAAGGAAACAAAGCACACTAATTCTGAATTCAGATATTATAATTTTTTTTTCAGAACGTATAGCGCATGCTTATCATTAAAAAATTACCAAAGAGAAACTATTTTTGTGCATAATGCATATAAACGCATTGATAATTGCTAATTTACTATTCCATGACGTCAAAGCAAAGCCTATTTTAAATTTAGCGCTAAAGAAGAATTCCTGCTAGTTTAGAGACTTAGTCGAGTTTTTTTTAACATCTGTACCCGTTTTAATATAAAACTAATGATGTAATAAAATATCAATTAAGAGGCCCTAATATTGAAATAAAAATACCAGTACCATTTTTATTCACATATAATTAATTTAAAAAAATTTTTTTTCAGTGTTGAAATATTTGCGGTGTTTCATTATTTTATTTAATGCAAAATTTATTACCTGGAAGGCTATTGTGTTAAAAACGGTCAGTAGTATCCTTAGGGGTAGATTGGCTTTGTAGCTCTTGTGAGCCCAAAGACGATGGGCTCCGGCGGTGATTCCAAGTCCAGAGCAGATGTACAGGATAAAGGCTGAAACAAGGTTATCAAAATTCAAAAATATAATCATACAGGTCAAATTATAAATATATATATATATATATATATATATATATATATATATATATATATATATATATATATTGTAATTTGTGTTTGTGTTGACTAAAACGCATCCACAGCAAAATTTTAACTAAACAATTCGTATACATTTTGGGTTATTTGGGTTCATATATATTTATATAACTTATTTCATCTTATCTTAAAACTATTAAAAATGTACGACCAATGATATAAAATTACGCGTAATTCGTTTATTTTACGAAAAGTCTAAATAGAACAAACAGTATCTCAAAAAGCTGAAATGTGAAAATATTGGACTATAGTACGCAAATAATTTAACAAAAACCATGTTTTCTCTTTAAAATATAATCGTATTAGAATAATTACTTGCTTTTTTAATTCGTGGACCCAATATAATACCTGTGACAAAATTGAAGTCTAATAATTTTAATAATTTGGACTACCAATTTTAAAACCAAAGCAATCAGAATTTTGAGAATATGTTTAAATAATAAAATCAAATCAAAATTCTAAACTGATTGCTTAAATTTTATACGTTTGTAAATGGGTCTTGCATAGTAAAAATATTATTGTGTTTGTTGTTAAGCAAAATCAAGTAATTGAAGCTGTCATTAAATCAAACAATACAATCTTATTAGTCTGATTGAGAGATCGTATAATCCGGATAATCGATAATTTCGTGAAATTATTAAAAATTCGCTAATGATTGTATATCAAACACCTGCGGATATGTATGAAATCATAAGTACCAGTCGATGCGATGATATCACAAAACAATGAATGATTACAAAATTGGACATGTTAATCCCGCGAACAATCAAAACAAATTTAATCTTTATTAATTTTATAATCTAGGCCAATTATTTTCATTGATCTGCAAAAGTCATCAAGAATGTTTTGCTATCTTTTATAATTAATTTACTGATTTACTGAAGATGTATTTATTTTAATAGTTTACATAAAATAATTGTATCTGTCAATAAGTACTATATTACAATGATAAAAGTACCTTTATATTTTGTCTTCACTTTGAGTTTATTAAATTTTTTGCATTACTAGCTTCGACCAAACAGACTAGGTCATCATCAGATGCATAACGATGATTCATATGCATATGATGATCAGATGCATAATATAGTTATGCATCTGATGATGACTTAGCCTGTTTGATCGAAACTAGTTATGCAAAAAAAATAATAAACTCAATGTGAAGACAAAATACAAAGATACTTTTATCATTATAATAATGGATCTTCACCAATCAAATGTCTTGTCCCTCAACAAGTACTATATTAAATTAAAAAAATTAAACCACACAGTTCAAAAGAATTCTATTTTTTTCTATGTGACACCTAAAGTTATTTTACAAGGCATAAATTCATACACAAGTTCAACTTTTGAATTCAGCGAGTGAAAATATTCAATATCCTAATATAGAATTGTACTAACGAATAAATTGGTTTTTTTTCACTGTCATACACATGTACGTTTATTCAATAAATTAACATCCGAGTTAAATTCTAGTCTTCTCTCTCATTCGTCAAGAGAGAATAACACAATCAAGTGAAATCTATGAATGCGGTTCCCCTCGTATGTATAAGCAGCATCACCGTGACGCACTTAATATTTAATTTACGTAGCAGGTGTCGAATAAGTAAGACAGGTCAGTCCAATTACTAACCAAGAATATTTCCAAGATTTTTATATCCAAGCAAATCTCCGTGAGTTTAAAAAAACTAATTTTAATTATATTTAAAATATTCAAAAATAATTTATTTATTTATGACAAACGTACTGATTTGGTTTTCTATTATTGATGCTATTTAAGTCGCAGCACCATTTTATGAAGATGGAGTTGCGATGATGCGTTAATTTTAGATTGAATATGTTTTGATATTTAAAATGCAATCGATTCAAACATTAAACAATGAAATAATCACTGCCATGTTTCATGTTGTTTACAACAACTGTAGATCTGCAATTGAGCATGAAGTGGAATTAATATATCCATGTGTGCCATCTTAAATATTTTGAATTTTCTAGATTATAAAGTGTGTTAGAATATATTTTCAGCGTATTTTTAATTATTATCATAATTTAATAGAAAGCGCAACTTATTTAGCAATTAATTTTAAAATTAATAGAACAATTCGGTAGTTTTTTTTATTAGGTCTTGAATAATCACCTCGATGAGCGCAGAAGCGAGTCCGACGAAAAGCAAACATTTACATCAGATATGCGATATCGCCATTTAGGGATATGAGAGATGAGTGTTTCCCACTTGGAAGCGGTCATCATAACTAAGCCAGTGGGCAGTGCTGGACGCTCTAGTTCCTAGATCTCTTCTAAAGTGTGAATCTCATTAAAGCACCGAAATTTTATTTAAACAATTCTTAAGGGGATTGATCTCATCGTTTAAAAAAATGAAATTCTTTTTTGCTTTAGTATTTTCGGTAAAAGCAATGTGCTCTATGATGTGGTAATTTTGTCATGAAACTCGTTTCATTTTAATTGATTTATTATTTTAATTATAAATACAAAAATGTCGGAAAGCCTTGCCGAAATAAAAATTAATTTACCAAATTGTTGTCTACTCATATTTAATTTTCATTTTTTTTTTATACATCTTATATGTGAATCTAAATGCAAACCTCTGGAGGATGGAGTAACTTACTGAATAAATCACAAATCGTAAATTAAGTTTCATTTTCTTCTCCATTAGAACTTCAGATCGAGAGATTGAAGTTCGGGGGCCTTAAGGAGAATGTTCTCAAGTTAATTCGATATATTCACTAGACATTCATACAGGTTGAAAAACCTAAACAGAGCGGAAATCATAGTGAAGTGCCAATAGTAAATATCAATATTTACTAAGCACGCAATTCAATCAATACAGGTGTATTTTGTGTATTTAAGCAATCAATGCATACATTAGAAAAAAAAAACAATTTGCAATTTGCACGTGAACCGAACAAACGAAGATTTATAAAATATTGGTTGTTATTACTATGAATATATGTTTCCAAGGTATTTCAATCGATACTCTAAAATAATTTGATTTTTATTTTATAATGTTTGATATAACTTTGTAAAGATTGATTGACTTTTATAGCATCAATATGTCTTAACAAAACATAATACTGCATTTTTACTACAATTATCTCAAGAATGCTTGTGAGCCACAAATATTTGTCTTCTTTTCCAATTGTCTTTCTTTAGGGGAGGTTGGTGACCATCTCACTGAAAATATGTTTGTTCTGAGCCATTCTTACTGATTCGGCTGTACTCTCGACTTTCAATGCCTCTTTTTCTTTAGATTTTACATTTTTATTTATCCATTTATCTAGCAAATATAAAAAATTCGATTTCACACTTGTTCTAACAATTGAAATTTTCACTCAGCTACAAAAGCACTGTGTCACATGGCCGCGAGATATTTATCATCGTTTTGTTCGTGAACCGATGACTGTAGCGACAACTCATCGTTAAATCAATTAAATTAAATTGTTTTAGACAGAAAAAAATATGTTTTACTTAGTTCAGAAGATATTGATATTGTGAAAATTAAAAAAAAAAAAATACTGGGCTATATCGTAGATTGGTGTTTAGGAAAAAAAATATTGATAATCGCCACACCTGTCGCTCGCAGTCGAGTCATAGTATTATCACAGAGAGATTCTCATTTCCATAAAGTCCAAAGGTAAATTTCACGATCACTGCGCTGCCAGCTTCGGTCAAAGTGTTTGTACTCTATTAATAACCGACGTCACGTATGATCGATCATCATCACAAGTCGATTGAGTTTCTTAGAATTACTATCACAGAGCGCCATTTAAAAAATAAAAGTTTTGATCGGACAATCGTGAGAGTACAGAACAAGTAAATTTATTTTGCCTGAACTTGCCAATCTAGCATATTGGCGAAATATAATAACATATGTAAGACACGCAAAACATTTTTTTAAATGTATAATAATGAAAATAAACCATGTTTTTTTAACAAAAGTAATGAACGCGCGTATTTTTTTTAGCTTAAAAGTAAATTATTGGAACCTACCTAAATCAATAATTGTATTGAAAGTGGTTTCGTAAACCAATTTACGCATAGACTAAATTTTTGAAAATATAATTGATAATAGAGGAGTATTGTACGAATATAATATTTTAATATTTTGAGTCGTTTTTCGTAGTTTATTAATATAAAAAAAAAACAATTTCTAAGAGTTTTAAAATTATCAACAAGAGACATGTATATTTATAACGGAGGGTATTTTTTTAAACTGATTTACGATAATAACTATTAAGTGAATGCTTTCTCCTTTTAGACTAAATTGGCAGTTTATACACACGCAGTTCTACTAATATTTATATCAAAAAAAATTTATGATCAATCGGTTATAATTTTACACGTAGAGATCGTGAATATATATTTATTTAATGAGTATGGCTGAATGAATAAGATTTTATTATTGTATTTATGATTTTTTTAAATATATTATTATTAATATTAAATTTTAAAATAAGTGTTCAATTTTATTTTTTTTAAATTAAAATATTTCCTCAATTGAGGAAAATATATCAAAATAAGATAAAACCGAAAAGGATCTTATATTAACTGAAAACATGTTTTGCAATATAACAATATAGCATCCGAATTTCTAATGATAAGCAGATTTTTACATGCATAAAAAAATAACAAGTTAACTGAACGAACGAAAAAATAAACAAGTTGGATAAACAATCAATATTATCTGTCTAAAATAATTCAAATAAAAATAGTTACAAATGCAAAAAAACCTGCATTATTCAAGTTTTGAAAATACTTTGGAGAAATTGGAGTGAGTTATCTATGGTGAGTTTTTGTCTTCAACAAAAAATGGTCCGATTTAAAAGAAAAAAAAAAACAGAAAGTACGTAGGAATGTGAATACAAAAAAAAAAAACGCTTACTTTTATTATAACTAACGTCATTGGAGAAACGGGGACGTTGCCCACTGTGTACTTGTAATTATTATTCAGAGACGTTTTTTATTTATGCAGACCTAGTAAGAGTTTTCTTTGGACGCCATGTATGGGAGCCGCAGCATGAAGCAAGTGCCAAGAGTCTGTTGAACTACTTTAAATATGCCTTTAATGGCATGAAGGTTTTAAATAAGTACGATCGTACTTATTGGTATCAGTTATCATTACATCATTTTGGTTCTTAAAAACTCATTGTTTACATCATTAAATAAATAAATTTTAGGCAAGTAATATAACAATAATCGAACTATCACCGCTTGTACTTTCTATTCGTTGTATGTGCTTATTAACAATGAGAAGTTCACTTTAAAACCATTTTCAGATTTAATCTAGGATACGTAGTTAATCGGTGGATAACCGTTCAAAATTTCTAATAATATACTTCCGTTAATAGTACCTAAAATAATGACAACAATCATTTTGATTATCTATAATAACAAGCGTACAAGTTGTATCCTCTCAGTCTATCAAAACAAACTTTTTAAGAGTCGTGAATTTACTGTGCACGCACATCAAACTCTTTGATATTTTAATAAACACACACACACATATATATATATACGTATATAAATATATGTGTGTGTGTTTATCACCACATTGCATCTACTTTCGAAAATAAAAATTGGTCATTAATGATCAGTTAATGTGGCTAACATTCGGTGAACCTTTTTTCGACATGCTGTAGGCCTATTCAGTTGTCTTAGTTTTTAGGCTCCCCTACATTCCACCTAAGAGTTTCTATTTTCTTGCCCACCCATTCCATTTTTTGCCCCACGAAAGTGCGTCTCTGCCCGGCTTACCTCTTTCAAGTTCACTCCGCCATTGAAATAAGTAATGTATTGAATAATTTATGACATCTTGATAAGTTCCAGTCTCCAAAACTGATTGTTTCTGTTTTGTTTTCTCAAAATTAAAAATTAAAATAGGTGAGCTTTTTTTTAGTTATCAGTGCTTAGATGCAAGTGACGAATTAAGGACAGTGTGTTTTATAACTTGAATAACAGCTTCGAAGAAGAAATAAACGCCATGAACCAAATTAAAGCTCATTTAATTATTTACGTAGGCATACAAGGTGCCTCAAAAGTAATTATACTTTCTAATGGAAAGATAGTTTTTCTAACATGCGGAAACGGCCATTCTTATCAAATATATACGAAGACATAAAATAATTTTTTTTTACACGTATTAATAGATTGATATATATATATATATATATATATATATATATATATATATATATATATATATATATATATATATATATATAATAGCAAATCACTTTGTTTTTTACTGAACGGATTGTAACAATTACTGATTTTGAAAGTAAGTGAAAGATTGTGAAGCTAAACACAACTGTCCACTTCACTGCTATAATCAAAACTTCTAAGGAATGCCATGTACAAGGTAGCTTAGTAAAAACCGGCTTAAAGAAAATGTATTACTTCGGATAGTAAAAATAAATGCTGAAATCTATTTTTTAAAAACTACAGATCCGCAGCGACAGTAAAAATTTCTAATGCATTTGAAGGGTGACATAAGATCTGTGATTCTTTTGGATGGGCGATGTTTCCGCACAAAATGTGACTCTGACCTATGACGACACTGTTTCGATGACGTGACTTGTTCGAGAAGGTCTGGGTTGGGTTGAATGTCAAAGGCGAAAGGCCGACGTATCAATATTTAGCAAGGTACACGAGAATCCTGTCATAAACTTTACTTTAATCCTGCTTTGAGCCAAAACTCATTTAAAACCCTATGATTACTTTGAGATCAAATTATAATTGGATTAAGCGTAAGTGTTTTGATGGGTTATTATTTAAATTAATTTACGCTCTTAAATTTTTGTGTCAACGTCCTTTTTATTAACACAATATAAAACATACCAGCTAGAAGCGGCTTTTTGTATAAATAATATAATTTAAACAATAATAACACGGATAGGCTCAGTGCCTGTGTACTAGTGATCCTACAAAAATGACAACCACGCAACAGCCTTGATTATAAACCAGTGTTCTTAAGGATTCGTTATAGAAAACACTGTGCTTTAGTATAAATAATAATAATTGAGTATTCCGCGAACTCTTGAATGAAAAACTGGCTTTTAACTAAATAATCTAGAAGAAAAAAGAGTTCGTGGTAAAAGTATAGGTTGGAGAGTTTGCAAAGATTTATTTTATATTCAGTGTATCAATAGAGATATTTTTGAGGAACATAAATTTTGATTCTTCCCCAGCATATCAAGCAACCTACTTACACACAATCCCGTTAGTTTAATAGGAAACGTGTTTAACAGAATTGCAACGGTTGTGAATAGTTTAACGAAAAATAATTCAATTTAAATCAATAAGTCAGTTTTATTGTCAGACTTGCTATACAACGTGTCTTTTTCTTAAATTATATTTTCAATTTACATTACAATTTGAATAAATAATATATTTTTAAATATATTGATGAAGTGATAAGAAAAAAAAAAAAAAAACTAACATAAAAATAATGATCTGCTATTGTATAAATTTACAACATTTATGGTAAAGAATATATTAATTCGGGTATCTAGTAGGTAACGGATATTTATTTTTTATTTTAAATACCCATCGATAGCATTTATAATTTAAAAAAAAAAGTTCAAGTATTTCAATACAAATCTTCTTCGATGACCAGGCGTGAACCTTCTTTTTATATCAGTTCAAGGTTCACTTGTTAGAAAGGATATTGACCTGAAAAACTTCCAACCATGAGCTTGCCATCTAACTTATAAGCTGACCTAAAAAAATGAGATCCATTCCATTCCATATTGATAAAAAATATCGATGCACTCAAAATCGTTTCAGTAATACTGAATGCATTTTACTTTCTGTTACTGAGTCAATTAGGAACAAAGTCATTTATGTTTGTTGGTGATTTCGATTTCAACGTCAGTTGGTGTTTCAAAATACAGTTAACAAAAGAGAAAGAAACACAAATAAAATTACTGCCTCATGTTTATTTGTCATACATTTTTGAATAAATTTTGTATTTTTAAGATTGCTTTGGACTCATAGTTTTGATAATATCATGTATACATTTTATATGAAGATGTTTCAATAATTTATATTTAATAGTTCTAATAGATTTTATTTATTTAAAAAACAAGAATTTTAAAAGTAAATATTTTTTAAAACGGTATTTTTTATTTTTAATAAAATATGTTATGTGTATCTGATTCACAAACGAAACGACATATTCAAGTATCCCAGTTTCAGGTAGACCGTATCTAATTCAACCGCTCTGGCTTACTAACATGATAGCATTGACTGCCCTAAAGTATCAATAAATCATGTATGTATTTTTAATCATCAAATCAAAAAAATACACCAGAAATAAACTACTGGTCATGTTAATGTTAAGAACAATATAACACTAACCACAACTACACATTTTTTATGAATGCATTTAAATAATTAGAAAACCGACGCCGCCAGTGGACTAAGGTGGGTCTCGGTTTTTTTCGAAGGCTGTCGATCAGATAGGTGAAACGACGAAAGTGAAGTTTAACTAATTCGTGCGTCCAGCATCGCGTATCGATGTAAGTCAAGTTTAAGCTTAAAAAACGGTGGGCAAAAAACAAAGGCCGAGAGGCGCTCGCCACGACTTTCTCCATCATACCAAACATTTATCAGCTACACTCGGCAATACTTAGAAGTAATGGGCACCATTTATTGTTCGAATATATTCTGTAATCGATCTTTTTGAACAAAAGTTAAGATAAAAATCTTCCAGACTAGTGCAGACCTTAGCCGAATGACATCAAGTGAAAAATTATTTGTCACGCAGTTAATCGAACCCTCGATCAAATTTTGATAGTGTAACTATTACTGAGTCAATGAAATAAATCGAATAGTAACCAATTCATTAAAAATGTAAATCCAAACTGCTGTTAGCCGAAAGTCAATTTATCGAATACTCTAATAAATGACAATTGGATTCAAACAATGATTAAATATCCGGTGTGTGCATTAATTTATTCGGATTTTCTAAGAAATGACGTTTCTAGTATTGAATCGCATAAGGCTATACTTTAACATTTCATTGTGAAGCGTCATTATTGCGTCACTTAAAAGCATTGGAAATGATTCAAAAGCAAGGAAATTGGGTGCCACATGAATTGAAGCCGAGAGACATCGAAAGGCGAATTTGCATTTCGGAAATGCTGCTTTTCATCACTGGTGATGAAAAATGGATTAGCTACGACAACCTGAAGCGTAAAAATTAAGGGATAAACCCGGACATGCATCAACATCGACGGCCAGGCCAAATATTCATGGCGCCAAGGTAATGCTGTGTAGTTGGTGGGATCAGAAGGGTGTCATCCACTATGAGCTGTTGAAACCAGGCCAAATTATCACGGGCGAGTTCTACAGACAACAGTTGATGCGTTTGAAGCGAGCATTGGCAGAAAAACGGTCAGAATATGCGACCGGGCACGAGTCTGTAATTTTCCATCATGACAATGCTCGGCCACATGTTGTTTAATCGGTTAAAACCTATTTGGAAAACAGTGGATGGGAAGTTCTGCCTCACTTGCCTTATAGCCCAGACCTTGCCCCTTTCGACTGCCACTTGTTTCAATCGATGCAGAATGCCCTTTTTGGAATACTCTTTACTTCTGAACAGGGTATCAAAAATTGGCTTGATTCTTTCTTGGCTTCAAAAGACGAACAGTACTTTTGGGATGGAATCCATAATTTGCCCGAAAGATGGGAAAAAGTAGCGGCGACAATACTTTGAATAGAATATATTTTACCAATTTTTTATAATAAAGCTCCAATTTCTCGAAAAAATCCGAAAAAATTAATGCACACACTGTATAATTATTTACTCATGGCGTAAATTATTACTTGCCAAGGAATAATCGCAAATCGATTTTAGATATTCTAATTAAAATTGTTGATATTTTAGTTTTCGTCAATATACAAGGCGGTGGCATGCTGAAGATTATCGATTGGGCCCAACACTAGTACCGAGTGTAACGGTACTTGGTCTCCAGAGACGGGCTGTTGGGCAGTTTCGATTTCTTTAGTTACTCCGTTATTAATCGGAGAGTCGGATCTCGACGCCACGAGGTCCATCAGATGGTTGGACGATAAAAGTATAACTCGCGGATACGGAAGGCAATTACTTTCATCGTGATATTATTTTTTTAAACTTTTAAAATAAAACACCGTAATGTATTTATTTATTTACATTTTTTTTTCTCTTTGAATAATCTCTTGTGCCTAAGCATATCGTTCCTAAAAAAACCTTCATATTATTTCACACATATATGCCTTAAAAAATTCAGGTTGCCTTTAAATCATTGAAAAATTATATAAACCAAATTGATCACGTAGTTATATAAATTAAACAAGTGTATCGTGGGTTTGATAGCTACAAATTCAACAATGAAATTGTTTAAGATCATTTTTTTCATTTTAATAAAAATATCAAATTGACTATTGTAGTTTTTGATAAAAGTTTTTGATTTGGTCAAGACATAAATTATACTGTATCTAGTTTTCTTATAAATATTGAATGCTATCAATCTTGTTCATTCAAATTAATCATCCGTTACATAAAAATAGATTATTTTAATAATCACATCATCATTCATAAACTTATCATTTATATAACAATTTATTATGTAGGACCTACCAACAAAGAAATCTTCTATTATCAATAAAGTAATGTTATATTAAAGATTACACCTGATTTATCGATTAATTGCCATATTTCTAAATGATATCATTTTATTAGTCGTTTTTGTTTTGTTTTTCATTTGAGGTCATATCAAATATTTGCTCAAATAAAATATCCAATACTCAATAGTATCAAAATAAATGGTTTCCGTTTATGCTCAGTTAAATAATATATTAATGTATTCTAACATAACCAGATGTGGCATTGTTGTGGATTCGAATGCAATCTATGTCTTCTTTAAAGAAAAATTATAATAATATATACATTTATTATAAGATTATATGATTGTATTAAACAGCGTTTATATTTTATTTTAAAGTTTTGCAGATTTTTTAAAATTACATTTCACGTAAACATAAGAGTAAACAAAACATAAACAAGTAACCTTATCCGGTCATATTGTAACTTTGTATAAAAAAATATTAAATAAAGTAAAACTGAAAATATCATTAATATTTGAGCAAACCAATTGCGATAGCTTATTAATCGATTATGAGTTGTCTTCAACAAAAATAATTGAGTTATATGATATTGTGTATCCGATGGCGTCTTATGACGGTAACAAATAATTGTGGGTGTACGAATCCACATTCCAATCAACAACAACCCATCGACATCACAAAAGATTGATTTAATGTTTAATACTTCAAACTAAAAATTTATATATAAATCAATGATTTGTTGTGAGTGTTTTCGTCTTTCAAGAGTTTACGTGTTTTTTGATGATTTCGATATTTTCAGGATGTTGAGCTGGTTGGTGTTTTTTTTTTTTGTCTTCCAGCCTTCTTGGGGGGTTTGATTATTTGTAATTTTTTTAAACTTACCAAAGATATCAGTCTGCCACTTGGCTGCGGTCAAGAAAAGCCAAGCCCCGTACAGTGCCGCGAGGTGCAAGTACGCGAAGAGCAGGATGTTCCGCCACACGAGCTGCAGCTTCCGGTTGTCAGCGCGGCAGTGCGCCCCCATGCCGTGGGGGCCCATCGGTGACGTCACGTCCGCCTCCACCACGTCTCCCTCGAAAAGCACCCCCGTGGAGTCTGACGAGTTGGGCGCCATTGTTGCCTGAAAACAAAAAAACTCATATTCGTATTTCTGGCTAAATATACTTTGCATTATAGTAGTACATTATAGAGCTGTATTATAAAAAATTGGTACAAAATATTCTATTCAAAGTATTGTCCATCGCTAGCCACTACTTTTTCCCATCTTTCGGGTAAATTATGGATTCCATCCCAAAAGAACTGTTCGTCTTTTGAACCCAAGAAAGAATCAAGCCAATTTTTGATACCCTGTTCAGAAGTAAAGAGTATTCCAAAAAGGGCATTCTGCATCGATTGAAACAAGTGGTAGTCGGAAAGAGGCAAGGTCTGGACTATAAGGCGGGTGAGGCAGAACTTCCCATCCACTGTTTTCCAAATAGGTTTTAATCGATATAGCAACATGTGGCCGAGCATTGTCATGATGAAAAATTACTGACTCGTGCCCGGTCGCATATTCCAATGCTTGCTTCAAACGAACTCGTCCGTGATAGTTTGGCCTGGTTTCAGCAGCTCATAGTGGATGACACCCTTCTGATCACACCAACTACAAAGCATTACCTTGGCGTCATGAATATTTGGCCTGGCCGTCGATGTTGATGCATGTCCGGCCTTACCCCATGATTTTTACGTTTCAGGTTGTCGTAGCTAATCCATTTTTCATTACCAGTGATGATACGATGCAAAAATGACTTTTTTTTGTGGCGTTCAAGCAGCATTTCCGAAATGCAAAATCGCCATTCGACGTCTCTCGGCTTCAATTCATGTAGCACCCAATTTCCTTGCTTTTGAATCATTCAAAGCTTTAAAGTGTCTTGAAATTATTGCTCGATAAACTCCCAATGATTATGCTTGCGTTTGACAGGAGTTTTTATCTAGCAATGCCTCTAATTCATCATCTTCGAATTTTTTTGGTTGGCCTGGACGTTCTTTGTAATCCACATCGAAATCACCATTGTTAAAGCGTCAAAACCAGTTCTTACACGTTTTTTGCAATGGAGCATGTTCACCACAAACTTCACACAGCAATCGGTGACTTTCAGCTGGTTTTTTCTTCTAATTGAATCAGAAAAGTAAAGCTTCCCGCAAATTGCGTTTTGTTGGTACAAAAGTTGACATGTTGAGAGCTCAAAAAAAAATGTCGTATACACTTCAGCGATATGACATATGATGAAAACAAAAGCGCAATAATGACGCTTTACAATGAAATGTTAAAGTATAGCCTGATGAGATTCAATACTAGTAACGTCATCTCTTAGAAAATCCGAAAAAATTAATTCACATACCGTATATTAAAAAGTTCTTCATTTTTCAGGCGCTGTGCTAAAAAAAAACAGCAAGTAGAAAATAGCGCATTGCATTTACAACCCAAGGACATAAAAATATAAAACCTTCCAAAAAATATTCTAGAGCGCAAGTTATCTTTATAAATAGATTTACAAAATACTTAAAATATATATATGAGAAACATACACTAATAAAAACTCATAAGCGGATAATTGGAAATTCGAGATAAAAATGAATATGTTTATAAATAAGTAAATATTCTTAAAATATATATATATGTATTTTTAACAATAGCAACAGATTAAATGAATCAAAAGTATGTTCTTTTTTATAAAACGCCTGAATCTTTACTAGGTTTTTATATTTATAGCAAAACACGTGATTTTATATAAAAAATAAAGAGGACTGGAACTATTAAAGTGAAAAATTTCCAGTTTCGATGATGGCCAAAAAGCAGGTTTGACTTTACCCGGTATTTCCAGGTTTAACATCGCCGCAAAAAGTAAAACTAAATATTTAAAGTTCAATGCATAAACGAGAATAAATTAAAATAAAATGATAAGAACAGAATTATCAGTTACGTCAGTAAACTGTTACGTGGTCAGAAATATCGTTTATTAAATAATTTTTACGATGAACTAAAACCAGTTTTACAAGTAGAGATCTATTTAAAGAAATACACAAACCCACCAATATTTGCATGATTTTACAAAGAGTGGTATAAATTTTAAGTATATTTATTATATTATTGTAATTTTCTGTCGTTTATTGTACTTTGAAAAATGTATTTATTTCTATTAAAGTTCCAGGTGGATAGAGTCGGCAGTGTCGGATTTAAAGCTATACATGTATTCATATTTTAATAATATTATAATATTGTTTTGAATCTGTAAATCTTCTTAAAAAGCTACAAATGCACGAACAGAAAAAAAAAGTTACTTTGATAGTAAATATGTTTTTAAAAATGTATTATTAACAAAAAAAAATTTGAGCCTTTGGTCAATCATACTCCACTTTCACCAAAAAACTAATCAGAATCGAAACAAAGTATACAAAGTGAAAGTAAAAGTATAAAGCTTTTTTTCTTCATACAAGTATAATAAATAACACCCGATCGTTTTCAATATAATGATAAAAATTAAGATTCATATAAACATTCATAATTTTGTTAGTTTTCAGTGACAATTCCTTCTGGTGCGAAAATTTTATTATAACGATTGACATATTATTTTGTTTAAACATCCAATCGTACAAGAACTAAAGGTCAAATATAATAAATCTTGAGTACTAAAAGTAAAAAATAATATTAAAAATACTTTTAATACAAAAAAATATGAGGCTAATACACTTTTTATTTTATATAAGTTGTATTTTTTTTAATTTTAATTTAAAAACCAATTGCGGACTCTAAATTAAAAAAAAAAATTCACAGTTTATATTTGGATTTCTAGCTTAATGAATTTTTTTAGGGTTTTATTGACAATTTCAACTTCTTATGTTTTGACTACTCTAATCGTGATTTTGATAACTTAATAAAGCCTCAGGCTGTAAAGTAGAAGCCTAGGAAAATCGAGAGCTAACGCCCAAGAATATTTATATCTTTACAATTATAAGAGAATCTTCAAGTGTTTGAATAGATGGTTTTTCTAATTTTAAACCCATACATAAAACTACACGCGTATAATAATAATATAAAGGCTACACTGTGATTTCTCATCTACTCTCCACATAAGTTTTTTTTGTGACGAACCACTTTCTTATGTTTTTTTAGAACTATGTACATTCATCACACTTGGTCCGGCATGTGGGTGTATTATTATTTAGATACGATTTGTGGTCTTTAAAGCTTTAAGATACATCAAATGTTTTTTTAGTGCAACAAGTACTAAAAAGAAAGTGTTCAAAAAATAATTTCATTCAAATACATTCAACGATAGCAAACAACGAGGCAACAAAATACTCAATGTTTATTTAAAACGAATAGAATTTCTGCATATTACAATATTATATTTTACAATACACAAAAATGAGTATAATAATATAGATTATTTTTTTAAATACGACTCATGAAGCATAATCGGGTTTAATACATTTTTAGGATGAACCGAATTCCACTTTAAAATAACCGACACACAGTAAAGAATAACGGCTACTTTATTGAATTTGAAAAAAGTTCAAAAACGCCTCAATAATTATTTTTGGCTATATTTGATAGAAAGAAATCGAGTAGTTTAAAGAAGTGAAAATATATAAAAACTTCAAAAAAAGGCAAATGTAACCACAAATCGAGAAAATACTTTTCGTTGTATTACTCATTGATGAGGGCACGTATAAAAGATAACTGGCCTGGTAAACGATCAGTTACTGAGCCGTATAATGGGTAGGCATTGTTTTAAATATATATTTTTTTAATTATATGACAATTGACCACCAGTTTTACTAACTAATAAAAATAAAAATGAGGGTAAGTTTTGAATATAACGGTCAATAATTTCTATAACGTTCATCTGAAAAATGCATACGCACGACATTATTTTTAGCATATTATTTTAAATATATATTCAGTGTGGAATATGTACGATATTTTATTGGTATAATTTAAGTTTAACTTTCAATTGAGTATTGTATAAACAAAAGTGTTTAAAGACAATTATAAAAAAAAAACTTTCCAAATAAAAAAAAGTAATATCCTAGCGGTAGGTCAGATCTTTCTAATTTTTATTATTGATTAACTATGATTTTTTTAATAAAATATATCATCAAAGCTCGAGAAAAAATCTAAATCGCCAAATATAAAACTTAACAATGAGATTATTAATGTTTAATTCAAATAGGTATTAGAGACGAGGCATAGCTTTATTGAGGCGATGCGCCTCGGTTTGTTATTTTCATGTAAAAGAGTTCATACAAAATCGTGATTCTGCGGTCAATCACAAGAATTGCTTATGCGACGGAGATTGTTTTTATCCATTGCGAAAATTAAACCTATCTCACTACCTTCTTACAACACCGCCTGTCGCAGGGATGCTGCATTGACACTGTTGCAAAAAACTATAAAAAACTACTTAAGATTATTAACAAATTCTTTGCAGAAATATTTCTTAATGTTGGACTTTGAGTCCTACTCTGAAATTAACAATCGCTAAAATTAACATAATTTACACTAGAATGTAGTTTTACGAATTTTTCAAAGGCCCAGCGTTAAAACTTGTTTCGGGTCGATATTCTTATCCACAAGTGACTAACAACTACTGCTAATTTTTATTTAAAAATTTTGACAGCTAAACATACTAAGTACTGCTAAACAATTACAAAAATAAAACAACATATAATATTATATACAGCATGTTAGTTAAATTATTGTTGAAACAGTCATGGATCGATCAATTCATATTCATAAGAACGAAATATACACTCTTGCTTATGGTACATCCAATGCCAACAGATTTAATTTTATCTCCGTTTTAATTTGCGGCTAAAATATTTTTTTTTAATTAAATGAGAAATTCAAACTATTTATGCAAAAAAAAAGTTGTATAAACCCAGCTGAACGACACTAGTCATTTCAGACTCCAGGAACAGATGTTGTTTTTTTTTATATATATAAAACACGTTAAATGCTTGTGAATTCACGATTATCTCTCTCCAAGTGGTTTGAATAAAATATACGTCATTACAAACTAAAAGGTTGCTTATTTGCAGGGCAAAAATTCTTGTAATGTCATGGATAGCCAAATATTCAAAAGACGACATTGGGGTAAGTTTAAATTTTTCAGTAACTTTTGAAAAATCTGTGAAATAACTTTGTTTTTTTTTAATTTCGTATAATAATGTAAAATACAAGACGTATACTAACTATAGACAGGGCGCACTTGTAAGAAATTTTATTTCGCTTTCAAACATGTAAAAACGATATTTTTGTTAAAAATGTATAAACATAAATATATATTTAGAAGAAAAAGAATATATATATTATTAGACCATTAAAAAAGTATTAAAACAAAAAAGTGATTGTATTTTTTCTATTCAAATTTCATATTTCCAATGAAAAAACTACTAGCTTTTAAGAACCTATTGTAAACAATACTAAAATATGCATTTTCTAATATCTACTCATAAAAAAACCCTGCTTCGGCTTGTAGATTTCTTTCGTAATCAAAGATTTTTGCATTGCATAATTATTATATTATTTATCAAGGTTAAATAGAAGAGATCAAAAAAAATAAAACAGCACAGTTCACTTCATACCAAGCGATTGAAAATAATAGCTTTCTGCGGTAATAATGCGGTTAAAAAAGAAAAATATATTATAACGAGAAGGAGGATACGACTGTCCGTAAATCTGACCAGGTGAGACTCACCTGCAGTCTACAGTTCCAATCAAAAGTACCTGCCGTAATTATGGTGATTATAGCTCAACTCTGAATATACTGACCTATCTATTTTAGAAACTATCGTGAAGAAGCTAAATTATCATAAAAATATAATCATATAGGTGTGTGTATATATATAAGAGTGTGCAATATTTCTCTTTTAATTTTATGAACGTTTTAATTTATTAATAGATTTTTAATATGAATTTTTTTTTAAGTAGCAAAAAACTCAAGATCGAATACGAGTACATGCTAAATATTTTGTGAAATATCTCTTTTTTAATTGTTATTTTTATTACAAGTGCTTTTGCATATTAAGTGATCTTTCCTTTTCATTTTATAATTTCTCTGAAGTCACGGAACTCGCTGGCGCACAATGATCGCATGTTTGGGAGAAATTATTAGTTTTTTTCAATATGCAGTTTTTGGGATTGTGAAAGGCCTAGTGAGCCGCCGTGAATGTCGCGGTTAAATGAGGCCGTTGCAGCTTTATCAAGAGTCTGATAGCTGCTTGATATGATTTTTATATTTTATTCGAACAGTAAAATAGATATAATTTATGTTGATGATACCAGGTTGTTTATTTTATTGATATAAGTTGGCGAGCGCAGTAAATCAGAAATTTTCTAAAATTAAGAGGGGGGTATTTTTATTGCAAAAACACACAAAATACGATTGATCATTTATATATTATTGATACAACTTAAGGCTTTTTGATTCAAAATATTTTGATGTACATTTACAAAAGTGGTTTTGTAGTTAATTTACCATGAAATTATTTGTAGAGTTATCATCTCTACTCAACTTTTTAGTTAACTTTTCCTTATCAATAAAAATCAATACAATAAAGTTTTTTGGGTTTAAACATTTCTTATTTTACATTTAATAAAAGTATGAGCTTTTAGGAATATTTAGATAGAAATATCTAGGTGTGTATCTTAAGACCATAATTGAGAAATTCTAGGATGTTAAAAACATATTTATCATATCATACATTATACAAGAAAAACATGTTTATTTAAAAATGTTAGTTTTATGTAGATGTATATATATAATATATGGTAAAATGTTATCTTATTAAAATCAGATGTAATGTAATACAGTTATAATAATATAAAATCGAGAAATGATTCTTGTTTATTTGATTTATTCAATACTTTTTAGAGAATGTACTTGGTAGTGATAATCAAACAATAATATAAAATTCACGTAATAAAGTTTTTTTATTATTAAATTATAAACTACAGTACGATAGCAAATTAACATTAAGGTTTTAAAACCCTTTGACAAAAATTCTCTTAGTTTGCTCATATTCAAATATTTCTACAGAAGAAATAGCAATGTAAAAATCTAATATCGTTGATTAAATAAATATTGTATATTTAAATACTTACTTACCACACTGAATTAATTATTCTTATAAATTTACACAACTCTCCAATAAATGCAAGAAAGCCTACTATTTCCATGATAATAATCCATAATAGATCTTTGAAAGACACAAAATTACTATTCATTTAAAAACATTAGGAAATAATTAACAAATAAGCAACCTTTCTGATTACTAATTAAAAATATTTATTTGTTTTTACATTTTTGAATAATATCAAAAAATATAGTTAAAACATTACTTAGAGAAAATTAAATATATATATTTATATGTATATAATGTCTTTAAATTTAAATGGCGGTAGGAATTCTAATAAAAGAAAATACTAAATTCTTTACTAAAAATATTTATCTATAAAGTATCTGTTTCTTAAAAATATTCATCTAAATAACTGAAAATATTAAATATGCAAAAAGAGTTTGTGATTAAGAAAAACCATTTAAAAGTCTCATCTTTATCTTGTCTCAAACAGAGTAAACCAAAGAAAAGATTAAAATGCGGTTTGTGATAGAGTTTATCAATTTATATTTTTAAAAATATCCCACCTAGATTAGAATCCAAGATTAAATTTTCGTTTATAAACTTTTTCACATTTCAATGAAACGCATGTAAGAACACAATTTCGTTCGATATTGGTTAAATTGTTGAATAAACGATTCAGCAGACTCTTGACCAAGAGATCCTTGCCTCGCAGAATCATTAAACAAGGCTCAGACTCATTTGAGTTCAGTCGTTGCGTATGCCGATGAACAAATCGTTATTCAAAGGTAGATATTAAAATATATTAAAGATTTATATAGGAGTGTTCTAAAAAAAAAAGTTTTTTTACTTTTAAATTCTGGTAATGGGATCTTCGTGATCTTCAGGAATCCCTGAAAATGACTTCAATGCAGGAACTGAAAATTCTTAAACGTAGAATTTTTTTTACATCGTGCATATTTGCAGGTGTTTGAATTATGTATTTAGTGTTTTTTTGCTGTAATGTGTAACCCAGTGTGAGAGTCCGACTTCGGTGTGGTCGGACGAGTCTCTCGGACCCAGTCCCCCCAAAAGTCAGCAGACCCGTCGCTCTGGTGATGCTATACATAATTTATGAACCCACATAGGAGAATAGGCTTCGGCAGCTCTGCTCTGCGGTGGAGGAGGCTCTGCAGTCAGTCTAACTCGAGCCTCGAGCCAAGAACCACCTAGGATTAGCTTCGAGTGGCTCGATGGTCACACACAGTGCACTAGTGGTTATTTTGTGAAAATAATATTTACTGTAAGTTATTTTGATTGAATGATATATATTTTTTAAAAGTATAACGATATTTTATTTTGATTAAAAAATATTTCGTTTTTTACTTACTAAATGTCGTTTTAATCGATCTCTTTATAATCGTAGCTTCAACATAACATTAAATATTTAAGCTGCAGTGAGGTTCAGTAAGTAACTATGATAAATATTAGCTTATTAGAAATCAATACGAATAAATATGTGTATATATTTTTCTAAATATAATAAAATATTTGAGTGATTTTTCCACATGTTAAATTGTACTGGTGACCGGTTTCGCCAATCTTTCACGTTGGCATTATCACACTCAGTTTGATAATGCCAACGTGAAAGGTTGGCGAAACCGGTCACCAATAAAAATCAACAAGTGAAAAAATCACTCAAGTATTTTATTATATTTAAAGTATTAAAAAGAAATTCCACCAAGTACTAAAAAATATAAATAACTATTGATACTATTATCAACATAAAACAAGTACTATAAATATAAAAATATTGATTATATATATATATATATATATATATATATATATATATATATATATATATATATATATATATATAAATATATATATATATAAATACATATGTATATATATATATATACATATGTATATATATATATATATATATATATATATATATATATATATATATATATATATATATATATATATATATATATATATATATATATATATATGTGTGTATATATACATATATATTTATATATATTTAAACTATGCATTGAAAATATATTAACGGTTGTAAATATTTGCGAAAACTCTTTCAATATACCTATTATTTACAAAGTTATTTCGTCATAAGTTTTTATCAAAATATACTAGTTTTTATAAATAAGCATTTTAGGGATATATCTTTACTGTTTCGTCAATTTAAATAAAATTCGCTCTGGCGGTTAATCTTTAGAAACCGGTTTTTCATCAATTATATAAAATTGTGATTTTAATTAAAAATATTTTTTTCATCGTTTCGTGCATCGAATTCGCAATCGATTACCTTTGAACTATATTCAGGGAAAATAGATAAAAACGCGTTTTATTGAAATTTAAGTTATAAAATAAGTTTTCTTTACTTAGCAAAACCTCTTGTTATGTTTTAATCTGTTGGGATAAGTTTACATTATGAACTGCTTGTGTCAATGTATCGACGAGAAAACATTGCATTTATTTTACCAAAATAACAATTCGTTGTTATCCAGTGCTCTTACAATAGAAATGCACTGGTTGGTTGTGATGAAAATTTACTAAAAACAAGATAGAAAGTGATTGCAATTATCGTTTTTGTGTTAAGATTGAAATAACTGTACATTTTAAATAAATGTTGAAGATTTTTATTTATAAATATATATATATATTAATTATGTGATCAAAACATCTTGTTGATTAGAAATATAACTTATAAAATTCAATGTGTTCCCACTGTACAGTTATATGAGATTTATTTAATTAAAGTATTCATCTCGAAAAATAATATGATTAATTAAAATTTGGTTTTTAATGGTTAATTATCTCAGACACTTTCTAATAACATAATTTTTTTAAATTAATTAATAAGATATACAGATTTATTCAAAACGCATAACGAAAAAGCCTTCCCAACATCATTAGAAACGCCGAGTGTTGTCTAAATATGTTTAAACTGATCTCATTTGTAATTACTGAGCATTCCAAAAACAATCTTGCGTATAATTCTAGTTTCAAGCATGTAAAACCATGAAATGAACCAGATAACAAATGGTGCCTAAATCTCATTTGAATTGCAAGAAAAACACTGCTTAGGTTCGCATTTGGGCTCGAAAATCAAGCTCAAGTGTAGGTCATTATTTTAATATCCAGCGAGCCTCAGAAAGAGCAGAATTATAATATGTTCCAAGCGACGAGAAATGGTAGCTGTTTTGAGCATTAACCTGGTTTTCGGCTACGTAAGACGGCGGGTTAGATCACTTGGTCTAGATTACCCCGCCATGATATATGAATCGGTTCTGTAAACGTCGCATCCGCGCGAGGCCGTTCCGGATGTTAACTCTAGCCGTTAATTCGCAATCTTGGTCTAACTGAGAGTTCATTATCAAGTTCATTATCACTACAAACGTAAAACGTCGAACCCCAAACCTAGACCCGCCGAAGCGATAACTTTCACTGCGCGTTGATTCTTTACATTATTTTCACTTTACAAATAAATATTTTAGTTTAATATATATATATATTTTTTATAAACATTTTTTGTATAGAAATAATTTAAAAAATTAAAAAAACACATTGGCTAGCGGTCTATACAAGCATGTAGTAAAGTAGTTAATAACCAAATAAAAAATAAATTTATTTTTATATTATATTCCAGAATCCGATAAAAAAAACAATTAACTGCATTTTGCTTGTATAGATCGTACGTTGACAGTTAAGGCGTGTTTTAGCAGGGCTATTATTTTTTTAGATTTTTTCATTCTAACTGTAATTGAAAAATATTACAAGATCAAAACGTATCTATTAAATAAAATATAATCGAAAAATAGCATTTCCATATTTCAAATATATATATTAGATACACTCTGTTGGCTAATTTTATAATTAAAAAATAATATTAGCATGAAATCTGTTAAATTATTTATTCAACATGTGCGTCATAAACATAGAAATACGAGTTTTTGATATTGCAAATGTGTGATCTTTTATCAAACATTTAAAGCACATTAAAATACACGC
Organism: Atopsyche davidsoni; assembly: GCA_022113835.1. Classification (NCBI taxonomy): domain Eukaryota; kingdom Metazoa; phylum Arthropoda; class Insecta; order Trichoptera; family Hydrobiosidae; genus Atopsyche; species Atopsyche davidsoni. The sequence goes on from JAILWY010000013.1 coordinate 15,437,761, forward strand.
ATTATGTTCAATTTTTTTTTGTATATACTAATATGGCTTTATTGTACAGTTAATAGCGTGAAATGTTTAGTCTAACGCATTGTACTCAAAGGTGAAGAATTCACAACCCCGGCACGATGAATCAACGCAACTGAAGACCGGTTTAAAGTTACTTAAACCATCTAACTTGTTAAATACTTTTTTTTAAATGATTGAATGACTCAGTGATATAAAATCAAATTAATTTGTAAAAGTGTTCATCGCAACATTGCAAGCAGCTTAGATTATTTTATATTCCTGCAGGTTTTAATCTTAAAACCAATCATGTTGAAATATTACAGGTAAAAACAAAAAAAATGCTTCATTCGCTATAAATCAAGAAGTCCACTCTGCAAGAGCTTTCATGATTATGAAATACTATTTAAAAATTGAAAAACGCCGTAGGGCTACACCAAATCTGGGGATAGTGTGTCCGCCACATTGATTTGTAAAAATATAGGTACCTTTGTAAAATTTCATACGCGACATACCAGAATGTTCTTCGGTCAAGGTTCATATAATTAATATCTTCACCACGATTTTAAAGCAGTACTCAAGATTCACTTGCACACCGGATCAGACTATCGAAATTTTAATATGATAGTATCTCACAAGTAAAAAACATCAAAATATGTGAACGGTAAAATTTCACCGGCCAAAAAAACTTGCATCTGTGCTAGCTTGCGGCTATACGTTCGTGAAAGGCAATGGAAATTTAAAAGCATGCAGTTCAATTGAGCAATCAAGCATGTCCTCAAAATCATTTCGCACAAACAGCAAATATGAACATCCAACTGGGTAGGAGATTAAGTTAATTTTTCGAGGGAACAAAACTTCAAACCACTTCGTCTAATGAAACTCTTGAAAGGCGAAAAAGTTTATACCTTAGCAATTTCAATTTCTTGTTTAAATATGGAGTAATTAAATAATGCTATCCTTTCGTATATTAAAATACACATTTTTTTCATAGAAGTGCACCCGAATAGGTCCAAGCAAATACTTTACCAATTTTAATTTATTTTGGTCGAATGGAACTGCATAACAATTAAATAAATTTTGATTGGTTGATAATACCTGACACATTTAGATCCAAAACGAAATGTGATAAACAGGTTAACTGCTATTATTATTTTTTTAAATTTTAAATATATGTACGGTAAACACTTATGAAAACGAAACCATTTTTTTTACATTTAAAATCCTTTGTTATCTTTTAGCCACTTTGCTTCAACCTAATACAGATTGTGAACCGCATACCATATAATACCAAATATAGTATAATTTTTTAATTTAATTTGAAAAGGGAGTACTACAAATTAACTCAGTCTATCGTGGATACAACAATAGCGTAAGATGCTTTAACATCGGTTAGTTAGGTAACTTATGCGCGGTGTGGCCCAACAGGTTTTTGTAGCTTTGTAGGAAATAAAGCAACAGGTTTGGATAGGCGGATGTCAATTTCAGTTTCGTAATATTTAACAAATCGTTAAAGGTTTATTGGCCTTCACCCTAATCGCAAAATACGATACACCTGCGCGTGTAAAATGATAGGTTACCGCGTTTATTACTTAGGCAGTAAATCAATGTTCAGTTATTTTTAATTAATCAAGGGAATGTCTCTTTAAATTCTGTCGTACCTGGCAAAGACGAGTTTTATTGGATTCGTAACTTTTTATTCAAATTTCTTGAGGACCTATTAGAAAATATTCTTACATAACGTGGATCTATTATCTATTGACTTGATAAGTGATGAAGACAATGTACAATCAAATATAAAATATAATGACAAATTTGCTTGAATAATACCTGTTTGACTTGAAAATTATTTGTCGTTTTTAAGAAAAGATCCTCTATTATTTATAACGGTTTATAATAATTTTTTTTATTGATTTTTGATAATATTATGTAAAATAAGGGTATTAAAAAAAATCCAAATGTCACACATATTTTAATAAATTTCATAAATACGCGGTTAATACAAATTTAAGGTACCGGTTTTCATTAAAAGTCGTATTTATGTCACGATTTTTCATGCTGGCTATGTATTTGAAAGCAGTTAATGCCTCTACATTAGTGATAAGAAAATATCTGAATATTCTGAATAATCATTGGAATAATGGACATGTATAGATTAATTTAATATTTGACTTAATAAACGAACGTAGAAATTAAAGAATGTTTAATATTATATTTTCATGGGTGTCATGGTGTGTACTGGTTTGCGTCTTCTGATGGTTCTAGGACCGTCTTCAGGGAATACCCAATAAACCTGTCCAAATTTACAAATATTTATGTTTAAATATTAATGTTTTTATAATAATTATATTTTATGTAGTAGTATACCCGTAGTTTATGAATAGGAAATATTCAAACATATTTCTAATTATATATTTGCTATGGTTAATTATTGTACATAAATAACAAGCCATTGAGTATTTTATATTGTTTTAATTGATCAAAAAATAAAAATCTCATCTAGTTTTTATGATTTATAATTTTTGGTTTTTTTAAAGAAATGTTTTTGCGGCCATCTTGCGGTCTTGGGTGTACTTTTACTCTTATTGTTTTCAGTATGGGAGTCAAAGAAACCTAAACTAAAAACCACCGATGACATCTTAACGCGGAATCATAACTAAGAATGTTATTTATTACAAGTCTTGTGATAATATTTTTAAAAATTGGTAAAACGAAAATGTGATAAATACTAATTCATGTTTTGCCAAATATTTTGTTATTAATCTATCTATAAACCACGTCTATCTCATCTTTAAAAAATCAACATTGATGCTCAATGTCAAATTTTGAGAAATATTGTATGAATTAGACACACTGTTGGAGTCTTCCTCTAACATTCATATTTTTTGAAAATTATTTATGATTTATAAAACGATGGACTTCCTGAACAAGAATCATACTACAAAAATTTAATATAATGTCCTTCATAAAATTTATTGAATACCAATAAAAACGCCGTTTATTTTAATATTTACCTATTTATTGACTAAAATATATGTGATGGCAAGAGGTTATAATCATATTTCATTGTGAGTGTTTTCACTTTTCAAGGGCTTTTTCGGATTCTACAGACCTTTTAAAAGACAAAAGCATTAACCGACAAAATGATTGAAATCCACCAGCCTGTGGTGAATATTTATTTTATGAAAAATGTATAAACATTTTGTTTGAACGATCATCATGAAATTGTTTAAAAATCACCAACGAAAATAATAAAATGTAAAATTTTTCAAAATCAAACTCTTACATTAAAAACAAGCAATGACAAAGACAGACAAAAAAAATTCCAAAAATACCAATGTTGTTATGTTAATTTACTACTACTTAAGTGTTACTTAAAGTTGGACATAATAGCACTGTTTTCAAAATTCACAATATAAATTGATGTTTAGAATTTAAGGGATGCTCCCAACGCTGAAAAATATTTTATCGAAATTTCGTTTCTAGCGAATTTTTCTAAAGTAGAGAAATCAAATATATAAATAACTAACCATCTGCTCAGTCACTCTTTTTTTCTTTTATCCACAACGACTCAGCGTTAATTAATCATAATTAAGTTAGCACATGACTCGTTAAATACTGTAGGAGAAAGATGACAGTTCAGATTCTGCTTCTGCTTTCTACTGTCTCTTCTATAGTATGAAATATGTTATTCATAGATTGTCTGATTACCTACTTTATATTATTTAGTTTATGTCATTTTATCAATTTCAAAATTATATTTTAAGATATATTTTTTTTGGTTATTTTTATTAGCAAAAAAATCAGTATTGCTTGTGTCTTGTTAAACTGGGATTAAATAAAAAACTGCAAAGTTTTGTAATTAAATATCAATTGAGATGAAAATTTTTTTGATAAAATTTACGCTCTTCGATATTTATGATTTTAATTTTATATGCTTGTCCAAATAAACAAACTTAAATTCATCTCTTGCCGGTGTAAATATTTTTTGAGGCCCTATTTTGAATATTTAAAAATCATGTTAAATACTTAAAGTCGTATGAATTATTATTTTGTTGTGATACCATGTATAATTATATACATTTATATCTAATATTTTTAATTGTGTTTCTTTGCTTAATTAAACCAAATAAAAAAGATAAAAAAACAAGAGACCAAATTTAAAATAATTGTAAATACAACCTTATGAAGTACAAAAATAGAAAAGAAAAAAAATTGGCCCTTGTATAAAAAAAACACCTTCTTTTCCTCTTAATTTTTTTGCATCAAGTATTTGTTTTGTAAAAAAATATTTTTTACTAGTACTCATAAAAACAAAAGTAGCTTCAATGCAAACTTAAAAATAAATATATTGAGGAATGTTTTTTGGTAATCGATTGTCTCACGAAGCTTTGCTTAAAAAATTCCATAAGGTTACAATACAACTTACAACCGATTTGCAATCAGTATTATTATTTTGGGTACTTTTTTGTGATTTTGCCTAAGTAAACAACGAGAAAGAGGACACCATTGACTGATTGCAAATTGTGTTGCTACGTGTGTAGAAGACATTTATAATCGTTTTCTGCAGTATGTATCAGTTGTACTTTTGCAAAATATAAAAAAAATTGTTTTGTCGTCTCACGCATTATCATCTTCAATTAACTTTGTCAGCACTTTTTATGTGTACGAGTTAAAAATCACTGGTAAAAAAAACTGAAACCGTTAAAAACTAAATGCGTGCATTGCATCGTGAAATCGCCTTTCTTTTAAATTAGATTTATAATTTTATAATTATATGTTATCACGCCTGAAGCCTGTATTGTTGCGGAGATGTATTCTGTTATTAAGTTTGTTAGCATTTCACCTGACACGAGCGCTCCGTCTAAAATCTCCACGGACGATTTGTATTTTATAAAAAAAAAAAACTCACTGACACAAATACAATCGCGGTATTTGGAATAACGGAACTCGTCGTCCATTCATTTCTCGGCGATACAGTTTTTATACAATAAGACAGAGTGCTTTCAATAAACTCGGTTATATGTATGAGAACCGACTTCATTCAACACTCAATGTATACTTCAGCCGTTGTCAAGATTTTCCGTTGTTTAACAATGCCAACATAGCATGTTTGGCCAACATGCTATGTTGGCATTGTTAAACATTGATTCTGCCTAAAGGTATATTAAATATAAAGTATCTGATCCTACTTATTCGAATGTGACTTAACAACACGTTATCACATTATTCCGGATATGATAAATTTTATATAGTAATAAATTTATCAATATGATGACTTTTACCGTAATCGTGACTTGGATTTAGATAAACTGGTAGACGACTGGATGACTAACCAGAACAAGAATTTGAAAAGGCATATACATCCTCACGGCATTATTAATAAAGTATTCCGTTATGTATTATATATTGACTAACTATAAATTTATAAGATCACAACTTGATATGAACAAATAGACGTTATTTTCTTCGCTTATTACTAGAAAAAAGCCTCAAATTTAAATACAATTAAATAAGCTTCCACCCAGGAGGCAAATGACAGGTTTTCGTTTTGGTATCACTCTTCGGAGCCTCTCGTCGTATGTTCTGGAGATGATGGATAGACGTCATGGCAGACCTTCATTAGTCTAAGGTTCCTAAGTAAGCTTGTAATCCACAGAATATCCACTGGAGGCTTTACCGCATGGGTCGTGTCAAATCTATATCATGGTGACCTTTTACAGGGGTTTTTTAAAATTTTTTTCGAGGAATCTCTAAATATCATTCAATATCAATGTTTTTTTTTTAAATTTGTACATAAGTTTCCAGCATATGCAAGTATTTAAATAAATATATATATATAAAAATAAATTTCAATTCTAACCAGACAATGTTTTTTTTTTTTTAATACTTTCCGATAAACATGATAACATTGACTTTTTTTACTGTAAGATGATTATCATTTTTGCTTCGGTCGCGATATTGAGGCGCGTTAGCCTCCACCGATTTAAATAATCCTACAATTAGAGGTTTTTTGGTGGAAAAAAAACATGTCAAAACAAATGATGATAAATCTTGCATATTCAATGAAGGTTTTTCTGTCGAAGTTAATTTTTTTGCATATTTTCGTGCGCATAAAGATGCAAAAAATATATATATTATTTGTATTTTACGGTGATGCTTATTCAGTATACGGTCAATGTAAAGTTTTTTTTATTTACGAAATAACCCGGCGACACCTGTTTCCGTCGACGCGTTAAAGCTCTAAGCCGCATAGTATGTTTTGTGATTTTTTTTAACGTCCAGGTTTTCCCGTTTAGTAATAAAAATATCCGTTGCATAAATATTAAATTATGCTTTCACGAATTTTACGTTCAAAAAAATTGCTACTTCAAAAGCGATTAAATTAAAAACTCCAACAATGACGCAAAATATATTTTTTTAATAAATATCGAATTCATACATTAATTGCATTGCATAAAAAACACAAGTAGCGTAAAGTGTTACGTCACAATCAGAAGATAAGTATGGTCCAGCTGTTAACTTTGAACATTGAAAATGCACCACAAATAATAGCTTTATGGATTATTAGATAATTAGTATTACTGATTGAATAATCAGTACTCAATCATTGAGGTATCAATGATTGAGTAAGCGATTCGATTGATAAAGATTAAATTAATCAAATCAATTTCGATAGTGATATTTTAATTAAATATTCATATACTTATTTCATTGAATTTGGATAATGTGTGTGTGTTTTAAAAGTATAAGATATAAATTTGTCCAATATACTGCTATTAGTCCGAAATTGTAGAGGCTTGGACCGATCGACTTGGTTATTCATTGTGAAATTTTGTAATTTATTTTTTATTTTTTATGAAATTCCCAAGCGAGAGTCTACATGCTAACAAAAGAATACTTAATCGTATACCTTACACTTAAGGTCATTTAATCAGAATAAATACATAATTACTACATTTTACTACCAAAGGTTAATACAGTTAAATTGTTTAAGTTAATCAATTTTGTGACTTTAATAAAAACTTCACATTTCAGCATATACTGTGGCCACTCTTACTTTCAACAGTGAAAAAATTTAATATGAGTTAATTCAAATTTGATTATTTTTTGTTTGTTTCGTCTTGAAAAACTTATGCTAATTATCCCAAATCCATAAATAATGTAAAAAAGTTGTCAAAAATAGTATTCAGACGCTCAATACAGCTCTTCAACGCTGACGTCACAGTTATGTCGAAGTACGCGAACTACGCACCTGTCCGTGACCCACGTCATAGCATCAACAGCGGCAGTCTACCGGTGTTATTAGTAGCCGTTAATGTCACTGTAGCAGGCATAGGCACAAAGAAAAGAATATCATCATCTTGCACGTAGCCAATCTCAAGATGCTATATAGAGAAGAATATAAGATTTTTTAGAGTCAAGTAAAAAAATATTCCAAAAGAGAATTATTACGACCTGTCCCAACCTCTTCTATAACGGTAGTATTACTAAATTTATAAGTATAAATCTTAATGCCCTAGTTCAGAGTATTATACGAAAAATGAATAACAAGTAAATAGCAATACAGCAATATGCCGCGCAATCGGGTGGGGTAAAAAAAATTTCAGAATATTTATTAATATAAAAGTAAAATTTGTTAAAAAACATACAATATTAAAAATTGCATTTCTGAATATTTATTTAATAACTGAACTGCAAAAAAATTTATATGCTTATTGTAATTTTATTTTCATATTACGATGGTATTGAAAGAATACAAATTGATTTTAAAATAACAATGTATAACTCCATATCTTATCTGACAATAATACATTCACATTATTGAGGTGAAAAACAGCATTTACCCAATTTAAATAGCATACAATCTGACAGTAATAATACAAAAAAAATAAACAAATTAATATTGTTAGTAAAATTAGTAAATTGCATGTTTCAGGTCAATAAACCACAACGAAAAAAACAGCAAATATTTTATTTTATTAAAAATGCAATGATCTTTAGTACTATAAATATTAAAGTAAATAGTACAATCATAGCAATATAATAAAGCATCATAAAAAGCTCTTTAAATAGCATTTTAATTAATGTTAAACACGCGTTTGCTTTAAATGACTTCAAGAGTTACAAAAACTGCTTCTTGGTCCAGTTAGTAGCACGTTTGGTTTTTTCGGGTATGAATTCGAGTGGAGAAAAATATAATTTGAAAAATTAACTTTCAATATACAAGGCAACTTCCAGACACATCACAAACCGCAATTACATTTGAACGCTTCATACTATTGCGTTGCGGCCTCCTACACTTGCAAAATAGTAAAATGAATCATCAAATTATATGAGCTCGGATGTCTTGAATTGACATCTAACGCTATCTACTGCGTATGTTTATAAAGTGTTATAACGCATAAATTTTTTTTTTTAAATATTAATTGTTCAAAAATGTTGTTCCAAAAATATTAATCACTTTTCTGCTTTTAAATAAATATATTTGCCCTTCTTAGAATACACTTTTTATTCATATAAGTTTTTACAAATATGCGAATTTAATTTAAATGAATTTAATCTCAGAGTCATTACTTATGCATATTTTATTCAAAATTTTGTTGATTTCAAAAAAATGTGTAAGTTTTCGCTATGGGAAAATTTTTATTCATACGAAAGATGATTTCTCACTGTACCAATACTAATAAATAAATATTTAAATTTTACTGAGAAAATAAGTGATATTTTATAAGTAAAAAATATCTTTAAAAGTACTTACTATGTATTTTGATGTATCCAGTGAAATCACGCTGCGCACAGTTCAAAACAATTTTTTTTATAATATAATATAAGTAATATTAAAATTTCACTCTTCCACCGGCACGGGAAGTGTCAACGAAGTGTTTCGACCGATTATTATCTCCCTTGCTCCAGTCCCTATTAGTCGGACTCTATGGAGTGCTGGTCGTGCGAATATGGAGTGCTGCGCGAGCTGGTCGCGGGGCACGGGGCACGAGGGGCACGAGGGGCACGAGGGGCACGAGGGGCACGGGGCACGGGGCACGGGGCACGGGGCACGGGGACACGAGGGCGCGGAGTCCTGCCCTGGGCGGAAAGCAAATCGCGAATGGAGACTCCACGGGCCCTCGCCTGGCACTACTTCAAACGGATCGTCGATAAGATTATGTATACACACACGTCGCCTTCCAGACGTTTTTTTGCGGATTAATTCTCATTGGATACGTATTTTCATTCGAATCGTCAAATCATAAAACTCGCCCAGAAAATATTTTTTTATATTAATAAACAGCATGTTATAAATTTTGACTATATTAGTTACCATGCCGCACTTATGATACCGTATACAAAATATGCGTTGATTCAAAATACCTTTTTTTTGGTTACTGTATCAATGCCTATAGTTATCAGCCATTTCTGACATAACAAATAATCTGAATTTCATAAGACTATAAGCTATTGTTGGCTCGTTACTCTAAAATAGTGTGTATATTCACAGCGGGTTTTGCAGCTAAACGACTGCGCTTGTTTTGTTTGTGGACATTTTTTTGTGCCCGCATGACGCAAGGACCGATTTTAGTTTGATACCTTCAAATTTATTAATAAAAAAACAGAAAGTCGCTTCAGACGTTCAACTAAGCCGTAAAACAAACAAATGTTTTTAGTATTCACTAATCGATTTCTTTATTTTCTGAAAAGTATTTACAATTTTTATTCAAAAAAGTTATTATGTCCAAAACCTTTTTCAACCATTAACAGGGTAAGGATTTAATGAAAAAAATAAGAACTAAAAGTGATGTACTCTGCATGTTTTTATTTATGTAAATTATTTTAATTTACAAGAGTGAAGTAAGGATTATTTTCTACTGTATAACACTATATTTTTGCGTGCTCATCAAAAAACTCTTCAATGTCAATGTTTTCATAACAAAAAATGATCATCTGAAATGACATGTCAAAGTCATGGCAAACGTGATTATTGTAAATTGTTTATACGCCTATAATGTCAGCAATCCAGACTATCAGAGATTGAGAATGAAATTGTTGTTGTTTTATTATATGATTAGGAGTAAATCTCAAACTACGTGCGTCATTGGTGTTAAAGTCTGTTCTTTGAAAATCATCAAATCGACGATTGAAAGGGGAAATTTACTGGCTACAAATATATGAATTTCAGCATTACCATATTTTTATATAATTATATCATTTACCAAAGATTATTTTCTTTTTTGCGAGAATTTGCGATTTTGATTTTATAACGCAGGCAGCGTATTTATAGATATTTATTGGTGACCTGTTTCGCCAACCTTTCACCTTGTCATTATCAAACAGAGTTTGATAATGATTAATAATGACAAGGTAATAGGTTGGTGAAACCGGTCACCAATAAAATTCTGGTGAAAAATCAAAATTAAAATATTAAAATGGAATTCCACCAAGAACTCTCTGTCAAAAATATTGAATGTCTATATAGTAAATACTTATTTATAATACTCAAAGATATGTCGGGGGTCTCGTGTAAATACTCAAAACAGTATATACGGTGTAAATGTACGGGGAGAGTATTTTGTATAGATGAGTATATACTCTAAAGTGTAGTTATGAAAATCTGCCATGTACTTTACTTATTATTTAAAATATAAAAATTAAATTCTACCGAGTACTCTCTGTCAAAAATATTGAATTTCTATATAGTAAATACTTATTTATAATACTCAAAGATATGTCTCGTGTAAATACTCAAAACAGTATATACGGTGTAAATGTACGGGGAGAGTATTTTGTATAGATGAGTATATACTCTAAAGTGTAGTTCTGTAAATCTGCTATGTATTTCGTTAAATATCGTGGGTTTAGACCAGCCTCGAGGTGAGGTGGCTCGCTTCGGCAGATCCATGGCGGCAGAGTGCGTCCACTTACGGCATTATTGTGCGGCAATTGGCGTTTCATCCGAGAGCCAAGCCACTCTGCGCCAATTTAGGCACTGCAGGCCACGACTCCGCTCTATTCATCGCAGCCCGATCCGCCGAGCATGGACTGATGGGCCTAAACACACACACACACACCTATGTACATAAAATAAAAAATATTAAATAGAGCTGTTACGCTGTAAAGCGAGAAATCGTTCATAGCCCCAGCATTGCTTTACGTAGAACTGAAGGGTTCTCGTGAAAGTCAGAGTCGCTCCTTTTTTCCGGTTTCGCCAACCTTTCACTTTGGCATTATCATTTTTTTTCATTTGTAGCAAAATATTCTCCATATTTCAAGCATTGCTTCAAGTCGGACTGAAAGGCTTTTGTGAAAGTCAGACTTACTCCTCATTCTGCATTTATGATGATCACCGGTACGTCCTTGTTCGCAGGCAGTGAGGCACCATGGCACCGATGTTGGGCGCAGACAGCTTGCTCATCGCAGAGGCCTCCATCGACAACCGCAAGTTCTACAACAAGGAATCCGACCTCCAGAAACCCAAAACAGTTTCAAAAGACAAAGAACCAGTCAAAGCGTACAAGTAAATAAACTAAGCCTTATATTATATAAAAACAACAAAATAAATCAAGTTTTCTACTAATAAATAAAAATGCTATTTTTTACAGATGGGAAGTAGTATGGAGGAATGTCCTCGTGTTTATTTACCTCCACCTGGGAATGCTCTACGGATTCTACCTCATGTTTGCATCAGCTAAACTATTGACGTCGATATTTAGTAAGATATTTTCCAATCATCATCGAAAATCCAAAACCTCAAAACCCAATTATCTCGTAAAACTAGATTGCACGAATTCTCACTCAGTTACAGCGGTGTTGTAGATTAATTGACAAAAGCGCCAGTTCTTAAAGATATGTGGGATCGAATCCTACCTTTTTTACCTGTTAATAACATTTTGTAAAATATAAACATGGTATAAGTGAATTCATGACATAAGATGAAAGCAACCTTAATTGTCTGTGAATGATCATCGCTGTATTTGATGCTTATTGTCTTGCGGTCTTATACTCTTATAAAAAAAAAAAATATTTAGTAGCATACATAAAAACAGCCGTAAATTTATTTACAGCCCTGGTTCTGTCACTGGTAACGTCTGTAGCAGTAACAGCCGGCGCCCATAGACTGTGGGCGCATAAAGCTTACAAAGCAAAATGGCCTCTCAGGGTGCTGCTGATCTTTTTCCAGACCGTAGCCTTCCAGAACCACGTCCATGAATGGGTCCGGGACCACAGGTAAAGCATTTGCATAATATTGCATTTTCGCGAAAATCCACGCTGTGTCATATCCAAAAAACGTGTCAGCGTGTCTGCGTTCTCTGGTTCCTTTCGCCGACTTTACGTATTGTGATCCATATATTTCAGGGTTCACCACAAGTTCTCAGAGACCGACGCAGACCCCCACAATGCAAAGCGAGGTTTCTTCTTCTCCCACATGGGGTGGCTGATGGTCAAGAAACACAATGACGTTAAGGTCAAAGGAGCCACCATCGACATGAGCGACATCGAGAAGGACCCCATCGTCATGTTCCAGAAAGCGTGAGTAACCTCTTTTAAGAATTTCCAAAAATTCTCATTATTATTCATAGTAAAGCTTCCCACAAACTGCTGTATTGAAAATTAAAATCCAGCATTACACAAATTATCTCCATTCTTTATATCTGACGCATGTCACTGAATATTTTATATATTACCTCGCAACTCAGTTTTTGCTACTGTCATGTAAAGGCGACATCTCCATGGGGTGTGTTTATAAATGTATATTGTTTGTTTTCAGGGTGTACCCAGTGGCCATGCCCCTGCTGTGCTTCGTGGTTCCTGCCCTGATTCCCTGGTACTTCTGGAACGAGGGTGGCTGGACCTCCTGGTACGTGGCCAGCATCTTCAGGTTCACCATGTCCGTGAACGGCACGTGGTTCGTGAACAGCGCCGCCCATATTTATGGAAAGCGGCCTTTTGACAAGTACGTACAAAAATAATATAAACAATTTTATTTGTTCCGAGTTTAATGAATAACAAATTTATTTTTCATAAATATTCAGTATTTATTCAAATGAATCAGTTTGCTCGTTTTGTTGATTGTCAGTTTCATAGGTGTTTGACCGCGTTTGATATTTACGAATCATCAATCAAGGTTTTCTATATTTTTAGAAATAAATTTAAATAAAATTATTTTTAAAAGTCTCTTTAATTATGACTGTTTGTTGCATGGGTATAGAGCCTCGTTTGTCATGATTTTTTTCTCGTTTCAGGGATCAAGGTGGAACCGACAACTTTTTGATTGGAATCGGTTTTGTCGGGGAGTTCTGGCACAACTACCACCATACCTTCCCATGGGACTACAAGGCGTCCGAGCTGGGAAAGTACAGCACCAACATCACAACTGGGGTCATCGACTTCTTTGCCTGGATCGGTGAGTTACTATTTCAGAACAGAAGCATATTTTTGTCGCGACACCTCCCTTCCTCCCTCCCTTTTAATTTTCTCTCCAACTTCAAAACTAAGTATTGGAAAATTAACTTTTGTAATTTTTTGAATGATACATTTTGTTTCAGGATGGGCATATGATCTGAAGACGGTAGCTCCTGAAATGGTCAGAAAACGAGTATTCCGTACAGGGGATGGAACCCACAGGTTCTGCCGCGAGCAACCCGCCCGGGAAGATCACTTCTGGGGTTGGGACGACAAGGACATGACTGAAGAGGACAAGTGCGCTGTTATCCTTTGTCCTGAAAAATCGATTTAATATGTTACCATTATTTTATAATCGAATTGGTTTTTTTACCTCACGCTCGGTTTTAATATACTGATCAACACATATTATCAATTAAAGTTAACCAGCTCTAAAATATCATATTAGGTTACTTAAAGCGCAACCTTCATATTTTTGATATCCAATCAATCACTTGCTTACAACTTGAATATATAGCTAATAATATTTAATCATAATTTTTTTTTATAATCATATTTCTTCTATAAATTTATAATGAATTTATACACACAATCGCATAGTTTTTTTTTCGACGATGCAAAACCACAGATAAATTCATATTCGATATCTTATCAAAGACAAACGAATTTTTATTTAAGCAGTATTTAAGAAACTGGGCGTGAATTATCCGTATTAATTAAACCAATTTCATTTCCATATCAGCTGGATGACATTTGAATTTTGTCATTAAAATCAAACCAATAATAGAAAATAGGAATCGCTACCATACAATTTGTATTTATATGTTTACATTTTACCTGGCAATGGTTTGTTATTAACGATATGGTATTTATTCATATTTTAGGTAATATTTTGTAATTTACTTATAGTGCAAATCAGTGGCGTACACTAGATTCACGCAGAAAAGCAGTGAATATATGTTATAAAGTTTTCAAAAATAATTTTTATTATCTTGTATATTAATAAAATTGACCATATTTTTAATAAAGGCTTTTCTGTTTGTGTGGATTGCACGCCACTGCTGTAAATCCTATATACCTTGTATATGCATTTATAAAAATTCAGTCAATTTCTTATATGTCATTTTAAAGGATTGAAAAACTGTGTTCAGGTGTTCACTTTTAATAATTAAGTTGTTATTAATATTTATATTATGCTTAAGTTATTTAAGAAGATAAATGTTCTGAAAAAAAGTGTAAAAAGAGTCAATTCATTATTGTAACTAGGCATTATCATATCAAAATATTTTTTAAATAAACTATTACCTCAATACATTTTCTGTATGTAATATTTTTTGTATGTTCTTTAAATCCTAACGAATAGACATCCATCGAAAAAAATATTAAATATTATGTGAACTCATACAAATAATATTTAGATTTTTTTAAATTTATAATTTTTTGTATTTTGCAACTATTTTTTATTTTTTTAATATAAAATACAATCAATTGAAAGAGCGATCAAAATCAGCTTGAGCAGCAAGTAGCGTCCAGCCTAAGACTCATACAGCAATGGCTAGCTGAATTATTAACTATAATAAGAATAAAAAATTCATCTGCGAATTTAAAACGCATCTAAATTATATATATGGCTAGTTCTAACATTACAAAATTTATTTGTGAGCTTGTATGAACTCACCTTTGACTAGTCTTCTGGCGATTATGACATTCATATTTGTAATATATATGTTGTATCGAATATACCAGGAGGTAAGACATTGCTTTTAAAGAAATATTTTTGACTAAAATAAACTTGTATACAGTTGGCTTTGTCTGAATTTAGTAAAAGATGGATTCGAAAAAAGATAATAAGTCGTTATTCAATTTTGCTGGACATCTGTCAAAGCTCAAACTGTGTTATTTTAAACAAATATGATGTTCAAAAGTGAAGGCGTATTTGAATTTAATTGTTTTTTCACCTTAATGGTATTTTATATTAAACGGAATTTTATTTTATAAATTAAATGTATTAAAAATGTTTGATATGTATATAAGATAATCTAAAAACGTGTAGTCTATATATTACCACGTTACATCCCAATTATAAGAAACTGCAATAGAAGTAGTAGAAACACTACTAAAGGCTATTCAAAGACAGTCTCCGGCATTTACAGGAAACTAACACCAGAGAATGTAATATTTTCAAATAGTTAGTTTGCCTTTTTTAACAATTAAACAATTTTTAGACAGAAGTAAAACTGTAGAAACGTATTGTTCCAGCAGGACTTGGGTCCAGGACGTTCAGAAGACATGGAATTCGACTTTTTACCTCAAAAATCTTTAACAGATTTTAAAATTGATTAAATTCACAAAACACTATCGCGTACATATTTTTTTTCATCACTTTATCATCCACAAAAAAGAATGAGGATGCCATAAAAGAATAATAAAAAATTCCAAGAAGGAAATAACTTACACACCGTGTCACTAAACACCAAATAAAATGACAATGATTAATATTTTAGCTTTTCTTTAGACCTCACGTGCATTTTTTTACTATCAAATATTTGAATATAATGTAAAAAGGTATGTAATGGCTTTTAAAATTACAATAAGAAACGATTTCTCCATATGTTAAATTTTTTATAGTTACAAACATATTAAATAACAGCCCACTAAGTCACATATTTAGTTTATCGTGGGGTTTGAAGACGCAAGGTACATTACCGAGAAGTATAAAAGTAAGTATATTAAATTCATAATTACTTAATTAAAATGCTTCAAAGGTTTTATTTCCATTTTTAGTGACAGTTTACTGAAAATCTGTTGGTGCTATAAAAAAAGTTAAATTCACTGAGGTCTTAAAATGTTAACATTAGATGCAACAATAAAACATGTTTTTTTTTTTGGAAATTTCATTGCATTTCTTTTCAGTGAATGATAAGCATTTATTTATATGAAGTAGTGAAAAAACAATTTATTTATCACATAAACTAAATAGTAAAAAGCATTTTTCGATTTCATTTTAATAATTTCTAGTATTTGAAGTAAATATGTCATCTATTTATCAAACTTGCAATGTTTATATGTAATTGCAATATCGATATCAAAGGGTCATGTACACGAATGAGTGTCATCGCCTTATTTGCATTATCACCTTTCTTATCTGAATCTCCTAAGCACTAGCAGTGTCTCTCTTCTTCGTTTAATAAATAAATATATAGATAATCATAATTTTTAACAGAGAGTACTTGGTGGAATTCTATTTTAAATAAAATACTTAGTGACTTTCCAAATGTGAATTTTTATTGGTTCCATCCTTTCACGTTGGTATTATCAATAATTTTTTTTCATTTGTAGCAAAATATTCTCCATATTTTATACAATGCTTCAAGCCGAACTGAAAGTCTTTTGTGAAAGTCAGACTAACTCCTTATTCTGCATTTATGATGATCACCGGTCCATCTTTGTTCACAGGCAGTGAGGCACCATGGCACCAATGTTAGGCGCAGAGAACTTGCTCATCGCAGAGGCCTCCATCGACAACCGCAAGTTCTACAACAAGGAATCCGACCTCCAGAAACCCAAAACAGTTTCAAAAGACAAAGAACCAGTCAAAGCGTACAAGTAAATAAACTAAGCCATATATTATATAAAAACAACAAAATAAATCAAATTTTCTACTAATAAATAAAAATGCTATTTTTTACAGGTGGGAAGTAGTATGGAGGAACGTCCTCGTGTTTATTTACCTCCACCTGGGAATGCTCTACGGATTCTACCTCATGTTTGCATCAGCTAAACTATTGACGTCGATATTTAGTAAGATATTTTCTAATCATCGTCGAAAATCTAAGCCCATTAAACCAAATTGCAAACTCTCCAAAGCGTGAATTTATGCCACAGGTTAAAAGCAACCCTAATTGACTGGAATTCTATTTGCTGGATTTGTTGCTTATTTACTTAAGGTATTTTACTATTATGAAGAAAAATCTGTTTTTATTCGGTAGCATACATAAAAACAGCCGTTTATTTATTTACAGCCATAGTGCTGGCACTACTAACGTCCATATCAGTAACAGCCGGCGCTCACAGGCTGTGGACCCATAAATCCTACAAAGCAAAGTGGCCCCTTAAAGTGCTGCTGATCTTTTTCCAGACCGTAGCCTTCCAGAACCACATCTACGAATGGGTCCGGGACCACAGGTAATGTATTTGTATTATATGTGCAGCATTCGCTGCCGTTCTCCGGTTTACCTTACCGACTTTACATATTGCGATCCATGTATTTCAGGGTTCACCACAAGTTCTCAGAGACCGACGCAGACCCCCACAATGCAAAGCGAGGTTTCTTCTTCTCCCACATGGGGTGGCTGATGGTCAAGAAACACAATGACGTTAAGGTCAAAGGAGCCACCATCGACATGAGCGACATCGAGAAGGACCCCATCGTCATGTTCCAGAAAGCGTGAGTAACCTCTTAAAGAATTTCCAAAAATCCTCATTATAATTCATAGTAAAGCTTCCCACAAACCGCTGTATTGAAAATTAAAATCCAGCATTACACAAATTATCTCCATTCTTTATATCCGACGCATGTCACTGAATATTTTATATATTACCTCGCAACTCAGTTTTTGCTACTGTCATGTAAAGGCGACATCTCCATGGGGTGTGTTTATAAATGTATATTGTTTGTTTTCAGGGTGTACCCAGTGGCCATGCCCCTGCTGTGCTTCGTGGTTCCAGCCCTGATTCCCTGGTACTTCTGGAACGAGGGTGGCTGGACCTCCTGGTACGTGGCCAGCATCTTCAGGTTCACCATGTCCGTGAACGGCACGTGGTTCGTGAACAGCGCCGCCCATATTTATGGAAAGCGGCCTTTTGACAAGTATGTACAATGTATTTTTGAATATAAATATAATTGGAGCCTCATTCGTCATGTCTCTTCGTATTTCTCTTTTCAGGGATCAAGGTGGGACCGACCACTTTTTGATTGGAATCGGTTTTGTCGGGGAGTTCTGGCACAACTACCACCATACCTTCCCATGGGACTACAAGGCGTCCGAGCTGGGGAAGTACAGCACCAACATCACAACTGGGGTCATCGACTTCTTCGCCTGGATCGGTGAGTTACAACTCTAGAACCAAATCTTATTTCTTTTCGCAACATCCACCTTGTGTTCTAACCTAACCTTACCTAAAGTTGTGCTGTTGATTTTTTTAAATACACTTCGATTCTAACTTCTTTGTGCAAACTTTGTGTTTAATATGAACTCAATGTATATTTAAATTTATATCTATGTACATGAATGGTTACTGAGCAAGTAATTTTTAGAGAGCTTAGAAAATTAAAAAAAACATCGTATACCTCTCATTTGAGTTGTTGAATGAAGGTGATGTAACTTGCTCACACATATTTTTTTAAATTTTTATTTTCTCTGTAACTTCGAAACTAAGTATAGGAAAATTAACTTTAGTAATTTGTTTCAGGTTGGGCGTATGACCTGAAGACGGTAGCTCCTGAAATGGTCAGAAAACGAGTATTCCGTACAGGGGATGGTACCCACAGGTTCTGCCGCGAGCAACCCGCCCGGGAAGATCACTTCTGGGGCTGGGACGACAAGGACATGACTGAAGAGGACAAGTGCGCTGTCATCCTTTGTCCTGAAAAATCGATTTAATATATTATCATTATTTAAAATAAAATTAGATTTTTTATCTCACAATCGGTATTAATATACCGATCAACACAAATTAAAAATTATAGTTAACCAGCAGTATAATATCATATTTATAATCACTCTCTTACAGTCACTTGGTATAATGGTTTGATAATTTTTATAAATGTATATTCACTTGTCAAACAATCTTCATTGCTTAAATAGCTTATATTGATTACTATTTTAACCTAAACTTTTCAGTGAATTTATTTATAGTTATAGTTAGTTTAACGATGCAATACCACAGATAAAATAACGGTCAATCTTATATCAAAGGCAAACGTGATCAATGATGAAGAATCTGTATGTGAATAGTGTTTAAGAAACCGGGCGCGAATGTCATGAAAAAGTATTCGTGAAAATCAAAACATTAATAAAAAATAGTTATTTCTACCATTCAGTTTATATTTATATGTTTAAATTTTACGTGGCAATGGATTGTTTCTAATGACATGGTATAAAGACATATGTTATAAACCTTTAAAAAATATTTATTATCAACTTGTTCATTAAGAAAGTTGACTATATTTATTGTAAAAGCTTTTCTGTTTATGTGAAATGCACTCCACTAATGTTTATTACATAAACTTGTATATACATTTATAAAATTTTAGTCGATTTTTTATGTTTCATTTTAGAGGAAATTAAAAATGTGTTCATTTTTATTTATAGAGTTTTTATTAATATTTATATTATGCCTAAATCTCTGCACAAGATAAATGATTTATTAAACGTGTTAAAAGTAGTATATGTATTCATAATTGTAACTAGGCATTTTGAAATCAAAGTATTTTCAAAATAATCTCTTACCTCAATACATTATGAGTGTTAAATAAGTTGCATGTTTTTTTTTTATTTTTGAAAAACTAATCGATTATTTATTTTGATAATAATTTCATTATAAAGATACTGAAAATTCTTCACACTGTTTTTCAAATTCAAAAATTACAAATAATTTGTGATGTATTTTTGTAGTTATTTTATAAAATGTTGCTTATCATAAATACTAGATGGCGCTGCTCTTAGTTAAATTATTTGAAACGATTTTTTATCCATTTAAAGATGGAAAAAGGGTTTTTTTTCACTTATTTATAATGTAAATAATGAAATACATGTACGCTACCACCTAAGCAACACATTGCTAGCCCCATAGATCAGGGGATAGCCACACACCTTAATTATTTTGTCTTTACTTGTTGAAAAATAAAAAAACTTGAATTTTAATTCAATTTTAATTCTAAAATATTTATTTTTATCTCGTGTAATTTTATTACACGAGATATACATTGAGATTATAAAATAAAGCATTCTAATAATTGGAAAGAGACTGTTACTGATTTATCAGAATTATTTGCGCTTTGAAAAGATGATTAATTTTTCTTTGTGAAATATAAATTTCCCCGATTAACACTGATTATAGCTTCCTTAAAATGCATGAGAAGAACAATTTAAAATGCGCATAATTCGGACATTTATTTCAAGGTGAAGTAAAAGTAGATCTTTAAAAAAACGACTAATATATATATATAAATGTAAAATTTCAAAAAAAGTTTATTCAAAGTATCGTCCCTCGCTAGTTATATATTTCCGCCATCTTTCTGGCAATACATGAATACCGTGACGATAAAACGACGCGTCCTTGGACCGAAGCCATTCATCCCACCAATTTTCCACTTCTTCGAAATTGGCCATGTGTGGCCCAGTCAAGCCATGCGCCATCAATCGGAACAAGTGATAATCGGAAAAGGACAGGTCAGGTGGTAGCAGATCCCATTTCAGTGTTTTGATGGTGTCCAGGACGATGGAAATGCGATGTCGTGCTGCAATATCGTTCGTTCATGTCTCGTGTCCCGTTCTGGCCATTTTGCATTTATATATAATATAAATGCAAAATGCTGTAAAAGCAAGGTTAAGCTTAAAATTCTCTTTCCTGTTTCTACAAATATCACAATATTTAATTGGTATAAAATGCATACAAGGCAGTCACGTTATTTTAATTATTGTTGAAACAGGTATGGGTATATAAATTTATATTTATAAGAATGGAATATGCACTCTTGCAGGTTTTATTGGATCTCTGTTAAATTTTGTAAACTTTGTGCAAAATTTTAATTGTTTAAGCAAAAAAAAATTTGTATTAAAAAAAAAGTTGTATTAACCTAGCTGAATCGGACTTGATTCCCGGAACAAATGTTTACTCGTTGAATGAATATTTTAACCATTGTCTCCCCCCAAAGTGGTTTGAATATACGTCATTGCAAAATGAGAGGTTGCTAATTTGCAAGGCAAAAATTATTGTAATGTCATGGGTTGATGGACATTGAAGTGCGTTAGAAATTTTGAGCATTTCTTGATAAAACTGTGAAATAACTTTATTTTTGTTATTATCGGATACAAATGTAAAAAGACGTATTATAATAGGCGTGACGACAGTATCAAAGAATCAAAGAAATAATTATTTTAAGGGAAAATACATATTAAAAGGATTTAAAAAACTGATTTAGTTCTATTTAAAAATCTAAGATTAATAAGATTTTCAACAAATTAAAAGGTTAAAATACTGCAATCGGCCATTTTGACTGAAACACCAATCACAGCGCATGACGTCATACCACCGTTAACAACTCTATGGTATTCAAATTGGTCTATGGTTTTCAATGCAAACACAATGACACGCCAGTTGAAATGTTAGTTAATGACGTCAGGCCTCGCGATGACGCGTTTTCGCGCACATTTGAAAAAATATTATAAAAATGGCTTTAAACATCGTTAAACTCTAGTTTTTTACCGAAATAAAGTTTTTTTCGTAAATAGTAAACGTGTACCCCCATTATGGAAGAGAATTTGAAAATCTTTCGTCATGCCTATTATGAGTGTTGTCTAAATAATAATAAAATTGGTGACTCATTTTTACGGCGCACACTAGTATGAATTTTTATATCGCTTTCAAAGAAGTAAAAACGATATTTTTTTGCATATTGTTGATAGATGTCTGAGTTATAAAAAAAATACAAATTTAGACATGTAAGACATCTTTGTGTGAAAGCTTTATACTTTGTTGCGCACCTAATATGTGTGCAATTCATTTTACATGTAGAAACAACAAATATAGAAAATATTACTGTTATCACTTTCGTAGGCTATTGATGTCACTTTTATTACTCTATAGTACTTCATGTAAGATGCTAGATGAATTACAAACAATTTTAGATAATGAAATTTCAGCGAACTTTGGTACTGAGCTAGTGTTTAGTTTTTGGTTAAATCTTTATAAACCTCCTCATATTGAGCTAAGCGGTTATTAATATCTCGTTGAAATTGGAGACTTCGTTTAATATTAAGGTCATTTAATTAAATGAATTGGGAGTCTTTGGCTGCTGACTTTTCCTGTAAACGTAACGGTTTAAGACTTGTCGTCATCTAAGCGTTTCTTCGCATCCATGAACTTTATGGAATTCAGAGTTTTTTGTTCTTTTTTAAATCCCATGTTTCAAAAACCGGGTAAAAATGAAATCGTGTAAATCGGAGGATAGGGGTACAGTCAATTTGAGAAAGAGCGTGCAAAATAAGCCAAAGCAGCTAGACATATTCCAGCCTGAGACTGAAAATGCTGTAAAAAATTAAGGTGTGAGGCTGTCAGGTTATGGGGCTTACAAGATGTGGCTTATGGGGTGGCGTACGTGGATTTCTCTATTTGTGGTGCAGTAAAATAAATTAAATTTCATGATTCTTTATTTTTTTCATTTGGTGAATTTACAAAAGTTCTTATGGCTTAGGTCACGGGTCCCCAACCTTTTAGGACCCAAGAGCACAAATGGCGCCCGCCGGTCGGGCGGCGGGCGCCATTTATTTTTTCAAGGTATTTTTCTGCTCCCGAAAGTAGTTCCAGCTAAAAAAAAAAAAAAAAAAAGAAAACTAGATTTTCTAGAAGCGCTACTAAGTTTTTGGCTTTCACATATAGATGGCGCTAACTACATATTAAACGCAATAATTTTTTTTTATAATATATTATGGATTGGCCAAAAAGTGTAAAATTGGTGGGATGAATGGTTTCGGTCCGACGGTCATTTTATTGTCACGGTATTCGTGTACTGACAGAGACATGGCAAAAATGTGTAGCTAGCGAGGGACGATACTTTGAATAAACTATTTTTATTATTGAATTTTTTTTTAAATTATCCACTTTTCATTGATAAAAAAAAAACCAGAAACTTGTGGCACACCTAGTTGGACATTTAATTAATTTAATTGTCACTTTATTTTGCTATATCGAGAGTTGATTTTTTTACAGAGAATTGAAAAAACTATAAATTATATTTATCTACTTTTTATTATTTAATTAACGTCCATTTTAAGGGTAAAATAAAATCTTAAAGATGTTGAAAAATTGGATTAAATGACGACTTTTCAAAACCAAAGTTTGTTAAAGATATTATTTTTTCTAATTTTTTTAATAATTCTGCGCACATGTTTTATATTTAATTAATTTCAACTGAAAAAAAAACTTTTAAATGTTTAGGACTCTTGGAAAAGGGACATAACGAATCTCCAAATTCCTACACTTCAATCGGAAAAACACATATTTATCATATTAATAGTAAATTTATAAGAAATAAAAATATATTTTATTCGAAAGAAGGAATGTATCAAACTTTTTGCATTTAAATTTTTTCGATTGGTGCAGTGGATTTTTCGCAAAACGGACTAGAAAATGATCAAAAAAACTCGATTATGCAGACTAGGCCCTTATGCTCCAAAAGGTTCGTCGGTGTGATTTTGTTTATTTCATAAACATGTTAAGATGCATAAATATAATGAATATTAAAAGTTTATTTCATAAACATTGGCCCGCTCAGGTAACTAGCCGCCCTAAACCAGACGCTGATTTGTAAATCCAATTAAGATTATTGTCCCATCGACGCTCGGCAAAAATAATTTTATTGCCCGTCGGTACCTGTCCTAAACCGAAAATATTTTCAAAACCCACAAACTCCAATGGCGTTCTAATTTTTCGCCCACTGTTTAATAAATTATTTTTTTTAATTACCAAATTTTTTTTTTTTAAATATTTTTTTTTTTTAACATAATTTTTTTTTTAATTGTGGTCGGAGAGCGGCGGGCCCACGTAAAATCGTCGGCGGGCGCCATGGCGCCCGCGGGCACAGGGTTGGGGACCACCGGCTTAGGTTGTAACATGGCGAGTGGCTAAACCCTAATCCTGCCGACTGTAGATAAATCTTAAATTTTTTAAAAAACTTATATAATGGTGATTAAGTACGTTAGTGACGCATACCGAATACGTCATGTTATATGAAAAAAATAAAATTTCTATTCATTTTTTTTGTGTTTGTATCATCCAATGTGATTATTTTTTTAATTTATGCTATTCATGACATTTGAATCTTATTTTTAAACAACACATATGAATTTCATTATGGTAGCAGTCTTCTAGCAATTTTATCAAAATACTAGAAGGTAAGTCTTTTTTTATTGATTTCAATAAAAGTATATTTTATGCATTTGTTTAAAGTCAAATGTGGATTCGAAAACATATTAAAAGTCATCACTAAAGGCTGCAGGACATCCGTCAAGGCTCAGACTGCTATGGCGTACCGTAAACAAATATAACTAGTATGTGTAATTGATTTAATTTTGTTTTTGAATAGAAATATCAATATATAGTGTTGACGACGGCTACCAGATTTATTCTCTCGAGGAGACGCTGGCAGTCGGTTTACTTCTTTGGCTTCAGCATTTGAATTCGCCAAGGTTCATACGCTAGCAGTGGACTGTATTATCATTCATTTAAAACACTTTATTCGTATAAACTTTTATTCAAGCTTCATTACAAACATTGATTACAATTTAACATTTATCTGATATTAAAACAGGTTACATTTAACACTTTATTTTAACTTTGGACCGATAACCGGGTCGTTTAATTTCACTTCACTTTCGACACAATATACTCCGAACTCGCGGCAGTATTACTTTATGAGATTTGTAAGATCTCTAACCATTGCGGCAGGTATACGAACGCATCGTATCCTGGCAGAATATTCTTGCTCCCGAGCTAGTCACCCCGTGGAGACAATTTGAATACTTTTCAACTTTTTAACGACAGACACGCGATCCTGCATGGTTGTCGGAGTATCCTTGCTCCCGGGCAGCGGTTACCCCTTGGAGTCAAATTCAATACTGCCCCCTTGCGGGAAAAAAACTTAACTATCAAAATTCTTTATTGTGTCATATAGTAATATACATTGTATCCTTAGGGCTATGTTTACAATACTGGTAGTTTTGCCCCTGGTACTGCGCGCAGTTTCAGGGGCTTACATCTTGTGGTCTTAAGTGGTAGCGTACATGTTTATCTTGTGTTTGTGTTTGTAGTAGGGGAAGGGAAAATATGAGTTAAAAACCCTTTTGTAGCATGAGTTGAAATAAATATTAAATATTAAAATTAGGTAACGTAACAACATAACATAACAATATAACAGTAGGGGCGTGGGGGGGGGGGGGATGGGGGTGGCGGACGGGTGGGTAAACTGAGCGATTTTACTGAGCTTATATAATTCAATACATCCTAGTTATTATAAAGGAACAGTAGCTGGCTTACATGACTAACAACACATATTGTATTTTTAGATCTTAGGTATTGCGGGGCTGAACGGTCATTATACCGTTGGAACGTCCGGCCGCCCGGGTGGCGGGCCGTGTTTAAAAACAATAGAACCCAGATCAGGCTTTCCCCTCTACGCTGATGACACAGCCTGTTATACCACCTCGCGCCACCCCACTCTAATCACCAAGCACCTTCAGAAGGGGTTCGACCTCATCAGCTCCTTCTACAAGTCCTGGAGGATCAAAGTCAATCAGGGCAAGACAGAGGCAATCGTGTTCTCACACAATCCCCACCCGCACGGACGCGAACGTCCAGACCCCATATACGCCGACGGTGCCCCGGTCCCGTGGCGCAAAGAGGTGAAATACCTTGGAGTGCACCTGGACAGGAGCCTCAGTTGGCGCCCCCACATTGCCGCCGCGCGGACTAAGGCATACGTAGGCAAGAACGGTCTCTGGCCGCTCCTCTGCACCAAGAGCCCCCTCTCCCTCGAACAGAAATTGAGACTGTACACCTCGATCATCAGACCGTTCATGATGTACGCCGAGGCTGTATGGTCCAACGCGAACCCCAAAGACCTCGACACCATCCAGGCAGCCCAAAATTCATGCCTCCGCCTCATACTAGGTGCCTTTTACACCACGTCCACCACTACCATCTGCACCCAGTCCAAAATCCCGACGATCGCCGCATACACTCTACAAGTCACCGGGCGACTCTTCAAGTCAATCGGAGAGTCCCGCAATCCCCTCCTCAAGGGGATCGGACTCGACACCCCCGACTCCATAACCACCCACTACCGACACAAATTCCCCCACCACATCCTCCTCGGTGATAATTTAACGGTCTCCGACGGCTCCCGGGGTACTTTGTACAAGAAGGAGCGCAAAGTAGCAAAGACCAGAAATGTTGGGATGATTATTGTACCCCATCCCTAGCCCTAAAATACCTAAGATCTAAAAATACAATATGTGTTGTTAGTCATGTAAGCCAGCTACTGTTCCTTTATAATAACTAGGATGTATTGAATTATATAAACTCAGTAAAATCGCTCAGTTCACCCACCCGTCCGCCACCCCCATCCCCCCCCCCCCCCCCCACCCCCCTACTGTTATATTGTTATGTTATGTTGTTAAGTTATCTAATTTTAATATATTTAATATTTATTTCAACTCATGCTACAAAAGGGTTTTTAACACATATTTTCCCTTCCCCTACTACAAACACAAACACAAGATAAACATGTACGCTACCACCTAAGACCACAAGTTGTAAGCCCCTGAAACTGCGCGCAGTACCAGGGGCAAAATTACCCGTATTATAAACATAGCCCTAAGGATCCAATGTACTTACTTTATGATTGAATAAAGAATTTTGAATTAAAAAAAAAAAAAAAAAGATCAGGCTTTCGGCACGTATGTCCGGACTGACTCTGGAAACAATCATAAACCTACCCGAGCGGCGTCATATACATTGCAAATACAAAGGTAACGCAACGGTCCCTTTAGGAGCAATAATCATAAAAATCCCCCGGCCGTGTGGTCCGTGGGAGCGGAGGCCGTGGTCGAGGCGCCGGTCCGGCGGCCGTTTTTAACAAAAAACTATATCTATATTATTTTTATTCTAAATGAATTTAAACTATGATCGCGTTGCCAACATATAGGATAATAATGGATACACAACATCACTCACAACTGCTGAATGATTGTCGAGACTCAGACTGTTGGGGCGTGTCGGGAAAGTATAGAGATTACAAAATATCTTTGAGGACGCAATACATACATCTTGACTTCAATGCCTGATGGCTTATTTTTTAAGAGATAAAAATTTTGTTTTTACACTTATGTAACCAATGGATTGCATTATTCGCCAGGTATTTCGAAAAAATCAAACAGCAACGCCTCCTCTCCGCTTTGTAGACGAAACAGGTAATCAATTTTTGTCAAAATAAACTTTTGTAACTCATTGATTAGCGAGTGGTTTTACGAAAGGCCGTGCATTTGATTTCCCTGAACAATTTAAGCCTTCTAAACGCCGACCCTCAAAGCGAAACCACCTACACGTCACATTTGTGACAATAAAAAAAAATTATATTATTTATTCATCAAATTTACAATAGTTCTTAATGCTTAGGTTATGGTAAGGTGTGTGGCTATCCCCTAATCCTGCGCGCAGGTTGTGGGGCTTGCAGTGTGTGACTTAGGTGGTAGCATACATGGATTTCTTTAATTACATTATTGTGTAAGGCAAGGAAAATAAGTGTAAAAACTCTTTTTTTGCATGAGTTTATGTGTAGTTAATTAATAAATTGCTGCCTCAGCTTTCGGAGGTAACTGCTTGCTTCGCGCTCTCAGGTTTAAAGTCACTCGCCAAGAATGCACCAATTATCGAAATTTAGAGCATACTATAAATTATGGATCATATGCACCGATATCGAAATAACATAGACCAATATAGAAAAAGATTGCGTAAAGCTCTGTAATTATTGAATGGTTCAAATCGATTATGCTGCTGATGACGCCCCTTTGCGGCTCCACCTGTTGCGACCGCCCTCTTTTTCATAGGACTGCACGGCCATGGTTTTCAGCCTTGACTATCCCATTAAATGTGGTAACATAGAGACGAAAAATTTACATAATTCCATATCTATTTAACTCAAAACTTTCTAATAAATGTAACATCATGGTAAACATGTCAAAGCACCAACACGCAAAATTCAAAATCAAGCAAAGGTAGATTTTCCAAATACATACATGAACGACTAGAAATTACTAGATTGAATTCTTCTTTTGGTTGTTTATTGAACGCATTGTTTACCTAAAACATAGTTTTATTTATCATCAAATAATTTGCTCTCGATCGACGATTCGAAAAAATATGT
Source organism: Atopsyche davidsoni (assembly GCA_022113835.1). NCBI lineage: Eukaryota > Metazoa > Arthropoda > Insecta > Trichoptera > Hydrobiosidae > Atopsyche > Atopsyche davidsoni. Next base: position 15,466,358 of record JAILWY010000013.1, read on the forward strand.
TGAAACAACAGTACAAAGTTCAGGGGTAACCGGCTTGGCCAACGTAACAGGTTAATCAAACTGGTCACAAATTAATAAATTCAGAAAAACCACATAGCTATTTTTATTTTACATTCCTTAGAAGAATTATTTTGCTAAACCCATATTAAAAACAACGAGCCTATTGCCAAATAGCTGTGCAAAGTATTGCATAACCTAGTTTATTGCTTTTGGACAAATTGGTACTATTAAAAAAGAAAAACTTGCTTCATACTCTCGCATTCAAATACGCTTGATGAGAAGGTCAACCTTAATTGCATCATAAATTACTTTATTCTTTTCAATTTGACATTACATCTATTAAAACCAATAAAACACACCAGGTATTAAATTCGCTTACTCCAAACATGTCGAATAAAGGACTATGATCGGTGAGAGTAATATAAAAGCCTTTATAAGAGCATGTAAAAGCTGCATAACTATAGTCTATTCCATAACCAAAAGTTCATCAGGGTTATCCACAGTTCAGTCAAATTTCAATTGTACTTTGTAATATATATAATTCACACAGTAAAACCGATTTAAATGCAGTATCCACAAGAATTCAAGATAGGAAATATAACTATCATCTGGAAGACATATCTTTACGCAATAAAATTAATGTGAGAGATCAATCGATAAAATTATAAAGTAAGCTTTCAAACCGATCATGTGAGCGATGTTTTTACGATTTTTCTTTTAATTTAGGTAAAAGAAAAACGATTTAAATGCAGGTTTAGTCAATAGTCGATACACAGTAGACATTTTTTTTAAATGCATGATTTTTTGGATTTTCCTTAGCGGTTTCTCATTTTTACAAATAATTGTAGTTGTAGACTTCTCATTCTCTGAATATGTGTGTTGAGATGCCTCTTGTTCGTCAAATATAAGGTGAAAAGTGTAGAGCTAGCTGTTTGTACGTAGTGCTAAATACATTATTACATAAATTAACTACTAGGTGAATGTAATTAATACCCACACGTTATGAAGAAAACTCAAAAGAAGCTATTAAAGCAAAAATTAATTTACTCCCTTGAATCTTAAAACAGGTTTATATTAAATCTTCAAGACATATCATTATTAGTCTAAAAAGTGAGTAGAAATTTATTAATTACAATATCAGTGTATCTGACTCAAGGTTTTCAAGGCAATTTATCTAAAACCTCAAATTTATATTTAAAATAATTATAATGACATATTTTTATTTTCTCTATCAATAATTTGCAATTTGCTCTATCAACAATATTAAAATATTTTGTTTATATATAGAGTACAACAATTTAGTATTTTTGATAAAAAGTACATGGTGAAATCCCATTATGACATTTTTTTATTTAAATAGGTTTTTTTTTGTATGGAAAATCTCCTAAAGTATTAAAATTAGAAATAAATTAATATTTAATAATATATTGCTTTCTTTTTCAAGACTGCAGTGTTTATGTTTCAGGGATATCTTTTACTTTTGCATATACCATGCTTCTTTGAATTTTACAGCATGTTTTTCATTTATTGGTTTAAGATGTAAGGATCCTTTTTTAATTTTTATATTTAAAGTAATATTTGTAATATTAATATTTATTGCTTTAAAATTAATAGCTTTATTGAAATAAGGAATCTTTGTTACATAAATGGCAAATATTTTTAGTTTTTGTCTCGAAAATTTATCGCCACTTTATTTTTGATAAAAGGTTCAATTATTGGTACAAATCTATACAGACGATTTTAGAATTCACAAAAATTACATCGCAACCTTGCGACCTACCACATACATAATTTATATTTGAAAAATCTAAAGGGCACTTGAAGTAAATTATTTGGTTTTTTTAAAACTAAATTAGTCAGTTGCTGGCAATAAACATGTTTCAATATCTCAAAAAAAAAATTATTTTCCTAAACCTGATATTTTTAATAAGAGTCAATCGTAAAATGTTTACTGATTCCGGTTCTAATAAATGGTCGATGTCATTAGTTATTTTCAGAAAAGTATGAGAAGAGATAAATCGATCCACTTAAAATCCACACAAAATTTTATACTAAATTCAGCATTTATTGGATAAATTTTGATATTTTCTGAGAGTTTTCTTTAATCGTTTTCAATGTGTGAAAAAATGTGCTTAATCACATAAATATATATATATTATATATTATATATATTAAAAACAAATGACGCTGGTAGCGCTTATCGTCATACTCGATTTGAATAAAACCGGGTCTGTAACATTTAAAGGCCAGCGAGTATATAAAAACTTATAGTATAAATAATAAAGATTTAAAGGAATTGTGGGTATATTATCAATATATTTAATAAGAGTAGTCAATAAGAAGAATCTGAAAGAAATATTTTATATCTAAACGGAGGTAAAAAGAATAACGCAAATCATAGAGGCAGCGAAAATTCGCAGGCTTCGGTTTTTTTATAAACTTAACTTTTTTAACTTAACTTTTTTACCATCTTGATCCAGAGATTGATCCAGAGATTGATCCAGTACTGGGACCGAAACGTCACAATTTTAATGAATAATTGCGGCATAACAACTAAAAACGTAGCATTTATATTGACAAAAGTGTCCAAGAATTGTTAAGACATTCAAAAAACGCATTGGCGTGGTAAATGAATGAAAATATAGTTGTAGAAATTCGTTATTCTTGATGAAGAAGTTTCTACAACTTTACTTTCTTTCAAAACTTTGCTCGTCACACATACTAGTTATTTACAATTTAAAATATTCATTAATTCATTTGATGCTTATAAACAAATTTCTGGTATATTTAAGCTAATGAGAGCTCGTCGGTGACACAGCATATATATATTTTTTTAATTTATTTAATTTGAATTATCAATCGATTGTGGGGTTATGATAACGGAGTATTTTCAAATATGAAATAATTTACATTCAAATAAAATCGAGCCGATGAAAACAATGCTTTTTACAATTATGACTCTTCTTTGAAGCTTCCCGTGTATTTTTTGCGAAAATTATCCAAATGAAATAATTTACAAAAAAATAATAATATTTGAATACTCTTTGTCATATGAACAATATTTTTAAACGTATCATCGTAAGATTGTTCGTTCGTCCACTTAAAGTTAATAATATAATACGTACGATAAATTATGTTTGCTAGACATATGTATCAGAAAAATGACACGATGGCACAAAAAATTATATTTAAATTATTTAGATATTCAATTTAAAAAAATATATATAAGACCAGGGATACATGGCCCAGAGACCTCCGCTGATATTGTATGGCACGTCAGCTAAATTGATTTTCGGTGTTATGATAATCAATTTATATGTAAATAAAAATTTTATACCCGCGAAAGACTGATATTTTTTTGTAGTACTCCTAATTAAAGCAAAAAATATTAGCTGCGAAATTACTAAGAAATTACGACAGTTATAATTCTAAACGACTGACAGCGAGAACGCTCGCAAATGAAAGTGTCATTATCTCCTAGTCATTTAGCTTTTCCAAGTCTTCTGGATCATGAGAAATTGAGTCCATGTGTAGTTATTTCGATATCTCGAAGTTTAAGAAATAGCTACCGAAGAAAACTTTTACCGCACACGACCACATTTCATAAAATCAAACACAATAAGCTGAATTAATTTACAGTAACTTTTGTTTTTTTATCCTAATTTAATTTTGTTGTAAAATTCTGACTTCATTAATATTTATTTATGTTATAAAACTTTCACGCCGAAAACCTCTGCATCGTGGATTTGTTACTTAAGGTTCAAAAGACATGTCTGAAATGGAGATCTCTAACCGTATTTGTGACATCGTGAAATCCAATTTATGATAATAATGAAATGACTCTTTACAAAATCTATTAATAGCTCTCTCTTCAGAAACTCGTGTAAAACACGGCAACAGAATGTCACTATTGTAGAGTTCTATTCATATCAAAAATGACACTTTGAATAGAAATCATTTTTACATTTCGAGCAATATGAATGCCACTGTCCGTTGGATTCTAGAGACGCTCAAACCAGGGATACTCAACCTGCGGTCCGCGTGACAAACACTTCCAAAATGCAATATGCAAAAAGTATATAGAAATAAGCTAACCGATTCAAACCTTGATGACGTATTGAGAGTAGCATGCAACAATTATAAACCTTAATTGTCTGAGATAGTAATGAGTTTGTCTCGATATCAAAAATTCTATGTAAATTACCTAAAAAACGGTCATCATCCAAAAATGTAAAATAACAAACGTGTGTGTGTGGCCCAAAAGAAAAAAAGATTGAGTATCGCTAACAACAACGTGTAAGTCTGACAACATCGGATGCGTCAAAAATCATACAAAAAACAACGTTGTCAAATTTACGAGGACACCATAACTTAATTGATATCAAAAATCAATTTCTCTGTGTTTTTTTTCTAGTTTAAATTTATTTTGAAACTTTTTTGTATATTACTCGTATAATACGTATCAATGTAATAATGTTTAGAAAATGACATGATTAGCTATAATATATTTGTTTTCGATCGATGTTAACAGTGTTAAAGCCAAAAATGATTTTCAAACACTGTGGGAAAAAAAAGACGACATCCCTCCTCGACATATCATTAGAGAATTATACTATCTTTATATATAAATATATGTAAAACATTAAACGTCGTTCTTCTCAATAAACTAACAAACTAAACATTTGATGTAAAAATATTAAAATGCTAACAAGGGATGCAGAATTTTATTTTCATAAAACCACCCTTATGAAAACGTATGGTTTTTTTACGATGTTCAAAAACAATGTGATATACTCAAATTACTTTCATGAGTGCAAGATGCATTTTTTATTAAATGTGATATGTTAAGAGAGTTCATAGTAACTTCGAAATATTTTAAAATTTTCCCAACGCGTTGGTATGAATTTGATTACGTAATTTCATGCTGCTTTGAGGTAGTCCAAGGTCCAGCTGTCACTATATATATTTTTTTATAAATAGTAAATTTATTTTAGTATATATATATAAATATGTGTGTGTGTGTGTGTATATTATATAATATATAAACACATATAATAAATATAAATTGGTAGCGCGAATGACGTTGGCAGCGCTCGTCGTCATACTCGATCATAATTAAACCGGGTTGGCGATAGTCAAAAGCCAGCAAGATTTTGAGGAATTGTGAATATTTGTTAGATACATTAAATGGTTATTTATTGGCAATTAAATCGCATATGTTTAATAAATATTGTTTTAAAAAAAACTGGAGTCAGATCCAAAGAAATCGTTATTTTCCGAGGATGTATCCGATGACCATGCCAAAGGTTAGAATCAAAACAAATCAACGCGGCAGATTTATTTGCAATAATTAAATACATCCCACCGATATGTAAACATGATTATAATTAAAAACATTATTTCAATTATGTATGATATGAATAGAAAAGTCCATTATATTAACACTGTGAAGAACCCTGACCATAATTGCGGATATTGACGAAGACTTACAAAGATTTGGCTTTTGTCTGCGGAGACGCTCCATAGTCCAATGCGTAATTGATCGTTTTAAAACGTCATTCATGGATGCCACCAGAGGCCCTGTGAGAACTATTTATTTTATTACTCATATATGTTTTTAATATTTTCACTTCATTCAGAGCCGATTTATAGACATTTTATACAACAGCACTACAGGCATAAAGGATTGAAAATGTTAAATGAAGGTAACCTACCTTCATCACTAAACTATAAATTACATAAATCTACCGTGTACGTGAGGTTTAACGTATTTCTTTTCCTCAACCCACGTGTTTTTTTTTCTCGGTATTTCAAAATATAGCGTCACATTATGATATATTGGTATCTATTCACATGGCTATTTAAAACTTATGAAATCACCTGCCCGCTGTCGTAAGAGCCCTTTGAGAGCACGAACCGCAATCAATTATATAGTGATGGGCACTATTGAGTAATTATTCCATTGAGCTTTAATGTCGACAATAATCGAACATTTGTTGAAATCGACACATTGATATAATGAGTGATTGATAAAGGAAAAATATATATATAACAAAAAAGTCAAGTCATTATTAATCATTTTAATTTTGGCACATTTTGGTTTAAAAGTTTGCATAAGTACATATTTGTGTAAATACTCATTAAATTGTATATATAAAAAATATTAAGAAATAATGGGTTGGGAATGGATTGCAAACCAAGGTATATTAAAAATACGTGTATGGGCTTGTTCTTCTTTTTTTTATCTTTTGTTATTATTCATTTCTCAATATTTTTGACAGAGAGTCCTTAGTGTAATTCCATTTTTATACTTCAAATAAATTGTTTTTTTTTTTTAATAATGATAATGCCAACGTAAAAGGCTGGCAAAACCGGTCACCGATAAGAAAATAACATGTTGAAAAATCACTGTAGTATTTTTATTCATGCTTTTATCATTCAAATACACGTGATTTTGTATTACGTAGCCGTCTTTTTCTACTTATCTAGTTCATTCCAATTCATCATCCATTCATGAATTTTGAGACATCGTATATAACTCTTAATGTACCACCAAGCCCTAATTATTGAGAAATTTGTCCTAATAAATTGTTGAAGCGTTAAAAAAACAGCCAACTACGTGACAAGTGGCATGCATACTCTTATAATAATTATAAGCAGTAAGTGACACTAACTGTGGCGTAAACGTCCAAGTTATAAAATTAATCTCTTAGAGTGACAAAAAACTGTGTACTTGTTACAACTTGTAGTTTATTGAAAACTGAGATAACTTGCAGCTAAGGCGAAAAATACGACAAGCTGGTTTAATTTTCACATATGTTAAGGTTATTGGTTAGTATAGGAGATTAACTAATCGTGGAAGGCAGGCAAATGATTGGTAAGAATACAACAGAAGCACATCCGGTTATTTTTCGTAACAATATATTTTTTTCGCGCACCCCATCCCGGCCTAGAGGGTAAAACAAGCACCCGCATTTTTTTTAACACATTTATGTGAACGAATAAGAATATTACTGGTAAATATAATTATTTAAATTTAAACCAGTGTTAAAAGACAATTGACTTTATTGAATATATTGACAATATTGGATAGGATGGATGACAATAATTGACAATATTAGATAGAATTAATTAAGATAGTTGAGTTTACAGTTTAACTACAATATTTGCACCGTTAAACTTTGTCCCAATTTAACTCATCAGCACGCCTGAAACATTCAGGTAGCTGATAAACAATGATGATTTCATAAATACTAGAGCATCCCAGTATAATTGTGAAGAGTCGTGGGTTCGAATCCAAAAAAAATGTTTTTCCTCGTCATTTCATGATTGAATCGATTTCGTACATTTACATTTACTTAAAAACATATTTTATATTCAAATTCCACTGTAGAAAAGCAATTTTTAGCGATCAATAGCGAAAACGTACATATTTCTTTTTATTTTTGAGCTTTTATCCAGATTGTTAATGTTTATTAAATAGTGCTGTAATAAACGGAAATTTACTGTATTTATTGATAATAAATTTAAATTATACATTATGTAATAAAAATACGAAATAATTTAGTAAATATTAATTTAGGAAAAAACATGCTAATTAAACTTTGTAACTAATATAAAAAAAGAACTGAGGGTTAAAAATCTGTGTCGCGATCTCAAAAAAACACTCAAAAACTACTACATATGTTTTTCAAATATATTGAGTTTGTGATAATGAGTTTTTTATGCTCGTGTATAATCTAAGTATCAAGTTTTCAGAATGACGTGTTGATTTTGTGTATTGCAAATAATACATGAAGTTTTCCTATTGACTCGACTTGTGCGGAGTAGTGATGGGCATTATTGGCTATACTCAAATTACAAACGAACATAAACGAGCGATTATTTATACAGTAACAAAGTTAATTAATCAATTGTAATTAAGTAAGTGGTAAATATTCGTGAATTGTACTTTACTTAGCCTTTTTTAAGCATGGATTCGGAATGGATTAATCATATTGACGTCGGATAGTTTTTTCAAATCAAACATAATTTATCATGTACTCATAATTCGTGTTCAATAATTGTTGAAAACGAAATTTGTTTTATCTACTTGATATATTTTAAATTAATTGCTTTATTCGTCTACTAATTACTTGTTCGTTAGTTGGTCGACTATTTCAAAATTATTATTTACCATCATAAACTTGCATCGTTTCGGTTGAGTAAATATCAAAAGCAAACAGAATAATTTATTGAATAAATATTATGTATGTTTATCAGAATTCATTAAGTATTACAGGGAAATTTTCAAAATTGTTACAACCACTTAGTGTATATACTCGTATCAACAAAGGATTTATCCTCATTGATGCATTCAAGAAAATCGTATTGACTGCTGTAAAATTAGCACGTTACTTTTTTATGTTTAAAGTATAAAATTCATTTTCAATTTGGATAAAAAGCATATTTATAAATTTAAAAAAATTAAATGTTTGACAAAACATATTGGACAACTAATTAATATATAAAATTTGATGTTATAAATTACTCAAAACTATGCAAAGTATATTTGTGTAAAAAAGTATTAATTAAGTAAGTTCAAAAATACTTTTAATCCTTAAACTGCATTCGCCTCTTTGTGGTGTAATATTTACCACTAAAATAAATTTGGTTTATTTATCATGCAAGTCATAAAAAAGTTATGTAAATAATCAATTTCAATTATTGGTGCGTAAATATTCAATAAATTTATAATATAATGATGAATCATTATTTCAGCATAAGTATACAAAAACAACACTAAGTAAACTTATAACTTTTTATCAAAACAAAATTATTACCATCATTCTTTGAAGTGTCGTTGAGTATGTTGAGATATTATTTGTATGTCAACACATAAATTAATCCTTTACATATAGAAAGTCGTTGTATTTGTAAACTCTTCGAATGATTGTATACAAATATATTATATGTATATAATATTATACGTAATATAAAAACTGTTCATCCGCTGGAAAACAGGTTTGAAACTATTTTATTTCTTTTAAATTAAGAGATATCATTATAGAGATGAACGAATTGGAAATTCCCATGATTGAAAACAAGTCAGCACGTTATATATTGAATCAAGCGTCAATCACACTACCTATCGCTTGAGTAGTTAGATTTTCTTTGTTCTAGGGTGATGGGATATTTTATGTTTTCAACCTAAGTTTTGGTCTGCGTACTGAGGCTATCTTCAGGATCTTATATGATAATGTCAAGTCCTGCTTGTTTTTGATAAGTCGGTGACTTTTTGAATTTCCCGCATTATTTTTTGCGTAAAAAACCATCACCGAAATCAAAGCAAAGCTTCATAAATACTATGGGGACTCTGCACCATCAATTTCAATGGTTAAGAAGAGGTTTACTGAGTTCCTTTGTGGTCGTACCAGCACAATTAACGCCAAACGTCCAGGTCGCCCAAAAGAGGTCGTCACGCCAGAAATCGTCGATAAAATTCATGAAATGATATTGGATAAAGATGCGTGAAGTAGCTGAGGCTATGGGCATCTCAACTAAGGGGATACATAACATTTTACATGAAAAATGGACATGAAAAAGCTATCCGCACGATGGCTGCCGTGATTGCTCACACTCGGCCATAAGCGTAATCGTGTGACCATCTCAAAGGAGTGTTGGCGATGTTCAGTTGCAATCTGAACGAGTTTTTGGGCCGTTTGAAACATGGATCCATCACATCACACCAGAGACCAAGGAACAATCAAAACAGTGGGATTCTTTGGGTGAACGTGCACCAAAGAAGGCCAAGGTGGGCTTTTCGGCCAACAAGGTCATGGCTACAGTTTTTTGTATCATTCCCATCGACTACCTTCAAAAGGGTAAAACGATCACCGGCAAATATTATTTAGAGCTTTTGAACAGATTCGATATTGATTTGAAGCAGAAACGACCGCATTTGGCCAAGAAAAAAGTACACAGCTACCCCATCCCGCATATTCACCAGATTTAGCCCCCTGCAACTATTTTATTATAATTAGATATATATAATTAGAAAAACTGTGGACTAAATGTATCGAGCTAAAAGGAGACTATGTTGAGAAACAAAACGCATATTTGCCAAAAAAAAATATCTTTTATTCAAAAAGTCACTGACTTATCAAACCCACGTATATACTGTAGTTACAATTTGGGTATTTTTATAAATAAAATTTATAATTTGCAATAGGTTGTTGTCCTAAACAGGTTGAAAGCGATGTTTGCAAACAGGCACCACAGCTGGGGAGAGACCATCGCTGAGCCGCCGCCATCTTGGAGGCTCGAGTGGTCCACCCCCCCCCTCCCCTCCCCCTTCCACCCCCTCCCCCAGCGCTGTGGCAACTGGCTGCTTATATAAAATAACGTTATTTGCATGTGCTTGAAGACACAAGCATTATGAACTTCACAATTAAACACTACAGCGTTGCCGCAGTGCAAAATCAACACATCATTTTTTTAAGACTATTATTAAATACTTTCAAAATCCGCCGATTTTACCCGCACTGGTTTATTTTATAAACAATATAAATGTTGAAATAAGGAGAAAAATCTTGGAACATTTTTTTCCCGACACGGAAGGGATTCGAACCTCTGCGGCTATCGCTGCCCGGTATGGCGAAGAGTCCCATCCGTAAAGTAAAAAAAAATTTCAAGGATGTTTTCTGTCGTTTCATATTTGAATTGATTGATTACCTAAACAATGTAAATACTCTACTAGTCAAATTTAAAAAGTCAACAACTTCCGTTGTTAAAAATAATATAATTTTAAATCGATATCTGGAATTTTTTTAAACTTTTGCTTTAAACGAACATCGCTACAAATTTTTTACTGTTGAAAAATACTTGGTCTCGTCTGAAAATAACTTAAAGATAAATAAATCATGTCTTTTTTTTTAAAATCATCGTGTTTACACATTTGTGTTTCTTTCTTGGTTACAAAGAATCGTTAATATTGATTCAGTATAGATTTATTTCATGGACATAGAATATAAGATTTATTTTTTAAAAACAGTTTCTGATATTCCACTGTATTTATTTATACTTATGGGATAGAAGCATTAACGCTAGAATCATTTGGTCTCGTTGTTGAATTATGATATGTTTGAAACTATGGTTTTAGGGTTCCAAGCCCCTGTGACAATTTTTTCGTTATTTCAGAATTACCTCTTTTTTTAAGTATATACTAGATATGAATACACCAATGCTAACTCCGTGGTACTTGAGCAAAGTTTCAAGGGTGTGATTTTTTTTATTATAAACTCAGAACACGTGACCTGATTTCACACATTTTTTTATTCATGATCGTTTATAAAGACTCCGGCTGGATTTCATGAACTGTGATATTTGACCTCATGTCGTCCTGGAAATACCTCCATCCGTGACGTACTGTGTGTCTAAAAGAATGTGTGAATAAAACGGAATTCAGAGACCTTCAATACGCAGAGGTCATCTATGTAGGTAACCTCAGCGTAAACATATCATGACCTTTTTTTATTTTCAAAAACCTAAAGTACTCTTTTCAACATTCCAAGCACCTCTTGCTCGCACGTTTCCTCTGAAAATTCCATGCGGATACATAACTCCTAGTTTCTAGCTCATGGACGCCAAAGAGAAGAAGAACGGAAAGGCTTTTCGTTATTGTTTCACATTCCCGGAATTACCCCTAGTGGACTCTTAACATGACGAGCTGTTGAATCAATAAGGACACAATAAGTTTATGGCAAATTCGTTATCGTATCGTTATCGGTTCCGTATGGTATCGTTGGTTGAAGGTTTTTTAAAAATAATCTACGGACCCGATACTCCTAATCATTAATAAGAGTATGCTGATATATCATTCTAATCTAACTATCCTGAAAATTTATTGCCTTCAAAAAATTTACTAAAGATTTTAATAAGTCCATCGCATCTGGTTTTCATCATTACAATAGTGACAACAATAAAATAGTCTCCAAATGAAACTAACGAACGCCTATGTTATGAACTAATAGTACTTTTCTTTTAATCAGCATTACTTACTTACACTTCTTTGGAATCCTGTAAGAGCATATAATTGTGGCGAACCTCAATAGACTTTTAGTCTTAAGGGATTCAGATTGTGGGAGGGTTCCACATCATAACTTACTTTCCAACTGCTACTTATTAAAGCAAAACCGTTGTTTTTCGTTAACCTATCTTTGATTAGAAAATTATACTTTATATATTTTATGAACTATTAGAGATAAAAAAGTAAGTTGATTGACTAATTTGTTATAGATAATCGACTCACTTGTAAAACGACGAGATAAATCCTCGATTTTCACTTACGTTATACATGTAGGATTTGAACCCACACACTATCTTATTGTATCCAATTTAGTAACAATGACTGCATCCGTGTGAGAATTTTATTCATTACTAGCGGATACCCGGCGCGTTCTACTGCGCTAAATAAAGAAATAGAATACTTTGTTTTAGGAAATTTTGTTTATTTATTAACTTTTTATCTTAATGCTAGCGAATATATTGAGTTTTTTCGGTAGGTGTGTAAACATAAAGTCTTTTCGGCGTTCCAACTCTAAACGCAACATAACAGGAATTTTGCGAAAAACAGGAATATTATATGTTCAAATCAGCAATACTTAGCGATTGGTCGTGAGCCTTGTTGATAGTTATCACAACAGCACAATTTAGGTGGATCTAAGTTGCGAATGTGCATCGGTGAACCAACTTTTAAAGTTAATATATGTGGTGGCATTCCAGATGGTTCCAAAGAGTTAAAAAAAACTCTTTTGGATAGTTGACAGCTTGTTCCTCATTTATAACTGTGTCAATCGATTTGTACTTGATATCAGTTATATATCACAGTTATATAATAGTTGGATATCGTTCGTGAATACTGAAACCAAGAATTCGCCAGACAGCTTCATTACTGCTGATGTAACGACCCATCTGAAATTGAGTGATTTCATAGTTTCGATTTGAAAGCTCAAACACTGCCATATCACTGCCTTTGTTAACATATTTGCATATGTCCTTGCATATGAATTTCACGGAGTTGCAGTATTCCACATTGATATATGATTGAAATGTTTTTTACAGTATTGGACTGTATGGAACAATCCATGTGTTATCAATGTCAATATCGACGTTTCTTAATTTAATGGTGGTGGTGTATCCTCCATCTTCTGGCTTTCGTAGACCAGTTTGAGTTTCATCGATCAAATCGCGTGGATATCTTTTCGTGCATTTGCCGTCTTTTATGCAAGGCGAATTCATATGCAACGCTCCGCATGGGCCGTGAGTGTTCATGTTCTTACAAACAACGTCAAAAAGTATCAGATCTTCCACGTTGATTCGGTAGTTCAGCAGATATAAGATCGATGTCGATTTGAGTTGGAATAATTTTTTCAATAGATGAAACTTGTAATACGAATATTTTGGTATAATAATTTTTTTCCCATATATAAACAGACAAACTCATTATGATAAAACACGTTGTGAATGACAGATAGTGATTTAGTTTTGAAAGTCCGTACGATCTGTCCGCGCGATCTTCACAATGTTCTTTTTTCAAATTTTTTGCGAGGAACGATGTCCACTTTACAGATGTTGAAAATTTTTGTATGGAAAATATCGAAAATCGACCTAATTCTGTTCCGTAAGTTCGGCAGCCTGTAACGGCAATATTTCATACTTCATACAAATATTTACAAACATCAATATCAGTATTTTTCGATTGGCAGCCATGCAGGCTCCCAGCTTCAAGACATTTTCGCGTATATGCATTACGCGAAAATGTCAGTTCCTTTTATGAATTGGAAATTTTTGTATGGGATTTTTCTTAATTGAATAAACCAAATTTGATAATCAATTTTTATAGTTTTAGTGGTCTAAATTACTCTCGGTATTTTTGCCTATCAAATGAAACCGGTGTGGGGCTCATCGGTTGTAAGGTTTCAAAGCCTATAGCGGACAAACAAACATTTTTAGTGTTTTAGATAGATATGTAAATATCGAATCAATGCACTTTGATAAAAAAACTTATATCTTCGACTATTTTTTCAAAAGTAAATCTTTTTGTTTGACGTATGAATCGCTTATCTGAAACTTATTGTATACACTTACATCTTATTGGGTTTTTAAAATGACGATGTTTTAGCGTTTTAGATCAAATTGCTTTTCAGATTCCTTTTTTTTCATGTATACCAATGGGAGACACTGAATAACCGGTTGACTTCTGCGTCATCTGCTGTGTCATAAAAATTTAAATTTCAAGATTCTTTATTTGATACTAATTTAAAATACAGTTTCTCATAGAGCTATGTTTTATAATACGGTAGGTTTTGCCCCATGTCCTGCGCGCAGTTTCTGGGGCTTACAATATGTTGCTCCAGGTGGTAGTGTACATGAGTTTCTTGTCTGAGTGACTTTGTTTTGTGTGTAAGGGAAAATATGTGTTAAAAACCCTTGTGTAGCATGAGTTGATATAAATTATATAAATATTTATTAAAACTAGATAACACAACAAGAAATGGGGGTAGGTTAGGTGAGGTGGTAAGCTTAGTGATTTTACTGAGTTTATATAATGCAAGACATCCTAGTTATTGCAAAGGAACAGTAGCTGACTTATTTGACTAGCATCACTAGCATGTATTTTGAATTTAAATATGGGCGTTTATATACTTTCTAAGTCAAAAAGTTTTTATAAAATATACATATTTTATTTTTTATTATAAACAATATATTTTTAACATGTTCTCTGTTTAAAACCAAAATACAATATAAGGCAATATTTAATTTTAAAAAATAACAAATGACATTTACGAAGAACACTTCATATATAATCTCTTTTTTTAATTCAGATTCATTCTTTATTTTATACTAGCGGATACCCGGCGCGTTCTACTGCGCTAAATAAAGAAAAAGAATACTTTTTTTATTTGTTCGAAAAAAAAAAAAAGGAAATTTTGTTTATTTATTAACTTTTTATCTTAATGCTAGCGGATATATCGAGTTTTTTCGGTAGGTGTGTAAACATAAAGTCTTTTTGGTGTTCCGACTCTAAACGCAACATAACAGGAATTTTGCGAAAAACAGGAATTTTCTATGTTCAAACCAGCAGTACTTAGCGATTGGCCGTACCCACTGGAAACTGTAATCGCTTGAAATCGAAGAGCATATCGTTTGAAATCATGGGAATTCGTGGTATCAGAACATCTTCTCCTTTACATTTTCCGCTGATGATTGTGGCTTCAATTAAATTTGGCGATAGTTTTTTGACAGCAAGTCTTGTTCCGTTGCACAATTTTGGTGGATCTAAGTTGAGAATGAGCATCAATGGTGAACCAACTTTTAAGGTTAAGATGTGTGGTGACATTCCCGATAGTTCCAAAGAGTTAAGAAACTCTATTGGATAGTTGACAGCTTGTTCCTCATCTATAACTGTGTCAATTGAAGTGTACTTGACAATTTCACCGGGTAACTTCAATTGAATTTGAAAGTTAATTTTGTTGACATCATCATTCTTCGGAGCCAAAATTGCTCGTTCGCAAAGCCAATTATGATTTTTGTAATTGTTTGTAATATCAGGAAAAACTTTCTGCACAACATTTTGAATTGATGATTGCATTTGACAAAAGTTTGGCGGAAAAGATATTTCACGTGTAGTCGGATCAATCGGAAGTTTTCCATCGCCCATATCCAAAAGCTGTTTGGCGAATATCTGCGCAGCAGCATCTTGAAGTAAATGCACACGCATATTTGTCGACAATGTGAATTTCTCTACATGTCTCCAAAGATATGATGCTTTCAAACATGCATTTAGTTCATCGGCTGGTGTTGATCTTGGAATCACTGGCAAAGTTTGTCGAAAATCACCAGCAAGAAGCAATAGAGCTCCACCCATTGGTCGGTTATTTTCTCTGAAATCTTTGAGAGTACGGTCAAGTGCTTGAAGCGATTTCTTGTTCGCCATAGTGCATTCATCCCATACAATAAGTGAGCTTGTTTTTAAAACTGCAGCCATGCCAGAATTTTTACCGATGTTACATGTTGGTGTTTGGGTATGGTTTACATTTAATGGAAGCTTAAGAGCTGAATGCGCTGTACGCCCACCATCGAGTAACGTTGACGCGATTCCAGACGATGCTACAGCTAGTGCAATTTCATTTTTCGATCGAATTTCAGTGAGTATCAAATTGAGCATGAATGTTTTTCCAGTGCCTCCAGGTGCGTCAAGGAAAATAATTCCACCGCTTTTGTTGGCTACGTGTTGCATAACTTTTTCATTTTTATATATAAAAACAAAAAATAACATTCAAAAAAATTAAAAAACAGACAAACCTGTATTGCTAACAATTTTTGTTGCTCCGAAAGAAGTCACTATAAAGCTCGAATTGTATTTCCGATTGTTTTCCAAAAAATGCTTAGACAACGCTGTGTTGTAAGAAACATAACTTTTGAGCGGTTCTGGTGGGTCAACCAGCGGTGACAACTTGACTTTTCCGTTTAAACAACACATACCGGGTGATTCCTTTTGAAATTTCAGTGCGTGGCAATACAAACAAATAGAGCTCATCGGCCTAATTACGACATTCGGGTGATTACTGTAGTCGCAGTCTTTGCCACAATTGAATGCCGCCAACTGAAAATCGTTTTTTTGTATCGATTGAGCCGCTCGTATCTTATTACCTTTGAGCCTGTTTTCATATTGTTGGGGAGTTTCAGCAGCTCTTGCTGTAGTAGCTCTGATTCGAACTCGTTCTAGACGTGCTTCATGTTGTTCTGGTGTTTCTACAGCCTTGACTGCCGCACTCTGAACCTAATTGACTCTGTACGCACTTTTCGTTTTCCGGCAGTTTCGGCTGCTCTTTCGGCTCTTTTTCGTTTCGCATCTGCTGTATTTTTTCCAATTGCAGACCTTTTCGGTGGCATTTTTTGATATATATATTTTTTTGATAACCACAAATGATAAAACTCCCTGTTGTGAATGACAGATAGTGATTTTGTTTTGAAAGTCCGTACTATGCGCGATTCTTTTTTCAAAATAATTTGCGAGGAACGATGTCCACTTTACCGATGTTGAAAATTTTTGTATGGAAAATATCGAAAATCGACCTAATTCTGTTCCGTAAGTTCGGCAGCCTGTAATGGCAATATCAGTATTTCTCTATTGGCAACCATGCAGGCGCCGCTTCAAGACCGCCGTATGCGATACGCGAAAATGGCAGTTCCTTTTATGAATTGGAAACTTTTGTATGGGATTTTTCTTAATTGAATAAACCAAATTTGATAATCAATTTTTATAATTTTAGTGGTCTAGATTACTCTCGGTATTTTTGGCTTTCAAATAAACACGGTGTGGGGCTCGTCGGTCGTACGGTTTCAAAGCCTATAGCGGACTAACAAACATTTTTAGTGTTTTATATATATTTTATATTAATTCGATACCGAGCTCGTCGATTTTATTAAAATATTAAAGAAGCAATAAACTATAAATTTAAAAATGGTATTGAAGGTCAAAGACAAATTTTAGCAATTCCGGGTATTTTTATTTTACTGTTTAAGAAAATTAGAAAATGACCCAAGCCACTGCTAATTTTGGGCGAAAATACATTTTAGTTACACTATACCAAAACAGTCTGTTGTTGATCAAAGTTCAAAGTATGTAAATACATAGATTTAAAATATCATGGGACTGGGGGTGAATGAAGACAGCATTGAAAACCAGGTGGCAGAAAATCACCAGGAGCTATCCGCATCACGAATATCAGCAAAATGTTTTGGCGGAGGTCTCTTCGAGTAATAGGGGGAAAATACGGAGAAATCCCTCTCTTCAAATGAAATTGGGGAGGTGTGGAAAATGTGGAAAGTATAACAAAATTTGTAGAAAAGCAATGAAACTAGCGATGAATATGTTTAACATCATAATTTCATAGGAAGTTTCGCTGGAATTTTTCCATGTTAAAAAAAACAACTTATGAACTTTGATTCCTTCACATTAAAATGAAATAATTAAAATAAATAAAATGGGACCTTCTCATATGTCAATAACTTTTACGGTTTAGAACGAATCTATATAGAGAAATTCGCTTCAATATATAGGGTGTCCAAAAAGAGTATCGGGTTATTGCAATCGGGACCGTTATTGCGATATGCTGCGAAAAATTTTGGGCCCAAAGTTGCAGGAGTTTTAAGGTTTCAACTCAAGAACGTGGTTCCACCAAGACGCCACTTGCCATATATCCAAGCAATCAGTTGAAGCTATTATCGAATTATTCCCTAATAATGTCATTTCACGTAGAGGTAACATCAACTCAGAAGCCCCGACCTTAGCCCTTTTGATTATTTCGTATGGGGATACCTCAAAAGTAGGGTTTGTAAGAATAATCCGACGAACCTAACGGAATTGAAACAAAACATCAAGTCAGAAATGGCAGCAATATCTAGGGCTATGTTTCAGCGTGTTATCAGCAATTTTCGTTCCAGATAAGAAGAGTGCCAGCAGCGTAACGGTCACCATTTGGATAACACCATCTTTTAAATCCAATCCGATCCACAGTTCGACTGAAATATTTTTTATATATTTGTTAGTAAACATTAAAAATAAACCATCGACAAAATCACAAAGAGCCTGTAGAGTTGTCACTGCGTCCCTCTGGCTGGCACAGCTTCAATATAAAGCCGGCGGCCGCGGCGCGAGCACCAGTCACGCACTCCGGCCCGTGCAGTGCCGCAGCTCTGCAGCTCCGACGCGCCCAGCTAGCCTCAAGTTTGTTACTGTGATAATCCAAATACTCAACATATCGTCAACGTGTCTTTGAGCATCAGTGGCTTGCGGTCCATGCAAGCAAAAAAGCTGTGAATACCTTACACATGTGTAAAAGTATCGTTTGAAGCCTAGTGACTGTTTTCGACTATACAAAACAAATTTGGAAATAAAAGATAGCTTTTTACTCGTATAGACTTGCATATTTATATTTAAAACATACCTTTTTTGCTTTGTACTAAGTATGGCGATCACAGATTCGTATTTTTTTTATCATATTCACAAGTGAACGTTAAATATCTATTCAGTTACACGTCGGTGTTGGTTTTCTTCGATGCATGTTTGTGGTCGGTGCTTTATGACATTGCGTGTTGTAATATATTCATCGAATGTTTATTTTGTTACCGCATTATCTGTCGGTGCTTCAGTGCGAGAACTTCACTCTTGTATTTCTCAAAACTACGTCTCGCGAGAGAGAGAGCTGCTGTGAACGAATTTAGAAAGTTTTTTTAGTTTTAGACGACTGAAGTACAGTCAAGTGCAAATTATTTGTAATAGGTGTGACGTGCTGCTGGTAAAACGTAAGGTCTTAAAATTACGACACTTTTAATACAAATACCCAAACGGGTCGGAGACAACGAAATTTCTTTGTGTACCGCTCACGCGTTTCATTGGCTTCCTCGTGGTAGTTATGAGAAAACTTTTGAAGGCTTAAACGTGCTGACAAATTTTAAAAGAGGTAAAAAAAATAACTCGGTGATATATTTAATGGTGATGTATTATATAAATACTTTGAGATGTTCTTGGGAAAGGGCGCTTTAATGACTTTTAGTGGCTGAATGGTGCGAGCGAATTAAATTCTTATTGTGATATCTCCATTAGTAAATAAATTTTTCACAAGGACGCAATCATTCTTTTGTGTAAAAATAATTAACTAGGGAGATTTTCGAACCTTTATTTATTTGACTTTACTTTAAATGTTTTGGACTATAGTATATTATACAAGACGTTGAAAATCTTTTTACTAGTATTTACTGATTCTGAGGAATCCTTCAAAGGACAAAAGCATTCACAAACAAACATTATCATAATCGTGTATTTTGTGTTTATATTTTTAGATTAATACAAATCGAATCCAGTATATTGTGGATATCCAAAAAATATATATAAGAGTACGCAGTACATTTTACGCATACACGCGGGATATTATAAATAAACTCATTTTATTTATCGAGTCATTATTTTATTTGAACTTTAAGTATATCGGCCGATATATCGACAGTCAAAGTAAAATGGTCACTACGTCCAAACAAAACAAAAATGTTTTCCATGAAAGTCTGATTTAGTTTATATGTTTAACAACAAATATGAATTGTCAAATGTTTCATTTTTTTGTGAGCGCTTTCGTCTTTCAAGCGCTTCATCAGACTAGGCCTGGAAAAAGGCGTAAAATGATTGTAATCTCCTGGTTATTTTGAATTAAAAATTTTTTTAAGCAAAACTCTATATTTGTCGTATTGACCATATTGTATAAAGGTGGTGCAGTGGTTACCACGCTTGCCTCTATTTCTCTGATTTCTCTATAAGCATGAAGGCAAAAGTTGAAGACGTATCCAACCTTTGAATGCATCCTATTGCATGCATATCTACACGGTCTCCTACTTTTATTAATATATTAATTTTTAAAAAAACTATACACAGCAAATTTATATTGCTTACGAACTAACATAAAATAATTAAAAACCCTCTCTCGGTCACATACCCACGGTAGTAAATAAAACTTCGCCTGTTGTTTAGTGTTTGACCAAAGAGATTTTTATCTTCGATTCATGTGTGAACCATTTTTCTGAAAACGCGGAGTTCGTTCTACAATTATCAAGAGAATGTCTCTTGATATATAAATTTCATAACGCATTATAAGTTTTGTACTTTCACACACTACGGACCCACGAACGGTGCTCGGTGAACTCTTAAAAATGTGGCCATGGTCATAACAGAGAGGAAAAGACACATTGACAAATATCTTGTGCCACTTATCAGGAGCTATGTGATCGATAATTTCGGAAAAAATCCATCCTTCCTCTGGGTGGAACTCTCTCTCCTTGTTAGAGTGTTTGGATGGAAAAACATGAATATACGACCAAGCTGTGAGGATTCGAATATCAAGACCTAAAGTGAAAAAAATTGTTGATTTAGATGTTAAACCAGGGCCTAAGACACAAAGGGGCAGCCGGACAACGTAAACAGCGTAATAAAATACAATTTGAACCAATCAATTATTAAATACCTTTACACAACGTTTTTCTATATTGGTCTATGTTATTACGACATTTGTGCTTATTCATTCATTTATCGCATGTTTTGTGTAAGTGATTTCGAAACCCTTTGGCTCTGGTGTTTGGTGCAGGTGCATCGTCGGCGAGCACTTGTCTTAAGGCTTTTATTCTGACAGCACAGAGCTATTATTTTTGTTCCCAATACCTGAGGCGGCAATTATCGCTCGAGTTACGTGTCGTTAGGTTTGGTTTGAGTGGCAGCATTTCGGACATTTAATTTCGGCATTTTTAAATTCAGCTTCTAGGAGACTTGTTTGATATAAATCTACCGCATGAGTCAGGATAAGACCGTTAGCACTTGTTCTAAAAGTCCCCGGTTCGATCCCTATTTTGACATGTGAATCCCGAGCTGGTGTTATCAGACTCACGCCTGTTTCAGCAAGGTCAGAGACGGTTTGTTGTTGTTTTAAAAAAAACCCGGAAGATTATTGCTGATGTGATATGATTAATATTTCATGGCGAAATCAGTTAAAAATCCAAAACTACCAGAAGTCGCCCAAATCTCATCCGCAGTGTACCGCGTTCTTTATTTATTTACCTGTTGGTAATATAGTCTATTATTAAGATTGAAAAACTAAGGTACGTGGAAAAATCGAATGGTTTCATTCTTGCAATCATCTTGAAATCGATTATGGAAGGGAAATGAAGAAGACACGGCAGTCCAAAGTTTACTCAATTGCATTGAAAGATTGAAAATCATTTTAACGAACTGACTAGGCATACATAACGGTCAAAAGTTATAACAATATCCAAAACATAAAAGGCATTAAGAACTTCGTCGAATCGATAAAAAAGTGTAATAATTATATTTCATTTTAGAATATTATACTATGTAAGCAAATTAAATATATGCGTTAATTATGGTATATCATAATTTACAATTGAATGACTGTGAGAATGTGTAATTTTTTTAAACTAGAAAAGTTTAATGGCAAGGTGAGGCGCTGCTGACATACAGGAAAATCAAAAATGATTTACGAGATCTAATAGTTTAGAACTAATAAAAAAAAAAACAACTTCGAAAATATTTTGTAGGAAAAATAAAGTTATATTATGAAAATATGAATGATGCAATGTGAAATCTGATATTCCATATGTGTGAATAACATTGACCTAAAATTTTCATAAAAGAGACTCACGTTTGTAACCAGAACCTGGTAGTTCTCGTCAGAATAGATAAATAATAATGCTATCGACAAAGGCGCTTTCCGATGTCTTTTGAGCCATAGTATAATTTGTATTTTTTTATATTCTCGTTTGTATAGCATTTAGCTTATTCAAATAATCTGAGCGATGAGTTTATGAATAGACTACGATACTAGACTATGATACCGCCTATGGTAAGTCTCTCGAATTTACTTGTTTGCGAAATAGGTTAATCGCTGTTGATTAATACTGCATGTGGATAGTTTTTCTACTCATTTACCTGAGACACTTAATATGCTTCATAGAGGAAAACAAATCGAAAATACGTATTGCTTCACGTTGATAAAAACATGGGACTTCATACTAGACAAGCCATTGTACCCCGGGGCCGTCAAAAGGCTGCTCAATCAAATTTAAAAAAAATAAACAGAAAATTATATTTCAGTTTGCGTTTATGACGTCAATGTAATAATTTATTATTATATTGACGATTGATCGTTTATCCTCTGGGTTTTGTTCGGCCTTACACAAAACAGCACATACAGGTATAATCATATAAGCATGATAACAAATATACAATAATGCAAGCAATCTTAAAGCCCTGCATAAAAAAAGTAATAAATAAATTCTCAGATGCAGAAAATTACTGCATCATTGTTATTTCAAATGCGGTTGAAGATTCAACCTATGATATGTGACTGAGTTGAGTTGATGTGGGGTTTTTATTTTTATAACCTTTTGTTAGAGTCACCAAGTCTGATAGATAAATTGCCGCACTCCAATTAAGATTGTCTCTTGACGATTTTACCATTTTTATTCCATCTTAGTATCGCTTGTATATTTTAAGACGCATATATTAGTAAATCGGTGAAAATGTTATTTTCGTAAAAGATGTTTTATGTATTATGGCCATATGTTTCTGTACAAAACGTGTCAATTTTTTAAGCAATAAACTCATATTACAGAGACTCGTTTATCCGAAACGAACCTATATACCTTGCACCACAGAAGTCGTTATTTCCTTACAACACGAACGAAAGAAATCCAAGCATAACAAGAAAATTCAGTAATGACCGAGATATGCAAATAGTTGAAAGCTTTTAGAGGAAATTTCAAAGCGCTCGGGTCGGTACGTCTCCGGCATTCACATGCTTCACCTTCATTCTCAATCTGGAGCAAAATTCGAACCGGAAGTTTTATACCTGCACAGCAAAATTTAAATATTATTTTATAAAAATAAAAATATGCAATATTTAAATACAAACGATGAGCCTCAGGGATATCGTGGCCTGGCGCCTCATTCTTTTCCACGACTTGCTGATTTTAATAAATTAATTTACTTCATGCAAAATGCCTAAGTAAGTAGACACTCGTAAAAGCTTGATAGTGAGAAGGTATTCTTGATTTTATCAAAATTCAAATGTAGCGCTCTGTCTTGCAAATACTATTTCTGTATAAATAAGGAATGGAATCACTCTAGCTCTAAAGCACCAAAGTTTGTATATACGTGGCATAAAGCAAGATGTATTCGGTTATGGGGAAAAACCCAAATTATATAATTACATCTATTCAATTATAAATACAATTAAGCAAAATGAGATCTAACAAAATGTAATTAGATGGACTTTGGTCCAATCACTTCTTGTCAATTATCCTAAAATCTTCTTCTGATTACTTTTGAGATAATACATCTCAATAATAATCCACCCTAGATCAGTTTTGAACTTAATAGTTAAAAGTCTTAAAAGTTAATTTTGTTGTTATTTTTTAAATAAGAAATTCAATATTTTTGACGGAGAGTACTTGGTGGAGTTCCATTTTAATATTTTTGAGTAAAATACTTGAGTGATTTTCCACATGGTCGTTTTTATTTGTGACCGGTTTCGCCAACCTTTCACGTTGGCATTATCAAACAGAGTCTAAAAATATTTTTTTTTATTTTAATTTAATCTAAGATATAACATCTTGTTGAGGAACAAGGCATTTGATTGGTGAAGATAAATTATTATAATGATAAAAGTAACTTTGTATTCTTTCTTCACTTTGAGTTTATTATATTTTTTGCATGACTTGTTTCGAACCGTTTATATATGCATCTGATGATGACCTAGTCTATTTGGTCAAAACTAGTCATGCAAAAAATATAATAAACTCAAAGTGAAGAATGAATACAAAGTTACTTTTATCATTATAATTAAAAATAACACTTGTTCTCACCCATAAAAATTCACACATGTTTAATAGGATGTCTTTATATTTACAGAAATGGCCCCCACTGCTCTTGAGTGCAAAACATTGCCTGTATTGCCTTCCGCAATACAGAGTGATGATTTCAATGACACCGTTCCCATTTCCGAGAAATCAAATCAACAGCTACCTCAAGAACAAACCCCACCGGCTAAAATATATAAGTGAGTAGAAAGAGTTACATACTTACTGCATATTTTTGCAACTATGTTTTTTTACTGCTGCTGCTGTATGCACTGCACTCTTTGTTTAATAAAATGCAAATTAAATAAAATAAAATGTTTCCAAAACAAAATGTGGTTGTTTGAAACAAAATATTTTTTATTCTAGATGGAATATTGTATGGCTCAATGTAATAGTTTATGGAAGCCTACATATAGCAGGACTTTATGGACTTTATTTAACATTGTCTCTTAAAGTAAAGATCTTAACGACGATATTTTGTGAGTATTATTACGTAATAAACATAATAAAATTTCCCTTACCAAGATGAGTTAGTAAGGAATAAAATACAATGAAAATATTTAGTTCAAATGAATAATATTTTATGAAATGATTACAGCAATTGTTTACGGCGTATTCAGTGGTATAGGAATAACCATGGGTGGCCACAGACTGTGGGCCCACAAATCATTTAAGGCAAAACTACCCCTGAAAATAATACTAACCATATCACAAACAACTGCTTTCCAAAGCCATTTATATGCATGGGTCCGAGACCACAGGTATGTTTCCATACATTCTCCATTTATTATTATATATAAATTTTAATAACTCAACAGTTGAGCTAATAATTCAAACCTCCAATATATATTCCACGAACTAATATCAGAAGATTGGAATTATTTGCTAATTTTATAAAATTCTTGTGATAAATAATTGCATTATTTATAAATACTTAGAAAGTATAATTAAATATTTAAATGAACTAAATCTTTGCAGTCAATAATAAACAATGTCGATCATTTACCACCAATAAAGCTATGTTAAAGTGAATTTTGTTTCAGAGTCCATCATAAATTTTCAGAAACAGATGCAGATCCATTCAATGTGAAGAGGGGAATTTTCTATTGTCACATAGGCTGGCACTTTTTAAGAAGAAGCAAAGAGATTTGTCAGAAAGGCGCTACTGTCGACATGAGTGACCTTATAAATGACCCTGTAGTCATGTTCCAAAAAAAGTAAGTTATTTTTAAGGCATATGTTACCAAATTACTTTAACTATACAAACGAGCAGTTAATACATGCAATAACAACAAAGCGATGCTTTTCTATTCAAAATCTCAAGAAAAAGCTTTAAGAGAGCAAATAAATTAATAAAAGTATTTTTATTACGTCTAGATATTAATATTATTTTTTATATTTTAATAAAATTACTTGAGTCCTTTATCGACGTGCTAATTTTTATGGTGAGCGGTTTCGCCAACCTTTTACGATGGGAATATCAAACTGAGTTCGGGGCACCAATAAAAATTAACATATGGTAAATTACTCAAGTATTTTATTTATTTATTTATAAATATTGAAATGGAAATCCTCCATGTACTCCCTGTCAAAAATATTGATTACTCTATATATTACAAAAAAAAACAATTTTCAAAATCAAGATGTAAATCACCAAATGCAAATGCCTTGGCAAATATTTTTTAAATATTCTTTTGAAGCATTTTCTTCTTATTCTACTCTTTATACACAAGGTCACACATTGTAATTATAAAATATTTAATTACAGGACATACTGGTATTTTAGCATGCCTCTACTGGCATTCATCATCCCAACACTTATTCCCTATTACGCTTGGGACGAGTCATTGTTAATATCTTTCTTAGTATGCGGAGCCTTAAGATGGGTCATCGTTTCTCACAGCACTTGGATGATAAACAGTGTGGCACACATGGTAGGAAACAAGCCGTACGAAAAGTAAGAAAACATTTACGAATTCTTAACAACAAGATTGTCATAATTAGATTTAAATAAAACCTAATGGTTTTGGAGACTACGTTAATTACCCCACAAGATTACCACCACACCACCACCCACCACCAAGACCACATTCCTAGAAATCATTGAGAATGTGGATAGCCTACGCGAGTTTTCATTAATATTTTATTTTTTAATAAGTTTTAAAAAAGACTATGGAGTCTAGAAGACTTTTCACAGAACAGTACCATAACTTTCACAAAAATATTAAAAGTTAAATTCTTTTTAAAAGTTACACATAATATCATAGTGGAAAATATTGATTATTTAGTAGAAAATCATTTAACACCGATACAGGCTTATCATATAAGATATAAAATTAAGCTGAAGATTGGTGAAATTAAGCCACTCAATTTTTATTAATTTATCCTTCTTTTTAAATTATAAATTATTTAAATTAATGATAATTTATAATATTTATAGGAGCATTGGAGCAACGGATAACCGATGGGTGTCCTTTTTAGCTCTTGGAGAAGGATGGCACAACTATCATCACGTGTTTCCTTGGGACTACAAGACATCTGAATTGCCAGTGACCAATGTAACTAAGACTGTTATCGATTTGTGCTCAAAAATAGGTAAGAAACTTGACAAAAACATCTTGAAAATAATTATTACCTCTTCTAATATCTCCTTGTTCTCTAAGTTGAGATTCTCAAAAATAGTTTTCATCGGCCTGGGCTAGACTTTTTTAACTTCCACTCTAGTCGTGTGTAATTAGTTTTTATCGCACTGTAAATCTCTGGTTTTTGGATGTTCTAACATTATATGCTACTTCTAGATGTCGGGATGCATCTTCTAGGCTGGCTCTTAATTGTTCATATGATTTACATCCAATATATATATAAATTTTACTGTGCTGATATTCCTGAATTATAAAAATTAAAAGCTTAGCATCACGATTACTAAAATAAAATACAAGTTATATAATACGTATGATCATGACTTCATTGTGAGGGAAAATAACAACCTATTTACATTCTTAATGATTGCAGGTTGGGCCTATGACTTGAAGGTGGTTGCGAAAGATGTTATAATCAAAAGAATGAACAGAACGGGAGATGGCTCACACCCTTTAAGTTTGGAAAACCACAGTCACGAAGGACAGTTCTGGGGTTGGGGAGACAAGGACATGACAGAAAAGGATAAATGTGCCATTATTTTAAACCCCGAGAAAATAGAAAAAACAATATGAAGATGTTATCAACGCATTAAAGGTGATGGTTGGAAAGATTATTTATAGAAGTAGGGTAAGAACATCATATAGTTGGCTAATGTTGAATTATTTAATTAAACATGATCCGTGTATTAAGAAGTTATGTTTCACAAAAAAACACCATGCCTATGTAAAAAGTAAGCTTATATTAGGAAATTTCATTAATCAGCTCGCCAATCAAAATTCATTTCATTGTTACAACGAAGATGAAAGCTTTTACTCAGATCGTGAAACGAAAGTTTTGATTTTATGATTTCTTTCCCATTTTATTATTCTAATAAACTTCATGAACAATTCAGTGGAGTAACACAATTTCATCATATTTTAGTGATATTTCATGGAGTATTAACCATTCAATGAAGCATTTGTTGCAATAATTATTGCTTCTATAAACTAAAATATATTGTGGTATTAAGATAAATATATCCTTAAGGGAAAGTTATAAATTTTATTATACTGATCTTTTATAACTTTGTTATTATTATCTTTAATAAAAATGTGAGAAAGATTACTGAACTTCTTTAATCTCTGATTGTTAGCCTGAAGTCTAAACACAATGCATCATTTTATTAAAAAAACCCATGATGTATTTTTTAATTGACTATTTAAAAACACTGTATTGGAGAAAGTGTATTTCAGTAAGACTATTTTTTGGTGTCTATTGAAATTTCTTATAAGAACACAAAAATGCAATTCTATAGTTTTGGTGAAAATAAATTACTACGAAAAGTTTTCATAAAATATACATATTTTATTTTTTTATTACATCAATATACTTTTTAACATGTTCTCTGTTTAAAAAAAAAAATATGTAACGCAATATTTAATAAAAAAATAACTTAAGACATTGACAAAGAACACATATATTATCTTAATTTTTGATTCAGATTCATTCTTTAATTTTTTATTATTTTGATACCGAGTTCGTCGAATTTTTTATAAAAATATTATAGAAGCAAAAAAACTGTAAATTTAAATATGGATTTGAAGGTCAAAGACAAAATCATGCAGTTCTGGGTATTTTTATTTTATTGTTATAGAAATTACTGTAACCCAAGCCAAACATTGCTAATTTTGGACGAAAATTAATTTTATTTACACGATACCAAAAGATTCTGTTGTTGATCAATGTTTA
This sequence comes from Atopsyche davidsoni, assembly GCA_022113835.1. Classification (NCBI taxonomy): domain Eukaryota; kingdom Metazoa; phylum Arthropoda; class Insecta; order Trichoptera; family Hydrobiosidae; genus Atopsyche; species Atopsyche davidsoni. The sequence continues at coordinate 15,495,188 of JAILWY010000013.1, forward strand.
AAGTATGTAAATACAAAGATTTAAAATATCATGGGACTGGGGGTGAATGAAGACAAAATTGAAAACCTGGTGGCAGAAAATCATCACGAGCTATCCGCATCACGAAAATCAGCAAAATGTATTGGCGGAGGTCTCTTCGAGGAATAGGGGGAAAAGACGGAGAAATCCCTCTCTTCAAATGAAATTAGGGAGGTGTGGAAAATGTATTAAGTATGACAAAAATTTGTAGAAAAGCAATGAAGTTTAACATCACAATTTCATAGGAAGTTTCGCTGGAATGTATCCTTGTTAAAAATAACATCTTATGAACTTTGATTCCTTCTCATTAAAATGAAATAATTAAAATAAATAAAATGTGACCTTCTCATATGGCAATAACTCTAACGGTTTAGAACGAATCTATATGGAAAAATTCGCTTCGATATATAGGGTGTCCAAAAAGAGTATCGGGTTATTGCAATCGGGACCGTTATTGCGATATGCTGCGAAAAATTTTGGTCCCAGAGTTGCAGGAGTTTCATGGTTTCAACTCAAGAACGTGGTTCCAACAACACTTGCGATACATCCAATCAATCAATTGAAGCTGTTAACGAATTATACCCTTATAATGTCATTTCACGTAGAGGTAACATGAACTGGCCTCCCATAAGCCCCGACCTTAGCTCTCTTGACTATTTCGTATGGGGATACCTAAAAAGTAGGGATTATGAGAATAATCCGACGAACCTAACGGAATTGAAACAAAAAATCAGGGCAGGAATGGCAGCAACATCGAGGACTATGTATCAGCGTGTTATCAGCAATCTTCGTTCCAGATTAGAAGAGTGCCAGCAGCGCGTAACGGTAAACATTTGGATAGCATCATCTTTTTTATATAATTTTCCATTTTTTATTAATAAAAAAATACTTGATTACTTGTAGTTTTTGATTTTAATACCCGATACTCTCTTTAGACATTACAAGTCAAGGCAAGAGTTCAAGAGAACAAGAGTTGTTTCACTTCATTTGAGACCGGTATCCAAAGCTCGATTGAAATATTTTAATATATTTGTAAGCAAACATTAGAAATAAACCACCAACACAATCACAAAGAGCCTGTAGAGTTGTCTCTGCGTCCCTCTGGCTGGCACAGCTTCAATATAAAGCCGGCGGCCGCGGCGCGAGCACCAGTCACGCACTCCGGCCCGTGCAGTGCCGCAGCTCTGCAGCTCCGACGCGCCCAGCTAGCCTCAAGTTTGTTACTGTGATAATCCAAATACTCAACATATCGCCAACGTGTCTTTGAGCATCAGTGGCTTGCGGTCCATGCAAGCAAAAAAGCTGTGAATACCTCACACAAGTGTAAAAGTATCGTTTGAAGCCTAGTGACTGTTTCCGACTATACAAAACAAATTTGGGAATAAAAGATAGCGTTTTGCTAGTATAGACTTGCATATTTATATTAAAAACATATCTTTTTTGCTTTGTACTAAGTATGGCGATCACAGATTAAATAGTAAATTTATTAGAAGAAAAAAAAACCTTTAGAATAAGGAATGCATTTTACTTTTGGATTTATTTTTTTCTATTGGTGCAGTATACTTTTCGTATTCTAACCTGTTGTTTGAAATTTTTAGCTATAAATGTACATTTTAAAATTGCTATTAAAAATAATTTGTCGTTGCATATTTGCCCCAATTCGAACCAATTACCAGAATTTTCATACTTTTATTTACTACTAAGTACTTATTATTTATTTAACATAAAAACATACACAATAATTTTATAATTAAATTTTTAGAATTGAGTATTTTTTCCATTTCCATTTAGTCCAACTAGGCGTGATAAAAAAAATTCGGAAACCTAGTGGCCTAGGTTTCCGGATTTTTTTTATCAATACAAAAAAATAGTTTATTCAAAGTATCGTCACACTTTGCCATCTCTCTGGCAGTACACGAATACCCTGACGAAAGATCAACGCGTCTGACCGAAACCGTTCAAGCATCCAATTTTCCACTTTTTCGAAATTGGCCAAGTGTAGCCCAGCCAATCCATGCGCCATCAACCGAACAAATAAAAATCGGATGGGGCCAGGTCTGGTAAATACGGCGGGTGTGGTAGCAGATCCCATTTTAGCGTTTTGATGATGTCCTGGACGATGGAAGGGCGATGGCTGTTCAATCTAATTAAAAAAAAAAAACATCAAATTATATTTCAGTTTGCGTTTATGACGTCAATGTAAAAATTTATTTTTTATTGACGATTTTGTTTGGTCTTGCACAAAGCAGCACAAACAGGTATAATCAAATAAGCATGATAACAAGTATACAAAACCTTGCATCAACAAGTTATAAATAAATTCTTAGATGCAGAAAATTACTGCATTATTGTAATTCCAAATGCGGTTGAAAACTTATGCAGATGATGTGGGTTTTTTTTTCTGATTTCGAAAAAATTGTTTTATGTATTATGGCCATATTTTTCATAACAAAACCGGTCAATTAACTCGTATTACAGAGACTCGTTTATCCGAAACGATCCTGTATACCTTGCATCACAAAAGTCGTTATTTCCTTACAACACGAACGGAAGATATGCAAGCAATAACCGAACTATTCAGAAAAAAATCCGTAGTAAGTAGTTTTATGCAATATTTAAATACAAAACGATGAGAAAAATACTTGATCGAGCCTGGCACCGCATCCTTTTCCGCGACTTACTGATTTTAATAAATTAATTTATTTCATGCAAGATGCCTAAGTAAGTAGACACTCGTAAACGCTTGATAGTGAGAAGGTTTTCTTGATTTTATACAAATGCAAATGTAGCGCTTTGTCTTGCAAAGACTATTTGTATATAAATTAGGAATGGAATCACTCTAGCTCTAAAGCTCCGAAGTTTGTATAAACGTGGTATAATGCAAGATGTATTCGATTATGGGGAAAAACCCAAATGATATAATTTCATTTATAAATTATAAATATAATTAAGCAAAATGAGATCTGAGAAATGTAAATAGATGGACTTTGGCCCAAATCACTTGTTGTCAGTTATCCTAAAATCTTCTTCTGATTACTTTTGAACTAATACATCTCAATAATAATCCACCCTTGATCAGTTTTGCAATTACTTGTTAAAAAGTCTTAAAAGTTAATCTTGTTGTCAGTTTTTAAATATATTTTTTTAAATCTAATTTAACCTAAGATATAACACTTGTTCTCACCCATAAACATTCACTCATGTATGCATATCTTGTGGTCATTTAAAAGGATGTCTTTATATTTACAGAAATGGCCTCCACTGCTCTTGAGTGCAAAACTTTACCTGTATTGCCTTCCACAATACAGAGTGATGATTTCAATGACACCGTTCCCATTTCCGAGAAATCAAACCAAAATCAAAATCAAACCCCACCGGCTAAAATATATAAGTGAGTAGAAAGAGTTACATACTTACTACATATTTTTGCAACTATGTTTTTTTTGTGTATGCACTGCACTCTTTGTTTAATAAATTGCAAATAAAATGTTTCCAAAACAAAGTGTGATTATTTGAAACAAATTATTATTTATTCTAGATGGAATATTGTATGGCTCAATATAATAGTTTATGGAAGCCTACATATAGCAGGACTTTATGGACTTTATTTAACATTTGCTCTAAAAGTAAAGATCTTAACATCGTTATTTAGTGAGTATTATTTCGAAATGAACATAATAAATTTTGCCTTACCAAAATGAGTTGGTAGAGATTAAGCCCAGGAGATACAATGAAAATATTTAGTTCAAATGAATAATATTTTATGAAATGATTTCAGCTACTGTTTACGGCATATCCGGTGCCATAGGAATAACCATGGGTGCCCACAGACTGTGGGCCCACAAATCATTTAAGGCAAAACTACCCCTGAAAATAATACTAACCATATTTCAAACATCTGCTTTCCAAAGCCATTTATTTGCATGGGTCCGAGACCACAGGTATGTTTCCATACATTCTCCATTTATTATTATATAAAAAACTCAACAGTTGAGCTAATAATTCGAACCTCCAATATATATTCCACGAACTTAAATCAGAAGATTGGAATTATTTGCTAATTTAATAAAATTCTTGCATTATTTATAAATACTGTGAATGTATAATTAAATATTTAAATTAACTAAATCTTTGAAGTCAATAATAAAAAATCATTAACCACCAATAAAGGTATGTTAAAGTGAATTTTGTTTCAGAGTCCATCATAAATTTTCAGAAACAGATGCAGATCCATTCAATGTGAAGAGGGGGATTTTCTATTGTCACATAGGCTGGCACTTTTTAAGAAGAAGCAAAGAGATTTGTCAGAAAGGCGCTACTGTCGACATGAGTGACCTTATAAATGACCCTCTAGTCATGTTCCAAAAAAAGTAAGTTATTTTTAAGGCATATGTTGCCAAATTTACTTTAACTTTACAAATGAGCAGTTGATAAATGCAATAACAACAAAGCGATGCTTTTCTATTCAAAATCTCCAGAAATAGCTTTATGAAAGCAAATAAATAAATAAAAGTATTTTTATTACGACTAGATATTATTATTTTTTTATTATTTAAAAAAAAATACTTGAGTGCTTTATTCACGTGCTGTAATACTATAAAATGTTTAATTACAGGACATACTGGTATTTTAGCATGCCTCTACTGGCATTCATCATCCCAACACTTATTCCCTATTACGCTTGGGACGAGTCATTGTTAATATCTTTCTTAGTATCTGGAGCCTTAAGATTGCTCTTGATTGCTAACGGCACTTGGATGATAAACAGTGTGGCACACATGGTAGGAAACAAGCCGTACGAAAAGTAAGAAAACATTCACGAACAACAACAAGTTTATCACCACATTCCTCTAAAGCAGAGGCTCTGAACCTTTTATTGACCACCCCCTCGACAAGAAAAAAAATTCAAAACGCCCCCTTTGACATAATAGTTATAATTATACCAATTTTATTTCTGTATATTATTTATTAATAATCACAAATTTAAAATTAGTTCTCTCTTTCTCGCTCTCTCTCTCTCTCACTCTATTTTTTATAAATAAATGTTAATATTTGTTTTTCTTTATTATTGTTTACTGAGATATATATATATAAATATATCATGTTATTTTACTTTATTTTATTTTTTATTTTATTTTATTTTTTATTGATAATGATTAAGTACATTTTTTCAAATATTGAAAATTGATTAAGAGCGGTGATCGGAAAATCGACTGCACCAATCAAAAAAATTTAAATGCAGAAAGTTAGATACATCCTTTCTTCTAACATTTTTTTTTTTATTTCTTATAATTTACTTTTAATATGATAAATATGTGTTTTTCCGATTGAAGTTTCGGGATTGGAGTTTCGCGATGTTCCTGTTCCAAGAATCCTAAACATTTATGACTCTTTTTTTCAATTGGAATTAAAAGATTAATTATAAACCCTCCTGTTAGGATTAGTTTGAAAATAAAAAATAAAAAAATCTTTAACAAACTTTGGTTTTGAAAGTCGTCATTTTATCCAATCATTGAGAATGTGGATGGCCTACGCGAATTTTTATTGATATTTAAATAAGTTTTAAAATAGACTCTGAGATTTTTTACTATGGAGCCTAGAAGAATTTTTACAGAATAGAACCATAACTCTACCAAAAATATTAAAAGTTAAATACCTTTTAAAAGTTACACATAAAATCATAGTGGAATATATTGATTATTTAGTAGAAATTCAATTCACACCGATACAGGCTTGTAAGTCATAAAATTAAGTTGAAGGTAGAAGGAATTAAGTCACTCAATTTTTATTAATATTTCCTTCACTTTAAATTAATGATAATTTATAATATTTATAGGAGCATTGGAGCAACGGATAACCGATGGGTGTCCTTTATAGTTATTGGAGAAGGATGGCACAACTATCATCACGTGTTTCCTTGGGACTACAAGACATCTGAACTGCCCGTGACCAATGTAACAAAGATTATTATCGATTTGTGCTCAAAAATAGGTAAGAAATTTGACAAAAAACACATCTTGAAAATAATTATAACCTCTTCACATATCTCCTTAGTTGAGATTCTCAAAAATAGTTTTCATCGGCCTGGGCTAGACTTTTTTAACTTTCACTAAACATCTCGCCGTGTGTAATTAGTTTTTATCACACTGTGAGCCTCTGCTTCTTGGTTGTTCTAACATTATATGCTACTTCTAGATGTCGGGATGCATCTTCTAGGCTGGCTCTTAATTGTTCATATGATTTACATCCAATATATATATATAAATTTACTGTGTTGATATTACTGAATTATAAAAATTATAAGCTTAAGCTATGCTTTTGGTTCCGTATCTTGATGATCCAATGTTTTTAAATGCACAATCGCACTTCAAATTCAAATTGAAAAAAACAAGGTAAAGGCCTCTACTTTAAAGAAGTAATATTAGAACTTTCACATCTATCCTAGATGTTTGTTCTACTAATTGAGCCACAGCATTTCTATACTTGATTTTCAAGTGAATAACTACACTTTTTGGGTGTACTTACACGTCGGAAACCACTGCCGTAGCTAGTCCGACACCATCAGCATCAAGACGATTACTGAAATAAAATTCTTGTTGTCCATAATACGTATGATCATGACTTCATTGAGAGGGAAAATAACAACCTATTTACACTCTTAATGATTGCAGGTTGGGCCTATGACATGAAGGTGGTTGCGAAAGATGTTATAATTAAAAGAATGAACAGAACGGGAGATGGCTCACACCCTTTAAGTTTGGAAAACCACAGTCACGAAGGACAGTTCTGGGGTTGGGGAGATAAGGACATGACAGAAAAGGATAAATGTGCCATTATTTTAAACCCCGAGAAAATAGAAAAAACAATATGAAGATGTTATCAACGCATTAAAGGTGATGGTTGGAAAGATTATTTATAGAAGTAGGGTAAGAACATCATATAGTTAGCTAATGTTGAATTATTTAAATAGACATGGTCCGTGTATTAAGAAGTTATGTTTCACATAAAAACACCAAAAGTTTTGATTTTATGATTTCTTTCCCATTTTATTATTCTAATAAACTTCATGAACAATTCAGTGGAGTAACACAATTTCATCATATTTTAGTGATATTTCATGGAGTATTAACCATTTAACCAATAATTATTGCTTCAATAAACTAAAGTATATTGTGGTATTAAGATAAATATATCTTTAAGGGAAAGTTATATATTTTATTATACTGATTTTTTATAACTTTGTTATTATTATCTTTAATAAAAATGTGAGAAAGATTACTAAACTTCTTTAATATCTGATTGTTAGCCTGAAGTCTAAACACAATGCATCATTTTATTAAAAAAACCCATGATGTATTTTTTAATTGACTATTTAAAAACACTGTATTGGAGAAAGTGTATTTCAGTAAGACTATTTTTTGGTGTCTATTGAAATTTCTTATAAGAACACAAAAATGCAATTCTATAGTTTTTGTGAAAATAAAATTACTACGAGAAGTATTATGAGCTCAACTGCTGCTCATGTCTCTAATCCAAATCAGGCTCATCGTGGAAATCGAGGACCCCTAAAGAGAGACAAATGGAGTTCTGGAGCATGCAATATTCACGCCGCTTATTTTACGCCATGCACTTACATAATTAAATTACACCCAACAGCTATTGACTGTACTGTTAAATTGAAATTTACACAAAACACGCCTTTCATAATCAGAAGTAATACTTTTAGTCTCATTTTTTCAGGTGACACCTTGTATTGTATACACAACTGATTTAAAAAATTCTTGGTACTGTGCAATGTCCATCCAAATCACGCAATTTATTTAAGATTCAGTAAATATAAATGAATACCAGAACTTTTAAATCTTGGCATAAAGATGCATTTTTTTGCAATCTTCATATATGTTGAGTGAGTTTAATCTTTGAGAGATATTCTATCTCAGCTCCGAGTATTGTGATTTGAGTATTGCAGATAAACAATAGACTATCCCTGGAAAGGGAATCCAGACTGTACCGCTAATTATGTAATGAAAGTCATCACATTAAAAAAAGTTCAGATATATTTTAAAAAAAAAATGGTACATTTAAAAAATATAGAAATGGTATATTAAAATATATGAAATGTAAACAGAGCACAGGACATCTTGTATATTCACATAGAGATGGTTCCTAGCAAAGTCTGGAATTCCGTTTATGCTGATGACACTTGTAGGTTTGTTTGCTTCTCCAGCCAGGTCTTGAGGCTTACTTCGTGAGTCTGCAGCCACTTGATGTTGCTCTTGACTTTTTCCTTTGCTTGTTCTCGGGCTGCGGCGCCAGCACCCGCTTTGGGATGCTCAGCAAAGAAAGCTTCCATCTGGAAAAAATATATATTGATCCATTGTAAATAGAAGAGAGAACTTTATCATGTCATTTAACAAAATATTTAAAAAAATATATTTTTATCTTTAATTTTTGTTTTGTTCATATGATGTTTTTCAGACCAGTTGCAATCATAAAGCATCTTATAGTCTAGTGGTAGGTTGTAAAGGTCAGATCTCGCTACACTCCTTGCTCGTGTCAGTTCTTTCAATTAAAAATAAATAAGAACCACTACTTTCTTCCTATATCCAACTATGAGACCGCATGTATTGACTGTACTGTAAAATTGAAATTTACACAAAACATGTTGATTTGAGTTGGAACAATTTTTTCTTTCAGCCTTATTAGACTATGAGCGTGCGGTACCGTTTTTGCTATTCAATCAAATACATTTAGCATTGCACTTCGCCGAATATATAAAGTATTTGCTACTGCAAAATGTTGAAACTTTTGTATTGGAAATGTCGAAAATCTATTTAATTAAATAAACCGAATTTGATTATTAATTGTTTAATTTAAGTGGCCTAAAACCACCTCAGAATTATTGGCTTTCAACTGAAACCGGTTTGGGGCACATCGGTTCGATGGATTTAAAGCTTAGCGTAGCCAAATAACCGCCGGTTTTTGAATTTTTTAACATGTTCTCTGTCTAAATACAAAATGCAATATAAGGCAATATTTAATAAAAAAAATTACTTAAAACATTAACAAAGAACACTTCAATATTATCTCCTTTTTTAATTTAGATTCATTCTTTATTTATTTCTTATTTCGATAGCGAGCTCGTCGAATTATTTATATATATATTAAAGAAGCAGGAAACTTTAAATTAAAATGTGGTTTTGAACAAGGAAAAATTCCAGCGAAACTTGCAGTGACATTGTGTTGTTTAACATATTCATAGTTAGTTTCATTGCTTTTAAACAAATTTTTGTTATACTTTTTGTTATGGTTTTGAAGGTCAAAGACAAAATTCAGCAGTTCTGGGTAATTTTATTTTACTGTTTAAGAAATTTAGAAATGACAAACCCAAGCCATACATTGCTAATATTGGGCGAAAATAAATTTTAGTTACACCATACCAAAACAGTCTGTTGTTGATCAAAGTTCGAAGTATGTAAATACATAGATTTAAAATATCATGAGACTGAGGGTGAATGAAGACAGCATTGAAAACCTGGTGGCAGAAAATCACCACGAGCTATCCGCATCACGAATATCAGCAAAATGTGTTGACGGAGGTCTCTTCGAGGAATAGAAGGAAAAGACGGAGAAAACCCTTTCTTTAGATGAAATTGGGGAGGTGTGGAAAATGTGGAAAGTATAACAAAAATTTGTAGAAAACCAATCAAACTCGCGATGAATATGTTTAACATCACAATTTCACAAGAAGTTTCGCTGGAATGTTTCCATGTTAAAAATAACAAATTATGAACATTGATTTCTTGACTTTAAAATGAAATAATAAAAATAAATAAAATGGGACCTTCTCATATGTCAATAACTTTAACGGCTTAGAACGAATCTATATGAAAAAAAATCGCTTCGGTATATAGGGTGTCCAAAAAGAGTATCGGGGGATGTGAATAGCGACCGTTATTGCGATGCCGATAGTGCCATACATCTAATCAATCAATTGAAGCTGTTAACAAATTATTCCTTAATAATATCATTTCACGTAGAGGTACAATCAACCCCGAACTTAGCCCTCTTGACTATTTCGTATGGTAATGCCTTAAGAGTAGAATTTATGAGAATAATCCGACGAACCTAACGGGATTGAAACAAAACACCAGGGCAGAAATGGCAGCAATATCGAGGGCTATGTGTCAGCGTGCTATCAGCAATCATCTTTTTTAAAAATAATTTTCAATTTTGCATTCATAAATCCACAGTAAAAAATAAAACTTGATTACAAGTAGTTTTTGTTTTACTGTACTAACAAATACCCGATGCTTTGTTTGGACACCCTATTCGAGGAATTTGAATTGCTAGCACGAATCCAAAGTTCGACTGAAATATTTTTATATATTTGTAAGTAAACATTGAAAATAAAACAGCAACACAATCACAAAGAGCCTGTAGAGTTGTCACTGCGTCCCTCTGGCTGGCACAGCTTCAATATAAAGCCGGCGGCCGCGGCGCGAGCACCAGTCACGCACTCCGGCCCGTGCAGTGCCGCAGCTCTGCAGCTCCGACGCGCCCAGCTAGCCTCAAGTTTGTTACTGTGATAATCCAAATACTCAACATATCGTCAACGTGTCTTTGAGCATCAGTGGCTTGCCGTCCATGCAAGCAAAAAAGCTGTGAATACCTCACACAAGTGTAAAAGTATCGTTTGAAGCCTAGTGATTGTTTTCGACTATACAAAACAAATTTGGGAATAAAAGTTAGCGTTTTGCTAGTATGGACTCGCACATTTATATTTAAAACATACATATATATTTACTAATATGATTAGGCACATTAGTTCATATATAGAAGATGATTTAAAGAAACTCTCAGAAAAATATCATCGTGATTTGTGTGGGATTTGAACAAACATCCCTTGGCTTACATGGCCGGTGTACGAACCCTTGTACTTACATTACGGGCTTATTATATATAATAAGCCCGTAATGGGTAATAAATACGCATCTGATTGACTAATCCATAACATAGATATATACATATATATATTTTTTTTTTGCTTGTACTAAGTATGGCGATCATAGATTCGTATATTTTTAATCATATTCACAAGTGAACGTTAAATATCTATTCAGTTACACGTCGGTGTTGGTTTTCTTCGATGCATGTTTGTGGTCTTTGCTTTATGACATTGCGTGTTGTAATAATTTCATGCAGGATATGATCCATGCGGTCTTTTGAGATGCCTACTGTTTCAGCTATCTCGCGCACCTTCAATTGTCGGTCTGCCAATAAGATCGTGGATTTTTGTCACGTTATCCTCCGTGGTAGCCATTTTCGGGGCACCTGGTCGTGGCTCATCAAAAATCGACGTGCGACCACGTTGAAACTCGTTAAACCAATTTTTGACGGTCGCCATCGAAGGAGAAGAGTCACCGTACACAGCATCCAAGCGCTCTTTGATTTCACTGCGCGATTTCCCTTCCAAAAACAAGAATCGAATCACCGACCGATAGTGCTCTTCTTCTATTTTTCTAAAATACGCGTACACGTCCGCATCCACACGCGGTCAAATCAAAACTACGAGTCGGATTCGGCTGAAATTTTGACAGTAGCAGTCTAAGAGAATGTACTACACGATAGTAAATCTCTCTTGCGATACTAGCACCATCGGGCGGTGAGACTAAGTACTTATCGGACCGCCCTCGTATATTCATCGAATGTTTATTTTGTTACCGCATTATCTGTCGGTGCTTCAGTGCGAGAACTTCACTCTTGTATTTCTCAAAACTACGTCTCGCGAGAGAGAAGTTTTTTTTAGTTTTAGGCGACTGAAGTACAGTCAAGTGCAAATTATTTGTAATAGGTGTGACGAGCTGCCGGTAAAACGTAAGCTCTTAAAATTACTACATTTTTAATACAAATAACCAAACGGGTCGGAGACAACGAAATTTTTTTGTGTGCGCTCACGAATTTCATTGGCTTCCTCGTGGTAGTTATGAGAAAACTTTTGAAGGCTTAAACGTGCTGACAAATTTTTAAAGAAGTTAAAAAAATACCTCGGTGATATATTTAATGGTGATGTATTATATAAATACTTTGAGATGTTCTTGGGAAAGGGCGCTTTAATGACTTTTAGTGGCTGAATGGTGCTAGCGAATTCAATTATAGTTGGATGATTCTTATGGAGTGATCTCCATTGGTAAATAAATTTTACACAAGGACGCAATCATTCTATTGTGTAAAAATCTTTGACTAATGATTTGACTATGAACCTTTACTTTTTTATTTACGACCTGGAAATGTATGTTTAGGTGCTTTTGTTATGACTTTACTTTAAATGTTTTGGATTATATTATACAAGACGTTGAAAATCTTTTTACTAGTATTTACTAGTCTGAGGAATCATTCACAGGACAAAAGCGTTCACAAACAAACATTATCAAAATCTTTCAGCCATTATATTTTGTGTTTATACTTTTAAATTAATACATATCAAACCAGTATATTGTGGATATCCAATATATATATATATATATATATATATATATATATATATAAGAGTACGCAGTACATTTTTTGTACTTTAAAAAATAATTGCATCGGGGACATTTATCGGGTCTTTATTTTATTTGAATTTTAAGTATATCGGCCGATATATCGACAGTTAAATTAAAATGGTTACTACGTCCAGACAAAAAAAAATATTATCCATGAAAGTCTGATTTAATGTACATATTTTACAACATATATGAATTGCCAAATGTTTCATTTTTTTGTGAGCGCTTTCGTCTTTCAAGCGCTTCATCAGACTGGGCCTGGAAAAAGGCGAAAAATGATTGTAATCTCCTGGATATTTTGAATTAAACACAATTTTTTTTTAAGCAAAACTCTGTATTTGTCGTAATGGCCGTATTGTATAAAGGTGGTGCAGTGGTTACAGCGCTTGCCTGTATTTCTCTGATTTCTCTATAAACATGAAGGCAAAAGTTGAAAACCTATCAAACCTTTGAATGCGTCCTATTGTATGCTTATCTACACGGTCTCCTACTTTTATTAATATATTCATTTTAAAAAAAACTATACACAGCAAATTAACATTGCTTACGAACTGACATAAAATAATTAAAACCCTCTCTCGGTCACATACCCACGGTGGTAAAGAAAACTTAAGCATCAGCAATAGTTAAGTGGATGGCAAAAGAGATTTATTCTTCGATCTATGTGTGAACCATTTTCCTGAAAACGCGGAGATCATTCCACAAGTATCAAGAGAATGTCTCTTGTTAAAATAATTTCATAACGCATTCTGAGTTTTGCATTCTTTCACACACTACGGACCCACGAACGGTGCTCGGTGAACTCTTAAAAATGTGGCCATGGTCATAACAGAGAGGAAAAGACACATTGACAAATATCTTGTGCCACTTAACAGGAGCTATGTGATCGATATTTTCGCCAAAAATCCATACTTCCTCTGGATGGAACTCTCTCTCCCTGTTGGAGTGTTTGGATGGAAAAACATGAATATACGACCACCCTGTGAGGATTCGAATATCATGACCAAAAGTGAAAAAAATTGTTAGTTTGTTGATTTAGTTGTCAGATGCCTAAGATATAAAGAGACAGCCGGACGACATAAAATACAATTTGAACCAATCAATTATTAAATATCTTTACACAACGCTTTTCTATATTGGTCTATGTTATTACGACATTTGTGCTTATTCATTCATTTATCGCATGTTTTTGTGTAAGTGATTACAAAACCCTTTGGCTCTGGTGTTTGGTGCAGGTGCATCGTTGGCGAGCACTTGTAAGGCTTTTATTCTGACAACACGGAGCTATTATTTTTGTTCCCAAAACCTGAGGCGATAATTATCGCTCGAGTTATGTGTCGTTAGGTCTGCTTTGAGAGGCAGCATTTCGGACATTTAATTTCGGCATTTTTAATTCAGCGTTTAGGAGACTTGTTTGATATAAATCTACCGCATGACCCAAGATAAAACCGTTGTCACTTGTTCTAGAAGTCCCCGGTTCGATCCCTACTCTGACATGTAAATCCCGGCCTGGTGTTTCAGCAAGGTCGGAGACGGTTTGTATTGATATTGTATTTGTTGTTGTAGTCAAAAAAAAAACCCAGAAGGTTATTGCTGATATATGATTAAGATTTCAAGGCGAAATCAGTTGAATATCCAAAATTATCAGATGTCGCCCAAATCTCATCCGCAGTGTACCGCGTTCTTTGATTTGTTACTGTTGGTAATATAATAAAACTAGCAATGTAGCCCGTCATAAAATGACGTATTTGATGAACGATGCGATAGTGTTTAAACATAATAAGATGAATAATGCTTTAATTTTGTGCCATCAGTTGGATGAAGGTGCAAAGTTCTGTAATATACTTGGCCTTGAACTTTGAAGCAGAGTGGCCCACTGTTAATTTAGCTCCCATTGATGCAAAAGATATACTGTTATTGTATGATCTTATTTTTCTCTTGAAATTTACATTATAAATATCCTTTAAATATACTGGGGAAATAGGCCTTGCTGGTAGTTTCACTTTATCTTTGTGCACTTGAACTGTTGAACTTTCCATCTGATGGGTTTTCTGCTTGATAATGTAAAGCATTGCAGAATCGACAGGTCACACTAATTAATCCGAAGACAAACGCAGCGTTCGCTGTGCATCAGTTTCTTTTTGTCTTGAGGTCGATGCGCGTACTCGAATTTTAAGAAGACGCTGCTCACGTTTTCCTTCCAACTCATTGCTTGACATTTATGTCACATTTCGTGTCACAAACAACGCATCACTTTTCACTGCACTGTTCTTTATTTGATGCAGTCTTTATCACGTTCAATTGTGCAATTCTTTTTTAATTACGTTTTCTGTGCGTAGAAGGTGTTATTTTGAGTTATTAATGATGTGATTAATAATTTCTAATGCAATTTCGATAAAAAAATGGAGATGGCGTTTGTGTCAAACTGACATAAGCTGGAAATTTCTTAGAAGCATCTAAAATTTGTTTTTTTTGTAAAAGTTCTAAATTTGAAATTCTCACGGTGAAGAACTGAATCATATAATTCGTACATATTTTAATTCGCTAAAGCATATTTTAAAGTTTATGAATGAAAATATTATCCTATCGTCTTGAAATTCGGCACATAGCTGCGGAAAAATTTACTTAACTTATGTGCAAAAAATCAGCGTTGTATCTTTTAAGATATTCTATACAGAACGGAAAAATGAAACATACATACATACAAACATACAAACACACAATGGCTATTATTATAGTAGATATTGGGATTGAAAAACTAAGGTACGTGGAAAAAACGGAAGATTTAATTCTTTCAATCATCTTGAAATCGATTATGAAAGGGAAATGAAGAAGACACGGCAGTCCAAAGTTGACTCAATTGGATTGAAAGATTGGAAATCATTTTAACGAACAGACTAGGCATACATAACGGTCAAAAGTTTTAATAAAATCCAAAACATAAAAGGCATTTAAGACTTCGTCGAATCAATAAAAAAAGTTTGAAAATTATATTTCATTTTATAATTTTAATAAATATATTTATATGTTTAGACTATGTAAGCAAATTAAATATATGCGTTAATTATGGTATATCATAATTTACAATTGAATTACTGTGTGAATGTGTCATTTTTGCTAACCAGAAAGTATAATGGCAAGGTGAAGCGCTGCTGACATACAAGAAAATCAATAATGATTTACGAAATCTAATAGTTTAGAATTAATTAAAAAAATCAACTTCGAATATATTTTGTAGGAAAAATAAGTTTATTTTATGAAAATATATATGACGCAATGTGAAATCTGATATTCCATATGTGTGAATAACATTGACCTAAAATTTTCATCGAAGAGACTCACGTTTGTAACCAGAACCTGGTAGTTCTCGTCAGAATAGATAAATGATAATGCTATCGACAAAGGTGCTATCCGACATCTTTTGAACCACAATGTAATTTATATTGTTTTATACTCTCGTTTGTATAGCATTCAGCTTATTCAGATAATCTGATCGATGAGTTTTTGAATAAACTACGATACTAGACTATGATACCGCCTATAGCAGTCATGTCAAAGATACGGCCCGCGATCGCAATGTGTCACAGAAAGAAGAATCATGTTTTTTAGAGCTTTTAGACTTCACTCAATTCCTCTACGAATATTTTAAAATGCGCACACTACATTTATAAGTAATTTCAAGGGCAGTGCGTGCCCAGACAGTATTTTGAAAAAAAAATTTAAAGAGGTTAACGCTCTTACATTTTATACACAATATTTCAAGAGTTTGGATAACTACCCGGAATTAAAAAAGCATGCAGCACGCATTCTGTGCATGTTTGGTAGTACCTTTTTATGTGAGCAGATGTTTTCCGTCGTGAAAATTAATAAGAACAAACATCGCACAAGACTTACGAATGAACATCTCCAATCAATTCTTAAAATAATTACAACGAATACGAAACCTGACATCAATGAGCTTGTCAAAAACAAGAGAAGTCAGGTATCTGGATCCTCGAGGTCAAAATAATTACCCTATTTTATAACTTTGATATGATTTTTAACAACCCTATATTATATATATACGATGTGTGCATTAATTTTTTCGGATTTTCTAAGAGATGGCGTTACTACTATTGGCTATACTTTAACACGGTGGTCCCAAACTCTGTGCCCGCAGGCGCCATGGCCCGCCGATCATTTTCCGTGCGCCCGCCGACCATTTTCCTGTCCGACCACAATAAAAAATTATTTAAGAAAAAAAAAAATTTTTTTTTTACTAATGTAAATGAGAAATGTAAACGAAAATAAGTTAATCGATATAATTTTCAAAATAATAATTCTTTCCAGAAAATCATAAAAAAGTCTGTTGAAATAGTATCTAATGGTGGCTGATCTCTTTGATGGATCAATTTTTGAGTTTTTTGACAATTTTTTGCGAAAAATTTACTGCATCAATAGAAAAAATTTTAATGTTAAAAGTTAGATGCATTCTTTCTTCTAAAGATGTGATTTTTTATCTCTTGTATATTTACTTTTAATATGATTAATATGTATTATCCAGATTAAAGTTTAGGAATTGGGAGATTATTATAACCGATGGATCTAGAACCCTAAGCATTTAGGTGTCTTTTTTTAAATTGGAAATAAAAGATTACCAATAAACCTATTGTAAAAGGTTAGCTAAAAAATTATAACAATTTTTTTTAACAAAGTTTGGCTTTGAAAAGTCGTAATTTTATCTAATTTTTCAACATTTTTAAGAATTTATTTTACCTTGAAAAAGATAGGTAATTTAATAATAAAAAATATATAAACATAATTGAAAGCTTTTTTAATATTCTAAACCAACTTTCAACAAAGAAAAATTAATCGATAGTTAAAAAAATATGATGACACGTTTCGCAAAAAAGTGACAAAAGCTTTCAGGGAAAGAAAATACACCCATTTCGGCCCCAGTTAGTACGGATCTCACTCGGAAATCGAAATCGTTTCATTATTTCATTTATTTAATTATCACTTTACTGGGCGGAAAGCTGGTTGATTTACAGAATATTATAAAAATTAAAATTTATATTTACCTATTTGTTTATTATTTAATTTCCGTCCTTTTACAAGGTCAAATAAAGTCTTGAAGATGATTTGATAAAATTATGATTTTTCAAAACAAAAGTTTGTTTGCTCCAATTCGACCCAATTACCAGAATTTTCATACTTTTATTTACTACTACTTATTATTTATTTAACATATATATACAATACAATACAATACAATATAAACAATAATTTTATAATTATATTTTTGGAATTGAGTATTTTTTCCATTTCCATTTAGTCCAACTAGGCGTGCCACTAGGTTTCCGGCTTTTTTTTTATCAATGAAAAGTGTATAATTTAAAAAAAAATTGTTTATTCAAAGTATCATCACATTTTTGCTATCTCTCTGGCAGTACACGAATACCGTGACGATAAAACGACGCGTCGGACCGAAACCGCTCAAGCATCCAATTTTCCACTTTTTCAAAATTGGCCAAGTGTAGCCCAGCCAATCCATGCGCCATCGACCGGAACAAATAAAAATCGGAAGGGGCCAGGTCTGGTAAATAAGGCGGGTGTGGTAGCAGATCCCATTTCAGCGTTTTGATGGTGTCCTGGACGATGGCACGAACCTTTGTCGTGCTTCAATATCATTCGTTCGTATCTCGTGTCCCATTCCGGCGGTTTTTCGAGCACTGCAAGGGTCAAATTGATCAGTTGTTGTCGGTAGCGCTGCCCATTGACAGTTTCGCCTGGTTTCAGAAGCTCCTAGTACACGATTTCTTTCTGATCCCACCAACTACACAGCATTACATTGGCGCCATGAATATTTGGCCTGGTCGTCGATATTGTTGCATGTCCGGGCTTACCCCATGATTTTTTACGCTTCAGCTTATCGTAGCGAATCCATTTTTCATCACCAGAATTGATTTCATCACCCCATGATTTCTTTTTGTGTTGTTCAAGCAGCATTTCCGAAATGCAAAATCGCCTTTTGACGTCTCTCAGCTTCAATTCATGTGGCACCCAATTTCCTTGCTTTTGATCTGCTGAAATCAGGCCAAACTATCACGGGCGAGATCTACAGACACAATTGATGCGTTTGAAGCGACCATTGGCAGAAAAACGGCCAGAATATGCGACCAGGCACGAGTCTGTAATTTTCCACCATGACAATGCTCGGCCACATGTTGATCGGTTAAAACCTATTTGGAAAACAGTGAATGGGAAGTTCTGCTTCACCCGCCTTATAGCCCAGACCTTGCCCCTTCCGACTACCACTTGTTTCAATCGATGCAGAATGCCCTTTCTGGAATACGCTTGGAATACGATGGACAGTACCCTGAATAGAATATATTGTACCAATTTTTTATAATAAAGCTCCAATTTCACGAAAAAATCCGAAAATTTTATGCACACGCCGAATATTATATAATTAAATAAATAAAATTTTTTAATAATTCAGTACATTTTTTTTATTTGAATCCGGCCCGCCTACACATTCTAAATTTCGTATATGGCCCTCTGCAAAATTGAGTTTGACACCCCTGGCCTATAGTATGTTTCTCGAATTGGCTTGTTTTTTTACAGGTTAATCGCTGTTGATTAATACTGCATGCGGATAGTTTTTCTACTCATTTACCTGAGACACTTCATATGCTTCGTAGAGGAAAACAAATCGAAAATACGTATTATTGACAAGCCATTGTACCTCGGGGCCGTTGAAAGGCTGCTTAATCAAATTAAAAAAAAACATCAAATTATATTTCAGTTTTCGTTTATGACGTCAATGTAAAAATTTATAATTATATTGACGATTGGTCGTTTATCCTCTGGGTTTTGTTCGGTCTTACACAAAACACCACATACAAGTATAATCATATAAGCATGATAACAAATATACAAAAATGCAAGCATTCTTAAAACCCTGTATAAAAAAAGTAATTAATAAATTCTCAGATGCAGAAAATTACTGCATCATTTTTATTTTAAATTCGGTTGAAAATTCAATCTATGATATGTGACTTAGATGATGTGGGTTTTTTTTATATTTATATTCTTTTGTTAGAATCACCAAGTCTGATAGATTAATTGCCGCACCTCAATTAAGTTTATCTCTTGACGATTTTACCATTTTTTTTTCCTTCTTAGTATCGCTTGTATATTTTAAGACGCATATATTAATAAATCGGTAAAAATGTTATTTTCGAAAAAGTTGTTTTATGTATTATGGCCATATTTTTCATACAAAACGGGTCAAGTTTTAAGCAATAAACTCGTTTTACAGAGACTCGTTTATCCGAAACGAACCTTGCATCACAGAAGTCATTATTTCCTTACAACACGAACGGAAGATATCCAAGCAATAACCGTACTATTCTGAAAAAATTCAGTAATGACCGAGATATGAAAATTTCTGAAAGCTTTTAAAGGAAATTTTAAAGCGCCTGGGTCGGTATGTCTCCGGCATTCACATGCTTCACCTTCCCTCTCAATCTGGAGCCTAAGCCAAATCCCATCTTTCGGGTAAATTATGGATTCCATCCCAAAAGAACTGTTCGTCTTTTGAAGCCAAGAAATAATCAAGCCAATTTTTGATACCCTGTTCTGAAGTGAAGCGTATTCCAGAAAGGGCATTCTGCATCGATTGAAACAAGTGGTAGTCGGAAGGGGCAAGGTCTGGGCTATAAGGCGGGTGAGGCAGAACTTCCCATCCACTGTTTTCCAAATAGGTTTTAACCGATTTAGCAACATGTGGCCGAGCATTGTCATGATGGAAAATGGGCACGAGGCCCGGTCGCATATTCTGGCCGTTTTTCTGCCAATGCTGCTCGCGTTTTTCTGCCAATGCGACATACCTGACTTTAGCTTGGCATTCTGCCCGTCGGCCATGCGCCCTGTATTAAACTACTATTGAACATGGCCGGCACGGCCCTCTTCTATCTTCCTTCGATATGGCTGATAAAAATATCTCAAAACAAATGAAATAATTGTATTTCGACCCATTATATTAAATTAAACCTTAAAACGTGAAAACAATTTTTGGACATTTTACGAAAATCCTATTGGCAGTCAACGTGTTAATAGTGAGCGGGTATCCTTGATCTTATCAAAATGCAAAAGTAGCGCTCTGTCTTGCAAAGACTATTTTTATATTTTTTGTATATACACTAGGGTGTCCCTTAAAATTCAAGTTCAATATTTTTTTACGCACACCTTCTTAAAAGTTTAGTAATAACCCTATATTGTCTAGAAAAAAATATTAGTTCGATTTATAAACGGTAACCCGTGCCGACTTGCGATTTTAACTTGTCCATACAAGTTGCGTAAGTACTGCGCTGTGACTTGTAACTGCATGTTTTATTTGTCATTTCATACGTGATTTTTGAGATTAGTAGTGCTCCATTGTTTAGTGCGTTAACATGTCGGTGGAATTACGGAGTGATAAACAAAATAATTTCCTTATAGGTTTGCCTAGATATCAAATAAATGGTGCAAAATTACCATCTACTCGACAAATTCCCTCGGTCCTATTTTACAATATTCGTGAGGTTAAACTGATTGTTAGTGAAAGTGCAAATCTTGTGATTAGGGAGTGCATCATATATTGGGAAAAAGCAAGAATTCCAACAAGGGCATATCCTAACTGCGTGAAGAAACTTGTTGATTTATATCATGTTTGGAGAGAGTTGCAAAAAAAATTGTAAGAAAACTCAGGTTACGTTCAAGAGCCGTGAGAACAATTTCAAAATTGATCTTGATAATTTGTTTGATATTGCACATGCTGATGCTTTTGAGAGAATGAAAATAGAGTAAGATAAATTATTTTTAATGAAACAGAGAGAGCCAGATCGACCAGGATGCTTAGGTGGTGTTGATAAAAAATTGTCGGAAAAAGAAGATAGATCTAAACAACGACGATTGGAAGAAGAGGAAAGGGTTGTAAGACAAAGATAACCACTAGCTGCTGAAACTAGAAAATCAAGGGCAGAAGCAATAAAATCTGACTTCTTTGGAAGTAATGTACCCGACGTAGTCACAGTCCATTGGGATGGAAAACTATTACCCGGGTTAGATGTACGAAGTTCTAAAGAAGAACGCTTGCCAGTTATTGCTTCGTTTGACGATAAGGAACAGCTTCTTGCAGTGCCGAAACTAGAACATTCTTCTGGAAAACATCAAGCTAAGGCTGTCTCAATAGCTCTTTTTGACTAGAACCTTCACGATAAAGTACAAATAATGTGCTGCGACACAACAGCTTTCAATACTGGCCGTTTCAATGGAGCTTGTGCTATTTTGGAGAAACTTTAGGAAGAGAATTGCTGCTCGTCTGTCGTCATCATGTTTATGAATTGGTCCTAAAAGCTGTCTTTGAAAGCAAAATTAAGTAAATTACTAGTAGCCCAGATATTCCAATGCTTAAAAAGTTCAGAGAAAATTGGAAAAACATCGACGCTAGTAACATTGAACCATCTCTTAATTTCGTAAAACAACGTGTTGCCGAGACAGACATTCAAGCTTTTTTAATATTTTATAAGGCAGAATTAGACAAAGGTTATGTAAGAGATGACTACCGCAAATTGGTCGAACTGTGCGTAATATTTTTGGGAGGAGACTCAGAGGAAAAATTAAAACTAAGCCCCCCCAAAGCCATGCATCAGGCACGCTGGATGGCGAGAGCAATCTATTCTTTAAAAATGTGTTTACTTCAGTCACAATGCAGAATAACTGCGAAGGACAAAAAGACTCTACAAGATGTTTGCTTATGTTTGTAAAACACTGGATGATTTCGTATCGGAAAAGAGCAAACAATTTTTATCACGACTGCAGATCGACGACAGTTTTCTAAAGGAAGATGTATCTTCTTGGAATAATAATAGTGCTTTTGTGGAAGCTAAAAGAAAAATAAGTTATTTGAGGGTTGTGAATGATACTGCTGAAAGGGCTGTTAAAATGATGCAAGATTTTAACGGACTTATCACGGTTGAAGAAGAACAAAAACAGTTCTTGCTGCGCTGTGTCCAGGAACATAGAAAATTGTATCCGGACTGTAAAAAAACAACTCTAAAAAAAATTTACCCTGACTGATTGTTATTACTTTACGTTTTTGATTAAAAATTAATGTTCATCTAATTGAATTTTTACTTTTATTCACTTAATTTATTGCATTTATAATGATTTTATACCAGACCGAAATATCAAGACAAAACACGTTTTTTACTAAACTTTGAAGCTCGGTCGGCACTGGTTGCAATTACGCTAGAAAGATGAAATTTTATATTTGATTATCTTATAGCATTAGTAAGAAATGTAGAGGGTATGCATTTCGAAATTTGAAAAAAAAATTTTTTTGGTCATATAAGGGACACCCTAATATACACCCATACCTCGCTATACGGCCGCTCTTTATACGGCCTTTCGCTATAACGCCCCTTTTCAATTAAGGTACGTTTTCGATATACGGCCTAAAATGTTTCGCTATAACAGCAAAAAACTTTTTTTCGATGTTATTTTGTTTACGAGCGTTATTCAGTGTGTGCTCATAGAGCGGCTAGTTTAGACTTGTCTGTGAGTGTTTTATGTACATATTTATTACTGATTGTTCCCGTCATATGGAAATCCAACAAGAAAGCTTGGATGACTAAAGCTACTTTTGAGGATTGGTTCAAAAATCACTTTTGTACAGAAGTGAAAAAATATTTGCGAGATAATAACTTAACCAACAAGGCTTTGATAATTTTGGATAATTCGCCAGGGCATCCTACTAATTTATCCGAGCTATCTGAAGATGTCATGATTGAGTACCTTCCGAAAAATACAACAGCTCTGATCCAACCAATGGATCAGGGTGCAATAGCCACTTTTAAAGCATATTACCTACGCCGAACTTTCCGACAACTGATAAGGGAAACCGATGGTAAAGCTTTAATTAAAACATTTTGGAAAAACTATAACAACAAGGATGCTGTTGACAGCATCAGTGAACCATGGAAGGAATTATTAACAACAATGAACCATGTATGGAAAAAAATATGGCCAGAATGTGAAAAAAGTGTTACATATTTAACAAATTTGGAACCGATCCCATTGAATTTGTATTAGAATAATTGATTCCTTATACGGCTTTTCGCTTTGCGGCCGAGTTTCGTGGAACGTATCTAGGCCGTATAGCAAGGTATGGGTGTATTAGGAAAGTAATCACTCTAGCTCTAAAGCACCGAAGTTTGTATAAACGTGGTATAAAGCAACATGTATTCAGTTATGGCGAAAAACCCTAATGATATACATAATTACATTTTTCAATAATAAATACAATTAAGCAAAATGAGATCTTCAAAATGTAAATACATAGATAGACTTTGGCCCAAATCACTTCTTGTCAGTTATCCTAAAATCTTCTTCTGATTACTATTGAGCTAATACATCTCAATAATAATCCATCCTAGATCAGTTATGCATTTACTTCTTAAAAAGTCTTAAAAGTTAATTTTGATGTCATTTTTAAATAAGTTTTTTAAACTTAATTTAACACTTGTTCTCACCCATAAATATTCACACATGTCTGCAAATCCTGTGGTCATTTAATAGGATGTCTTTATATTTACAGAAATGGCCCCCACCGCTCTTGAGTGCAAAACTTTACCTGTATTGCCTTCCACAATAGACAATGATGATATCAATGGCACCGTTCTCATTTCCGAGAAATCAAATCAACCGCTACTTCAAGAACAAACCCCACCGGCTAAAATATATAAGTGAGTAGAAAGAGTTACATACTTACTACATATTTAGGCAACTATGTTTTTTGTATACATTTTGTGCAGTGCATACGCACTGCACTCTTTGTTTAATAAATTGCAAATTTAATAAAATAAAATGTTTCCAAATCAAAAAGTGGTTATTTGAAAATAATTATTTTTTATTTTAGATGGAATATTGTATGGCTCAATGTAATAGTTTATGGAAGCCTACATATAGCAGGACTTTATGGACTTTATTTATGTTTGTCTATAAAAGTAATGTTCTTAACGTCGATATTTAGTGAGTATTATTTCGAAATAAACATAATAAAATTTGCCTCACCAAGATGAGTTGGTAAGGAATAAGCCAAGGAAGATACAATAAAAATATTTTATTTAAATGTATAATATTTAATGAAATGATTTCAGATATTGTTTACGGCTTATTCGGTGGTATAGGAGTAACCATGGGTGCCCACAGACTGTGGTCCCACAAGTCATTTAAGGCAAAATTACCCCTGAAAATAATACTAACCATATTACAAACAACTGCTTTCCAAAGCCATATATTTGCATGGGTCCGAGACCACAGGTATGTTTCCATACATTCTCCATTTATTAATATATAAAAATCTTAATAACTCAACAGTTGAGCTAATTATTCAAACCTCCCATATATATTCCATGAACTTAAATCAGAAGATTGGAATTATTTGCTAATTTTATAAAATTCTTGTGATAAATGATTGCATTACCAAATATTTAAATAAACTAAATCTATGAAGTCAATATAAAATTTTTTCGATCATTTACCACCAATAAAGCTATGTTAAAGTGAATTTTGTTTCAGAGTCCATCATAAATTTTCAGAAACAGATGCAGATCCATTCAATGTGAAGAGGGGAATTTTCTTTTGTCACATAGGCTGGCACTTTTTAAGAAGAAACAAAGAGATTTGTCAGAAAGGCGCTACTGTCGACATGAGTGACCTTAAAAATGACCCTGTAGTCATGTTCCAAAAAAAGTAAGTTATTTTTAAGGCATATGTTGCCATCTTTACTTTTACTTTACAAATGAGCAGTTAATACATGCAATAACAACAAAAGGATGCTTATCTATTAAAAGTCTTTAGAAATAGCTTTAAGAAAGCAAGTACACAAAAAAACAATTTTCAAAATCATGAAGTAAATCACCAAAATGGCTTGGCAAATATTTTTTAACATTGTAATACATTGTAATTATAAAATATTTAATTACAGGACATACTGGTATTTTAGCATGCCTCTACTGGCATTCATCATCCCAACACTTATTCCCTATTACGCTTGGGACGAGTCATTGTTAATATCTTTCGGATTATGTGCCTTAAGATTGGTCTTGGTTTCTAACGGCACTTGGATGATAAACAGTGTGGCACACATGGTAGGAAACAAGCCGTACGAAAAGTAAGAAAACATTTACGAATTCTTAACAACAAGATTTTCATCACATTCCTAGAAATCAAAGAGAACGTTGATGGCCTACGCATCTCTAATTGGCACGGAGTTTTTATTGATCCTGGTGATATTTTATTTTTAAAATAGTCTCTGAGATTGTCACTATGGAGCCTAGAAGAAATTTCAAAGAACTATTCTTTGAAAACCATAACTCAAACAAAAATATTAATAATTAAATTCCTTTTAAAAGTTACACATAATATAATAGTGAAAAATATTGATTATTTAGTAGAAATTCATTTCACACCGATACAGGCTTATCGTGTAAGTTATAAAATTAAGTTGAAGGTAGAAGGAATTAAGTCACTCAATTTTTATTAATATTTCCTTCACTTTAAATTATTTAAATTAATGATAATTATAATATTTATAGGAGCATGGGAGCAACGGATAACCGATGGGTGTCCTATATAGCTCTTGGAGAAGGATGGCACAACTATCATCACGTGTTTCCTTGGGACTACAAGACATCTGAACTGCCCGTGACCAATGTAACAAAGATTATTATCGATTTGTGCTCAAAAATAGGTGAGAAACTGGACAAAAAACACATCTTGAAAATAATTATAACCTCTTCACATATCTCCTTTTTCTCTAAGTTGAAATTTTCAGAAAACGTTTTCATCGGCCTGGGCTAGACTTTTTTAACTTTCACTAAACATCTCGCCGTGTGTAATTAGTTTTTATCACACTGTGAGCCTCTGCTTCTTGGTTGTTCTAACATTATATGCTACTTCTAGATGTCGTGATGCATCTTCTAGACTGCATGAAATATCCAATATGTATACATTTTACTGTGCTGATATTCCTGAATTATAAAAATTAAAACTTTAGGCTATGCTTTCGGTTCCGTATCTTGATGATCCAATGTTTTTAAATTCACAATCGCACTACAAATTCAAATTGAAAAAAACAAGGTAAAGGCCTCTACTTTAAAGAAGAAATATTAGAACTTTCACATTTATCAGATGTTTGTTCTACTAATTGAGCCACAGCATTTCTATACTTGATTTTTAAGTGAATAACTACACTTTTTGGGTGTACTTACACGTCGGAAACCACTGCCGTAGCTAGTCCGACACCATAAGCATCAAGACGATTACTGAAATAAAATTCATGTTGTCCATAAAACGTATGATCAAGACTTCATTGAGAGGGAAAATAACAACCTATTTACACTCTTAATGATTGCAGGTTGGGCCTATGACATGAAGGTGGTTGCGAAAGATGTTATAATTAAAAGAATGAACAGAACGGGAGATGGCTCACACCCTTTAAGTTTGGAAAACCACAGTCACGAAGGACAGTTCTGGGGTTGGGGAGACAAGGACATGACAGAAAAGGATAAATGTGCCATTATTTTAAACCCTGAGAAAACAGGAAAAACAATATGAAGATGTTATCAATGCATTTGAAGGTGATGGATGGAATGATTATTTATAGAAGTAGGGTAAGAACATCATATTGTTGGCTTATGTTGAATTATTTAAATACACATGGTCTGTGTAATAAGAAGTTATGTTTTATAAAAAATCACTATGCCTATATAAAAAGTAATATTATACTAAGAAATTTCATTAATCAGCTCGCCATTTAAATTACTAATTAGTCTTTATGACCGATTTTCATTCATTTCATTGTTACTAAGAAGATGAAAGCTTTTAAACATTTTTTAAACTTATACATTATATTTTACTTATTTTTTATAAATTTGTTATTATTATCAGTAATAAAAATGTGAGAAAGATTTCTAAACTTTTTTAATCTCTGATTATAAGCCTGAAGTCTAAACACAATGCATCATTTTATTAAAAAAACCCATGTATTTTTAATCGACTTTTTAAAAATACTGTATTGGAGAAAGTGTATTTCAGTAAAACTATTTTTTGGTGTCTATTGAAATTTCTTATAAGAACACAAAAATGCAATTCTATAGTTTTTGTGAAAATAATATTACTACGAAAAGTTTTCATAAAATATACATATTTTATTTCTTATTATAAACAATATATTTTTAACATGTTCTCTGTTTAAAAACAAAAAAAATATGTAACCCAATATTTAATAAAAAAAACATTGACAAAGAACACATATATAATCTCAATTTTTAATTCAGATTCATTCTTTATTTTTTTATTATATCGATACCGAGTTCATCGAATTTTTTATAAAAATATTAAAGAAGCAAAAAAACTGTAAATTAAAATATGGGTTTGATGGTCAAAGACAAAAATCAAGCAGTTCTGTTTATTGATATAGAAATGACTTCTATCATCACGAGCTATCCGCATCACGAATATCAGCAAAATGTATTGGCGGCGGTCTCTTCGAGGAATAGGGAAAAAGACGGAGAAATCCCTCTCTTCAAATGAAATAAGGGAGGTGTGGAAAATGTGGAAAGAATGACAAAAATTTGTAGAAAAGCAATGAAGTTTAACATCACAATTTCATAGGAAGTTTTTGTTTCCTTGTTAAAAATAACAACTTATGAACTTTGATTCCTTCACATTAAAATGAAATAATTAAAATAAATAAAATGTGACCTTCTCATATGGCAATAAATCTAACGGTTTAGAACGAATCTATATGGAGAAATTCGCTCATAGGGTGTTAAATTCCTTCATAGGGTGTGCAAAAAGAGTATCTTCGACCTTAGCCCTCTTGACTATTTCGTATGGGGAAACCTTAAAAGAAGGGATTATAAGAATAATCCGACGAACCTAACGGAATTGAAACAAAAAATCAGGGCAGAAATGGCAGCAATATCGAGGGCTATGTGTCAGCGTGCTATCAGCAATCATCTTTTTTAAAAATAATTTTCAATTTTGTATTCATAAATCCACAGTAAAAAATAAAACTTGATTACAAGTAGTTTTTGTTTTACTGTACTAACAAATACCCGATGCTTTGTTTGGACACCCTATTCGAGGAATTTGAATTGCTAGCACGAATCCAAAGTTCGACTGAAATATTTTTATATATTTGTAAGTAAACATTGAAAATAAAACAGCAACACAATCACAAAGAGCCTGTAGAGTTGTCACTGCGTCCCTCTGGCTGGCACAGCTTCAATATAAAGCCGGCGGCCGCGGCGCGAGCACCAGTCACGCACTCCGGCCCGTGCAGTGCCGCAGCTCTGCAGCTCCGACGCGCCCAGCTAGCCTCAAGTTTGTTACTGTGATAATCCAAATACTCAACATATCGTCAACGTGTCTTTGAGCATCAGTGGCTTGCGGTCCATGCAAGCGAAGCATCACATGTGAACGTTATATATCTGTTCAATTACACGTAGAAAGCTGCTGTGAACGAATTTATAAAGTTTTTTTTGCTTTTTTTTTAACAAATTTTGGCTTTGAAAAGTCGTCATTTTATCTAATTTTTTAACATTTAATTACGGTAATTTAATTATAAATATTATTTAAAGCTTTTATTATATTCTGTGAAAAAAAAAAAACAACTTTCAACAAAGAAAAATAAATCGACAGTTAAAAAAATATGATGACACGTTTCGCTAAAAAGTGACAAAAGCTTTCAGGGAAAAAAAATACACCTATTTTTGATAGTACGGACCTCACTCGGAAATCGAAATTTCATTATTTCATTTATTTAATTATCACTTTACTGGGCTTAAAGCTGGTTTATTTACAGAATATTATAAAAAATAAAATTTATATTTACCTATTTTTTTATTATTTAATTTCTGTCCTTTTACAAGGTCAAATGAATTCTAGAAGATGTTGAAAAATTTGTAAAAATTATTATTTTTCAAAACCAAAGTGTGTTAAAAAAATTAATTGATTTAATTTTTAAACTAATCTTTTACCGTAGGTTTATGTGTAATCTATTATTTCCAATTTAAAAAAGGACACCTAAATGCTTAAATCAATTGGTCATAATAATCTCCAATCAATCGGAAAAACACATATTAATTATATTAAAAGTAAATTTATTAGAAAAAAAAAATACCTTTAGAATAAGGAATGCTTTTTACTTTTGGATTTATTTTTTTCTATTGGTGCAGTATATTTTTCGTATTCTAACCTGTTGTTTGAAATTTTTAGCTATAAATGTACATTTTAAAATTGCTATTAAAAATAATTTGTCGTTGCATATTTGCCCCAATTCGAACCAATTACCAGAATTTTCATACTTTTATTTACTACTAAGTACTTATTATTTATTTAACATAAAAACATACACAATAATTTTTATAATTAAATTTTTAGAATTGAGTATTTTTTCCATTTCCATTTAGTCCAACTAGGCGTGATAAAAAAAATTCGGAAACCTAGTGGCCTAGGTTTCCGGTTTTTTTTTATCAATACAAAAAAATAGTTTATTCAAAGTATCGTCACACTTTGCCATCTCTCTGGCAGTACACGAATACCCTGACGAAAGATCGACGCGTCTGACCGAAACCGTTCAAGCATCCAATTTTCCACTTTTTCGAAATTGGCCAAGTGTAGCCCAGCCAATCCATGCGCCATCAACCGAACAAATAAAAATCGGATGGGGCCAGGTCTGGTAAATACGGCGGGTGGGGTAGCAGATCCCATTTTAGCGTTTTGATGATGTCCTGGACGATGGAAGGGCGATGGCTGTTCAATCTAATTAAAAAAAAAAAACATCAAATTATATTTCAGTTTGCGTTTATGACGTCAATGTAAAAATTTATTTTTTATTGACGATTTTGTTTGGTCTTGCACAAAGCAGCACAAACAGGTATAATCAAATAAGCATGATAACAAGTATACAATAATTCAAACATTCTTAATACCTTGCATAAACAAGTTATAAATAAATTCTTAGATGCAGAAAATTACTGCATTATTGTAATTCCAAATGGGGTTGAAAACTTATGCAATTGGTGTGGGTTTTTTTTTTCTGATATCGAAAAAGTTGTTTTATGTATTATGGCCAGATTTTTCATAACAAAACCGGTCAATTAACTCGTATTACAGAGACTCGTTTATCCGAAACGATCCTGTATACCAGGGGTGTCAAACTCAATTTTGCAGAGGGCCATATATGAAATTTAGAATGAATTATTATAACATTTTATATATTTAATTATATAATATACGGCGTGTGCATAAAATTTTCGGATTTTTTCGTGAAATTGGAGCTTTATTATAAAAAATTGGTACAATATATTCTATTCAAGGTATTGTCCATCGTATTCCAAGCGTATTCCAGAAAGGGCATTCTGCATCGATTGAAACAAGTAGTAGTCGGAAGGGGCAAGATCTGGGCTATAAGGCGGGTGAAGCAGAACTTCCCATTCACTGTTTTCCAAATAGGTTTTAACTGATCAACATGTGGCCGAGCATTGTCATGATGGAAAATTACAGACTCGTGCCAGGTCGCATATTCTGGCCGTTTTTCTGCCAATGCTCGCTTCAAACGCATTAATTGTGTCTGTAGAACTCGCCCGTGATAGTTTGGCCTGGTTTCAGCAGATCATAGTGGAAGATTCAAAAGCAAGGAAATTGGGTGCCACATGAATTGAAGCTGAGAGACGTCGAAAGGCGATTTTGCATTTCGGAAATGCTGCTTGAACGCCACAAAAAGAAATCATGGGGTGATGAAATCAATTCTAGTGATGAAAAATGGATTCGCTACGATAAGCTGAAGCGTAAAAAAGCATGGGGTAAGCCCGGACATGCAACAACATCGACGACCAGGCCAAATATTCATGGCGCTAATGTAATGCTGTGTAGTTGGTGGGATCAGAAAGAAATCGTGTACTAGGAGCTTCTGAAACCAGGCGAAACTGTCAATGGGCAGCGCTACTGACAACAACTGAACAATTTGACCCTTGCAGTGCTCGAAAAACCGCCGGAATGGGACACGAGATACGAACGAATGATATTGAAGCACGACAAAGGTTCGTGCCATCGTCCAGGACACCATCAAAACGCTGAAATGGGATCTGCTACCGCACCCGCCTTATTTACCAGACCTAGCCCCTTCCGATTTTTATTTGTTCCGGTCGATGGCGCATGGATTGGCTGGGCTACACTTGGCCAATTTTGAAAAAGTGGAAAATTGGATGCTTGAACGGTTTCGGTCAGACGCGTCGTTTTATCGTCACGGTATTCGTGTACTGCCAGAGAGATAGCAAAAATGTGATGATACTTTGAATAAACTTTTTTTTTTTAATTATACACTTTTCATTGATAAAAAAAAGCCGGAAACCTAGTGGCACGCCTAGTTGGACTAAATGGAAATGGAAAAAATACTCAATTCCAAAAATATAATTATAAAATTATTGTTTATATTTTTATGTTAAATAAATAATAAGTAGTAGTAAATAATAGTATGAAAATTCTGGTAATTGGGTCGAATTGGGGCAAACAAACTTTTGTTTTGAAAAATCATAATTTTATCAAATCATCTTCAAGACTTTATTTGACCTTGTAAAAGGACGGAAATTAAATAATAAACAAATAGGTAAATATAAATTTTATTTTTATAATGTTCTGTAAATCAACCAGCTTTCCGCCCAGTAAAGTGATAATTAAATAAATGAAATAATGAAACGATTTCGATTTCCGAGTGAGATCCGTACTGACTGGGGCCGAAATGGGTGTATTTTCTTTCCCTGAAAGCTTTTGTCACTTTTTTGCGAAACGTGTCATCATATTTTTTTAACTATCGATTAATTTTTTTTTGTTGAAAGTTGGTTTAGAATATTAAAAAAGCTTTCAATTATGTTTATATATTTTTTATTATTAAATTACCGATCTTTTTTAAGGTAAAATAAATTCTTAAAAATGTTGAAAAATTAGATAAAATTACGACTTTTCAAAGCCAAACTTTGTTAAAAAAAATTGTAATAATTTTTTAGCTAATCTTTTACAATAGGTTTATTGGTAATCTTTAATTTCCAATTTAAAAAAAGACACCTAAATGCTTAGGGTTCTAGATCCTTCGGTTATAATAATCTCCCAATTCCTAAACTTTAATCTGGAAAATACATATTAATCATATTAAAAGTAAATATACAAGAGATAAAAAAATCACGTCTTTAGAAGAAAGAACGCATCTAACTTTAAACATTAAAAATTTTTCTATTGATGCAGTAAATTTTTCGTAAAAAATTGTCAAAAAACTCAAAAATTGATCCATCAAAGGGATCAGCCACCATAAGATACTATTTCAGCAGGCTTTTTATGTTTTTCTGGAAAGAATTATTATTTGAAAATTATAACGATTAACTTATTTTCGTTTACATTTCTCATTTTAATTAGTAAAATTTTTTTTTTTTTTTCTTAAATAATTTTTTATTGTGGTTGGACAGGAAAATGGTCGGTGGGCGCACGGAAAATGATCGGCGGGCGCCATGGCGAGGGTTGGGGACCACCGTGTTAAAGTATAGGCTGATGCGATTCAATAGTAGTAACGCCATCTCTTAAAAAATCCGAAAAAATTAATGCACACATCGTATATATATAATATAGGGTTATTAAAAATCATATCAAAGTTATAAAATAGGGTAATTATTTTGAGCTCGAGGATCCAGATACCTGACTTCTCTTGTTTTTGACAAGCTCATTGATGTCAGGTTTCGTATTCGTTGTAATTATTTTAAGAATTGATTGGAGATGTTCATTCGTAAGTCTTGTGCGATGTTTGTTCTTATTAATTTTCATGACGGAAAACATCTGCTTACATAAAAAGGTACTACCAAACATGCACAGAATGCGTGCTGCATGCTTTTTTAATTCCGGGTAGTTATCCAAACTCTTGAAATATTGTGTATAAAATGTAAGAGCGTTAACCTCTTTAATTTTTTTTTTCAAAATACTGTCTAGGCACGCTCTGCCCTTGAAATTACTTATAAATGTAATGTGCGCATTTTAAAATATTCGTAGAGGAATTGAGTGAAGTCTAAAAGCTCTAAAAAACATGATTCTTCTTTCTGTGACACATTGCGATCGCGGGCCGTATCTTTGACATGGCTGCTGTATACCTTGCATCACAAAAGTCGTTATTTCCTTACAACACGAACGGAAGATATCCAAGCAATAACCGAACTATTCAGAAAAAAATCCGTAGTGACCGAAATATGCAAATAGTTGAAAGCTTTTAGAGGAAATTTCAAAGCGTCCGGATCGGTACGTCTCCGGCATCTCTCCCTCTCAATCTGGAGCCAAATTCGAGCCGGAAGTTTTATACCTGCACAGCAAAATGTATAAATAGTATTTTTTAAAGTAGTTTTATGCAATATTTAAATACAAAACGATGAGAAAAATACTTGATCGAGCCTGGCACCGCATCCTTTTCCGCGACTTGCTGATTTTAATAAATTAATTTACTTCATGCAAGATGCCTAAGTAAGTAGACACTCGTAAACGCTTGATAGTGAGAAGGTATTCTTGATTTTATCCAAATGCAAATGTAGCGCTTTGTCTTGCAAAGACTATTTATATGTAAATTAGGAATGGAATCACTCTAGCTCTAAAGCACCGAAGTTTGTATAAACGTGGTATAATGCAAGATGTATTCGATTATGGGGAAAAACCCAAATGATATAATTTCATTTATAAATTATAAATATAATTAAGCAAAATGAGATCATCAAAATGTAAATAGATGGACTTTGGCCCAAATCACTTGTTGTCAGTTATCCTAAAACCTTCTTCTGGTTACTTTTGAACTAATACATCTCAATAATAATCCACCCTTGATCAGTTTTGCAATTACTTGTAAAAAAGTCTTAAAAGTTAATCTTGTTGTCAGTTTTTAAATATATTTTTTTAAATCTAATATAACCTAAGATATAACACTTGTTCTCACCCATAAACATTCACTCATGTATGCATATCTTGTGGTCATTTAAAAGGATGTCTTTATATTTACAGAAATGGCCTCCACTGCTCTTGAGTGCAAAACTTTACCTGTATTGCCTTCCACAATACAGAGTGATGATTTCAATGACACCGTTCCCATTTCCGAGAAATCAAATCAAAATCAAAATCAAACCCCACCGGCTAAAATATATAAGTGAGTAGAAAGAGTTACATACTTACTACATATTTTTGCAACTATGTTTTTTTTTGTGTATGCACTGCACTCTTTGTTTAATAAATTGCAAATAAAATGTTTCCAAAACAAAGTGTGATTATTTGAAACAAATTATTATTTATTCTAGATGGAATATTGTATGGCTCAATATAATAGTTTATGGAAGCCTACATATAGCAGGACTTTATGGACTTTATTTAACATTTGCTCTAAAAGTAAAGATCTTAACATTGTTATTTAGTGAGTATTATTTCGAAATGAACATAATAAATTTTGCCTTACCTAAATGAGTTGGTAGAGATTAAGCCCAGGAGATACAATGAAAATATTTAGTTCAAATGAATAATATTTTATGAAATGATTTCAGCTACTGTTTACGGCATATCCGGTGCCATAGGAATAACCATGGGTGCCCACAGACTGTGGGCCCACAAATCATTTAAGGCAAAACTACCCCTGAAAATAATACTAACCATATTTCAAACATCTGCTTTCCAAAGCCATTTATTTGCATGGGTCCGAGACCACAGGTATGTTTCCATACATTCTCCATTTATTATTATATAAAAAACTCAACAGTTGAGCTAATAATTCGAACCTCCAATATATATTCCACGAACTTAAATCAGAAGATTGGAATTATTTGCTAATTTAATAAAATTCTTGCATTATTTATAAATACTGTGAATGTATAATTAAATATTTAAATTAACTAAATCTTTGAAGTCAATAATAAAAAATCATTAACCACCAATAAAGGTATGTTAAAGTGAATTTTGTTTCAGAGTCCATCATAAATTTTCAGAAACAGATGCAGATCCATTCAATGTGAAGAGGGGGATTTTCTATTGTCACATAGGCTGGCACTTTTTAAGAAGAAGCAAAGAGATTTGTCAGAAAGGCGCTACTGTCGACATGAGTGACCTTATAAATGACCCTCTAGTCATGTTCCAAAAAAAGTAAGTTATTTTTAAGGCATATGTTGCCAAATTTACTTTAACTTTACAAATGAGCAGTTGATAAATGCAATAACAACAAAGCGATGCTTTTCTATTCAAAATCTCCAGAAATAGCTTTATGAAAGCAAATTAATAAATAAAAGTATTTTTATTACGACTAGATATTATTATTTTTTTATTTTAAATAAAATACTTGAGTGCTTTATCCACGTGCTAATTTTTATTGGTGACCGGTTTCGCCAACCTTATACGTTGGGATTGTAAATCACTCAAGTATTTTATTTATTTATTTATAAATATTGAAATGGAAATCCTCCAAGTACTCCCTGTCAAAAATTCAATATTTACTCTATATATTACAAAAAAACAATTTTCAAAATCAAGAAGTAAATCACCAAAATGCCTTGGCAAATATTTTTAAATATTCTTTTTAAGCATTTTCTTCTTATTTTACTCTTTAAACACAAGGTCACACATTGTAATTATAAAATGTTTAATTACAGGACATACTGGTATTTTAGCATGCCTCTACTAGCATTCATCATCCCAACACTTGTTCCCTATTACGCTTGGGACGAGTCATTGTTAATATCTTTCGTAGTATCTGGAGCCTTAAGATTGGTCTTGGTTTCTAACGGCACTTGGATGATTAACAGTGTGGCACACATGTTAGGAAACAAGCCGTACGAAAAGTAAGAAAACATTCACGAACAACAACAAGTTTATCACTACATTCCCTTCTCAACCTTTTATTGACCACCCCCTTGACAAGAAAAAAAATTCAAAACGCCTCCTTTGACATAATAGTTATAATCATACCAATTTTATTTCTGTATATTATTTAGTAATAATCACAAATTTATTTATTACATTATTATTTAGTAATAATCATGTTATTTTACTTTATTTTATTTTTTATTGATAATGATTAAGTACATTTTTTCAAATATTGAAAATTGATTAAGAGCGGTAATAGCATATTCGAGGTTTTTGACCATTTGCTTGTACCTATTGCGAAAAATCGACTGCACCAATCAAAAAAATTTAAATGCAGAAAGATAGATACATTCTTTTTTTCTACTACTATTATTTTTTCATTTCTTATAATTTACTTTTAATATGATAAAAATGTGTTTTTCCGATTGAAGTTTCGGGATTGGAGTTTCGCGATGTTCCTGTTCCAAGAATCCTAAACATTTATGACTCTTTTTTTCAATCGGAATTAAAAGATTAATTATAAACCCTCCTGTTGGGATTAGTTTGAAAATTAAAAAAAAAAAATCTTTAACAAACTTTGGTTTTGAAAGTCGTCATTTTATCCAATCATTGAGAATGTGGATGGCCTTCGCGAATTTTTATTGATATTTAAATAAGTTTTAAAATAGAAATGAATTCTCAAAGAACTATTCTTTGAAAACTTTTCAAACAAAAATATTAAAAATAAAATTCCTTTTAAAAGTTACGCATAATATCATAGTGGAAAATATTGATTACTTAGTAGAAATTCATTTCACACCGATACAGGCTTATCGTGTAAGTTATAAAATTAAGTTGAAGGTAGAAGGAATTAAGCCACTCAATTTTTATTAATATTTCCTTCACTTTAAATTATAAATTATTTAAATTAATGATAATTTATAATATTTATAGGAGCATTGGAGCAACGGATAACCGATGGGTGTCCTATATAGCTTTTGGAGAAGGATGGCACAACTATCATCACGTGTTTCCTTGGGACTACAAGACATCTGAACTGCCCGTGACCAATGTA
Organism: Atopsyche davidsoni; assembly: GCA_022113835.1. Lineage (NCBI taxonomy): Eukaryota > Metazoa > Arthropoda > Insecta > Trichoptera > Hydrobiosidae > Atopsyche > Atopsyche davidsoni. Next base: position 15,532,766 of record JAILWY010000013.1, read on the forward strand.
ACAAAGATTATTATCGATTTGTGCTCAAAAATAGGTGAGAAATTGGACAAAAAACACATCTTGAAAATAATTATAACCTCTTCACATATCTCCTTCTTCTCTTAGTTGAGATTCTCAAAAATAGTTTTCATTGACCTGGGCTAGACTTTTTTAACTTTCACTAAACATCTCGCCGTGTGTAATTAGTTGCACTGTGAGCCTCTGCTTCTTGGTTGTTATAACATTATATGCTACTTCTAGATGTCGGGATGCATCTTCTAGGCTGGCTCTTAATTGTTCATATGATTTACATCCAATATATATATAAATTTAACTGTGCTGATATTCCTGAATTATAAAAATTATAAGCTTAAGCTATGCTTTTGGTTCCGTATCTTGATGATCCAATGTTTTTAAATGCACAATCGCACTACAAATTCAAATTGAAAAAAACAAGGTAAAGGCCTCTACTTTAAAGAAGTAATATTAGAACTTTCACATCTATCCTAGATGTTTGTTCTACTAATTGAGCCACAGCATTTCTATACTTGATTTTCAAGTGAATAACTACACTTTTTTGGTGTACTTACACGTCGGAAACCACTGCCGTAACTAGTCCGACACCATCAGCATCAAGACGATTACTGAAATAAAATTCTTGTTGTCCATAATACGTATGATCATGACTTCATTGAGAGGGAAAATAACAACCTATTTATACTCTTAATGATTGCAGGTTGGGCCTATGACATGAAGGTGGTTGCAAAAGATGTTATAATTAAAAGAATGAACAGAACGGGAGATGGCTCACACCCTTTAAGTTTGGAAAACCACAGTCACGAAGGACAGTTCTGGGGTTGGGGAGACAAGGACATGACAGAAAAGGATAAATGTGCCATTATTTTAAACCCCGAGAAAATAGAAAAAACAATATGAAGATGTTATCAATGCATTGAAGGTGATGGTTGGAAAGATTATTTATAGAAGTAGGGTAAGAACATCATATAGTTAGCTAATGTTGAATTATTTAAATAGACATGGTCCGTGTATTAAGAAGTTATGTTTCACATAAAAACACCAAAAGTTTTGATTTTATGATTTCTTTCCCATTTTATTATTCTAATAAACTTCATGAACAATTCAGTGGAGTAACACAATTTCATCATATTTTAGTGATATTTCATGGAGTATTAACCATTTAACCAATAATTATTGCTTCTATAAACTAAAATATATTGTGGTATTAAGATAAATATATCCTTAAGGGAAAGTTATAAATTTTATTATACTGATTTTTTATAACTTTGTTTTTATAATTTTTATACCTTTGTAATAAAAATGTGAGAAAGATTACTAAACTTCTTTAATATCTGATTGTTAGCCTGAAGTCTAAACACAATGCATCATTTTATTAAAAAAACCCATGATGTATTTTTTAATTGACTATTTAAAAACACTGTATTGGAGAAAGTGTATTTCAGTAAGACTATTTTTTGGTGTCTATTGAAATTTCTTATAAGAACACAAAAATGCAATTCTATAGTTTTTGTGAAAATAAAATTACTACGAGAAGTATTATGAGCTCAACTGCTGCTCATGTCTCTAATCCAAATCAGGCTCATCGTGGAAATCGAGGACCCCTAAAGAGAGACAAATGGAGTTCTGGAGCATGCAACATTCACGCCGCTTATTTTACGCCATGCACTTACATAATTAAATTACACCCAACAGCTATTGACTGTACTGTTAAATTGAAATTTACACAAAACACGCCTTTCATAATCAGAAGTAATACTTTTAGTCTCATTTTTTCAGGTGACACCTTGTATTGTATACACAACTGATTTAAAAAATTCTTGGTACTGTGCAATGTCCATCCAAATCACGCAATTTATTTAAGATTCAGTAAATATAAATGAATACCAGAACTTTTAAATCTTGGCATAAAGATGCAATTTTTTGCAATCTTGTATATGTTGAGTGAGTTTAATCTTTGAGAGATATTCTATCTTAGCTCCGAGTATTGTGATTTGAGTATTGTAGATAAACAATAGACTATCCCTGGAAAAGGAATCCAGGCTGTACCACTAGTTATGAAATGAAAATCATCACATTAAAAAAGGTTCAGATATATTTAAAAAATATAGAAATAGTACATTTAAAAAATATAGAAATGGTACATTAAAATATAGGAAATGTTAAAAGAGCACAGGTTATCTTGTATATTCACATAGAGATGGTTCCTAGCAAAGTTCTGGGATTCCGTTTATGCTGATGACACTTGTAGGTTTGTTTGCTTCTCCAGCCAGGTCTTGAGGCTTATTTCGTGAGTCTGCAGCCACTTGATGTTGCTCTTGACTTTTTCCTTTGCTTGTTCTCGGGCTGCGGCGCCGGCACCCGCTTTGGGATGCTCAGCAAAGAAAGCTTCCATCTGGAAAAAATATATATTGATCCATTGTAAATAGAAGAGAGAAATTTATCATGTTACAAAATACTTTAAAAAAAAATTTTTTATCATTAATTTTTGTTTTGTTCATATGATATTTTTCAGACCAGTTGTAATCATAAAGCATCTTATAGTCTAGTGGTAGGTTGTAAAGGTCAGATCTCGATACACTCCTTGCTCGTGTCAGTTCTTTCAAATTAAAAATAAATAAGAATCACTACTTTCTTCCTATATCCAACTATAAGACCGCATGTACATTTTTGTAATCTGGCTTCGAAATTTGTCTTATTAAACTATATAATATTCAAATAATACACTTACCTCTTTTAGTTTATTATTTGTTGCAAAACTTTTTGTAATTGCAGGGATCATGGTTCCTAAAACACGGCTGTTAAGTGTGAACTTTTTCACTAGATGGTCCCAGTTCTCTCGTACGTGGTCCCAGACAAGAGGAGTTCCGATGGGATTATATGACACATACTGCATTAGAGTTATATGATTTTGAGACCTAATAAAGGTTTCATCCCAAGCCAGGGTCAAATACCTAGAAATAAAATTACGTTTTAATCAAAGAGAAGTTAAAATAAATGGAGGATTACATTAGAATAGCTCATTACAGAGTAAATCTACCCGTGAACAGGATTCTAAATCTGTGTTTATTGTTTTTTATTGCGCTGAATAAGCAATAAAGAAAAAATGTAATCTAACTCAGTGAATTTTGTAAACAAAAATTTGAGGGAACCTGGACCAAAAACAGTCCGATTTTTGATGTGACTTGTATTTCAAGAGATTCAATTGTTGAAAAAACATTTGGTCAGCAACATGTGAACACGTTTATACCTCTGTAAGATGCTAGGATCTCTAGAAGCAGCCAAGGCTTGAATCATTTTGGATATTTCCTGGGCATCAGTTTCTTTTATGAATTTATCCCACAGCTGCATCCACTCAGTTTCTCCAGTTGTCTGAATACCTATAATATATTTTTTAAAAAGCAATGAAAATAAATATTAAAAAATTGACACTCAAAGTTTAATTAACAAATATTGTATTTTTAGGGATCATCATTGAGGATAAATTTCCAACTATAATAAGATCTTAGAATTTTTTTCTAAATATTACTGTTTTCTTGGGTAATTGTTAAGTATACTATAGTTTTATACGGTACCCAAATTAGAGCACAAGCTTAAAACTTTAAGAATTAATTCCACCTATCTGGCATAAAATGCCAAATTAAACTTAATTTAATACTTTTAGTAGCAGGTTTTTAAAAATAATAATTACAATACAGTTACAGAATTTATGGAGGTTTTATCTTTGTCAAATCATTTTTAAATCTTTGTAAATACCAATATTAACAAAGCGTAAATAATTAAAAAATGCCAATAATCATATTGTATTATCTGAAAAAAGTTGACCGTTTATCTTTTGCACCAAAACAAAAATGTTTTAATAGTTCTATCATTTTAAAAAAACATCTCTTTTTTGTTTGGGGGATTATTATTGTGTTTATGAAATGAAAAGATAAAATGTAAAGATAAATTTTTTTTTTACATTAAGCTTCTGAAAAAATATTTTGAAATAATCTTAACAATTCAAAAATATGTTTAGGCAGTAAAATATTTTTGAAAAACTTAGTGCAGAAATGATTTGTAATATTCTACTTTAATTTTTGAGACACAATTTAAATATTTTTGAATAAAATACTTGAGTGATTTTCCACATTTTCGTTTTTATTAGTGACCGGTTTCGCCAACCTTTCACGTTGGCATTATCAATGAGTTTGATAATGCCAACGTGAAAGGTTGGCGAAACCGGTCACTAATAAAAACGAAAATGTGGAAAATCACTGAAGTATTTTATTCAAAAATATTAAAATGGAATTGTCTGGAGCTGTCAAAAATATTGAATTTCTTACACAATTTAAAGTCAAACATAATCAAAATGTTCTAATAAAATATTACATTGGTTATCCAACAAGATTATCTAAGATCTAAATAAATCAACTGATAACATTACCATAGTAGTACGTAGAGCCCCTGCTATCAGGTTCTATCGAAATATCATTCAATAACCAATCTTTGAAGGCGGCGTTGACTTTCTCCAAACAAGAAACCTGACCCATTCCACAGGCGAAGTTAGTGATGGAAGCCTTCAGAAGACTGCAATAATCAAATACATTCATTAAAAATAGCTCATTCATTTTGTTCACTATTTGCATGTTTTTGCAATGCATATTTTTAGAATAATCTTAAGTTTAAAAATTGCGATGATAATCCTTACATATCAGAGTGTGCCTCGCCGCTGCCTATTGCATCATTCAACAGTGACTTGACATAATTCTAAAATCAAAGATATTAAAATTTTATAATCACAAGTAATTTTTATATATTGAACTTAAACAAATAATAGATTTTTCACAAAGTAATACAGAGGTGTCAAAAGGTGTACCACACCACCACAAACATCTCACGCAAGTATACTACTCCGAGACGTACTGACGACTCGGCTGATAATGGTTGCATCGACTACAATGTCAAACTGTTTACCTTTACCCTGCAATCAAAATGAGACTGGAACATTTTTTAGCTTTATAAAATTTGATATACTACAGAAAATGGTAGGTTATTCAAATATAAAAAATGTGACCTGCCTAGATCACGGAAGAACCATCGGATACATCTGGCAATCCCAAATGGTCACACTCACTGTCCACAATTGCCACATGGGTATTTAAAATAAGGTTTTTTAAATTATAGAGTTCTTGGTTTATCTTTTGGATATTTGTATTCTTCACACTTACATTCACTACAGAATCAGAGAAGAGCCTTATACACAGCTGCAGAGAAATTAAGATCAAGAGTTCAGGCCTATGTCAATTTCACTGTGGAAATCAGAGTTGCACAGATTGAGAAGTGGAATTCTCGCAATCAAGGTGATGTTTATAGTTATTCCATAATTTATTTACAGATATTAAATTTATCCAGATTCTCAAACACAGCCTGGTTTGTATATAGTTATCAACTAAAATGTGAAGGTACACGATAATTAATGCTAACTACTAGCTAATGAATATGTCTAAAATACATTATACGTTTTCAGTAGTGTTGTATGGTTCCTTCAAGTCCAGTCCTTACAGATGGTTCTCTTATTCCTAACTTCCAGGAACGAAAACTCAAACAAATAGCTCGAACTTGGCCTCCTCTTTGTTGCCGACTGGCAACCAGACTGTTCATTTTTACCATAAATATTTGAATACAGATAATAATATAAATGTTCTTACCCTAAAATCAATGAAGGCTACTGAGCTCGACAATATCCTCTTCAAAGCGGAGAACTGAGTTATCGCTACAGACCATGGAACATATTCTATTTCTTTTACCAGGTACATGGAAAGATCCATTGCTAAATCATATGATATTTCCGATGCTTCAGCCAAACTAAACACGTCGTTTAGGAGATGTGCCCTGTCAGATGAGGACAGCTGTGGAGCAAAAATGTTGAATAAGTGTTATTGTATTATTCAACCTTATCGCCATCACTTGGAAGATTTTATTCTCGCATGCCGAAGATATCATTTGCCTTTTTGTTAAAAAAAATGTTTGATTTCCTGTAAAAATCCCCGAAACATCAGGAGAACTATGACAGCAAAATATTACAATCAAGTCTAAGAAGACGAATTAACGCAAGAATATTTGCAGGTTTAGGCTTCAGTTTCAGTTTCAGTACTTCAATGATCAGAATTTTCCATTTTCTGAATTTAAGCAAATATTTTTTTATTAATCTGAGAGTATTGAAAATAGATGCATAATTAATTACTTATAAAATTACCTTTGAGTTAGCATTGTTAAGTTCAGCACTGATTTCCTTCCACATTTCAGGAGAATAATTGACACGGTAATAACCAATTTGATTGATGTTTATTTTGAGAAGGTTCTCTCCTTTTAAGTCCAGTTTCACTAAAAAAAATTCAAATATTTGTATTATTTATAAAAATTACCACTTTTTAAGATTCAGAAATGATACACATTGAACAAATTAAATAAACAACTTACCAGATTTCTCTTTGTCGGGGAACCACATTAATTTGTTGTCAGATTTATCTGTACTGTATGTAATAGGGATGTACCAGCTATCACTAGAAATAAAATATATACCCGGTTAATAGTTAAGATTCCAAGATGAAAAATCAAACATTTAATTATGCAGTTGTAGGAAAATTTAAGACAAACACTGTGGTATCTTATGAGTTATATGTTTAAAAGCAGTGCAGACAGGAAGGTGTGTGGAAATTCTGGCTCAACTGCATTCTCAATTTAGTTTAATTCTACTCAATAAGAGGAGTATTATTTTACTATTGCAGTAATATCACGGTTTATATAATTTGTCAATACCACATTGCTAACAAAAATAAGAGATCTCCAGAATAGGTTCTTTAAAGATGGACTACTCATTCTTATAATAGACTTTCCAAGCGCTGACAAACCTAATTTATGGTTTTCGAAAAAAAGCTATCGAAAAAAGTATTGGAAGTGTAAATAGTGCCTTGATCCATCAGTGCAATGAGTTATAGAAACTACTCGCTTGACAATGGTACATCACGCCACTAAAGATGTACACTTGTAAGTCTAATATTATATAGTGGTATTTCATAATACACTCACTTGTAAGGCGAGGGTTGTGCCGGTTGTTCTTGTGGATTTGCCAAAAACCTTTTCTGCGTCAGAGTATAAGCGCCTTCAGATTCCTTCACGACGTTTACGACTGGTAACCCCATCTGCTTAGTCCAAGTATCCATTATATAACTGAAAAAATTATTCCATACTTCTTAAATACATTGATTTAAAACTTTATTCTAAGTAGATTTTAATAATTCCATTAAAATCATTGCAAAGAAACACATTCACCCAGGATGATGTCGTGCTTTGAATATTGACATCACGGATGATCAAAAATGACAACTTATTATCAAGTGAAACCCCAAAAGTTTTCAGATATATATATGATGACTCTGAAGTCAGTTTTTGGAAAGATGTAAAATCAGATTTGAAATATTGAGTCCACCGAATTAGGAGAATAACTTCTTTTTTCCTGCTCTCACTCGCCGAGGGATACTTATATTAAGTTAACAAAAATCTGATGGTCTATCCGTGATTGAATTTATTGTCAATACAAAATGTGAAAACTCTCACATCAAGTTGTGCTCAGCATTAGACGACCACAATAGAGCAATCTCATCGAGTAAGTTTTGAGTAATTGTATTCTTATACGAGTACTTCTCAAGGTACTTTGACACTCCGCTCATAAAAATATCATCTCCAACGAAGGCTTCCAGCATCCTGATGACTGCGGCTCCCTGAAAATAATCCAACATAATAAAATTACCAAAAATCATACATTTATAAAGCTTAAAAGAAACTCAGCATTTCAATCGCAATATTGTATACTGATATAAAAGTGCATATTTAAATTCTTACGAATAAGAATTTTGGGACGCCAGCTCAGAAGAGACTCTTGTACGATTCGCTGGTTTAAAATATAGTACAATACAGTAATTTGAAAATATTTTTAATGTTGTAATTGATTCAGACAATCATGTGACAGTACATACCTTATTGTAAGTGATGGAATCAAATATCGCCGTGATTTCATCAGGTGTATCGACAGTCTGTACTATGGGATGAGAATTGAGGGTCCCGTCTAAAGTCATCACACCATGAGTATTGTCGGATAGAAACTGGTCCAACTGAAAAGGTTAATTTAAAACAATAAGCGATAGCATTTTAGCTGTGTGTAATATTTGTATTTAAAAAATAGTTACCGGTGGACTAATTGAAGATTGTTGTGCAATCAATTGTTTAAAGACAACAACTCTCTCTTCTCTATTCAATGGTTTCAATTATATTAGGGAAAAAATTTAAGAAATAAAATATTTTGAATGTTAGTCAAATTCTTTGTCTCCTTATTTGTCCATAATCAAATTGAATAGCCCATTGTACAATTATTATAATATTGATATTATAGATGATTAAATTCAAACATATGATGTTATAACACTTACCATTTTCCAATCCTTGTAACAGTTATCTACCGACTTGTACTGCATATAAGAAGCGAAGCCTTCATTCAACCAGAGCTCGTTCCACCAATTCATTGTAACTGAAAATATTTGATCCATGACCTATACCATAAGAACAATTCTACAACAAATATGGATAGCTCGATGGCTATGATGCAATCCGTTTTATTTATAAGGGGTTTCGCTTTTTAAAACCTTCACCTTGAAAGATGAAAGTATTCAATAATAATTTTTTTTTTAATCTTTCAGCCATTTGTTGTTTGTTGTTTAAATATGGAGTATCACAAATAAATCCCGTCTGTCGCGAATGACTTACTTTTTTTACTGTAACAGTTCTAAACAGTGTGACAAATATACTAATATCAAGCCAACTTGGCACAAACAACGGGTTTAAATAGTATGCATTAGATATAGTTAATATTGCATTTTTCATTGAAAATTTTTATTTTTTTTATTTTGTCACTGCTCCATCTCAGTTTTATTTGTGAAATTTATTATTCCTGTAATTTTATAAATTAATAAAGCTAAAAAAATAGTTTACTAAGAAATATCAAGCTTCAGGATTTTCCAGTTCACATGGATCATATTTTTTTTGCTTACACACTCTTTAGGTGCGATTTGTGGGGAAAACTAGTAAAAACTAAGAACCAAAAGCATTCAGCCTATTCAAAAGTGATGTAAGTGATAAGTTCAAACTATTTTTTCTATTATATAAAATAGTCTTCCTGTATTCAAGTAAAAATTTCATGGCAAGTCATTGCAATCAGCAGATCATCCAGCTGATGAATTATATAACTTACCCAGATTACCAAACCACATGTGAGACACTTCATGTGCAACGACTCGGGCGATGTTCTGTTGGTTGGCTGTGGAAGTCGTTTTGGGGTCAAAAAGTAAGTTGGTCTCTCTGAATGTCACGAGTCCCCAATGCTCCATGGCGCCTGACACAAAGTCAGGAATAGCTATCATATCTGAAAAATACACTTAGTATTATGAATTATTCAAGTGGGGGACAAGCCGTGTTCAAAGATAACGTCCCAACAAAAACTAAAATCGTGCCGGTGTGCCAATAGTTTTACTACATTGGGTTAAAAATATTACCATGAAAATTCAGACAATTGGAAAAAATTTAAAACTTTTTAAATTATAACAATTTCTAATACTATAAACATGAACATGTTTATTATAATCATTTCAGATAATTTTTACTTTATCTTCATTTTTTAATTTATAATTTTTGTAACTAAGTCATAAAACTGACTATAGGTTTTTTTTGTGACAACCTTGACTGCATTTCTTAAAATGAAAATACTTGCCAATAGACTAACTATAAATGTGAGCATTTTAAAGTCGACACCTGAAGCTAATAAATAATGGTTCGTTCTCATTAATAATTATCTTGCAGGTCACAAAAAGGGAATAAACATACTTATAAAATCAATTATACTCACCGAGCTTTGGAAGTGGATATTGTAATTTAAATTTTTCAATATAATATTCAGTAACTTTTTTCCCAACATCTAATGAGAATTTAGTTTTCTCAACTTGATCTTTACTCGCATAAACTCGCATTTCAAAGTCTTCTCCAATGCCATTAGTCTTGATAGTGTCATTTACAAACTCAAAATCACACACAATGAAACATGCCAGGTAGGTGGACATTGGCACACTAGTGTCAAACCGCACGAGATCAGTTTTATCATCAACTGAATCTGTAGCAATCTAAGTAAAAAAAACATAGTGTCAGTGATTTATAAAATATCCAGAGAGATTGAAACTGCCTCGAAACAAAGAGACTCTTGTTATTTGCAACACGTTTTGAAGGTTGAAAACCCCTGAACTCCATTCATGTCAATGCACCGGTCATTGACATTAAAGATTTCTGAGACAGCTAAGCTCTTATTCGCTATCTTTTTTTGTAAAAATTACTGTATCAATAATTGATTATTTCTTCTCTCAAGGCAAAAAATATTTATAACAATACATATAAATGTAGACATAACTTTTTTGTGATTATTTTAAAACTAACACAGCAAAATATGGGATCATATATCAAAACATTCTATGTTATCTAATATGAAGTTTATCTAATCTTACAAACAGTAAAAAAAATATTATTTGTAGATAATTATATTAGAAATGCTATATTCTTGGGTGGTATGCCACGTTTTTTGGTTAAAAATTCGACATTTCAGTCTCAGTATTGAAGTGATCTTCAAATCTGATATTTCATTTCATTTTCAATCAGTATTTTAAGACTTTACCAAGGTATTTCACAATATTTCTGATACCATTAACTTGGGCTATTAAATATTAACATAAAAAAAATTAAATGAGCACTGTAAATACATGAAACAGTAGATATATTCTATACAAAAACATAAAAATATTCATAAAATCGATGACCTTAGATTAAGGCAAGCTTGGAATTCTGTCATCAAATAAAGCCTCGTGTAAATGTGTTAAATTGATTGATACTCATGATATATTACCATCATTGCATTGTTAATTGCCACTAAAATTGTAGTCGAAACACTAAGAGAGGACAAAAGATCACACTAAATTATATTGAAATAAAAATAACCTACAACATTCATGTTGGAAAGAGCAATGTAAGTCTTTGGCTTGATTAATTCCACAGTGAAATTGGCTTTCATGGCAGGTTCGTCAAAGCACGGGAAGGCTTGGCGGGCATACGTCGGCTCAAACTTGGATGTTGCAATTGTGCTATAAGAAAAATAAATTCAAATATTTTTTTTATTAGATAAGATAGAAGTGCCCTTAACCTAATCCGAGATCATATTAAGTCACTGTAAAACACATGTTTCATTTTAATATTTAACCATCAAATTGAATAGAAAACACATGTGAGAACACAGAATATCTGCGATATATTATGTTTAGATTTGACTGTTTCAAATGTCATAAAACACAAGACAGAGTAAAAATATAGTTGATATATTTGCATGATTTCACCAGTGAGATCAGTTTTAATTTGAAATTCAAGCACTCAACCAGATTTAATGTAAAAAATTTAATGACAGATTAACTTTGTTCAAACCTTCAGCTTTCTGTAACATAATATGGTTTACAGCAAACTATAGATGAATCTGATTCCTAGATTGAAATCTGTTAATATTATATGTTTACAAAATATTTACAGAAAACTTTCTCATGATCCTACTCACAGACTTGCCTCTCCAAAATCAATGTATATTAATCAGTAATGATATTACAACATCGAAAGAAATATTATTTAAGAAGGAACTAGCACAGTTGAAGACACCTTTACCTACTCATCCAAAGGTTACGTACCTCATCTTGCCAGCCAAATTCTTGTAAGAACTCTGGTAAAAGCCGACTATTCGGTTCTTCAAGTCTCCCCTGTATTCAATTACCAATCTGTAATTACCTTTATCGATTTCATTGCTAAGACTCAAACAGAGGTTTTGTTCAAAAACCTCCGTTTTGATTTCAGTATTTGTCGAAGCCACATTACTGCCTTTCAATTCGTACAACGAAGTCTTAGAAATCGTCAAAGATTGGCTGTGAAGTAGAATCCGATCCGTCTTCTGTTTTACACTGATATCAATTTTTACTACTCCTTTAAAAGTGCCCGTTTCCAGATTCGGGTTCAGGTGCAATCCGTAGTGCATCGGCACGATCGCGCTCGAAAGCCTGAAGCTGATTTTGTCTTCGGGGGACTTCATCTTTTCGACGACTGTATTGTTTCCGGTCAACGGGCTTCGCGGTGGCTTATTCGCCGGGCCAATACTCGGAGGGTTGTTATTTTCACTCAGCAGGGCACTCGCGCCGGAAGGGCCGGCGCCTGACAGGCCGGAGCGGGCGGCCGCCATAGACAATCTACTCGCGGCGGTGCATTTGCAGAGATAAGATACGGAGACAATGAGCGCGAATAAAAAAAACCTTCTATTTTTAAAATCCCTGGACGTCATCTCGACAGCGTTTTAATATTATAAGACTTAAATGCAGCCCAACGTCCCTTTTATACAAAATCATAAACAGAATGATATATTTTAAGTAGTGTTCAAATGGTTCAATAACGTTCAATTATGTAAAATTAAGTGTTGACGTTTGGAAGCGTGAATTAAATTCAACTGAGAAAGCAATTTGCATAATTTATGTCTCCGCAGTTATTGCATATTATTTTGAACAATATGTGCACTTTCTGAATGCATGAGAAATTAATTATGTAATCAATAGTACGTTTTAATATTTTAAATAAAATCACGCTAGTATTTTATTTTAAAAAAAAATTGCATAATTAATTTATATTTTATTGTCCTCTTCCACGATGGCATTATCAAACTGATTCAGTGCCTGTGGAATAATCACTAACATATTAAAATGTAATTCCGCCAAGTACTCTCTGTCAATAATATTGATGACTATAATTCATTATTTTTTTCTATTTACACATCGTGCGTTGAACGTTCACTGTTAGCTGCGTGGTTAAAATTAAAACATTACGAGCAAATTTAAATTGATACACTTATCTTATCTGAACACTTATTCAAAAAACACGAATAAATGATTAATGAGGTCACGCAGTCGCGGACACGCGGTCATTATACACGAGTAAAAATATTATTAAAATAATTTTTTTTTATAAACCTGAAGTCCCCCTGAACGACTCCGCGAGCCGAATATTTAATAGTTTTCTAATAAGGCGACTGTTGCAAAATAAGAGCAACTCATGACGCGGCGCTTTCTACTTCTTGGCGCGCGTTGCGAAACCCGGCAGCGGCGCACGTGCAGCGCACAGGTGGCACATTCACGCCCAGCCCAAACCCAATCAGGGATAGATGTTTCAATCGCGACAAATATATCTCATTGACGTATTAAACGATAACTATATTTTCTGACTACTATGCTACATGAATTATCAGTTTACATTTTTCAAAAAAATCAATATTTTTAACAGAGTGTACTTGGTGGAATCGCATTTTCATATTTTAAATAAGTAAAATACTTGAGTGATTTTTCCACATATAAATTTTTATCGTGGGTCTCGGTTTCATTCCCTCGCTCGTATCACTCAGTTTGATAATGCCAACGTTGGCGAAACCGGTCATTAATAAAAATTTAAATGTGTAATAATTACTCAAGTATTTTACTTGTTAAAAATATTTACATTTTTAATAATTTACGAAGCCCGCACTTGTTGATGCGAAGTATGCCGATTTGAATGTTACAATGCCTGTATAAAACAAAAAAAACTTTGTTAAATTTGTTATTGCTAAGCTATTACAAAAATTATTCGAATTGAGTCGATTATCAAAGTAAAAAGATTATACACGGCATTAAAATTATGTACACTCGTGTGGCTTGTTGCTGCCATATTATTATACTATACTCCGATCAAATCACTTCCAGAGCAGGTTTCTGACTCATAGCTGACTAAAAGCTCATATTAAAAAGTTACTGTTGCATTCATTATCGTTGATGAAAAAAGCCACCAAATACAGTTGGGCAACGAATTTCCATCAAAATTATTCAGAGCGTAGAATTGAAGGTGACGTTTTTTTTACATCAAGTATTTTCGTTTCTATTTTATTATAGAAATATCAATACATCCATTGATTAACAGCTAAATTGAAATCAAATAAATATAAATTATTTATATAGTCAATGCTATCTTGCTATCTACTATAATAATAGCCATTGTGTGTGTGTATGTTTCGTTTTTTCGTTCTCTATAGAATATCTTAAAAGATACAACGCTGATTTTTTGCATGTAAGTTAAGTAAATTTTTCCGCAGCTATGTGCCGAATTTCAAGACGATAGGATAATATTTTTATTTAAAAACTAATTTAATAAGACTATAAAATATGCTTTAGCGAGTTTCAATATGTACGAATTATAGGATTTTATTGTTGAGAATTTCAAATTTAGAACTTTTACAAAAAAACAAATTTTGATGCTTAGAAATTTTCAGTTTATGACAGCTTGACAATTTTGACAAAATACCTATTTTATTTTTTTATCGAAATTGCGTTAGAAATTATTAATCACATCATTAATAACTCAAAATGCCTCCGAAAACGTCATTCTGTGACGGGCAACATTTCTAGTATTTAAATATTACCTAACATATTATAATATTACCACGACGATATTATGATATATTATGATATTATGTGAATGGCAGGGGTCCACGATTATAATTCATACTCACGTTTTGTCATTGAGAGTGCTGCTGTAAAAGCCGACGATTCCTTTCATGCTTCCATGGTATTTGACCTCCAGGTCGTAGGTCCCAACCTGCAACTTGGCTGCCGGTTCCAAGTAGAGGAACAAGAACTCGGTATCGTCCTCCGCCATCTCCACCCTGAGGCTGGTGGTCTCTAGCTGAGAACCCGATTTGATCGTCGCTTCCGTGATGTTCAAATCGAAGCTATGGAGGACCACTCGATCGACCTCTTTCTGAACATCTATTTTTATTAGAACTTCTCCTTTAAAATTATGGTTTTTAAGATCTGGATCCAGTTTTATATGATATCTTAAGGGTTTTACTTCAATCGGCAGTCGGTAGTTTTTCTAAAATTAAAATAATAAAATGTTTTTATATGTTTATTTAATGTTTTATTGCAAACAAGTTATATCAACGTAATATCAAATATTTTGGTCTTGTGGACATTTTAGTTTGTAAGTGGATACGACGGTTTGCTTTTTATAAGTCATTGATTTTGAATACGAGAGCGAGTCAAAGCAAACCATGTAAACTGAGTAATGCTAATTTAACATTATTTCTTCGTTAGTAAACACCTCAGGTTTTATTGGTGTGGTGGAGTCAGTTTCCATGGACGTGGCGGTGGTGGTGATAGGGGTGACGGTTGTAGAAGTGGTAGTAGAAGTGGTCTCAAGGCTATCCACGCGAGCCTGGCAGATGTCCAGCCTGTCCTGGCGATTGGCCGACTCAACAGCGAGAGAGATGGTGGCCACGAAGAAGGCGAACAGGAAAACGCTGAGGGCGGTGGACAGCTTGTTCCTGCCAACCCAGTCCAGGATATTAGTCAGCATCTTGAAGCCTCCTCAAGAAGCACCCTGTCACAAAAAAAAACATATTTTTTGGACTATATTAATTCAGTCCAAAATTAAGGACAACGTTATTTTATGACAAGAGATAAAATTGATATTGTTTTTTCAAGCATTGGTAAATAAAATATCTAAATAAATGGATTTTATTATTTTACGGTTTCTGAAAAACTGAAGGGTTACCAGATGTCATTAGTTGTTCATTTTATAACAATTTGGTAATGCTGCGGAAAGAGCTATTACCTGTAAACAAAGAAATTTGAGTCATATAAAGAAAGCTGGTTTATTACTAATACTCATAAAAAATACCTATACTCATAAGTAATACATTTTTTTTTGTTTTTTTTTTTAAATTTAATTGAGTGGCTGCAAGTTATTAATCAAATCAAATTATTCCAACGTCAGCCATAAGGGAGAAATGTTATGTGTAAACAAATTGCAATTAGTTTTTAACAGCTTCATGAAAAGTAAATTACTACACAAACAATTTTATGCTATTAGAATATGATACAATACCAATATATTTACTTCTAAAATGGACATAATATTTAACGTACTTTGGTAGCAAACACGTATATCTGTTTAATGTAAAGTATTCGCAAAAAAACAATTTGATTTATGATTAAAGAAAAATATATATGCAAAGAAATGCAAATATTAATTAATGCAGATAAATAAATTATCTCTTAACGTGTATTAAACATCGTTAATAAAAGAAAGCGTATCACTTACTGTTAGTTCACAATTATTCACTTGAGGCTGATATTTGGCGCAAAACAATGACTTGTAAAATTCAAGAAGTCGCGTGGCTTCCTGATTCGCACCTTCGCACTTGAATCGCAAAATTATTATTAAAAAAAAAAATTGATTAGCTGGCTGTGAGAGGAGATAAGGAGTGATAAGGCTGAGGACCAGAATAACAATATTATAGTAAAATCCATACCGGGGATACAGCGATATCTACATATATCAATAAATAAAGGAATTACCTTGAAACCATTTCACGTGTCGATTACCTGCTAAACGAGGAGACACACACACACACATATATTATATATAAAACATAAATGTTTCGTTAATTTTTATTAAGTTATCATTATACAAAATGTGATAGAATTATCATAAACACTAAGTGTTTGATATCAATGTTTTTTTAAAATTCTAAATATAGTAATCGGGAGCTTAATTTATTGTCCGATTAATCTCGAATATCGTACGTCGGAACTCAACGTTTCTAATACGAAATATCAGCAACCTGGAATAATTAAAATCGAATATCCACACATTAAAGAAAATATGCTTTGTAATAAATGTTTTTTATTCATAATTACTGCGTGTTTATAAGATCACAAAATTTCAATTTTTCAGATTCATGAAAGTGTTCGTAAACAAGAGTCGGAAAACACGATCGTAAAAACAAACAATGAAGTAATCTACGTTATTTATACGTAACGTTTTTTTCGCATGTGTTGTTTTTGAAAACTATAGTCCGTCATATATATGTAGTATAGTAAACAATTCAATATTTTTGACAGAGAGTACTTGGTAGAATTCCATTTTAATATTTTTGAGTAAAATACTTGAGTGATTTTCCACATGTTCGTTTTTATTTGTTGGCATTATCAAACAGATAATGTGATAATGCTGTTTGCTCTGTTTGATTTGATAAACCGGTCACAAATAAAAACGAACATGTGGAAAATCACTCAAGTATTTTACTTAAAAATATTAGTATAGTAAACAGTAGTTGCGCTAGTAGTCGCCCCCGCCCACGTCCCTAGGTCCTGATGGATAATTCTGGAGGGTTCTTTGAATGTCAATGTGCTACACCAAGTATATATTTCCAATACTTTGAGACATCTGTCGTATTAATTTTTCTAAAATTAGTGAACAAAATATTAACACTTTGGTGCATTCAAGCACAGATGACTCTTTCTCATTGATTTTCTTTCCCTTGCATTATTTTGTATGTAACAATATTGCAGGTTTGTTTTAAACAGTTTAATAAATGTAACATCAGTTCTAGCTTTTAACATAAAAAACTTAACTATCCCTAATCTTATAACACTTAATTTTTCGCGATCATTATTTATTACCGAAAATACAATATTCATTCAAAAGTGTACTTACCTATAGAAAAACGGTGATAAGTGTTTTACGGAAATATTATAATCTTAGAACAGAATAAAGAAAAAGACTAATTGTACAAAGGAAAAACATTATTTTCTTAAAATATTTATTTATCAAATATAAATTAAATAAAAAAAATATTTACAGAATAGCAACACGGACGAATAATTATGCGTAAGGATATTTACAAATGGTTAAAATGTTCTTAAAAATTAGCAGTCATTTTTATACAAAAAAGTATTATTCACTGGCAGTAAAATAATGTTTGTATCCGTTATCCAAATCCTAAGTTTCGAACCCAACTCATGATATTAACTATAATTTTTTTCTAGATATTTTAAAGATAAATACTAATATTTTTCAATAAATTAAAAAATAACAACATTGATTATTAAGTTTATGTAAAAAAACGAGGTAAAAGAAATATTTTTAAGGCAGCAACCCAAAAAAGTCACTCAAAATCACTTAAATTTTGTAAGTAAATCAATTTTAATTTATTTTTGTAACTTAACAGTATGTGATTAAATATAAAAGGCCCATCAACAAATAATCACAATATAATTTACAGGTATTTTTATTTTTCGTTTACTAATTAACATCTTAGTCCCAGAAAACAGTTACTATTTTTCAGGTATAATTTACATAGTGCCTGATATAAAAAATTACAAAGTGTCGGCAGAGAAAAGAGCGGGCAGAAAATGAAAAAACATTATAAAAAATATTATAAAAAAGGGAATCAATATCAAACTATTACTATATCGTTTTAAAACAAAAATTGTATCATTATGCATTAATTAATTTAAAATGATATAAAATTTGAATAATAAATAGTACACCTAAAGCATAGGTTCCCAGCGGGGGCGGTGGCGGGTCCAAGGGAAAATGGGGGGCGTTATGGAATACCTCTATGGTATTTTTATATGGAAATAAAATTGGTATAACTGTTATGCCAAAGGGGCGTTGTAATTTTTTTTTCTTGTCAAGAAAGCGGTGGTCAATAAAAGGTTGGGAACCTATGACCTATAACATGACTTTTATACACCACGTATCAGTTTTATAGAACTTTGTAGCTAATTTGACTCGTTAGGTTAGGTTAATCTTGTTGAGGGACAAGGCATTTGATTCGTGAAGATCCATTATTAAAATTATAAAAGTACCTTTGTATTTTGGCTTCACTTTGAGTTTATTAAAATTATTTGCATTACTAGTTTCGACTTAATACACTGGGTCATCATCAGATGCATAACATAACTGAGTTTAGTTAAGCATCTGATGATGACCCAGTGTATTGGGTCGAAACTAGTAATGCAAATAATTTTATTAAACTCAAAAGGAAGACAAAATACAAAGGTACTATTATCATTATAATTATAGGTTGGGTTAGGTTCAGGACGACGGCAGGCTCCTGGTGTTGACGTAGGCGCCGTACTCCTCCATGCCGGCTCCGTGGTATCCGTAGTGCACGTCCGCCAGACGCTCCTCACCTCTATTCTTGAAGGCGTTGCTGGTCCTCAGCGCGTTGAAGGCGATCAAGAGAAGAGCCACCTTACCGACCATCAGAGACTTCACCAGCATCATCTTCAGCGTGCTCAAGAACATGGGGAGGATCGCCGACTGAATGAGGAACGGGATGATGAACATCGGCAGGATACGGCGCAGCAACTTCTTGTCGCTGCCCCTCCCCCGGCCTGAAATAAACACAACAACAGATGTCACAGATTGTACAGCTTTTCAGAGTCATTATTTTTCAGGAATTTTTTTAAAAATAACCTAAACTTGTTTTATCTATGTTAGGTTACAAACTGAGTTTTTATTTTTCTAACCTAACCTAACCTAAAGCATGTAAAGCTAGGATCCGCATTCATGTTTCTGACCTTCTATCTCTGAAAATGAGGTCATCTTCGTGGAAAATATATCTTAGACATCAATACGGTAGTCATAATGTTAGAAACGTAAAAGGAAAGAATGACGTGGTTAGCTAAACCTAATATACCCTAATAGGTATAATTAGTTTTTACACAAATTTAATTGAATCTAGCTGATATATAGGTTGGATTAATTTGTATTTCTACATATTTAAACATTGAGTGTGCGACATTTTTAATATTAATCGTTTTTGTCTTTTAAATGCTCCGTCAGACTACAAACACACGCTTAAAAATATGTATAAAAGGTTTATTTTACAATACGCTGTATGCCATCCTGACAATACTTGTAGATATATTATATACACCTAACTGACTTGGAGAATTATTTTTGATTAAATATTATGAATCACATGTCACTTGAAGTTTAAGATATATAATAGTAAGATGAAGAGTAAGTTGTGCCGAAAGCGTTTTTGTTGGAAACACTTTTTTTTATTTTAACAAACACCAAAAAAAACTATGAAATGAAGAACAAAATAATCACAAATAGTAACACTGAATCGCACTATTTATAAATAAGCAATTGATATTATTTAAATTATGTGTAAATAAGAAATGAATAAATAAACATACCTTCAATCGCCTTTGAAACGTTAAAATTGAAGTTGACAACAGCGGTTTGATTTTCACGCGCGTCCAAGGGGAAGCTCATGAAAGCTCCATCGGCGAGCTCCAGAGTCTGACGCGCCTCCTCCCCCGCGACCCCCACACCCTCCACAGCCTCCACCCCCCCCGCCAGGCTGCTGCAGCCCAGTGCTGCCAGCAGCACCAGAGGACCAGCCACACCGGAAAATGAGAATCGGACCATCTTCTAGACCTGCTGCATCATCGCTGCGGGCGCGTGTGCTCTCTCGCGCGGCTGGCCGACTACTGCGGTCTCCGGAGGCGGACCCCATCCAAGAATACACCCAGCGGATAAAAATTCTGCACAAGAGCATTTTATATACTATATTATTATACGAGTATTACATTAAAAAAAAAATTCTGAAATATATAATACCGCCATAACAATAAAAAAGAAGGATATACCATATGTTTAAGCGACGAGTTTTTCAACATCTTAATATTGCTTCAATGGTGTTTTTTTTTTCACTGTGAGGAACACTGTAATTAGCAAATGTAAGTTAATATCCAAAGTATTCGACGTTTTTATCAAAAGACAGGACAAAAATTACAATTTTTTTTTTCGTTACTAAAATGTGGTATCGTGCTGTGTGAAATGTTTACACAGTTTTACCAGACTAACATATCGAATCGAATTCACTGTCAAACATACTATAAAATTAAAAAGTTAAGTCTTGTTAATAATGTGATAGTACATTGTTTGCACATACTCGTGTTACTTTTTTAGATTGAATATCAACCGTGACGCATGCATTCTAGTCGCTGGCTATTTGAAATGTGCACGCCATCTTGCAAATAAAACGTTATAAAATTCTCACCTAGAAAATTTGTTTTAATTAAAATAGCTAAAAAAACAATGCATTAATGCACCGCGGTTTTTTATTCGACGAAGTGAATAAAAATCGAGAATAAAATGTGCCAGAATGTATTGCAAAAGCGTGGACTAAATGCATTAAAACGGAATTCATCTTGAACCGTTTCAAATAAAAATGAGAACAATATTTTAAATAATACGTATTAACTGTTTATTAAAAGTTTTTATGAAATATATTTTGCTAATTTTGAATATTAAATAGGCGGTTTGGGGGTGCTCTAATTTTTAACATAATTTTTAAAATTCTCACTTTTTACAAAAGTGACGTTGGTTTAGGTCCAGGGTTATTTTTATGTGTTGTAACTTAACAAATAATGTATTATATTAATTAAAACTATGAGAAACGACAAATCATCACAGGTTAGCATCGAACTCAGACCTTTAACGCGATCCGCCACCATATCAAGCTGGGCTAGAATTTGGATCGTCGTATACAAGCGTCAAACCGATATTTATATCGAATCTATAGCCTAAATAATAAGAAAAATAATTGGTTTACACATTATTCAAGCGATTTTATACTACAAAAATGAAAAAAAAAAAAAAACATTTTTCTTTTGATAGTATTTTCGCCATTCATGGGGTTCTTCAGATTCATGACTCAAGAAGCACATGACAGGCGAGAGTATTTAACAAATGATAATGTTCATAATTTCCAAACCCATTAATATTTGTTGTTTAAATATGGAGTATTGCAAATTGAACCAGTCTGTCGCGGATGACCGATTCTATTTATGGTATAAAGTGGATATTCCGAATCGCAGATTATCTATGAAAGTCTGTCGGTGCGCACGTCTGTTCACGCACCACCGCGCCTGACGCTCTACATCCGCCGGATCTCCCCGCTGCTCCAGCTGGAGTGGCCGGCGGCAGGCTGGAGGGATCCTCATTGCAAACGAAGTTGCAAAGTGGTAAAACACTAATCGTTTATATCAATACGACCCCACGATATTTTAGCTTTATTTGTATTGCTCTATATCAGTGGCTCTCAAGCTCTTTTGGGCCACGGACCCCCTTTCAAAGTCAAAACTTGCTCACGGACCCCATTTCATAGTCAAATCTTGCCTACGGGCCCTGGGTGAAAAACTACATAAATTCATATTATAGACTAGTTGGTGCAAGTATCGACTCTATTGCGTTCCTGTATTAACCTGCCTGACTCACAGCGATGCCTGTTTTTACTTGTATTTTATGCACCTGCCTATATTTATATTTTACTAAGGACGTAAAAATCGCTAATAATGTATTCATTGTTATTTATTTTAATTTCCATATTAATAAAAATGTGTCACAATTTTTTTATTTTATATTAAACCTTGCGCGGACCCCCTGGCGTTGTTCAGGGACCCCCAAATCAATTTTAATTTTCTAAGGACCCCCTGAATGATCCCAGGGACCCCCTGGGGTCCGTAGGGACCACTTTGAGAAGCACTTCTCTATATTAAAGCAATTAATATGAACCATTAGATTACGATAATTTTTATTTTGCGAGACTTTCGAGGAGTTCTTCGGTCTAGCTTAGCACTCTAACGGTATTAAAACTCAAAAAAACTTAAATATATAGTTTTTAAATGGGATTTTTCAGCTTTTATTTGAAGCGATTGTAAAACATGTGTTTTTTTTGTATAATAATACAAATGAGATCTTGAAGAAGACAAGTATGATCTCGATGAAACGTTAGAGTATAGAAGAACCTGTGCTCCTTTTTGATTGAACCTGTACCTGTGGAGAAGTTGTTCTTTCTCCATCGGCTCGACCAGGCGTCCACCACTCAGCACCCTGTGAGGTCAGCTCCAAGAACCAGTCGCGCTGGTCGAGTGCTGCTCCCGCATCCTGCTCTGCTGACCCTGAACACCCATTTGACTATCTGTACTTGACACAGGGAGATTGAGTCTGCTCACAAAAAATATTCTTATGAAATAAAAAATATTCTCCCCGGAATAAATGCTACATTGTAGCTCTGAACACGACTATTCCTTTTTTATTTTTATTTATTTCCACTCGTTTTTTTAACATAGTTTAAGCTGTTCAAATGATTATTTAAAAAAATATATTGACATCTTACCAAAACAAGGAACATTGTGGCACTTTCAAAGTGAGACCTCTGAATTTAGCACGCACTATCTCCCAGCAACATAAAACTTATTTGCAAATTCAAGAGAGATGTGTGGTAAATAATAATGTTCTGCAATAAATAAGAAAGTGATATCAAATGAGTTTATTAAGTGGAACTCGATATGCTTGTGAAGATTAATACCATCGCTTGTTGCAGACCTGTCCAGGATATTGTACTGCAAATAAACAATTTTTATATTACAAAGAAAATAGCGAACAAAAATCTGAGTGCATGACTTTTGCTTGTGGCCAATATAAGTTTGATTTTACAGAATAAATTTCTCCACATAAATATTATACATACATTCAATTGAGATACCCACATTGATATTTTTTTCAAGATTAGGTAACAAAATTGAAAGGTGGAAGGCTAGCACTGAGTTGATGAACCAACAATGACAATATAGACAATAATGCTTGCATAATTTATTTATAGTGATACTTGTCTCTACATGTAAAAATTAACACCTATATTTGCTGGCATCCCTGACTTCTGGCCTCAATATAATGATATAAAAAGCATGATACATATATCAGAGGTGGTGTGTCCGAGTAATCGATTATTATCGATTACCTTTAAACAATGCAATAATAATAAAATATTAAAAACATAATAAAAATATTGGTTGCGGTGATTGTAAATTTCACGCCTCTTTTTTATAACAGCAAAGGTAATTTTGGTATGAAAAATCTTTCGTTCGTGTATTATATCTACTGAAGGACAAAAACATTTTGTTGGTTGATGATTTGTTGTGAGACAAGTGATAAATTGTGAGTGTGTTTGATTGTCTTGCGAATTTTACTTATTTACTAATTATGATAATATTTAAAAAGTTTTAAATCATAGTGATGTCTACATAATTTAAAATATCTGTTGTTTAAAGTTCACTGCTGGCTTCAGTCGTGTATTCCGTTGAAATAGCAGAAACTGTAATTTTAATTGTGTGTTATCATCAAGCATAATTCGCTTAATGGATTGGAAAAGTGCTACTGTCATGTACAGCCGTTTCTAATTAAATGCTTACCTATATCTGAAAACTTTGCTCGATAATCATAGATCTGTGTGGCAGTGATGTAGGGATAATAGAAAAAAAATCGTAAATATTTAATATTTAATAAATAATAAATTATTCCAGTGTTTCAGATGAGACATGAAATTGATTATAATGTGAGAGAAGTGCACACTCCGCGCCTCGCGTTGGTACTAGATCTCTCAAGTATTAAATTTCTTGTCTTAACGAATCACTATTCAACCTAAAATGTAGCTAACAATAAATAAATAATAAATATTAGACCCGTTGTAAATATTATTTGTACAAATTATGAAAGAAAATATTACAATTTACACTCAGATTTCATTTTATCAGTCCCAGCTGTAATTCAATCACTTTTGAAAACATGGAAATTTGATTTTAAAACATCTTAATTTTTAAAACTTGATAAATGCTCAAGCCAAAGTAAAAAATTAAATTTCTTTAAATTTGATCATATTACAATGATGTAAAGTTAAACTGATAGAAAGTGATTTTTGCAAATTCCATTCATATTAAAATTATGGATTCGACCATGAAAATCTGAATATTGATTTAATATTTCAAAAGTAAAAGTATGCAATTATTCACCATGTATTGTTATTTTTTTTTCAATACTTGATAAATTAATCGAAAGCGAATAACATTTAACGAGAAAATATTAAATTTCGCAATGGCACATTATCATCATCTAATTTTTTAGAATCAAAGTAGAAAAAAACCTTACATATTGAAATATATGAACAAAGAATGGTTTACACATCAAAATTATATAAAACTGTCAGTTATTATATAACAAGTCAGTTGTAAATAATTATATTTCACCGCATGTGGATTATTGCGTTCATAAAATTTTAAATAAAATTTACACGTTATTTATGCCCAAATTTTGAAATAATTTATTTGAATATACACGGTGCCATCTTCAAGAAATTCATATGTCTATTAAGCTAAGATGATGCTTTGGTGTTTTTTTTAGTTTACAATAGAGATAAAAACATCTCCATGAAAAAAATATTTTTCACTCTGATATTTTCTTAAAAATTAGAAAAATGAGAGTGTTTGAATGTTTGATATAAATGCTATTGCCCAACTGTTTTAGATATTTTTGTCGTCAAGACTGCACTCCATGCGATATGATGCGTCGTCAGGTTAGCTGTTGCATCGTGACATATGAGGAGGGGCTTTTGTAGACCTGTTCATCGGTTATCGCTATCAATCTTGGAACTCAGTCTGGTCGTCTTCCACGCCCTCCCTGGCGTAGGGGTTGTGCCAGCCCCCCCCGTAGGCGGCGGGGGCGTGTCCCACGTGGCCCACGTGTGCGGTGTGCGTGGCCACCTTGTGCACCACGGCCGGGACCTCCGCCCTTGAGTACACCACGGGGTACACGGCGGGTTGTGCTATGGCCGGCTGCGCGTAGGCGGCGTATGGTGCAGGTATGGCAGCCACCGGCGAGGACGTCACGGGGACGAGCGACCGGGAAATAATCTACAAAATAAAAAAAAACACATTAAATAATCTCCATTAATCAAAACATCAAAATAGGGCGGTCCGATGAGAACTTAGCCTCACCGCCCGATGGTGCTAATATCGCAACAGAGATTTACTATCGTGTAGTACATTCTCGTAAACGGCTATTGTCACATTTTTTAGACGAATCGTACTTGCAGTTTTGTTTTGACCACGTGTGGAAGCAGACCTGTACACGTATTTTAGAAAAATGGAAAAAGAGCAATATCGGTCGGTGATTCGATTCTTGTTTTTGGAAGGGAAATCGCGCAGTGAAATCAAAGAGCGCTTGGATGCTGAGTACGGTGACTCTTCTCCTTCGATGGCGACCGTCAAAAATTGGTTTAACGAGTTTCAACGTGGTCGCACGTCGGTTTTTGATGAGCCACCACGGAGAATAACGTGACAAAAATCCACGATCTCGTATTGGCAGACCGCTGATTGAAAGTGCGCGAGATAGCTTAAACAGTAGGCATCTCAAAAGATTGCGTGGATCATATTCTGCATGAAATTTTGAGCATGAGAATGCTGTCGGCGTGATGGGTGCCGCGTTTGCTCACTCTGGACAACAAGCGCAACCGTGAGACCACTTTGGAGCAGTGTTTGACACTGTTTAAGCGCAATCCGAAGAAGTTTCTGCGTCGTTTTGTAACCGTCAACAAAACATGGATCCACTGGTGTACACCAGAGACCAAGGAACAGTTGAAACAGTGGAATTCACCCGGCGAACGTGCTCCGAAGAAGGTGAAGACTGAAGGCTGAAGGCCGGAAAGGTGATGGCCACCGTTTTCTGGGATTCACAAAGTGTGATCTACATTGACTTCCTAGAGAAGGGCAAAACGGTCACAGGGCTCTACTATGCCGAATTATTGAGCCGATTCGACGCCGGATTGCAGAAAAAACGGCCCCATTTGGCGAAGAAAAAAGTGCTCTTCCACAATGAGAACGAACCGGCTCACACCTCCGCCGTCGCCACGGCCAAATTGATCGAATTGCACTACGAACTGCTTCCCCATTCATCGTATTCTCCAGATTTGGCCCCGTGCGATTTTTTTTTTTGTTTCCAAACTTGAAGAAGTCACTCGCCGGACAGAAATTTAAGACGAATGAGGAGGTCATCGCCGCCACGGAGGCCTTCTTTGCAGACCTCGAGAAAGCCTATTTTTCAGATGGGTTAAAGAAGTTGGAGCATCGCTGGGTCAAGTGCATCGAGCTAAAAGAAGTCTATTTTGAGAAATAAATCGCCACTTTTCCACTTTTTCCAAAATTTTCGTTTTTCTTTTGTAGGCTTAGTACTTATCGGACCGCCCTCGTATGTTTCTAGAAAAAAACTGGAAAAATATTAGATACTCACTTGGCTGATGGCGAGGACGAGAAGCAAAACCCCCACGGCCAGGCCCTTGGTGGACATGATAGTGAGTGTGATCATGAGGGTGGTCATCATCCCCATCTTGTACATAATGGGCAGCACGGCGAAGCTCATGCGCTTCAGGAAGTGGTGGCCGAACGTCCGCCCTTCTGAAATAATATAATAACTCTGTAACTCCATACCAAGCTGATCAAAATTAAACACATTTAAATGTTAAGTGGTGTCAAATATTTATTATTTACCCGACTTTTTGGATATGGCATTGAAGCCATTGTCAAGGAAAGAAAAAATAATTCAATAGTTATGGTTTATATATGAGTATACCACTGTACTAGTGTACCACCTCTAGATCCAAATCTCTCAACAGCAAATGCTTAAATGTATTATAATGACTTTTCCTAAAAAATATAAATGGAATTCAATTGTTTATTTTTAACCCCTTGGTTGTTATTTAATGATAATAAATTAAATATTTAATACTATTTTTTTGACATATTTCCTCTTTAAATATTGATAAACTTGCGATATGATTTTCTGTTAATATTTTTTATGAAAACATACATAAAAACATTATGAAAACAACAAAAAAAGTGTATTTTATTTGTTTCAATATCTTCGGAGTAATAGTACGATACTCTCTCATACAATTTATTGTACATGAAAAGAAAAATATAATGACATTTATTACTTCACGGAGGTGTTATTAATAATTCGATTTGATTTTTATAGCGTGACTTTGATGGAACGGCAAGCAAAAATGTAAACACAATTCCATAACAAAAATTAACATATTACTTTATTTTTCATTTAATTAGTAGCTAAATGCTTAACGCACTTATTAATTTCTATTAAAAGGAAAAGCATCAATAATTGAAATATACCCACGACAGAATGGTTTCATTTATAATTCTTCATATTAAAAAAAAAAAAATTAAAACCAAATAGCTAATAGATTCTAAAAAAACTATTTGTGCATGCTGTCGCCTTTTTTGCGTCCGAAGAAGCCGAAGAAGCGTCCGAAGAAGCTCGATATGTGAAAACGCCCATAATCAAAAATTATTGTTATCTTCTATCCACCGGGCTGCGGACGATAGCTGTTTAAATTTATTGTATACGAGGAAATAAACTGACCACTTTCTTCGATATCAGTTTTCTGCTCTGCATCTTCACAGTTAACCACAGCACAGAACACCGAAACAACGAAAATCGCGAACAGGACTCTAACTCGGAACAAAGCCATCGCAAAGCTTGAAGTTTGATCGATTATCTGTCAATTAATCGCTCGACCGCCAGGACTAGACTGATGGCTTCCAAGGACCGCCAGCCGATATAAAGGTAACGGATTAGCCACTGGACAATCATTAATATTCAAAGCCAATAGCGCCGTTCATCGGACACCTTATAATTAGATCCGAGTGGAAGGATACCATTTTTTTTTTTAATTTTTTTTTCTAATACATAATGTCAAATATAGAGTTTCAAAACCATACTCGAAGTATGCAATACATTAATAAGATAACATAGCACTCAAGCGCATTATCTAAGTTTGTATTAAAAAAATATATTTGTAGAGATCTGTTTCTCTAGTCGGAATATCCCTGCAGCCTGATTAATATAGTTAAATTCGGTCGAAGGTATGTTCGCCGGTTTTTGGGTTTTTGTTTTTTAAAGATTTGGTACCTTGCTTGTTATGTACAAGGTTTGTCATCACAATTGAAATTGTGCTATATATGGGAGTAACTGAAGCTACACCCCCTGGTTTATCTTCTTTGTGGTTTCGATGATACGCTTCATGAAGCCATCCAGTGACTTCATCAACTGTGGGTGTCTCGCCACTGACTTCAGGCCCTCCTGTCGGCATTGGCTCTCCATTTGGTGTCTCTGAAGCCCAAAGATGGGGGATGAACCCACAAGGTGGATCACTGTTTGTGGAGTAATATCATCACAAGGGCATGTGTCAAGTGGAACCTGCGGAGATAACTTCTCATCACTCCATGACCCGTTAGGAGCTGGGTTGATTCAAAGCTAATCCCGCAGGTATTCCTGAATTAAAGAACATATTTGTTACATTATCTGTCCATTGTAATTTTCCTCTGGAGATTTTTTTCGAAACTCAGAGGAAAGTCGGAAAATACGTAATTCATTTTTCTTTAGCCTTTTCGTCAGCTTTTGGGTTTTGGAAACATAAGCAGGTACGAGTCATCGAATTCTTCAAAAAATATTGAGTGACGCATCTATTTTTAAGAAATAATTTTTAATTAAACCTATGGTGAGGTATCCTTCACAGGTGATCCACTAATATTTAGGCTGGCGCATCCTCGGCGGGTACTAATGAGTCCGCCTGTCGTGCCGGCGCCTCGTCATAGACCATTCATTTACAGTCTCGATGGCGGCGCCCTAGTCCCGCCGCCAGTCTAGTCCATCATCTGGAGTTCCGTCAAAAATATATCACAAATACACACACACACACTCATATAATATGTGTGTGTGTATACGAGCTATCAGGCATGTCATATAATACAGTTTAACATAAACATTTGTGCGTCTTGGCAGTATCTTTCATAAAAATATACTTCAAAATTATATATACTAATTACACTTGTGGTGATACTTTTTATGACATTTTTTCATAAAATACGTAATTTGCGTGATTTACAAAGCTTTAGTAAGTAAAACTGCTTGTCTTGATTTTGGATTCAGTGTACGCAACTAAAATAAATTGGTAAAGGATCGCGTTGCACTGGATTATATAATACATATTCAACAAGTAATTCGTAACATTTTGATAATACATCTGAAGTATTGGTATGCTTAAAATATAACAAGTAAAATATTTGTATTAATTTAAAGTTTGCTTTTTCACCCTTAATCATTTGATTGTGCCCATTTTTTACTGTACACCCAGACTCAATTTCCAAGACTATTATTGTGGATTGACTAATTATAACACTTAAATTAATTAAATACGTACCTTGAAGTGAGTAATTTGTGTACGGAAATAAAGCAATTTTAAAACTTAAAAAAATTATGCTTATTATTGTGAGACGATAATAATAGACCCAAGTATAGAATAGAAAAGAAGTTCAATGGCTTGAGTATTCATTACCATATCCATCCATCCAACATTGCGTCTGAATCTCCCACGCTTTTACATAAAATAATCAATGCAATTACTCGTTTCCTGAATATGACATGCATTTTATACGGCTACTGAAAGAATGGCAATTTCTTCAACAAAAGAAATGCCATCCCAGCGATCCGAGGCTGAAGCACGTCGCCACACGCCACTTGTGTATTCCAGACTGTGCACAATCACTCAGGAACACCATCTTTTTAAAACTGAATAATGGACCGTAGTTTACTTAGTGAATTCAGTCAGTCTTCAATGATACTAATATTTTAAATAAAATAGTGATTTTTCCACAACGTGAAAAGTTGGCAAAACCGGTCACCAATAAAATTAACATGTAGAAAAATTACTAAAGTATTCTATTCAATATATTCAAATGGAACTCCAACAAGTAATCTCTATCAAAAATATTGATAACCTCAATGCGACGGAAATCTGCACGAAATATTTACAGAAGGGAAATTTCTAGAATTTTTTCGTATTGATATATATATATATAAAATATTTAAAAAAAATGCAATTTATACAATATGTAGACACTCAATTTAAATATAAATCTGTCAAGCTAAGTATATCAGCGACTCAAATTACCTGGTCGAGATTATCGCAGAGGTGTGGGTTTGTGTCACAACGGAGTATTTTTTACGTCATATTCAAATTGGAAATCATTATTTATATATAATATTTAAGCATGGACACAATTTAGTTTCATGGTCACAGTACTGTTCTGGCTACTTAGTATTTTCAGCTCCTCTACTCTGCATATCAAAGTCGGCAATGTTGAAAAGAATTTCCGAGAAAACGTTCAAGAATTCTGCAGCAAAAAAAAATAATAAATATATGTACAAAAATAAATTTAGAAATAATAGTATGGAACTCTGTCGGTTTGTTTACAGACAACTATTTAAATATGATACGATGATAAAAACGGCATAGGAGAAGTGCATTAATTAGATTTTTTGTTTTACTAATGAAGTACGAGTAAAAAGGAAGTCATGTCGGTGGGAAAGATGGGCGAGTTCGAGGAGAGAGACGGAGCGTGGTCATCTTATGTTGACAGACTAGAAATGTCTTATAATAAATGTGTTATAATGTCTTTCACTAGATACAGTACAACTATATATTAAAAAGTTTTCATCTGGAAAACTTTTGTGATATCAGTAGTCTCTTCCTTGCAGTAAGTGGAGTTCAATGCCGTTATACCGCAGTACAGAATGGCGAGGTCTTTAATTTCCGCTGTTTCCAAGACATCGGCTGGTCTGCCTAGATCAGTGGCTCTCAAACTCTTTTAGCCCACGGATCCCTTTCCATAGTCAAAACTTGCCTATGGACCCCTTTTCATAGTCAAAACTTGCCTACGGACCCCCTTTCATAGTCAAAACTTGCCTATGGACCCCTTTTCATAGTCAAAACTTGCCCACGGACCCCCTTTCATAGTCAAAACTGGCCTACGGACCCCCTTTCATAGTCAAAACTTGCCTATGGCCCCCTTTCATAGTCAAAACTTGCCTACGGACCCTGGGTAAAAAACTACATAAATTCATATTATAGACTAGTTGGTGCAAATATCGACTCTATTGCGTTCCTGTATTAACCTACCTGACTCACCGCGATGCCTGTTATTACTTGTATTTTATGCACCTGTCTATATTTATATTTTACTTATGAAGTAAAAATTGCTTATAATGTATTCATTATTATTTATTTTAACTTCCATGTTAATAAAAATGTGTCATTAGTACACAAAAATGTAGCATTATGCAAAATAAAGAAGTTCTTCAATAGATAAAGCGAATTCTAAATAAAATATCGTAGCCTCTTTATTCCTTAGATATTCACTTAGATCAGTGTGTCTCAAACTCTTTTGGCCCACGGACCCCCTTCTATAGTCAAAACTTTCCTACGGACCCTGTTTATTAATAATAAACGAATATTAAAAAAAATGTGTTACAATTTTTTTATTTTATATTAAACCTTGCTCGGACCCCCTGACGTTGTTCAGGGACCCCCGAATCGATTTTAATGTTCTAAGGACCCCCTGAATGATCCCAGGGACCCCCTGGGGTCCGCAGGGACCACTTTGAGAAGCACTGGCCTAGATAGTGTCCAGCGACCAGTGCACATGTTCCTGGCCGACACTCGTTAAGGTGGCATGCCTGCGCTCGTGGAGCGGCGATGCGGGCCAGGAAGCGTGCCGCGGATCGGTGCCTCGACCTCGATGCCTCCAACCAGCTGACACGATATTTGACCCAAAAATAACTTCATAAAAGGAGCAACCCTACTTTCACTGATGTCCTTTGAAAGTTTTTACTAACCATGTCATAGGCAATGTGAATTGCTTATTAGATGCATACTTTGAAAATTCATAACCTTGATCTTTAAATTGATGTCACTTGCTGGAATAATTCGTTAGTATTCAAAACATAAAAGTATACTTTATGATATTTTTAAATATTTTTGAAATATATATAATACACCCTGTATAGACGCAGTGATAACTCTTCGTGCTCTTTGTGATTTTGATGCTGGTTTATTTTTAATGTTTACTTAGAAAATATTTCAGTCGAACTTCACAAATTGGTCGTATAGGGTGTCCAAGCAGAGTATCGGGTATTTGTTAGTTCAGTAAAACAAAAACGACTAGTAATCAAGTTTTTTTTTATTGTTGATTATAAGAATACAAAATGGAAAATTATTTTAAAAAGATGATGTTATCCAAATGGTGACCGTTAAGCTGCTGGCACTCTTCTAATCTGGAACAAAGATTGAAAGTTGTTGAATCGCCGCAGCATTCGTTCGCAAAATTCAAGAAATTTGCGTAGTCCGTATCCTTCAATTCTTGCATCAATTGAATTTTATACGCTTTTAAATGCAAATATTTCATTAAAATCGAATGCAAAGACGGATTTTGACGAACTCACGTTCGCGACTGAACGAGGGTGACCAGAGTTTTGAATTTTTACCATTGCTCCTGTATTTTTGAACATTTTCTAATGCTATGGTCACTTGGTGCATTGCGTGTATGATACTTCGCACGATACAAACGTTGAGCAGTCACTATTGAATCACCGTTACGATAATACGCTATTCTATACGAGAATTACGTATTCTGACAATCAACAAGAAAAAAAAACAAACTTGATTACTAGTAGTTTTTGTTTTACTGAACTAACAAATACCCGATACTCTGTTTGGACACGCTGTATATTATAAATATATAACCTGGGACTTAAATGGTAAAAAATATCACAAAAGTTGAGTTTTTGCGAATGTTCTAGATTCCGGTAAAGTCGGCCCAAATTGTCGACTGCTTCAGGTTTCAGGTTTTGCAGTGATTCGAGCAAGGTTGCTGGGCAACAGTGAGGAATGGCCAGAGGATGCCATTGGATGCACTCTAAACCGGTCCTGCAGCTGCACGCTGCATGCGAACTGAATCTCAGATTTTCAGGAAGGATCGTATCGCGACAGGTTTATGTCTTGTACCTGCATAGCGTAGCATGAATGGAAGAACTTCGTAAACGCAACGGAAAAAAATATTTATTAATTTTAGATTTAAACTGTTTTGTTCTAGCTTCGATCCCATTCTAGAATTTCCATTTCAATACCAGAATCTAAACATCGGACTGTGCTATAAGCCTGAGTCAAATAAAAAAATCCTAAAAAAAATTAACTACAAGAATTGCTAAAACCATTTTTTCACTATTTTTTTACAGGTTGTCTAGAAGAATTAATATTAATTAAAAATATGAATATCAAAACGCTTGCAATGGTCTGCCGTTCGTTTGTGGCATTTGTGTCACTATCTCGGTGAAATTTAAGTACTGTTAATCAAATTCGTTCAACGCTGATTATTTCCTGTTTTAATGCATGTCGCACTACTCATTTGCAAGCTATATTAACAAATTCTGTCAAGTCAAAATTTTATTTGTTATACATCTTAAAATGACTTTTTTTTGCTACTTATTACTTAAAAAATAAGTCAAGTTTATCATCATTATTTTTCTAACTTTAAGTTCATTAAAGGCCAAATTTATAAAGTAAATAATACAAAGTTTTCAACGTAAAACAATAAATAATAATAAATTATTTCAATCAAATAAATTAGACGAATTTTTGCGACTTTTAACCACATATAATAGAATGCAGCTTTGAACTTCGGATATCTGTTTTAGATAGAAAATCTAACCATGACTACGTTACTCCATGCGCATTTTATATGTGTATATATACATATAAATGTGCTTTCGGTTGCCGACGGGTTAGGTTAGGTTAGCTTGCAAAAACACCACCCCAGCTGGTTTCCTCGACCCTAATGCACAGGCCCTCGTGGACTCGAATGCACTCTCATAATGCAGGTCAGTCTGATCTAACGGAGAAGTATCACTTTAGAATGGAGATCCATACTGAAAAGACTCTTACGTACTGCCATGGGGGTGGGGTGGTGTCAATTCAACTACAATAGTATTAAAATAAAATACACCGCTATATTGGAAAAACTATTTCCAAACAAATAAAAAAATGTTATTTTATAAATATGCTCAGTTCTCTCAACTCAGCCTATTTTCAAGTACTGAAAAACTCTATAGGTTTTTTCAAAAGTTTCAGGTCAGGCGATCGACCCACATCCGGACTCCGGAAGGAGAATGAGCGAAAAGTGCCTGAGGCAGGATACGAACGCGATCTACATGGGTTTAATTTACAATCGCACAGAAAACCACACAGTTTACAGGTTTATAACATTTGATTTATTTAGAGCGATAAATTAATTTGCCATTTTCTTCAGACTGAACGAAATTTACAAAAACTGTATGAAACAAAAATTTGTATAAGAATATTGTTCTTAATATTTTTTGTTATCAAGAATTTCAAAATTGAGCAAACCTTTTTAATGGTAATCAAAGCCACAAATGCGTATTTTTATTTTATTTTAAATTTTTGTTTAATGGCCGTGAGACTTGTGGCTCTTTTTATTTTTGTAGTATCTTTCCGCCATCGAGGCATCAATGTTTTTTTTTTATATACGAGCGGGAGACGTTCTAGGTTTGATAGTTTATGAACGAGGAATATATAAACATGCTATCATGAGGAAATATGCCCCCGAGACCTATCACATTTATTGGTGTTCTTTCTGTATTATTAGGAACACACAATCGAGCAATAAGAAAAAAATCCATTTATTTAATTTTATATCCAAGTCATACCCTGTTATATGATTCGGTGTAATGTGCTGCTTGAATCTGAAAATATGTAATCATTTAACAGAATCGAAACACAAAACAAAATCTTTTATCGATCTACCCAGATTAAAACCCAAGACTACATGCTCAGTGAGCAATTTTTTTAGCCACTATATAACAAGGCAGTTTAAGTTATAATATAGTAGTATTTTTTGGACCACTAGATGATTTTTAAAACATTTATATATATTATCAAGTATAACTCGTATGTCTTGATAATATTCATGAAAATACTTTAGACCATAGATTTCCAACGTTGGCGTTATCTCCATCTAGTATACGCCAAAGCCTTCTTGGAGTGCTTTAGTGGGTTCATTAGCAATTGTGGGACGTTTGGTGGCTCTGTATATAAGAAGTTAATAATAAAAATAGTTATCTTATAGTAATTTGAAGTTTGCATTTTGATTCGTCTCACGTGATTAATTAGTCAATATTTTTTATTTAAAAAATTAAATAAATAAATTCCGACAATCATTGCCTCTCTCTCTAAAACTTTTTCATTGTAAATTGCTTACGAAAACTCACTCTACTTAAAGATACCGACCTTGCATTTTGTCATCTTCAATATATAAATAGTGGAAACATCACTTAAAATTCTTTTCTACCAAGACTTTTGTGTGAAAAAAAGATATATATTTTTTTTCAATCAATATTCTATTTCTAACATATAATAAGTATACGTCAAATAAATCAAACAGCTTGGACGCAGAAAACTGTAGTTTTGGGGAGAGTCTAAAAACTCGTGTCTTGCAAAGTGGGCAGTGGCTCGAAAAAGTTTGGGAGCCTCTATGGTTAAGGCAGTATCTAAGAGGGGTATTTTAGGTTTATGCTACAGGAAAAACCCTCGAGCTGCGTAGAAAGTATCGCATTCTCGCGGCTCGCCATTGCGTGCTCGGCGCTCCATTTCTGTGAGAGAGAAGCTCGATCGAACTGCTATAAGTGCGCTAACCGTGAAAAATAGTACAGATTTTCTTGCGCCGATTATCGTTGAGTGATATCGCGAACACCGGAGCTCATTGGAAACGAACGCATTCGATTTTATCGGTCACTGCCTTAATTATGACAGAGTTTATTGTCTGCAAGTGATTTTTATTCGAACAACGCTTTGAGCAGTTTTTACGCGTTACTGTAAACGTATGTCTATTTTTTTGGATTGAACGTCAATCAGATGCGTATTTATTACCCATTACGGGTTTATTATATTATTACTTGTACTTGTACTTGTTGTTGCTTGTACTGGCCGGTGATTCGTTAGTACAAGGGTCAGTACACTGGCCATGTAAGCCTGGGGTAAGGGTTCAAATCCCACACAAATCACGATGATATTTTTCAGAGAATTTCTTTAATCATCTTCTATGTGTGAACTAATGTGCTTAATCATATTAGTAGTAGTGCGGTAATTTGCCAATATTTTGCATGTTTTATTATAGTTTCATAAACAATACAAAAAGGTGGTTTTATTAGTTAATACCGTTATGTTGTCAATTGTTTCCCAGCGTGTGTAGAAACTTTTAATACCACTATTGATTACAATGAGCATACCAGAGTTTGAATAAAACATTCTGTTAAATTCATACCTTGTTGTATCACAAATTCATTTAAGTTTCTAAAAGTATATATATTTAAAGAAGAATCATTGTTTGTCTCATCTTCGTGATTTAATAGTTTACGAGACAGTGTTTAAAAAAACAAATTTAACATTTGAATGTAGTGTTAAAAATGTGTAAAGTACACGCAATAAAATTAGAGATACGTTCACTCTAATAGGAGGCATAGAAAACAGTAGAAAAAATCTTTATAGCAAGCTTACGGAATATTATGCTCTATCTGCGATCAACGCACTAAGTTCCGTGAAATTAATTATTTCACAATAAAACTAAACTGTATAAATAGAACGCGACAATCGATACAATCTTGAGGTCTATGTAACCTCAAAAAGACGCTGTTTGCTGGTCATTTTGTCGGGTACAGAGGCACTCGCCAAACAAAAGAGTTCTTCCCAAATTTCCGCGTCTGCTCGTGCGTGCTGGTGTTTTGCGCTAATGACGCCATGCCGGGGAAGAGCACTTATTGTCAACCACAGAGGCCAGCCCAGCGACTAATCATGAATACAAGAATTTTTTTCAGGCATTACGATATGATTAACATATTTTTATTAGTGAGGTTGCTCTAGTCCAGAGGTTCCCAAACATTTTGTCCCGTCGTCCCCTTGTTTTCCTGTTTTTCGTAGACCCCCTGCCTTACTAATATTTAATTTTTACAAATCCGAAATCCGTTAAACAGGGGTCCGTTGTATCCAGGTTTTACTGTATACCTTAATAAATTAAAAACACACAAAATGCAAATATAGTAACATTCACTAAAAAAATCAATACTTTTAATGGGAGGGATGGCTCTGATGCTTTGATAGCAAATTTTCAAAATTTGGCTTCAAATAAGTCAGATTTAACTTTAAATCTCTTCGCCCAGTGATTTCCAATCTATTTATTTTTTTGTAAGAAGAATGGCAACCGCACTGTAACCCCTTTTCCACGAGGAATAAAGATGGTAAAGCTTTCAAAAACCTTCTTGCAATAGTCCATAATGCAGGATAAATAGCAGGTATGTCTCTCTGAAGCCAAATTTGTTGATATCCCTTTCTAAACTGCACCTTCACTTCTTCATTAGTGCTTATTTCGATCAGTTCTTCTTGTAGTATGACTTCCGATTCTTCAATATCACCGTATGGATTGATAATCTACTGTGTTATTTTGGTGATGACCTGCTTAAATGGGATCCTCTCTCGTAGACCCCCATTTTGCAGTTCATGGACCCCCAATTTAATTTTTCGCTGTCATCGACCCCTTGCAGGGCGGATTCGACCCCTGGGGGTCGATATTGACCACTTTAGAAACATATGCTCTAACACTTAAATTGAAGAGATGGCCATAACATGTTAGCACTGTCTTTAAGGCTGATTAAACTATCGAATCCAACATATTTCTGAGTGTCATAAACAGCTGATTCTTGGATATCAAAATTGGAGTATCGAAACTCAAATTTTATTTATATCATACTTGATAGCTTCTGGGTGGCTTGTAAATGAAATAAGTAGTTGACATGCTGTCACATACATTGCCCAGGTGTGTCTGCTTATATATAATTATTCTTTCTGCCTGTGCGATGCATCCGGAACATGTTCACAGGGTATTTCATTCATTGGTTAGGTTTTTAGAAATCAGACGTAGATTGACATCGTGTTTTTATATCAGATAAGTCAGATTTGCTCATTTAAAATGGCGTATCTGTGTCAAACATCTGGACCATAATTGATAGTTGCGTGTTCAATAATGTTCGTGGCATACCTTTTAACACGCTGCCTGATTCACGATTGTGTGGCGGAGCATGCTTGCGATGTTGTCAACTTCGAGCATGTACAATAGAGATGGATATAAAATAATTTTTCGATGATCGAAAAAATATTAACAATCAATGCCACACATGAATTTGAATACGCCATATGCTTTGCTTCCTCTCTGCTATTATATAAAACAAAAATAAACTACCACACTGCTAAGAGATTACGAGATTTTTTTTAAGAGCCAATTTGCCCATTAGGGCTGCTTAAGACTAAAGATGCTTGAAAAAACATTTAAAAGGCAAAATCGTTTACAATCAAGAACACTTGTAACATCCTAGCCAGGTTCTAAAAAACAACCAAAACCAGTCTGTCAAGGGTGTGTTTTTAGAGCTATCTACTCTTTGAGAATCATATGATTTAAAACATTCTTAGGTTATTAAAACTTAGAAAAATAAAAAAATTGATGCACTTTTTAAAAAATGTTTTAATTAAAAGAATAAATCATTTTGTTCTCGTGTAATCCACCGGACATGCAATATTGCAGTTAAGATAAATATGAATGTGCTGATTATCGTGCTATCATTTTCCGTAACAATGAAGCTGTGAGAAGATAAAATATATACTATCCATAATAACCCACAATATGTAATCTCACTGCGATTATCTAAGAGAGATACAGATCTTTACACAAACTTATTAACTAATAAATGTTGATTTCTTAATAACATAATATTTTCGGTTATATAATTATCATCATTATTACATACCGATGATATCACCGAGAAAATCGAATTGAATCATATTTCAGCTATCAACTGACTGTAAAAAATAGATTGTTTATCAATATTTTTTTTAACAATTACTGAAATTGTAATTACTTGACTTTTTATTTTATTTCGCACAATTTAGATTATATCGACAGTGAGCTGCACTTTTATGATCAAGTTTTATTTATTGAATGGTTTACGAGTATATTGAGGTCATTTGCTTTTTATTAAGGTCTCACCGATGAAAAGCGACGACGAACCTATAAATTAAATTGAAAAGCGTTTAAGTGTAAATAGTTGCTTATACCCATAATTAAATACGATCAAACTGCATTATTTACATTAAATAATTATTTTTTATCTTTATGTTCTGTTATTTCATGAGTTTTAAGTTTTAACACTCGCTGCTAATCTATGCAAGACCGTCACGTCATAGTGTTGGCACGACAAGCATTATCGTTTGGCTATTTAAATTTCTTGTTAAAATATAGAGTATAACAAATAAATCCAGTCTCAAATCTTTTCAATTTTCTCAATGCTCATTATGTTTAGCAAAATCAACAGTATAAAATGATCTGTTTATTTTTGTGATAGAATAAATCTGTGACCCACAATTGAAAAGGTAATGATTGGGCTTGAGCAAGAAATATAGATATCCAAATTTGCTAGGTGATTAAGAATTTTTTTGTTGTGAGTACTTTTGCAATTCAAAGGCTTAAGATTTTTTGAGAAGCCTGTGAAAGAAAATTGCAATTTTCAGCCAATTGGGTATTTATATTTGTCGTTTTATTACATAACTAGCAATGTAGCCCGTCATAAAATGACGTATTTGATGAACGATGCGTCTAAAATTTGTTTTTTTTGTAAAAGTTCTAAATTTGAAATTCTCACGGTGAAGAACTGAATCATATAATTCGTACATATTGAAATTCGCTAAAGCATATTTTAAAGTTTATGAATGAAAATATTATCCTATCGTCTTGAAATTCGGCACATAGCTGCGGAAAAATTTACTTAACTTATGTGCAAAAAATCAGCGTTGTATCTTTTAAGATATTCTATACAGAACGGAAAAACGAAACATACACACATACAAACATACAAACACACAATGGCTATTATTATATTAGATATAAAACTTTGAGTTTATGGAACAGTACAGTTAAGAAATTCAATATTTTTAACAGAGAGTACTTGGTGGTATTCCATTTTAATATTTTTGAATTAAATACTTGAAAGGTATTTTAAAGGTAAAATACTTGAAAGGCCAACGTGAAAGGTTGGCGAAACCGGTCACTAATAAAAACGAAAATGTGGAAAATCGCTCAAGTATTTTATTCAAAAATATTAGAACAGTACAGTGATTGTTTTTTTTACTAGATAAACAAGATCAATGCGTTAAAACGCCATCTTTTGCAATCGGCGTCGATACGCGCGTGCCCATTTCCGGTCATTTCCTCTCGGGGCAGGCCGAGCAGCGGACGTTCAGCCGAGCAGCCTGCAGTCTCTCCGGATTGCTCGTCGGAGCAGCATCTCCTGGACCCTCGTCTCCGAGTCACCAGCAGCGGACATGAGCGCCGGGTGACCATGGCGCGGATCCTACTCCTCCTGGCGACTGTCTTCACCGCATCGCAGTGCCTCAAGTACTCCTCAAAATACAACCGCAAAGACTTCGAAAAATTCACATCAGTGCCGAGTGATAATGAAAGTGATCGTTTTCACGATTCGGACAGTTTTAAAACACACTTTAAACCGGCTGTTTTAAAAAAAGATGAAAAGTTAAACAACCCTTATAGTGATGTTAAGAGAGTGTGGCCGATCAGGGTGTTCGATTGTGTTACCGCGAGAGGGGTCGCAGATTGCCTGAAGATTTTCCTCGTGAGGAGAATGGAAAGGGTGAAGGGAGTCATCGACCAAACCGAGTCCCATTCGAACGTGTCAGTTTACTTTGATGACTTGGTTTCTGAAATCGAAAAAGATTTTAAATGGGAAAACTACAAGCGCCACAACGAACGAGATCTGGATGAATTGATATTTAAAAATTTCAAAGGATTGCTCAAAGGAAAGGAAGTCAAAGTTGCGCTGCACCCAGGGATCGATCTTGATTTTGTTACTAGTGAAAATGGATCGATCACGTTGAATATTAAAAAAGGTATTATGAACTCATTCAAAATATATTTTACTGTTATTTGTTATGTTAAAAATTATTTTTTTGTTAAAGATCCAGAATTACAACTTCCTCGCGGCATGAAGTTCCCGAAAAATGCGTTCTACAGGATAGTCCCGATGCTTCTGATTCCACCCCTCATCATGTCAGCAATCCTTCCCTTTGTTCTTCCCGCCATGAAAATGATGATCGTCGGAGCAGGGATGCTCAACCAAATGGCTCTGATGGGGGCCATCTTCACCCTCATGAGGAACAACGCCTTCCAAGACACGTCGTACTCCAAAAAAGTAATATACGTGAACAAAGGCTACAAGAACGAGAAGAAATCACCGTCCAAACTGCACCACGAGAACTTCCACCACTCTATCCCTGAATTATCTCACGCCTCCCCTGCGCTCGGTCCCGCCCACCATTACAAGATTATTCCCCACGTAGGAGATTCACATTATGATGAAGAAATGTATGACGGTGGGGATGATTTCTCAGAAAAATCCAAACCTGAAAATCAATACCCCGAAACATATCACGCCCCAAATAATGAACATTTTTTGAATCCACAATACGATCAAAATAATAGATACCCGGTGTTTCAAAAAAAATATGACCGACGAAGAGGCGCTAACAACCATGAAATTCGCAAATATAGCGCACAACACGTGCAAGGAATTTAAAAAAATATACTGTACAAAAATTCCTTAAAAAAGCCTCACTTTTTCAAAAAAATCAACGTGGATCCATTTCATGATGTTTTGAATTTTTTTTAATGATTTGAATCTTGCCACTCATAAAAGTGATTTTAGTTACAAGATGTACACAATTTTAACGACTGACTGAAACGTTTAATAGCCTTTGCTTAAAAGTAAACCTGCTTTGATACTC
This sequence comes from Atopsyche davidsoni, assembly GCA_022113835.1. Classification (NCBI taxonomy): domain Eukaryota; kingdom Metazoa; phylum Arthropoda; class Insecta; order Trichoptera; family Hydrobiosidae; genus Atopsyche; species Atopsyche davidsoni. Next base: position 15,575,427 of record JAILWY010000013.1, read on the forward strand.
CAGAAGCTTAATTGCCGGTGTTACGAGTGAGTAATCGCGACCATTGAGCGAAACCATTCATTTTTCACTAATTTTTCTAGAAAGTGTTGGGTTGCTTGCCGGTTCTATTAAATATACCGATATTTAATGTAAATGCTGATTTTACACTAACGATAATTTCTACTTCTATATCGTGAACTGTTCAAGAACATCCAAGACGCTGAATGTGAAACTAAAAACACTGGCAAGTCAAAGCTTTATATGGAGTGAATTTATAAGGATCTAAGCAATAATTCAACACGAAAACTGTTCATTTTAATATATCTTAACATGCATTGAAAATTAAATATGTAAAGCGGCTTCGTGATAAGGTCGACTCTTACTTAACAAATTCAACCCCTTTAAATCCAGTTTAATCCTAGGTAACCTAACTCGGATCATTTTGCTTTGATTAAATATTATTTGTTGTAAGTTTTTTTTTATAATCTACTATAATAATAGCCATTGTGTGTTTATTTGTATGTTTGTATGTATGTTTCATTTTTCCGTTCTGTATAGAATATCTTAAAAGATACAACGCTGATTTTTTGCACATAAGTTAAGTAAATTTTTCCGCAGCTATGTGCCGAATTTCAAGACGATAGGATAATATTTTCATTCATAAACTTTAAAATATGCTTTAGCTAAACTTTAATTATATAATTCACTTCTTCGCCGCGAGATGTCGTTCACCGCGAGAATTTAGACGCATCGTTCATCAAATTCGTCATTTTGTGACGGGCTACATTACTAGTTTAATAATAAAGACGCATAAATTGTCATGTAAACGAGATATTCAAACCTATGTAGTTTCTCCATATTAAAGAGAAATTCTTTACGGTGTGTTTGAGTTGGATACTTTAACTCATTTAACATGTTCCTAGAAAAGAAAAGTTGATGTGTTTTGATAAAGTGGAGGCATGATTTTTCCAGTCGATAGGATCGGACGACATGTAGTAAAAGGGGCGGGGGAGTTTCATATAAAAACACCCTATCATTTCACGACCCCTAAAACAAAAAAAACCTGCTATATATAATTTTTTTCTTATATGTTTTGAATAATTAAGTTTCAATGGTAAAAGACTGATTATATAAATATTCTTAAAATGTCTAACCTCCGACTGATATTTTTCTCATGTGTGTATTTTTTTCTATTTCTGTAAATACTTGTTAGATATATGCTGCATAAGTTAACTTTATTTGTTTGTTTAAGTATTTTATTTCAAAATACTTCTTGCCATTTTACACGATCACCTTGATGACAGGAAAATCCTTAGTAAAAATAAGACATTACTATATAATACATCTATCATTAAAATAAATACGATTTTGTGTAACCTACGATAGTAATTATTATTTATTGATGTTAAATAATACTTTGTTTAAGCTTATGAATTAAATTAAATAAATATTTTTAATGTTCTTATAGAGTTTGTTTTGTCCTGTGTGTGTCTTGTGCTCACTTTTTTTACTTATGCTTATCAAGCATTAAGCAACACAAATACATATTTTTTTCGAAATGCAGGAACTTCCAGACATTTTCTCAAGATTGGTTATGCCTGTCAAGTGACAACATCAATTGTAGAATTTTCAAACTATTCTTATCACTTACCTCTTCTCTTACTTACTTACATCTTACTTTTGTATTCACACAATACACACTGATAATTTTATATATAATTTTTTTTGCAACGAACCCCTTCGTATTTTCTTGAATCATTTAAGACATAGAACTTGTACAACTAGAACACTTGCAATGACCTCGATTTTCCAGGTCCGTCGATATATTTTAATTTCTCTGAGTTCCGGGATGCTGATATTCCAGTCGTCATCAATTTATCTAAGCTATTGCCGTCTTCGAAAAGAAGTGTCATCTAAGTGAAGATCTAAGCATATTTAGGTTTGTAAATGCTTATATTTTTAAATATTATAAAATTAAGTAATTTTGGTCTTTTCATAAAATTATCTAAAAAAAATTAAAAATCAAATTCTTTTATTTATTCATTAATTAAATTTACAATAGTTTTTAAGGCTAAGGTTAGGTTAGGTTAGGTGTATGCATTGTCTCTCTTATACTTCCAGAACATGAAATTACGTTTCATAACAAATGTCTGTTACTGCCATCTTTTAAATTTCTTCTGAACTTACATACACCAATGACCATTTACCAACAATAAAGTGATTCTAGGAAAAGTAAATTTTTTTAATGAGTAAATTAATATAATAATTTATTTTTAAAAAATACACAACGGCCAGTTGATGAGCTAGGTTAAATAAATTTCGCTCTTAAAGATTCAATAATCAAACCCAATTGATTGTTTTTAGTTGAGCAATAACTTGTGCAAAAAAGCCTAGATGGCGTTACTAATAATAAAGGTTTTAATTGTACTTTCAAAAATAAAATTGATTTCAATTAATAATCAATCCATTTCATTTTTTACAATTAATGTCGACGAAATTATTATTGTTTTGGATACACTAGGTCCCCCCTTTTTCCTCTGTCTGAACGTTATCAAATTAGGACTCCGTTTTTATTCAAACATAAAGTCTGTATCCAAGTAGTATTTTTAAGATAGCTGCAGATAAAATTTCAATATTGGGAAATAAATGTAAAGCGTTGTTGTTGCATGTTTATTTTTTTTATTTAATAAATACTTTATATGTTTACAATACCAAAAAAATATCTTAACATAATATGAACTGCAAAATAAAAATATGTAATACAACATTTTATAAAAAAAATATGAAATCTGACTCAAAAAAAAAAATAACCACTCCTAAAGCTGACTTCTAGATAAAAATAGAAAAAAAACCTGTTAAAATAATTCACTAGAGACATATCTTTTTTTCACTTTCCAGAAACCTTGCAATTTTTGAAAATACTGTACTGATATTCTCACAAAACTATAATACACAATACGAAAGTGTTAGACATTGAGCAAATACAGAACGCCATTTTGAATTTTTCAATGAACGCCGACTGTATTGGTGTTATTACAATTACTTACTTATCTAAAGGTACATTAAATAACAACGTATTCTTAAGAATATTAAACTAATGGTAAAATAAATTCCCAACTAAACAACGATGCAAACACAACTCTCGATTGAACAGAGCCGAAGCAGAAACACCAAAAATACAAGAACCGTAAATACAAAATCTGCAATTTAATGAATTTATAAATAGCTGATTCTAAAAGTACGTTAATATCGGATTAAAAACATCAGCAGATTTTTTATTTCAACTCTCATTGATTCGTATAATACATTTTACAACTAAGCAATTTTTTGCTGTTGTTTTTCCACTCACTCGCCACTATAACGCTATGTGTGATTTTTCAGCAAAATCAAAAACAGTTACATTAAATTTAACACGTTAAAATTGTCTATAAGCATGTTTGAATCACTTGTAGATTAGTTTTCTGGTGTTTTAGTATTTTCATGATTATTTGGTGTTTCTGACTCCATCGTTCCCATGGTATTCTATACAAGTGGCTCCCCGCGGCGCAGCCTCTATTCCAGCTTCTGGTGGGAGTACTGCACGCAGGAGCGGTCCTCTGCAGTCATGTCCTTGTCGTCCCATCCCCAGATGGGCTTCTCAGGGTGGCAGTGGCCATGGGAGTCCATCACCAGTCCGGAGGCTTCGATGGCGTTGATACTGTGCGGGTGGGTTCCGTCGCCGGTCCTCAGCACGCGTTTCTTTACCATCTCGGAAGAAACTGTCTTCATGTCGTATGCCCACCCTGAAAAATCAATTTCACATATGAGAGTTTGAATAAAAGACATGCATTATCACTTTTTTTATCAAATTATCAATACAGTAATACCCCGCTTTACGCGAGGGAAACGTTCCGGAAAAAATCGCGTATATCAGGGTTTACGATTAAACATACAAACAGAGTCAAAACTTAATACAAAAAAATACGAATCATTTGAATCAATCACTTTAATTCTAAAAACACATTATGCAGTATTACTTGCTATTTTTACTGAAAAATACATCTATGGTCTTTTGGGTAGCGTTTCTTTTACGTTCTTGTAAAATAAGTTGACACAACAAATACCCAACGCTGTTTTAATTGCTAAGAGAAGTCAATGACTACATTATTTTTATACATATTCTTAAAATAAGAAATACGCGTAATGCGAGGCATTTTACCGCGAAATTTGAAATTCGCGTTATAGTGAAACCGCGCATAACGGGGTCGCCTATAGCGGGTTAATTGTATTTACACATAAAGTTAATTGTACAACACAGCGAACACAGAAACTATAAGGTATTCAATTATTTTTTTAATATTTATAAGAATTTTGAAACTTAACAGTCTTCCCTGTGCGTTTCTTCTGTGTATTTTATAAATTATTTGATAAATGTAACGAACATTTAGTCAATTTAAAAAAATATAAGAGCAATGAAGTACTGCAAGTTTACTTTAGTAAATGTAGCTACGATATAGCTGCGTTCTTTGATCACTTTCTGTCGTAGAAATTAAAAAAATGTCTTTACGTTTTCAAGATAATCTTAAATCTGCGTTTCTTCACTCCAGCAGAGCAAATCATTTCTTCGGTGCAGCGAATCTAGAGCAATCCCTCTCTTGTTAAAACGAGAGCTCTGCTCGATGCTTCCCAGCTCTTGTGACACTCTTGACTTAGGCCTCCAATACACATCCGCTAACATTAATAAGCTTTCTATATAACCAATAAAAAATAATATTGAAAAGAACTGATGATACAAACGATAGCAAAAAAATCCCTATTGAATACATCCGATGACATTCTTGTATGACCTTTAAAAATTCGGAAACACCAAAGAGGCTTTCTTTTTAACACGTTTGAGCTATCACTGTGTTTTTTCGGTTATTTGTGTAAACTGTTTTTTTACGCATTAGAATATTAAACGTCATCAAAATAAAATATAAATATAATGTAAATTTCCAAAAATCCATCGATAGTATACTGATTTATTTATTACTAAATTGCATAAATACTTTGCCAACATGGAACTATCAAAAATTATTTTTAATAAAACTCAAATATTAACGTATTGTATATATTGGATATAAAGTAAACTTATAGTTAAGAACATCAGGTGTTTGGCCTAGATACTTGAATCTTAATGTTTAAGGCTTCCAAAGAAGTTAAGGGTCTAAGTACCATACACTAGTTTTTTTTGATCATTTTCTGATCCGTTATGCGAAAAGTCGACTGCACCAATCAAAAAAATTTAAATGCAAAAGATTAGATACATCCCTTTTACCGAACAGAATATATTTTTATTTCTTGAAAATTTACTTTGAATATGATAAATATGTGTTTTTCCGATTGAAGTGTAGGAATTTTGAGATTCGTTATGTCCCTGTTCTAAAAGTCCTAAACATTTAAATGTCTTTTTTTCAATTGAAATTAAAAGATTAAATATAAACCTTGTGCGATTTATTATTTTAAAAATTAAAAAAAAAAATCTTTAACAAACTTTGGTTTCGAAAAGTCGTCATTTTATCCAATTTTTCAACGTCTTCAAGATTTTATTTTACCCTGAAAATAGACGTTAATTAAATAATAAAAAATAGATAAATATAATTTATAGTTTTTTCAATACTCTATAAAAAAATAGATTTTTGATATTGATAAATAAAGCGACAATTAAATTAATAAAATGACACGATTTCGCCAGGTAAAACGGTCCTTTTTTGTGGCAGACGGGGCATGGACACCAAGCAATGTTAGATTGACCCTTAAAGCTCTGCTTACCGATCTTGGCACAGAGGTCAATGAATCCAGTACTGAGGTTCGTGCTGTAGTTGCCCAGCTCAGCCGCTTTGTAGTCCCAAGGGAAGACGTGATGGTAGTTGTGCCATCCTTCTCCTACGGCCATGATGGCGACCGATACGTTGTCAGTAGCTCCGATATTCCTGAAAGAACAAAAAAATACCACCATTATAAACGCACTCAAAAATCGAGTAGTAAATTTTATTTTGATTGTGCCATAACAAAATTCTTTTAACAGGTGATACTCTCTCGGGTCGAGACGGAGTTAATGAATAATCAATATCAGGTTAGTTCATAGAGAGGCAAGTTAAGGCCGAATAAGAAAGTATCGAACAATATCCGGTGCCACGGTTTGAATTAGTGCGCCATCAAATAAAAGTGAAAGATTGAAACGAATCAGAACTGGCCGATACCTGCTTCTGCCGAATGTCCAGAGAGCAGTTTGCAGACACGTATCTATTAAGAAATAAAATAAACACACTGCTTTTAAGTGGATTAGATTGATATGTGCTATTTCAACTGGAAAAATTTCGCACGAGATAATCAAAGTGCGTGTATTTATTTATCGATTTTCACAGGCAACTGCCACGTGTCTCTCAGGAATTTTAATGTAATAAATGATTTTTCTAGTTGCTTTCAACGAATAAGCATGGTGCTATCTATGAAAAGATCAAATAACTCTTTCGAGGCTAGTTTTCTGTGCGTCCTTATTTTCGATTCAAAGCATCAAAGCAATATTTCTGAATGGTGTCGGTGGTGTTCTCACACTGATGGCAGATATTTCGACGTCAGACCACTAAGCAAATATGAGCACGTCGTTTGCAAATAACAAGTCTTCGTTATTATATACTCGTACTTCACCGTGTCATTGGCCAATAGGCATTACATGCTTGTGGTATATATTTACGCTTTATGTACATTTAAAAAAATATATATTTCACAATGCTTTCGATCACAATATTCGTACGTTTACAATATACCCACGAGATCCAATGATTGTACATTGATAAATAACGATAAAATATATTGCAGTTTCAGTGTTTTGTGGAATTAAATCGAATGCAGTGATATAATAGCTTATTACCGAGTATGCTTGCTTTCGTTTGTATGACCTAATTACTAGACGCAAATTAAAATCGAATTAACCTTGTTCTCTGAATCTTATTTCAGTAACCTAACCCAACCTTGAAAATAAAAATAATCACAGTAGATATAAGTTATATAATCTAAATATTTTTATAATTATCATATATCACGGAATGTTAAAAATAGCTTACATTACTTTTTTGCATTAAAGTCTCAAATGTATAGTAAATAGACAAACACGAGAAAAGTTGTTTTATTTACCTTTTTATAATCTTCTCTTAAAAATAATGAATTATGTTTTTCGTATTGCAATTTATTTCCTAATTAAAATAATGTGATAATAATATCACCAGACTTATTATTATGTACTGCTGGTAAAGCTCTCTGCAAACAGATGTTTTAAAACGATTAAAACATTAAAACTCAAATGTACCAGCTCTAGCTGTTTACTTGCATAAATATTGAGGCAATAAATACCGTTTATAAATCAGGCTGTATAAAAAACATGCCAATTCAGTTTCGGCTCTCACCTGCCCGAATTCACTTGCGGTGGACAGACAGACAGACGGAGGCTAACGAAACAATAATGTGGCCGTGGCCCCAAAACCAGGGCCTTTCACTCCTCCCTTGCCCTGCGAGTCGGGGCAAACCCGAATTCCAACTACTTTCTCGAAAAAGAAGTGAAAACGCTTCTTACCAACAGTACTGTTAGTCGCCAATTGCTTGCGTTAACAAGCAAAAAGATTTTGTTTGTCAAAAAGTAAAACAGCAAATCATCGGTGAGATGAAAAGAACAATGAAAAACTATACGTTTACGACTGTTAAATCATTACCAAAGTATAACAAAATGAAGTATTTTTTAAAGTGGCGATATATAATACGCAGGTTTTTCCTTCAAATATAAAACTGCGGTGTAGAAGGACCCAGCACACTTTTTTTCCCTTTAGAAAACCATGAACACTAATTCAGCATAAATTTCCACTAACCTCCTCTGAGGAGAGGCATCCGATAAAAAAGGTTTATGTGATATATCATATAATATTTTAAATAATAAGTAAAATACTTGAGCGATTTTTTCACATATAAATTTTTATTGGTGACCTAACCTAACCTAACCCAACCTTTCACGTTATTATATAGAATCCTCCACTTATCATGTACATTAAAATCACATTAGCCCTTACCACCTGACATTCATATTCGCTTTCTTTCTAACAACCTCTCCCTCTAACAATGCTTATTATTATATAAAATCTTACACTGTTTGATAATGCCAACGTATTGCCAAGTATTTCACTTGTTATTTAAAATATTAAAATTGAATTCCACCAAGTACTCTCTGTCAAAAATATTGAATTTCTGACTCTCATATCTTACTAAATAAAATCATAATCATTGGTTAAGGCAATATATGTAATGTGATGGTAAAAATGGTGAATTTCTACTTGAAGATGTTTTATAAAAGGATTGAAATAACGCAACTATGCCTTCGTCAGGACTCGAACCCGAGAGGCCGAAAAGCTAGCGTTCTTGTCACCGTCTCGAGCTCGGCTTGGTGTTATTTTTTTTTTAATATTTTGGTCCGTGCACTTCTGTAGGTTTTACGATCCACCAGCTCGCCTTGCAGCTCCTTGCGACAGACTCCATTAAGTTCCACATTCAGGTTTCCACTTTGGGCAACTCTGGTGTTTATACGAAAACTCGGGATTGAACCTACTCTCGTTCAACGCGACCTTATAACAAATATCTTAAGTTAAACCTTTATGTTTATTTATTACCCATACATGTAATTATTTTTTATGGGTACCTAAATATACTACGCGTTTTGATTACTTTTGTGCAATATGCAATATACGTCAGTTATGCCAGCTTAATTAAATTTTAAATTTCAACTTAAATCTTCTGCAATTCAGTAAAACACTACTTATTGTTTAAAATAAAAACTCTTGACAATAAACAAGTAATTACAATTATGAAAATATGTTGACCTAAGTAGAGGTGTTACTTCTTTATTTCTAATTGATTTGAGAATTTTATTTGTAAACGTTTAATTGTGTTATTGTAACAACGAAAAAATCCATGTAACGAAACTAAGATTTTTTTTTTACTGACTTCCCAATATAAACAGTAACCGACTGACAAATTGTATTATCTATAACATTGTTATGCAAATTTACCTTTGATTTTTTAGTCAGTCATATAAAGTTGCACGATAGTGCTACACACTACACAATTTATTGGTCGGTGTCAGTAGCTTGTGTTGAAACGTCCAAAAGGGACATTTATTTTACATTTGTATCATTTTACAGTATATGCATGTCTACATGACTATAATTCTATTAAAAAATTGTGAGTTCATGATTGTCTTATACAAGTAGCGTAACAGGGTTAGTTTTTCAAACGCGATAATGATTAATTTCTATACTATAAAGCACCTTTCCACACGAGAGAAGGGCACCTAGTACACCACTGCATATCTCGATACAAACATATAGAGACACGTGCTTTACTTACTTGTCATATGGTCGGTTTCCCCACATGTGGGCGGCACTGTTGACGAGCCACGTGAAGTTCAGGGACACAGTGAATCGCCACACACTGGCCACGTACCACGCCACCCACACGTCCTCCCCCCATAGACGAATCGGGATCCACGTGGGGATCACGAAACACAGCAGCGGCATCATCACCAGGTAAGTCCTGTGGAACAAAGCGAACCATCAAATACCCTGCAGTTAAAAGATTTTAGTTGACTGGAGTCTCTGACACACGACAGCAGAAACCGGCAACGTTGTCAACGATCATCTATCCCACTGATTCCCAAAGTGGTCAATATCGACCCTCAGGGGTCGATTCCGCCCTCCAATGGGTCGATGACAGCGAAAAATTATATTGGGGGTCCTCGAACTGTAAATGGGGGTCACCAAAATTTAGGCATTCCGTAAATGTCATAACGCACCTAACCCAGATTGTACCTATACATACTAATGCTGTTTATCCTGCATTATGGACTATCGCAAGAAGGTTTTTGATAACTTGTCCATCTTCATACCACATGCAAAAGGGTTTCAGTGCGGTTGTCAATCTTCTTACAAAAAAAAAGAAATAGATTGGAAATCATTGGGAGAGGAGATTTAAGGTTAAATCTGACTTATTTCAAGCCAAATATTGAAAATTTTCTATCAATGCATCAGACCTCCCCCCCTCCCATTAAAAGTATTGATTTTTTTTTGTTTAGTGAATGTTGCTATATTTGAATTTTGTGTGTTTTTAATTTATAAAGGTTTCACATGTATTTTAATTTTTTTATTTATAAATCCACTGTACAGTAAAACCCTATGAAAGTGAGTTGCTGTATGTAAAAATATTTTTGAAGTTGATGAATTTGTAAAAATTCAATATAAGCAAGGCAGGAGTCTACGATAAACAGGATAACTCGACAAAGGGTCGACGGGACAAAAAATATGGGAACCTAAGTAATCGGATAGACGATCAACTAGTAAAAAAACGATTGCTATTAAACGACCTATTTTGATCACTGCGATCTGTTGTCTAAAATAAAAATATAAAGTCTTTAATATTTGAAGACAATTTAAACATATCAAATAACTTTAATAATAAATTTATTTATACCGTGGTAAATTAGCAACTGTGATTCTGAACATAACACGAATTTCTGTTAAATGTGTATAAACACATGTTTTGTGTAAAAACTCTAGAAATTCAGTATATTTATGTTTCAGTCTATTTCTTTTTTAGTCTATCTCTGCGACGCCATCTTCCTGATTATTAATTCCGCAAATAAAATCAACTTTAAGTATCTCTGTTCTACCTCGTGCTCGGATCGTTCCATGACTTCCACATAGCGTGATAAGCATCCCACGTTCAACCACTTTCCACTGGTATCCAAAGCGCCAAGAAACCGCTTTTCTCTAGAGGAAAACTAGTGCAAAGGCTTTTTCCTGTAAAATTAATCTTATACCAAAAAAAAGATGCTTGCAACGATCGTCATTATCGGCCTTCCTTCTATTACATGAGCTATTTTATGTTGGTTTCTACTGACTTCATTATATCCGTTAACGAATGTTGTTAGTTTCGATGACTTATCGGACCACTCATAAAGTTCCCTCCTACCTTAAACTTGCGCTTTCATCTAATTTAAAATTTTAAAAAAAAGTACGTTTAAAACAGAGCAATTGAAAGCATTCAAAGTTTTTAGCATTATAAATCAATGTGTGGAGTATAAAAATGAAAATAGTTTAAATTTAATATCTAAAGCAAAATGTAGAGACGCCAGACGCACATAGAGTTATGCTTTTGAAGGTGTCAAGAAAACGAATGGCTAGATTTACTACGGTTTTCGGTGCTATACTGCATCACTCTTTGAATCTTTCAAAGTTTTGATCCAAGTGCTGGAGCTATCTTCAGAGAAGCAGATTAAAACTTAGCAAGATTCAGCACAAGCTCGAAGTTCATATCATAACAACGGCTGCCGAAACCTACGAACACATTTAATCAATACGGATGTTGACAATGTTTAACTGACCTCTTCTGGAACATGACGATGGCGTCCTTCTCCAGGTCACTCATATCCACGGCGGCTCCCTTGACGAACACGTCCTTGTGCTTCCTGAGCATCAGCCAGCCGATGTGGGAGAAGAAGAAGCCGCGCTTGGCATTGTGAGGATCAGCGTCCGTCTCTGAGAACTTGTGATGTACCCTGAATAAAAAAATTCAACGATTACTATACAATACACATATTCTTAATAAAAACTAAATGCAATTTAAAATTTAAAAATATTTTAATTTATTAATTTGATTTATATATATACACACACGCCACATGCTAACCTATTCAAAGTGATTTGATATGAGCATTACGTAGAAAACATAAGTTGAATAATAAAAATTATTATATATTCAAAGTAGGTTTTTGTATAATCAATGTAAATCTTACGTAACTTAGATTTTTATACATTTATAAGAGTAATCATTATCGTATAATAAAACTAATTTAAATTCCACGTGAAGGTTCACAGCATGTCTGCCGAGTCTGAGAACTTGTTTTTGGACGCGAACTTTGTTGCACGTGTTAGGGTCATGAGTAGGTTTTCTTCTAAAAACATCATTCATTTATGTAAATAAGTCTCATAGCTTATGAAGGTCATAAATAAACAAAATTTGCCTTATAATATACACGTATGTTTTCATAACAGTTAACAAACAATTTAAGACTATGGAGTCAAAAGTTTAACTACATAAAACATAAAGGAATTGTAATTATTTAAAAACAAAAAAAATTATACGATTGGTAGTAAATTATTATCTAATCGGGTTTTCGTATATTGAAATATCTGTTTATTGGCAAATTCAATAATATGCTTCACTTGTCCTTTTAATCGGACCTTTAATTCGATTTTGATTTTTAGGGTTATTTTGTAAATTGTATAAAATCTTAACAGCCTTGATTGAATTTTTTTTATTTTTTTATTTCACAAACAGCAAAGCATACGCGACTCATTAACAAACAATACGACCGGGCTTCGATGTTAATGTTATATAGTCTTAGAAACATAACACTTAGTCTCTAATAATCTTAATCAATAAATAGTTGTATGCTGTAGAAGCATAACTGAATGTTTCTTTAAACAAACCATGCAGACTTATATGAACAATAAATACAGGTTCATGAGTTTGGCAAATGTTTCTAGACTTTGACAATTTGGTTCTAATGGGATAGCAAAGAGGCATTCGCTGACTTTCAATATTTATACTAAAGCAGGGTAGGCCTTTTAATAACATAATATAGTTATGCAAGGAAATGCATTATCATTATTATTGCTGGACATGGCCATGGTTTTGGTTAAAATTGCGTAATAAACTATGCCACAAATTGGTTGTTCAAAAATAAAGGCTAGTGTATACAATATTCAAATTTAAAATATTTTTATCTGGACATATTTCAGCATTGATTTATTTATACATCAATGAATCAACAAGACGGTTTGTTTAAATCTTTAACTAGCAGGTATATATTGTACATATAAAGGAGTAAAAAAATAGCGCTATTTGTTGTAACACAAAAATAGTTTTTAAACGTCTCTTAATTAACGTAATTTCCAGAGCTTTTGATAAAAATAACAATACTCCGTCATAATCCGGCTGTAATTCTAGCTATAAATAGTGTTTAAATGTGCTGAAAATAAAAATAAAACATCAATGAATTTTTGTAGTTCTTGGCTCCCACAATATTGCAATATTGCTGCTACTTACTGTTACTTTGAAATTTATAATTATTTTTACTTTTTTGAAGAACCTAAAGAAGGAAATGAGATAATATAAAAGAGATCAAGATGAGATCTCGGTGTCGCTGGATTTCACAAACCTAACATTGCCGTATTGCGTCGGCTCGAGAGAGTGGAGATGTCAAGGAAACATTTAAATGAATTTAGTGGGTCGCCAGCGGTTTTGATGAAGAAACGCGTGATCTTGAAGAAACCGCAGGTTCTAATTGTAAAACACTGGTTATTAATCGGCCAATAAAACTTAAAAACAAACCGTTTGGAAAATTATACCCCATGTGCCCCGCCGCTTATAGTCGTGTAATAAACAGCCTCACTATGTGGAAATTCCAAAACCTCACCATGCTGTGAAAAAGACTTCTAGCTTAAATCTTATCGAGTGCTATACCGAGAACTTCAAATTTTGATTTCAACACAAAGCAGGGTAACCAATTAACATTGAAAAGTCGAAGTATAAAAACACTGTATATCTTAAAACGAATAAAATTTATAAATATTATACCTTGCTTTTGTAAATTTAAAAAACAATATAATTTAGTATATTTCATTAAAAACGAATGCCAATGACGTCCTTGCTCGCCTTGACAAGCAATGCTTTTTATATAAAATATTGTAATATATCCTGGAGTGTTCGAGATAAATTGAAAAGGTCACGCAAAAAATAAAACATTTCAGGAATTTAGAGTTCACAAATTGTTTATCACAGATTATAAAAAAAATTCGAGTAAAAATTTACGGCTTTGTGAGTAATTAATTACCTCGGTCGCTGGTCGACCATGCCTGGTGGGACAATTCAAGATCATTTAAGAAAAATTGGAAATGCAATCACCCAGGTTCAGAGTCACCAGAAAAAAACTTGCTTATCTAAGAAAACATTAGAATAAATAAAAATTTTGGACCATCAGGTATTTTCAATTATTTCTACATTATAAAGTCAATGTGATCACTATTCACGAATCGAAATACCATATATTTGTATCATTAACACGCCCATGACACAGTTTATGACATAACTAATTTAAACTTATTTTACATCAATGTTTAGACCAAAATAAATATATTTTGTCTCATTTAAACACTGAGAAAATTATAAATTTGTGCATTAAATTTTATGAGCATAACACCTATTTTCTCAGAAAATACATAGAAATACCCAATCCTTTAAATGGATTTCAATGCCACAGTGTTGTTAATTCTCAATACTGTACGTAGGCGGTCAAATCCCATGTCTCTATAAAAGTTGACTTCCATATTTTTTCGAAAACCCAAACCGGTTGTTTCCAAATTGTTGGTTCGACGCTGCAACACATTGATCTTCAAGTCTGGGCTCTGGTCCTCAAGGCACGTGGTATAATGACATTATTATTTTTTAAGCTAGGTGACATTTAGAAACAGCGAGGAGTTCTTTGCAAATATGCAAAACAACGACCGTCTTTAAATTCACAAGTACTTTCCTTTAGAATGCAAAGATACTTGAACGTCGTAATGCAAGAAATTAACCTACTTTGTATTGAAACATTAAAATAAATTTAATGCAATTGTAATTGCTGTGGTATTTATTTTATTACATGCATTTATTTTCATTGTACACGATGCTTTATTATTATGACCTCTTAACAACGAAAAAACAAGCAGTTTCTTTTTAATATTATAATCTTTTAATTTACCTGTTATTCATTTTATCTCAAAAAAAATACAATGAGTAGTATGTTTACTGTAAAATAGATAAACCGTAGCAGTTTGGTCAGAAATAAAAAGATAAAATATATACGAATTGAAAATTGCTTTTTATCACTTATGAAATATGTTTTATTATTTCTTATTGATTAAAGCAAAGAGAAATGGTTTTCGATTCAATCTCTTTCACCATGAGATCAAGGTAGGAAAATTTTAACGAAGTTAGAATACCTGTTTTTTTTTTAAATGTATTACTAATGTTGAAACTACTAGTATATGTGACAATGTTTCGAAGATTTATTTTGTAGTGATAACTTCTGTTTTTATCAGAGGTAGTCGCAAATAATAATTGCGTGCATCTACAGACTTCGACGGTAAGTGGAATTCTCCACGCAGACGGAGGCACAACCTGAGGTTGCTGGGCAGCACTCGCCCATTACTTCAGCCGGTCGTCAGCCCCTCTCAAGGTCAACCATAAAAGCATCACGAAACATAACTACCAGTACTCAATTTCATGTCGACATAAAAACATAATATTTTATGTTTCTAAGTATTTTTTATTACATCCTTTCCTATAAATTTTATCCGTAAAATAAGGTTGCTAAAAACCAACAAAATTACCGACTTTCTCTTTGAAATAATTTTTACATACTAACAGAGTATAATTAGGCAAAAATATAAAACAGATTTGTTGCGTTTTCTTTTATTTCTCATGAAACAAGATCTAAACTATGAGTACTCGTATAAAACACCACGTATTCATATAATAAAAAGTTACAGCGAAAAAGGCAGCTGGACAAGCAGTCGGAATTAATCCCATTTAATACCTTTATGGAATTTGTTTTATTATACACATACATCTAATTCAGTGCTTCCAAAGTGGTCCCTACGGACCCCATAGGGTCCCTGGGATCATTCAGGGGGTCCTTATAAATTTAAAATCGATTTGGGGGTCCCTGAACAACGTCAGGGGGTCCGAGCAAGGTTTAATATAAAATAAAAAAATTGTAATACATTTTTTTTAATATCCGTTTATTATTAATAACCAGGGTCCGTAGGCAAGTTTTGACTATGAAAGGGGGTCCGTGGGCCAAAAGAGTTTGAGACACACTGATCTAAGTGAATATCTAAGTATCTAAGTACTTTATCTATTGAAGAACTTATTTATTTTGCAAAATGCTTGCAAATAAAAATGCTCTAGCCATTCGAGTATTCATATTTGTCGTTTATATATAAAATATTAAAAATAAAACCAGTTTTTCTAGTATTAGAAAGACATGATTATATGCAACTGAAAAAAAAAATGCAATTCCTGAACTCGATCGCGGATCCCGGGGCCGGCAAACGAGTTTGCTAACCTCGAGACGGTGGAGTGGAGTGCTGTAACTGAGGGTAGAGGTGGTTACCTGTGGTCCCGCACCCACTCGTAGATGTGGTTCTGGAAGGCCATGGTCTGCAGGACGGTGAGGATGAGCCGCAGCGGCCACTTGGCCTTGTAACACTTGTGCGCCCACAGCCTGTGCGCCCCCGCCGTCACGCCCATCGCCGACAACGCCGCGAACACCATCGCTGCAGGGGCGAAGCCGACAGATTACCACCAATCGTTTAACCACAGGTTAAACTTCACACTTAAACCTCTAGTCTAGTCTAGTGTATTTGGCTTTATCGGCGAAACAGGAAGATTTTCCTTCAGCGCCTTCAAAATGACTGGGTGACTTGTGAGTGTTGTGTTTGGGGTTGGGGGGTGGAGGCAGTCCTCGAGGTTAAATTGAAGTGGGTGGAGATTTGAAAGGAGTGTGCGAGGTCGATGATGACCTCTTGGATCGTTTCGGTGTTGGTGTCTCTGTGGAGCTGGGCATTATGGATGAACCTCGGGGCATCTCATAGCGGATGATTTTATTTTAGAGAGGCTTGTGTTTCTCAGATGGGATGTATCCCCAGATGGGGCAGGCGTAAGTGAGGATTGGACCACCGTCCGCAGTTATTTTTGTGGGGGCGCTATTTACTGGGCGAGGAGGATTGACAGGAGCTTTGGAATCATCGACACTTAAACCTCACATCATTAAAAAAAAAAAAAAAACATTTTTCAATGATATGATTAAGTACATTTTTTCAAATATTGAAAAATTTAAAGAAACTCTCAGAAAAATATCATCGTGACTTGTGTGGGATTGCAAATACTAGACTTTTAAACAAAATTACTGAGTGAAGCATTTAATCATTTTTCAATATTTGAAAAAATGTACTTAATCATATCATTAAAAAATTAAACCTGTACAGGCAAAATTGTACTTACTGTGACGGTCTTCACAAAAATCAACATATATCATTTTTCACAACAATGATTAGTTTTTTAAATATTATTTTTTGAATGTGCTTTCATTCTAAGTGCAATCGATTTTTTTTATATTGAATACATTAAAAATTCATTGAAATGATATAATATTTAATTAATCATTGATAATAATGAGTGATTAATTATTCATAAAGCATAATCTTAAAATATATTTGAACGACTGTTTCAATGTAGCTAAAGAGGTAAATTTAAGAACCGACATTAAGTTTATAGAGCCGGATTAGCTCCAGCTATGACGTGGTTGCATTTCAACTTCGGCTTTATTTTTGACAATCTGAAATTCCTGGTTTTTCCATTATATGAATCTCATGACGCAGAATACAGTATTTTTTATACATAATAAAAAATTACAAAACACGTTCAGATGCAATAGTGAATATGTACACTGTGCATTTCTGAAGCGTCAGGATTTATTAATTATATACATAAGATGCCAAGATTGGCTAGGACTGTAGATTTGAAAAGAAATTAATCCATTTCAACCACCGTGAGTCAAATGTGAACTACTTATAAAAAATAAGGTATTTAAATTATCAATATTCAATTTAATAATTTGTATTGCAAAGTATACGTTTTATTTCATATTATTAATGTGCACGTGAATCGGATTAGAGTTCATGCAGTTCTCGTAATTGCGTATGTGTGGCATAATTATACAACCTTCCTATGAAAATATCAATGGAGATGTATATAATTTTAACTATATAATTAAATAGATCCATTTAATTTAATTTGTTTATTTAATGAGATCCAATTAAATCAGATAAAATTAAATAATAAACTCACACCATTATTGGAGGGCAATTATTTGATTAACGAGAAAATAAGTTCTTGTGAAAATAAGTGGCAAGAAATACTTAATTTAGTATATTTTTATTTTTAAAATATTTTTTTTCGTCCTGAGTTTAGATAAAATGGTCAAAAAACACTTTATTTTACACCTCACAATTGAACAAAGCACTTCCTATTGAGAAATTTGAGTCAATATTAAAAAACCACATAATTATAATATAGAAATAATACGAAGAAAAATATTACTTAATATGGAATGGGATCATCATTTTAGAAATAATAAAGAGAAAAACAAGCCAAACGGATCTTGTGTAAATGTATGTTGTGAATAACGATATAATTTAATTTTTTTTGTAATATCTATTTATAAATATATTTTTTATTGACTTACCAAATATCGTTGTGGCAATTTTGGCTTGAAATAGGATGAGGTAAGTTCCATATATTGTTCCTAAATGCAAATATAAAAAGGCGAATACATTTCTCCATACTATACTCCATCTGAAACAATAAAAACACGATAATTAGACTTCATTGTTTATTTTAATGGATTTTGTTTCATTCTTTTTTATATGGTTTCATCATGAAACTAAAAAACACAGAAATAGTATTTATTACACATAAAACTGAAACTGTGCAGTTAGAAGTACTTGGTTCTTGCGTTTTATTTTCCAGATAAGGTTACATAATTTTTTTTGGGATTTGAACGTCAATCCTTGCATTCAATTCGTCGGTACCGACAACAGAATCATCGGGAAGAAACTCGGCCCAACTCCCAAGAATCCACTTTTTTAAATAATAACGGTAGGCGGCCGTTATTATTTAAAAAAGTGTATTACGAACCTACGAACAACCTACGGACAAGTTGTGCAGTTCAACGATACCTTTTCAAGTTAAAATTTTATAACTGTATAATGCATGTTTGCTACTTCGTAAAACTTTTGAAAAATACTTTTAATAAGACATGAGACATTGCACAAATCTGACTATCCGCATGTAAACTTGGTTTTATATAGTGCCAAAAAATAAAAACAATATAACAAGATTCATACTAAGAATATAATAAATAAATATTGATGAATGGTAAGCTGCAAATGAACAATATTGTGTTTTATACAACACAAATTATTTTTAAGATCTTAATATTTGCCCTGAAAGGTTTCTAACAAAACTGCAGGTGTTTTTTTGAATGTGAGAAAAAACATCTTATTATAGCCATGGAGTGCATACAACTCCTCAAATATACTAGACAAAGTTCTTTAAATACATATCTAAATCACGTATTTTAATGTTATTAAGATGTATTTTACTCATACGGTAAACTACATTAATTTCGCACATATCACATAGTAGAGTACAGCTAAAGAGGCAATAGTAAGAGGCATTTACTCCACAATTGTCAATTTAGAATTTTTCTAATAATTGGTAATCGTTTACCGTCGAAAAATTCATATTTTTTAAATATTCTACGTAAAAATTAAAAAAAAATTATATAAATGATTTTGAAATATAAAAAAAATCATGACTATGAAGCAATATTTGGATTTCCTATTCAAGAGATTTCATGGGTTGATTCATCGTGCAATCTTTAGAATAGTAATAAGTTAATGTTATATCAATGCCAACCCAGTTTGATAATGCCAAAGATTGGCAAAACCTGTCACCAATAAAATTATCATATAGAAAAATCAATAAAATATTTATTTAAAATTTAAAAATGCAATTATACCAAGTACTTTCTGTTAAAAATATTGATTACTTAATGTTATATCGTTTAATTTAGTTGTAGCGTTGGTCGCTCTGCCGATTTTTCCGCAAGCTGACGTCTACTCGTGAGGACACCGAAGTCTTACTCAATACAATGCCTTGTGTGATAACAACCTTAAGGCCTCCATAGCCTTGAAACGAGTAACTTTCTCCTCGTATGTGGACATCTACGTATGTCTTTACTCTAGAAATATTTCTACAATTCCCATTTTTTATCTAAACAAAATCTCTGCATAGAGCACCTTTGTCTAATCAAACCCTTGTTTTATTCAAGTCATATTTTTTAAATCCTTTTTGTAATGAATGTACTAGATAAAAAAATATTATTAGGTTATATTTACTTTGAAATATTCTCAATAATCAAGTAGTAATTTGATTGTACCATGTAGGATATTAAATTAATTGGACTGTCTGGAGAATGAAGTGAAATGAAAATACTGATTTTCCTAAATTACATGAAGGACATGGAATATTTTATATTTATGAAAAAAATCTATAAGTAAACAAGCAATCATTTTGTTTAATATGATACCTTGGTTTTTGGTGTTACATATTAACAAAGTTAATTATTTTTATGTGAGTTTGGCTATTTGCTAGCATGTAAATGTATTGGTTTAGAACGAAATGGTTTGGTGTCTTGAGTTCTGTCTCATGGCTTTACACATTTATGATGTCATACGTTTTTGCTAATTACTTTTTCAAATACAAAACAGAGAATATTGAGTAAGAAGTTGCCACATCTCACAAGGATGGTTCAAGTCAAGGTTGAAAACCATCCTTATACTTAACTGATTAAAAGTACAACTTAAGTATCATTGGTTCTTAACACACGGCTTGTTATCAGTAATTCAATATTATCGACTACTAAAATGTGTTTTCGTCTTGTTGATAGTTTGTAAAATTAATAAAATGCCGGATAACTTATATGGATAACTATTAATAATCTATGTTTTATATCGTGAGCTTTTAAAATAATATAACAAAGCGGAAGTTATTCCGGCTGTAATCGTATTTTGCATATAATTTTTAAGACGAGCTAAAGAATTAATGTTATTTCGTTAATAATACATTTGAAAAATATAAACGAAATTAAAATTAAATTAATTTCTAATGTAAAACGTGATTTTTTTAGACAAAAATCTATTTATAAAATAATAATATTTAAATTTGGTTTATTTTAATCAAATAGAATTAACATTTATGTTAAACTATGCATATACAACTTATTGTTAGAAAGTGTGCGAATTTAATTTTGTTATATTTTATATTCAACTGGTTATTTTTTAATATAGATTTATGATATCAAGGATCTTTGAAGTTTTTAATAAGAAATTATATTTACATGAAAATCAAATTAACCCAAATACGAAAAAAACACGTATTCCTATACTTAGATGCATTTTTTTATGATGACTGAGATACTTATAAACCTAACAGCCACTTTTGTAACGTTTATGTTGGGTTTTTTTATTATTATATTTGTGGTTAGATTTTCCTTGTGCGTAAATGTTTTTTTAGCTTGGATTCTTGCTATAAATCGTGAAACGAGATCGACAAGATCTTAATCAATTAACGAAATAAACATAAAAACGCAAAGTTGTTTCAAATTTAATATGCATTTCTTAAAATAAATGCACGTAAAATTTGTGGTGGTGATTTTTTTTGTTCCAGATAATTTTTCTTTCAACCTTTTTTAAAATGCTAAGATACAGTTTGGACATATTAAAGAAATCACAATATTATTATTTGATGTCACGTTGTCTTTTCTTACGACTAAAATTCAATTTCAATTTTGAGCATAAGCAATATGAAGCCAGAATTATATGTACTATAAACATTCTAAACGTGCTTTGGGTACAGCAAGTATCAGAAATGCAGCTTTTTATAGCAGTGACTGTATCTTAATATAATAATCTTAATATATAAATGGTTATATAAATATTTTACTTTGGGTGTTTGCTAATGAAATATTGTTTTCAAGACACCAAAACCATCTACTTTCACTCATCATTTTTCCAAAGTGCATGTGCAATTTGATCTAGATTTAACTCGCCACAATGGTGATGTCTCACGCTGAAGGCTGGAGTAATGGGAGTGCTTACGGGTATTGAGGATCCTTGGACTGTGTGGTTGAGGTCTTGAGGGAGGAGTGGTCTTGAGTCTTGGCGTTCTTCTGGTCTTCCGGGGCGATAGTCGCCTCCGCCAGGAAGAGATTGGAGCTCCCTAGCAGATTGGGCGCCATTTTTGGATCCAGTCTGCAACAATAAAACAACACCATAATTAAAAATCATATATGTATGTCTTAATAATTTTATCAATCTATTTGATATATCTCGAATTTAATTTTCAAGAATCATACAATAAGTAATAATGAAATTATTTTTTTTTAATTATCCGTGCCTTCTCGATTGATATTTATGGGCAGGTATCTAAATCTGATTGTATAAATAAACATTTTTAAAAATAATGTATATTATTCAAACGAATTCTACCTAAAATATATGAACTATTTTTAGTAATGTTAACTTTAATAAGATGCGTCAGATGTAAATTTGTATAACTTATTTACTGTCTCTCTGTATTATATTGTTTTAAGTATTAAAATAAAAAAAACATTTAATATGTCAAATAATAAAAATATTCAGCATAAATTTAAACAAGTTCTTAATAAAATCATTTTAAATCACCAATTTCAAATAAAAAAATTTTTAACGATGTCATAAGACGTTTAATATAAAAAAAAAATTTTTTTTGAAGTTTAAGATTTTTTTATAATTTGAGATCCGATAGCACAGTGAAGGAAACACTTTTTTACTCACTACATGAAAGCATGATTTATGTGATCATCATGTTCACTATCGACTTTTTATTTAGTAACAAATAGTTTTTTAAATATTTTTTTTGTAATACGCTCACCAATCGTAAACAGAAATAGATAATATCACATTTGTTGTTTTTTTTATTTTTTTTTTATATTTAACACAATCATCATAGTAACGACAGCTGGAATATACATTAGAAATATAACATAGAACAGGTCAATTACCCATGATTTTTTGTTCCTAAGTATTACGTTACGTATAAAATTGATTATATATACATAACTCCACTTGGCAATGCGAGTACAAATATTACCGCTGGGTAAGCAAAAACTAACGTAAAAAACTCTCAATGGGATCACTTTTTCTAGGCTCTGATAAATAATTCATTCGTCCAGTTTTTTAGGCAATGACCTTGAATCTACTCCATCTGGCAATGCGGCATAACATCTGAAATTACATGACTAACAATAATTGTTATTACATTTACTAATTCTCAAGTGATTAGTTTTTTTTATATTACAAACTTAGACTTCGCGAGTAAAAGTAGTGACGGAAAAAAATGACATGAGTTATTGACTGCATAGATTTTTAATGACATTAATTTTTTTGTTTAAATTTAAATTTCAAAAATATATATCCGTTAAATAAAACAGCGATAATTCGCTTGGAGAAATGTGTAAGAAATCGAAAAATATGACAATTATTCCTGCTATTGATTAAGCATTTCTAAATTAAATTAAAAAATGCGATAAACCTCAATCTATAATTAACAAAGTGCTTTTCGTAGTCAATCAACAATTTTATTTTTATTTTATTACAACAACCTTGAACCTTAAAAGATGCTAACGTAAAGGTTTAAAAACGCCTCATATTAATCACGCCTCTAAAAAAAGAGTAAACATCACAAGGCAAGCTATAAATTCAAAAAAATAAGTGATACAATCCTTTTTATTGTTTTATATATTATAAAGAACTTTATCACATCCAAAGTTATTTGTGATGAACACAATATATATAAGTGTGTCTGTGTTTATATACAATACTTCAAGGTTTGATTTTGTGTTGAAAAAAAATAATTTGATTTTGAATAAACCTTAATCCAAAAAGCGATTTGACATGTCTGTAATTAGCTTCGTGTATAAAATAAAGTTTTTTGTTTGCATTACCCGACTAATACGTAAATAAGTACAGGATTATAATGCATCACATGTATGAACACTATTATTTTATGGACTAGACATAAAATTAAAAATAACATTATACATTATCATTCTCAACTCCAAATTTAACATAAATGATGTTCTCCTTGTCTCTATTACGTCAAAGCCAAACGATCACCATTATTTTTTTAAGCTACTTTAAAACGTTTCTCATAACAATCTTAGCAAAAACAAACACCGATTTTTTTGGAATAAGTTTACAAATGATCGTTGTGAAATCGTAAACTCAGCCTTTATTCATCAACCTCTCGTCATTGTTTCTAAGCATGACAAATCGTTTATATTTATGTAACACTCAAAATAAATAAGTTGCATCCCGCCCGTTTGACCGTTATCTACGAAAATACCAAACCGAATGAATCTACATTTTATAATTTCCCTGAAACCATCCTTAATTCATATAAAAACGGCAAATCTGAAATAGGGTGCATTAAATCACAGCTGCATTACACTATGATTCGAAATGGGACTCGAATCGACAATCTCCCAGACAAACCAATAAAGTCAAGTTACTTAATCATAGACGAAGCAAAGAAACCAAACATTGATTTTTTTTTAAGATTTGTGATATTAAGCAGCTTTAACATGATTATATTTTAATAACGTAAATAGTAGCTTTATTATTTAAATTTAAAACCTAATATATTTTGAATGATATCTTGTATCGTCTATTACCCATCAGTTAGAATAGTAGAAATGGCAAAGCCCTACTTTTACTTGATTGTAAATTTTAATTAATTTGTTATCTGTTATGATCTTTAAAATAGCTACAAGCATTATTGATAAATAGAGAAGATAAACAATAATCACTATGTGTATAAAGTAGAGAGTAGAGCCTATGCTCTACCCGAGGGACTGGTGTCAGATGCAGAGCAACTGAAGTCTCAAGATTTCAACATTGATATATATGAATCTTTTATAAGAATAATTACTCAAAAATTATGAATAACTTTTAATTTTCCATTTAATATCTGTAAGTAATTTTTTTAACATATATATTAAAAAATTAAGGCAAATTTTACAGTGGTATAATATCTAGAAGCTTTTTAGCACTCGACATCTTAACGCACATAGATAATCAATATAAAAATTAATAAACGTAACAAGTTTGTTCTATACGTTATATTTTTGAGTAATCAGTTCACAAAACCAATAAAAAAAATGCAAATTAATGATATTTAATTTGTATACTTTTTCTTATTTTTATCTAGAAGTTCTACATAAGCTGTTGGTATATTTTTTTGACCTGTTATGTATTTCTTTATAATAAATCTTTTTGTAAAAACTACAAGATTCAACATAACCAAAAAAATTATGTTAATTACTTCCACAAATGGAAATAACAAGACCTACGTAAACCTCGATCTTCTGCCTTCTGCATGAAAATAAAAGTGATCCCTACACAATCATTCCACTTTTATAACAAATTTAGATTATTTAGATAAAGTAAGATATTCTCTCCATGACTTTTTCATGTTAAATTATAAAAAATTACCAAAACCTGTATGCCAACAAATGGTCTTATGTATGGAAATGAAATCGCTGAAATTATTATCAGCGTGTAAACACTCACACTTTCGTCTCATATCATTACATGACTTTCTATTAAAGGCCATGTTTCTTGTATCCAGCCTAGAAAGTCTTTAATGAAATAAGTGCATACACCACTTCTACTGAGAATTCAAGTTAATCCAACGCAAGTGCACTTTACAGCCTGGCATTTTTTGAAAAAAATGTAATGTAAGACCTGAAAAAATTTTGAAGCTGTAATTCTCGTAAAAAAATCAGTGAATCTCTCAAAATTTCCATTTGTATTAGCTGTAATAAAAATTTCTGAAAGTCGAGATAAAGCATATTACTGTCTGGTCAGTCAATTATGTGTTTAATAATTTTATCATCTGTTTAATTTAGCAACTGATTGTGTTTTAATGAGCTGTGAATAATTCATTTTTATACCTGTCTATTTTAATTGAACTTGATTATGTACATATTACTCAATCGACCATTTACAAGATCTATATTTCAATTATAACGTATTTAGTATAAAAATTATCTTACTAAGATTCAAACCTTGAAATTTTATGCCCAAAAGCCATGTTATTTTTAGTTACTGCGTGCTTAAAATACATAGGAATTAATTTTAATGTCAGTTTCTTGTGATTGTTTTATGATTATTTGATATGTAACTTTTTCTCGTTTAAAGAACTTTTTTGTGTGATTTATAAGAACCTGGTCAATGCTATCGACAAGATGAAAAACAATATTAATTTTAAGTTTAATTTTTGATTATATGTATTAGTTAACGAAGGACGTTTTTTTTTTTTTGGGGCCGTCGTTATAGCTTGTTTTTTTAGAAAACCTTCAGGAAATTCTCTAAAGATTGTAGATGTAGAGTGCCGATGCCGAAACGTTAAAGCATTCAAGAACCTAGTAGTTATAATTTATTATAATATTTAATTTACTAAGACATATTAGGGAAACTCGGCTTATTTATTTTATACAGCTGTCGCAACAAAATTACTTCCACAATAATTTATAAATACTCTCATTGGTAATAATAAGTAATATGATATAATAAATAATGGGTTCCCAGTTGTTATTTCACCGGTAGAGTCGCTAAGATGTGGAACAAATATTAATATCAAGAAAACAGCTTGCACAGTAAACAAACAATAAATTGAACCAAAAAGTAACATTTTGCAATACTTAACCTAGAGATTTCACTATATATACTCAAGGTATTGATTTTATTAAGATATGGCTACACTTTAATATACATAAAATATTTCGAATGTATTTCCGGTTATATTAAAAAGTGTTCTGAATTTCACGATACAGGTTTTATAATATCTGTTTCTGTAGATACCTTCACGAAAAATTACACTTATACATTAGATTCTTTGAATGTAAGTGAATTGCAGCTGTATGATTGGTGACACTAGTTGCAGCCTGGTTAGGTTAGGTTAGATTTCATAGCACTGGCTGCAGTTCAGTTAGGTTAGGTTATGTTTTATGAAATTGGTTCTAGGGCCTGCACAAGTGCACAGTGTACAATGTGTAACTCGCGTTGGCCAACCGCAGTAAACTTTGCGAAACGTCGAGAAAAATTATTTGGGTACGAAAAAGTACATAATTACACGGTGGGTCGAAACGACTTTGCGATTACCCCATTTTG
Source organism: Atopsyche davidsoni (assembly GCA_022113835.1). Classification (NCBI taxonomy): domain Eukaryota; kingdom Metazoa; phylum Arthropoda; class Insecta; order Trichoptera; family Hydrobiosidae; genus Atopsyche; species Atopsyche davidsoni. Next base: position 15,602,411 of record JAILWY010000013.1, read on the forward strand.
AAAGCCATATCGTGCAATTATACTCCGACTGATATCATTGAGTGCACGGGAAATTCATTTCAGAGCATCGTTTCTGCGATGATCGCAATCACTAAATATTGCATAAGTAAATACTGGATTTTTCAGCTCTAAAGAAACTATTTGGTAAAATTCAAATCATATATAATACTGAATTTCTAAACATTTATTTTATATAAGTCAACACGTATCTCGAAAAATATTAAGCGTCAAAAAAATATATCAACTTATCATTGTATTTAAATACCAAATTTCAACTATTTATGTATAAAAACATGTTTAATTTTTAATGACCAACATAAAATAACACATTTATTACTTGAGTACAACATTCAAAAATATCAACAAACATCAATTTGTGTTATTTTTCTGACTTGTAAAAATAAAATAATACTGAAAATATTTTGTAAAATACCAAATTGAATTATAAAATACATTTAAATAAAATCGCTTGTGCCTTTCAATCTATGAATGTGTGTTGAAATTCAACAGTAATAGTTTATATTTTACAACAATACCCAAATGGCTAGGAAACAATGATCGTCATAATAATTCGTAAATGAATTATGCATAAAATATTCTTATAGGTTTTTGAAACGACCGCAGAGCCTGTTGCCTACACTTTGTACCGCAGTGACAAAGAGACGACATACTCTTTGCCTGAAGAAATCACATTATATGACAGTATACTCTTGTCGAGCCTCGAATTGCGCGACTCGCTTCTCAGAACCATCGGCGCACCTGCCCATCGGCCTGAAATCCGACAATTCGACCGTAAACCTTTCACGAGCGTGAAGAATTACAAAGAACATAAACACGACGTTTTTAAAGAACGCATTTGTTCACGCCATACGCCAATACAAAAATATATTTACAACCTCGAGGTTTGTGGCCTTTTACCATATGTGCGTTTATAAATATAATTCTTCTTCTGTTGCCTCTACTCATGGTGACCATTTCCTCGGACATGTCTATATCCTAGCCTCACTAATCTGGCTGCACTGGCACAAATTCCACATCCACGTTAACATCCTTGGATTTTTTCATTTTTTTTTGATGTCATACTTATTGATACGAAAAATATGGCCAAAATAGAAGACTTTTCGCTTCTTTACCGGCGTCAAGAGTTCCTTTTTTTTTACGCAATTTGTGCATGACTCTTTCGTTTGTGATACAGTCAACCCATGGTATCTTAAGGATTCCTCTAAACAGCCACATTTTAAACAGCTTCAATTCATCGCATAGTAGCTGTCTTGAATGTCCAGGCTTCAAATCCATAAAGGAGATCTGAGACGACATAACATTTGGTGAATCTCCATCGAGATTTCAGGGTTATATCTCTTGATTAAATGTAATGCGTAGTCTCATTCCTCACTTTAATTTCATATATATATATTAGGGTGTCCCTTAAAATTCAAGTTCAATATTTTTTTACGCATACCTTCTTAAAAGTTTAGTAATAACCGTATATTGTCTAGAAAAAAATATTAGTTCGATTTATAAACGGTAACCCGTGCCGACTTGCGATTTTAACTTGTCCATACAAGTTGCGTAAGTACTGCGCTGTGACTTGTAACTGCATGTTTTATTTGTCATTTCATACGTGATTTTTGAGATTAGTAGTGCTCCATTGTTTAGTGCGTTAACATGTCGGTGGAATTACGGAGTGATAAACAAAATAATTTCCTTATCGGTTTGCCTAGATATCAAATAAATGGTGCAAAATTACCATCTAATCGACAAATTCCCTCGGTCCTATTTTACAATATTCGTGAGGTTAAACTGATTGTTAGTGAAAGTGAAAATCTTGTGATTAGGGAGTGCATCATATATTGGGAAAAAGCAAGAATTCCAACAAGGGCATATTTTAACTGCGTGAAGAAACTTGTTGATTTATATCATGTTTGGAGAGAGTTGCAAAAAAATTGTAAGAAAACTCAGGTTACGTTCAAGAGCCGTGAGAACAATTTCAAAATTGATCTTGATAATTTGTTTGATATTGCACATGCTGATGCTTTTGAGAGAATGAAAATAGAGTAAGATAAATTATTTTTAATGAAACAGAGAGAGCCAGATCGACCAGGATGCTTAGGTGGTGTTGATAAAAAATTGTCGGAAAAAGAAGATAGATCTAAACAACGACGATTGGAAGAAGAGGAAAGGGTTGTAAGACAAAGATAACCACTAGCTGCTGAAACTAGAAAATCAAGGGCAGAAGCAATAAAATCTGACTTCTTTGGAAGTAATGTACCCGACGTAGTCACAGTCTATTGGGATGGAAAACTATTACCCGGGTTAGATGTACGAAGTTCTAAAGAAGAACGCTTGCCAGTTATTGCTTCGTTTGACGATAAGGAACAACTTCTTGCAGGGCCAAAACTAGAACATTCTTCTGAAAAACATCAAGCTAAGGCTGTCTCAACAGCTCTCTTTGACTAGAACCTTCACGATAAAGTACAAATAATGTGCTGCGACACAACAGCTTTCAATACTGGCCGTTTCAATGGAGCTTGTGCTATTTTGGAGAAACTTTAGGAAGAGAATTGCTGCTCGTCTGTCCGCATCATGTTTATGAATTGGTCCTAAAAGCTGTCTTTGAAAGCAAAATTAAGTAAATTACTAGTAGCCCAGATACTCCAATGTTTAAAAAGTTCAGAGAAAATTGGAAAAACATCGACGCTAGTAACATTGAACCATCTCTTAATTTCGTAAAACAACGTGTTGCCGAGACAGACATTCAAGCTTTTTTAATATTTTATAAGGCAGAATTAGACAAAGGTTATGTAAGAGATGACTACCGCAAATTGGTCGAACTGTGCGTAATATTTTTGGGAGGAGACTCAGAGGAAAAATTAAAACTAAGCCCCCCCAAAGCCATGCATCAGGCACGCTGGATGGCGAGAGCGATCTATTCTTTAAAAATGTGTTTACTTCAGTCACAATGCAGAATAACTGCGAAGGACAAAAAGACTCTACAAGATGTTTGCTCATGTTTGTAAAACACTGGATGATTTCGTATCGGAAAAGAGCAAACAATTTTTATCACGACTGCAGATCGACGACAGTTTTCTAAAGGAAGATGTATCTTCTTGGAATAATAATAGTGCTTTTGTGGAAGCTAAAAGAAAAATAAGTTATTTGAGGGTTGTGAATGATACTGCTGAAAGGGCTGTTAAAATGATGCAAGATTTTAACGGACTTATCGCGGCTGAAGAAGAACAAAAACAGTTCTTGCTGCGCTGTGTCCAGGAACATAGAAAATTGTATCCGGACTGTAAAAAAACAACTCTATAAAAAAGTTACCCTGGCTGATTGTTATTACTTTATGTTTTTGATTAAAGATTAATGTTCATTTAATTGAATTTTTACTATTATTCACTTAATTTATTGCATTTATAATGATTTTATACCAGACCGAAATATCAAGACAAAACACGTTTTTTACTAAACTTTGAAGCTCGGTCGGCACTAGTTGCAATTTTTCTAGAAAGATGAAATTTTATATTTGAGTATCTTATAGCATTAGTAAAAAATGTAGAGGGTATGCATTTCGAAATTTGAAAAAAAATTTTTTTTGGTCATATAAGGGACACCCTAATATATATATATATTTAATAAATAGTATAAAAAAAATTCGCATCATTTAACATCTTTATATATTGAGGCCTTTCATTTGTTCACAAATTGAACAAACTACAGTAAAATAGGCATCTGTTTAAATAACAACCAAACAGGTATATTTTGATTTAATGTACAATAAGGAAAATAGCGATATTTAATATAAATGTTATTAATGAACTAAAAACCCTAAGCGTGATATAACGTGAGCACCTGCTTTATCTTTTATTAAATATCCAATAAACGAAAATAAAAGGGAACTAGTTCCACGACTTCGTCTCGGTTCGTTTGACTTCGTGAGACATCGTAACCACGTTTGTAGTGTATCGTGATAATTCGGTGACACAGTCTTTGTGGTCGCCATGTGCTGTTTTTCTTTCGACTTCGTTTGTTTTGTATGTGTTTTCGCAAAACTAATATATAAATTTGCAATATCTTTGCAATGATGCTAATTTCAATTCGAATTATGTTGATTTTCTAATACCCAATTATTCTTGTAACTAAAACTCAACCCAGTTACTTCTAGGATAGAAACAGGTCTCTTCCGTTATAATTTAGTGATGCTTATTTATAGGAAAAGATATTTACTAAAGAGAGAGTGAAATATAAATAAATGTAATATATTCATATAATTATACTACATCGCGATTGATTTAATAAAATTCTATCAAATATTAACATCAAAATCTTGAAACTACTACTTTAGTCATTTTTCTACTTGTTTTATTTTTTGAGTAACCGGTTTAGTCAACCTTTTCGTTGACATTATCAAAAGAAGTCTTGTTCAATAACGACCACAAAAGTATTTTATTTAGAATTTTAAAATGGAATTTGTACGTTTATAGTAACAAAATTATTTTCAAAAAATAGGACTTCAATATATTCCACATATTTTATTAACGCAATTATTATGTAAAAAAATATGTTTAATATAAATAATGCCCGCACGTCTTGCCGACTTGGACAATTTTGGACTAAAATGTTCCGATGGAGATGAATATAAACCGTGTCAGACGGTCTCGCTCGACGAACTATCCAGCGGCGAGCTGATGAACTTGGTCTTTACCTGCTTCGGAAGTGTAACAATAACATCGTTACTGGAATGCCAGCTGACTCTCAAACCCACCTTACAGCTTGCCTTCAACTGGTTTTAATGTAAAAGCGATAAATTGTTGCTCATTTGAAATAAGTATAAAATAATACCCCAAAACATAATGCTTGAAGTATTCCTTAACACTAAACCTGCACCAATGTCCTGCCTTTATTATATGTATATATTTTTCGCACAGGTACGCTATCACATATACAGGTGTCCAAAGAGAGTATCGGGTATTTGTTAGTTCAGTAAAAACAAAACCACTTGTAATCAAGTATTTTTTCTATTGTTGATTATATGAATACAAAATGGAAAATTATTTCAAAAAAATGATATTATCCAAACGGTGACCGTTACGCTGCTGGCACTCTTCTAATCTAAAACGAAGATTGCTGATAACACGCTGACACATAGCCCTCGATATTGCTGCCATTTCTGCCCTGATGTTTTGTTTCAATTCCGTTAGGTTCGTCGGATTATTCTCATAAACCCTACTTTTAAGGTATCCCCATACGAAATAGCCAAGAGGGCTAAGGTCGGGGCTTCTGGGAGGCCAGTTGATGTTACCTCTACGTGAAATGACCTTACTAGGGAATAATTCGTTAACAGCTTCAATTGATTGATTGGATGTATGGCAAGTGGTCTTGTTGGAACCACGTTCTTAAGTTGAAACCTTGAAACTCCTGCAAGTCTGGGCACAAAAATTTTCGCAGCATATCGCAATAACGGTCACTATACACATTCACCCGATCATCTTTTTGGACACTCTATATATCGAAGCGAATTTCTCCATATAGATTCGTTCTAAACCGTAAAAGTTATTGACATATGAGAAGGTTTATATATATATATATATAATTTTTTTTTTAATTATCACTATATACTAACATTGAATACGAGTCGTATAGCGAGTTGTATTACCGAAAACGAGTACGTCGGAAATATCCACGTGTGGGCCTCGGTGCTTTCTCCTTCGCGGGCGACCCCGATCTTTGGGCAGTTCCGTTCCGCAGTGCATACTTCTGATATTATTCTTTCCTGTTTGGAAAGTAATACATCTGCTCTGGCAGCCGCTGGATCCGCGGACGAGCAGCAGGGAAAGTGCGGGCGGCTCTCTCCGCGCGGTTTGTGTGTCATTTGGCGAGTTCGGGTATGGCCGGTGGCGTTTCGTGCCGAATTCAAAAGCCGACTTTAAAGAAATTTGAAAGAACATCCGTCAAAAACATTGAGAAATTATGCAATATACATGACACTGAGAAAAAATGTATTTTAAAAAATATATATTATACATACCCCGCTTTACGCGACCCCGTTATGCGCGGATTCGGATTTCAAATTTTGCGTTAAAATGCCTCGCATTACGCAAATTTCTTATTTTATGAATGTGTATGAGCATAATGTAATCATTGACTTCTCTTAACAATTAAAAACAGCGTTGGGTGTTATGAACGTATTTTACAAGAACGTAAAAGAAACGCTACCCAAAAGACAATATATGTATATTTCAATAAAAATAACATGTGATTCCCAAGCCAGGCAAGAACGATTACACGGATATCAAATCCTATAGACCTATAGGACTTCTTTCCATATTTGGCAAGACACTGGAAAAGCTGATGGTTGAAAGAATTTCCTGGCATCTACACATCTCCAAAAAACTAAATAATAATCAATTCGGATTTACGCCTCAAAGATCAACAGAAGATGCACTTAACACAGCGATAGACAAAATTAAAAATAACAGGGAAAATAAATTATTAAATATTGCTGTTTCTTTAGACATCAAAGGAGCTTTTGACAATGCATGGTGGCCATTCTTGCTACACCAACTAGCAGCAAAGCAATGTCCGTGCAACTTATTTGAACTCGTCAGAAGCTATCTCTCCAATAGAACTGTGCAAATCAGCCATGCCGGAATTACACGCTGCAAGATGACTACTAAAGGGTGCATCCAAGGTTCTACATGTGGTCCAACTTTCTGGAATATAATACTGGACGACCTGCTCAGTATAGATTTCAGAGAACACTGCCACGTACAGGCCTTTGCTGATGATGTCCTCCTAATAGTATCGGCCAATACTATTGAAGATGCCGAGTCGCTGACATCGTCTGCTCTCCAGCGCATAGTTAACTGGGGTAAAAAAGTGAAATTAGAGTTCTCAGAGCATAAAACGAACGCGATGCTGATAACCCGCCGGAGAGAACGTACCCCGAAAATCACGATGAATGGCAAAATTCTCACCCTAGTCGATCATTTCAAAATCCTAGGACTGACAATAGATAAAAATTTAAACTGGTCTCGCCATATCGACAACGTGTGTAAGAAAGCCGCTGCGATAACCCAAATGATTGTAAGAGCAACGAAACCCACATGGGGATGCTCTCCTGACGTGATGAAAGCACTCTACATTGGAGCTGTCGAGCCTTTAATCACATACGCGGCAAGCGTATGGGCTGAGGCAACCAAAAAGAAAACAAATAAGAAGAAACTAGACACTTTTCAGAGACAATTTGCACTCAGAATATGCAGAGCATACAGAACTGTATCACTTGTATCAGCCCAGGCCATTTCTGGCCTCATTCCACTGGACCTGATGATACAAGAGAGGCAAGCAATATACAATGTCAAGAAACGAGGCATCACCGATTTTCTTCCTAGTGATAGGAAATATCAAGGAGTAGTTGACATTTTTTCATTGCCTCATCCGAGTCAGAGACATCAAAGTGACCCCCGATATTTTGACCAAGATATCCCTACGCCAAAAGACAATGAGCTCACTATATACACGGACGGTAGCTTACTCGAGGGAAAGGTTGGAGCGGCTTTTGTTCCATATGAAAACGGCCAAGAACTTCCTGCTAGAACATTGAAACTTGCTGACTACTGCTCCGTATTTCAGAGTGAGCTCGTTGCTATTAACGAGGCTCTTCGCTGGATATTACTAAAACCATCTGGTAGGTGGCAGTCAGTGAAAATACTCACTGATTGTCGCTCGGGGGTAGACAGTATATCCAAACAATCAACCAACCCTCTAATTGTAAACATCCAGAAAAAGCTAAGAGAAATCCAAGCAAGTGATGTTAACATCGAGATAGGCTGGGTGAGAGCTCACGTAGGTCTTGTTGGCAACTGACGAAAAGGCTAAAGAAGCCACCAAAAAGAAAATGACTTATGTATTTTCCGACTTTCCTCTGAGTTTCGCAAAAAATCTCCAGAGGAAAACTACAATGGACACATGGAACGAAAGGTACACAAGCTCTCCGCAAGGAAACGTAACAAAGATGTTCTTTGATTCTGTAACGGACGCCGCTGTATACAGGAATACCTGCGGAATTAGCTTTGAATCAACCCAGCTCTTAATGGGTCATGGAGCGATGAGAAGTTATCTCCGCAGGTTCCACTTGACGAGCGACGACACATGCCCTTGTGATGATTTGACTCCACAAACAGTGATCCACCTTGTGGGTTCATGCCCCATATTTGGTCTTCAGAGACACCAACTGGAGAGCCAATGCCGACAGGAAGGTCTGTGCCTGGATGACCTGAAGTCAGTGGCGAGACACCCACAGTTGATGAAGTCACTGGATGGCTTCTTGAAGCATGTTATCGGAACCATAAAAAAGATAAACCAGGGGGTGTAGCATCAGTCACTCCCATTTATAGATCAATTCGATTGACTAGTTTGGAAATTTTCCCCAAATTGTGACGAAATACCTTGTATATAACAAGCAAGGTACCAAACATATATATAAAAAAAAAAAAAAAAAAAAAAAAAAACTGCATAATGTGATTGATTCAAAACCCCGATATATGCGAATTTGCTCAACGCGATATTTTCCGGAACGTATCCCTCGCGAAAAGAGGGATATTATTGTACTTTTATTGAAGTTTGAAAGAAAATTGTCAGTTAAGATTGTATTCTGTGATTTTTTTTGCTATTTACAATTGACATAATCAAATCAATTCGTATACTTAAAACCTGCTATTAAATTGATTTATACTAAATAGTCTTATTCTAGCCTTAAGTTGACGAAAACGACGGTACATTGCGTTCCGTAAATGTAATTTATGTTATAAATAATTGTGCGTGGCTAATATATTAAAACTGTGATTGGTTTTCAGAAGTGTGCACGCCTCATATAATGTATGTAACAAATGTAAAAAATATAGTTTATAATAAAATTATAAGGTATAATATTTAGTTTGGTGTGGAATTTCAGCAGATTGATGGTGTTACTTTCGAATTTAAACAGCAGTATGCATAATGAAATAGAACCGACATTATTTATACATGGCATTGACATTGGCCGCCATGAGCAGACTGTAATCCGGTATGGGAGGTCGTTATGTAGCAGTTTAACTTGCCCGGCGTTTGTATCTTTACCGCACGGTGGGGTCTCTTTTGTCGATAGCTCGTTACATATAGCAAGCCTGGGAACATTGCACAATCAAATAATATATTCAATAATTCTATTAAATAATTATAAGTTTGAAATCAACTAAATTTATATTTGATTTTCCCTAAATTAATAAAGCACCGCTGCTTAAAAATATATTAATCTCATGTCGTCCATTTCACCAATAACCATTCATTCAAGACATACTGAAAAGAATTGATAATTTATGTTTCTATGTTAAATTCTGAATTGCAGTGGTCATATTTTGAGTATACAACGCGCCACTGTCTTTTATATTAAATATTTATATAATAAATGTATTTTTTATCAAATAAAAATGTGAATGTTAAATCTCGCTAAAATATATCACAATATTACAACGTAAGATGATGAAGAATTCAAAAATTATAATCTTCTAAATATAATACAAAATATAAACGAAAAATACAGCGATCTTTAAATTTGTAATTTAAATATTACTAACTAAAACACTATCTCAATATTATGACACCACATTAAACGTTTGCATATACTTAATTGTAATAGTGAATGTTTAGTCAATTTTTTTAATCAAATGATGATTATTACAAAATTATTCAAATAATTACCAACTTTATACGTAATCATCTAACGTAACAACTAATTTATTAGATTTATTAAAATATATGCAGTTAAACATTATGATATCCATATATTGTGATAACGCTTTTACAAAAACATGAGCATTCTTTAAATGAGCACACGCGTTTTTTTAAAACGTTTTTACTTTTTGAATGTATAACTAAAGTTTAAGTAAATAGTATTTAAGATAACTTCTTATTAGTTCTTATTTTCTTTTAATACTATATAGTATACATACACAAAAATAATGTTTCAAAAAATTTAAATTCGTAGATATTTAAAAATGCGACCGATCAACGTTAGATCGCTCGTTTTAATTCAAAGTTGTATGAACATTTAGCCAAAACTGCCAGTCAGAGAGATCACGAGAAGAAGTTTTCCTTCTCTAGGTCACTCCAAACTTCACCCACGGAAGAGGCCAGCGAGCAATAGAGCAGCTATTTAGGCTACAGTTTAGTTAAAACACGTACAAAATCATTCGTTAATACTCAAAAATTTTATGTATTTGTAATAAAATTTGTAAATAAAATGTTCGTTTAACATGTTGCTTAAATTCGTTAACTATGAAATGCCTCCCCATTCTCTCCATTCTGTTGCTCTTGCATGAGTTCCATGATGTATTGGTGGATTCGGAATGATTGTGGAGGGATGTGCTTTAGAAGTACCTTGTCAGAGCTTTGTAAGAAAGGAATTATATAGGGTGTCCCAAATTTAACGCAAGATTTGAATTTGTCGCCATTTTTGCAGTAAAGTTTAAAAAGGCTGCCAAGCTTTCATTATTTTTGAAATATTGTTCAATAACGAAGACACGTTATTCTATCGTGCAACGCTCCATTTTTACAAACACTAATTTTTTTTAAGTATTCCCAAAACTTTACTGCAAAAATGGCGACAAATTCAAATCTTGCGTTAATTTTGTGACACCTTTTATAATAATGCTATTGGGCAGCAGCAATACGCAGACTTTTTCTTCCAATATAAAACTGCAGTGTAGAAGGACAAGAGGACCTACACACTATTTTTTCCTTAGAAAACCATGAACACTATTCTCCTTCTCTGAGGAGAGGCATCCGATAAAAAAGAACTATAAAAAATAGTCAGCTGCCTATACGATTACGTGCGTGCGTAAATTAAAAGGTGTTTACGAAAGTACTATAAAACGATAGTGATCGTAACCTTCTGTCAAATTAATTATTCATGTTTGTTGTTCAGGTATCGAAATAAAGAAATTTCACAAGTGAAACCAACTCTTTAAAAGAACGTTTATTTATTTTACATCTCGCGTATATCACCTCCATTGTATTGGCGAGCATACCGCAGAAGACTTTTCACATGTTACATGGAATTCAATTTCATAGGTCGATTGATTGATGCTTCGGAGAATATATTTTATATCTTTAAACTTTATTAAAAATTGATAGGTTTTTTTTTAAATGGTTGTAACATTAGTGAATCTGGCGGAGCAGTAAGTTATAAATTTACATTTTAACTGATACATTTGACTGTGTATTAGTGCCCGTTGGTGTCCACCGCCGCTCGGCTTGCCCTTCCGGCTTGCCCTGCGCGGCTTGCCCGGCGCGGCTGCGTCCTCTCCCACTCACCCGCTCGGCGCCGCACTGACCCGGCGCGGAGTCCCGCTACGCCGAGTGGCCGGCGCTTCCTCGGCCGCGAGCCGCTGACGTCACACCGGAGCGCGCTCGATACGACAATAAGAAAATAATACGAAAAGACAGTTAAAGCTGTGTTACGATCTCGGTTGAATCACCTAATTGTGCTGAGAGCGCCACGAAAGTGATATGCCTTATTATAAAGAGACCCGAAGCGTATATGCACACATCAAGATAAAATAGCTTTTGCATTAAAGTTTTATGAGTTTGTTGTTAAAAGTGATAACATTCAAAAACATAGTTTTTACAAAATTTGGTATAGCCTGCCTTACTATTTAAATAATCTCAAAATCATTTTACTGTCAATTTTGGCTTTTTTCCAATAAGTAATCATTTTAATACTTACCCATTTTTCAACACTTATACAATTTCACTAAAACGTTTAATATCCAAAGACGCTTATTTAAAAAAATATTTTCATAATTTCCATATTTTTTATATGTAATAGTTTTATACATACATAAAACAAAACAAAAATATGTTTAATATCATATAAACATTTTTTTAATTAAAGAAATTTACCTCAAACGGATGACGCATAGTTTTTTCCTTCATTTTTTCACTACTCAGCAGTCAAATATAATTCATTTCAGCTACTTATACAATATGCATAGTAAATTTATAAAAAAACAGCAAAAAACATATAACCATAATTTGACATCATTAAAACCTTGTGATAATATTTTTTTGCCCACTCGGAATGGTTTCACTGCTTTTTTATGATTGGGTAACTTGAGTGCTTGTTTAGACGCTGAATAAATATTATCACTTGCGTAATATGAAAAGAAAATCAATCCCCGAACAGCACCGTTTGTAAAAAAAAACTTTAAATAGCACTTGACTCAAATCTTCGCACGCGACTAGACTATATAGCAACGCTACAGGGTGTTTTGAAATAATTTATGTGTTTCTGTTATTTTTTATTAATTTAAAACGTCTCAATACTCAATAATTGTCCAAAATTAAACCTCAAAAAATTATAACTACATTGTTTAACACGTCGAAATATAAATATTAATTATCTGCTATTTTATATCACGAGTAAAGAAAAAAATGTAGTATTACATTGCCAATTATTAAATACTATTTTTCTTAGCAAAAACCTGCTTAAAAATATTTTGATCCATTGATGAATCCTAGTTTTTATTTTACAAGTTATCGTGTGCTTTCAAACACCGTATATTAAGAACATCGAAAGCAATATTAATCAAACATAAACGTAAAATTACTGAGGGTCAATGGCATGAAAAATTACAAAAACAAAAACATTTCCGAGAAAGCCATGAACATTTATTAAATATATGATTACATCGAATTTGTTTAATTAATAATTTCCAAGTATTCGGAGGTACGGAGATACATTTTTTTTAATTCTAAGAAAGCGGAAACACGCCTCGTTATAATAATTTGTTCGGAGAAATTTTTCGAAAGTTCACTTGTAGCAAAGGACGGAGGTGTTGCAATTTTTAAATATTTACAACTACACACTCGTGACGCTCCTCTTTTTTGGAATAATCAAAATAATAACAAGAGGAATAAAATTATTATTATCATTGACCTTCTCAACATACTGCGGATATGCGAATTTGATTACAAAATAATATAACGGAGAAGGAACTATTCAGTTTTTTTTGTATTCTACGTGACATGATCATAACACGGTAGTCAGTTTATAATTTTGCGTAAATGACAAAAATCAAATTTCACAAGAAAATCACGTATATTTTTTAACAATTGCTTTAAAATTATCAAGGAAAATTTTCAGTTTTTTCAAACGCATCAATTTTCAAAGCACTATAATTTGAATTAAGTTTTTTTTATCCTTATATATTTTATAAGTGAATAAAAATAAAGAGCCAAAATCTCAAAGATTATAGCTTTTGTGTAGAACAGAACAAGTGTTGTTTTCGTGAATTATTTTCTTATTGTTTCTATCTACTTTCTTCTATGATATTTCTATGATTAGTGATATACTTAACATTAGAATTCAAACTATTTAGAAACCTTTTCACAATCGATTGGCGAATTAGAAACGTCGCAGGCAACCTCACACTGTGTCCTCAAACTATGCACCGGTACAGCCATTAGCAGCTAATGCAGCAATTAACAAATAAATACTAGAAATATGAATGTACAATATGTCTGTGCTTAGTAAAATAAAACACATTTTATAAATATGTCTGATTAATGCCAATAACTGCATTATGTATTTCATACATAAAATAACATCTCAACGCACCAATGCCATATTTTATTAGATCACTCATTGAGTTTCTAAATATTTATAGAAAAATATCTTATGAGTAAGCATCCAAATATTTATGTACGAGTAGATGTACGATGAATGCTAGATTTTTCTACATAAAATAATACACTCAAAGACAACTTTGATGAAAAAATAATAATATATCGCATACTATGCAATTAGTAATATTTTTATATTATATACGTATAGAATCAAAAAATAGCTCCACTTTTCTTGTGATTTATAAATAAGTGAGATTTGTATTATTCTTGTTGAGGGACAAGGCATTTGATTGGTGAAGATCAATTATTATATTGATAAAAGTACCTGTGTATTTTGTCTTCACTTTGAATTACTAGTTTCGTCCAAATAGACTAGGTCATCATCAGATGCATAACTAAACATTTAGCTATGCATCTGATGATGACCTAGTCTATTTGGTCGAGACTAGTAATGCACAAAAATTTAATAAACTCAAAGTGAAGACAAAATACATAGGTACTTTTATCATTATAGATTTATATTAAATTCCGAGACACTCTGAATCTCGAGTAATGATAATGCAACGCAGAGGCAGCACTCGCACACATGTACACAGAAACACACACACAGGTGCAAGCGCACGTGCATTGTGATATGCTGAAAGGAGAATGTGTGTTAAGGACACCACAATCGCGACATCCAAAATTTGGTGAATTTCACAAGAATCCATCGTTTCACAAGAGTTGCCGTGTCGGCGCGGGCGGGACGTCTCTCTACCGCCGGTCCAATGTCAACCGACCACTTAAATATAAGCCATTGTTTTATTGTCGTTATTATAAAGCGTTATATTATTAAAAGACTTGTAGTATTTATTAGTACAATTCATCATACTGATCCAATTTCCAAAATCTATGGTAAGGATTCATCGGAAAAAAAAACTTAAAAAAGACTTATTGGCGACTAAAATTTTTGCTGGTAATGATTTTACTAACAATCAAAATTTTATTTCAATCGTTTTTTTTTTACGTTTGCTTTATATTAAAACAACAATATTTTCCCATCAAACAGAAATAATACGATTATATCCACGTATGAGATAAACAAATATAATCTATAAATTTGTATTTACTGTTGTATTGATTATTGTATTGAAAATCTATAATTTAATAATTTCTAGTAGTGAATTCAAAAAACTGATATTACGACAGACTTTTTATATTATTTATACTCTTAATATGTATAACCAAATGGAAAGAAGTTAACGCTTTTTATACAATGTCTAAAAAAACCCTAGAAAACAGGAAGAGCTCACATACAATTATTGAATAATTTAGCAGCCATTTAAAAATTCATGTTTAATTTTTTACAGTATATATTGTAAATTTATAATTAATTGGAGTAATATTGTGTTTTTTCATTAGAGTTGTTTGGATTAAATATTTTTTCTTTGATGGTAGGCACGATATCTGTAAACTTTCTATAGAATATGACAAAAGCAATTACAGAAATTCAAATTGACCTCAAATTTTGACGATCCAGCATTGGCGAATGAAAGTGTGCACCTGCCGGAGAGACTCATTCTCACATTGATATTCGCATTTGCGTCTTTGAAATATTCTTAAATATAAAAATAACAAGTTAATGTCAAGTTGTAATATATGGTCATCCATTCATTGAATATTTTATTCAAATTCAATCCATGGTTCTAAAAATACACAAAAACGACAATAAACATTTGGTTTAAAAAGGTTATTTTATATGGAAAAAAAAATTGCAAGGATGACTATTGGTTGGTTTTATGAATATATAAACAATAAATAATTTAATATTTATCATAACGAGTAAGTCCTGAGGTCGTTTGTCTGTTGCAAGTTTATAGAGTTCCCATAAACAAAGAGATTCAGAAGGTTAGGTTGGAAATTGAGAAACAAAATATGATAAAATATTTTAACTGCCGAATATTGTTGTTATAAAATAATCAAAAGAGGAATTGGAAAAGTGCATCAAAATCTGCGTCTTGAGAAAATTTGTTGTAGGATAGCTTAAAATTTTCGCGCGCAAAAATCTAAACAAATCGAGTATTGTTTTAGCGAAGTTTTTGTAGTCGAGTCGTGAGTGAAATTAATACAATCTCTTTCAAGGATTGAGAGTCAACCTAAACGAACAAAATTACTCATCAATGATATGCCATTTCAGGTTTTTCCCGTTCAGGTTTATTGTGTATTCAATATTTAGATCGCATATGAAATGACGAGATTTAGCAATACTCGTGCTCTATCCTAAACTACCGTGAAAGCCGTTGAGGTTCAGATTGAGATCGAGAAAAAATTGAGGATTTTTCTCGTCGTTTTATATGTGAATCGATTCTAATGTTGGTGATAACGTTCTTTCAGTTAGTTCAGTGTAAAACTACATGAAGAGTTGGCCTCACTTTGTTGAGTTACTTGTTCGGAGTGTGCTGGGTTCTGAATGAATATTGCTAAACAATTGTCAGTAAAGATTTTGAATAGCACACAAGCCCTGAGTAGACACTTTCAAACGCCTGAAAGCGGTTGCATTGTGTGGCTCATCGTGCAACTAATGGGTGGACAGGAGATTCTAAAGGTTTCTGGTGTGTGCGTACACTTAGTATTGGTCTTCTCCCACCATGTCCGCTTAAGCCTCAAAGATTGTTATACACATCCTGAATACCAGTCCTATGTGAGAATTTTCTACTATCTCATTTGATAAATTCTCTTAAAAATATACTCTACGCATCTTAGTGATATATGAAATATTAATCAATTAGAAATATTTTACAAAGACTAATTTCTACTATCTATATCTGTACATAAAAGTTAACTGCTCATTTATCAATATTAAAAATACATTAATGATCTTAAGACAACTCAGTATTAACAGCAATTCCAATATACTTTTTCTTTGTGCATTTTTTATATCATAAGCATAGTCACGCCAATTTTCAAGTAATAAAATTTAAATGTACTGATAATAAATACATCATGTTTGAGTAATTATCCCATTCTTTAATACAAAAATATCGGCTCATTCATTATAAGTATTTTCGAGTAACTGTGAAAACAGGTAAGTCATATCTACTTGTCTGGTGCATGGACTCCATTTATCTTCTAACGTTACACCTCTTGCTCTTGAACCTATCGAGCTTAATGCGTTCCACGTGTATGCTAACCTTTTGCTTTAAAGCACAAACATGAAAAATTTATATTTTGGAAAAAATTTAAATATTCAAATTTGATTATAAAAAACGGAGGCGTCAAGACGAATATTGTATTTATTAAATAACAAGAAATTGTACAGTATTACCCCGCTTTACGCGATCCCGTTATGTGCGGTTTCACTATAACGCGAATTTGAAATTTTGCGTTAAAATGCCTCGCATTACCCGTATTTCTTATTCAAAGAATGTGTATGAACATAATGAAGTCATTGACTTCTCTTAAGAATTAAAAACAGCGTTGGGTGTTATGATCGTATTTTACATGAACGTAAAAGAAGCGCTACCCAAAAGACAAAAGATGTATTTTTCAATAAAAATAACATGTAATACTGCAAAAAGTGTTCATAGAATTAAAGTGATTGATTCAAATGATTCAAATGATGATGCATGTTTGTTTAATCGTAAACCCCGATATACGCGAATTTCACTTAACACGATTTTTTCCGGAACGTATCCCTCGCGTAAAGCGGGGTATCATTATAGTTTTAATGCCGTTTGAAAAAAATTTGTCAGTTTTGATTGTATTCTATGATTTTTTTGTAATTTACAATTGACACAATCAAATCAATACTTATACAACGAAAAGTCATAATTTCAAAATAAAATCTGCTATTAATTTGATTTATACTAAATAGTATTATTCTAGCATTAAGTTGATATTTAAGCATTCAGCCTACCTCATCATGAAAACGACGGTACATTGCGTTCCTACTAAACTAATCAACTCAAATATTGAAAATTAATTAAATAAACTTTTAGAAAAATATCATCGTGATTGTGTGGGATTTGAACCCACATCCCCAAGCTTACATGGCCGGTACATTGCATCAATTTTCAATATTTGAAAAAATGTACTTAATCATTATCAATCAATAAAACCTGCATAGGCAAAATCGTACTTTCTGTGAGACGGTCTTCACAAAAAATAAATAATATATTGGATAAGATAGTTCGTATTAAGACTAATTGACTAGGTACTCTTACAATATCATCAATAATGCTGACCCTATATTATACTTTCTACTAACTCATATTATCTGATTGATTTTAAATCAAATAATTGACAATGATTTCAACATTATTTTTACATATAATAGAAGATGGCAAAACCCACCTTACGACCTGGAATAAAAATTATTTAGATATTTTTGAGTAAAATACTTGAGTGATTTTCCACATGTTCGTTTTTATTTGTGACCGGTTTCGCCAACCTTTCACGTTGGCATTATCAAAGCTCAAGTATTTTACTCAAAAATATTAAAATGGAATTCCACCAAGTACTCTCTGTCAAATTGATTAAAATTTAGTTTATATAATTTTTTTTTTCAATCAATAGTATTATTATTCCTTGTTATTAGATGCAACTCACCGAGAGCAGGTAGAAACACAAAAATCCACACAACAGCCCGAACGGTTCACACGCAACTATCACAAGCACAGGCGCGAGCACGGCGCGGGACCCACTGGACGCGGGCGGGCGAGAAATGCACGCCGGCCCGGTCGCCTCCTAGCTTTATCGGCACCGCCGCGCAGGGCTCCCGCACCCGCGGCCCGCGCACGTCTCCGGGCCCCACCACCCGCGACCGGCAACCGACAACCAAACTACGCGTCTCTTATACGGGATCATCCCGTATTCGATCGATTTCGCGGACTTCGCGAAAAAAATGCCAAAAAACTGTTTGCTACGTTTTGCGAGTGTAGAGCGCTTATTTTTACTGCTCAACATACCGCGTACTATATTGAATCAATCCTGATTTGTGCTGAAATGTTGCGATAATTATTGTACCCCATCCCCACTCAATCAATCTATATATATATATATATATATATATATATATATATATATATATATATATATATATATATATATATATATATATATATATATATAAAACACAAACTCAAAAACCGGCGGTTATAAGGCTGCGCCAATCTTTAAAACCATCTAACCGATGTGTCCCGAATCAAATTCCCCATTCAAAAGTTTCAACATTTTGACATTTCAAAAAAGGAGCTAACATTTTCGCGTATATGCAGGCTGCCAACAAAAAAAAAACAATAGAACTGTCATTCATTTGCGACCAGATCTTTTCATTACTTTTACGTACAATCCTGCTTGGTCGGAAATCAAGGATTTGCTATCGCCTGGTCAGTCATCGCATCACTGACACGATCTGACAGCTAGAGTTTTCAAGCAAATCTCATGGATCTCACGATAAAAAATCATATATATCAATGCTAGATGTGTTACCGCACGCTCCTAATTTGACTGAAAGAAAAAATTGTTCCAACTCAAATCGACAGTGTTATATCTGCTGAACTGCCGAATCAACATATAGATTCAATACTTTTTGACGTTGTTTGTAAGAACATGATTCACGGCCCATGAGAAGCATTGAATTTGAATTCGCCTTGCATAAAAAACGGCAAATGCACGAAAAGATATCCACGCGATTTGATTAATGAAACTCAAACTGGTGAGGATGGATATCCGAAATACAGACGACGAAAGCCAGAAGATGGAGGATTCACCACAACAATTAAATTAAGAAACGTTGATATTGACATTGATAACAGATGGTTTGATCCATACAGTCCAATACTGTCAAAAACATTTCAAGCATATATCGATGTGGAATACTGCAACTCCGTGAAATCCATCAAGTACATATGCAAATATGTTAACAAAGGCAGTGTTCGAGCTTTCAAATCGAAACGATGAAATCACTTAATTTCAGATGGGTCAAAACGCCGAAAAATCTTTATGTTTACACACCTACCAAAAAAAACTCACTATATTGTTTATCCGCTAGCATTAAGATAAATAAGTTAATAAATAAACAAATTTCCTTTTTTTTTTTTCGAACAAATAAAAAAAGGTATTTTATTTTTTTATTTAGCGTAGTAGCACGCACCGGATATCTGCAAGTATGCAATAACTTGGATGTCTTGCATTATATAAACTCAGTAAAATCACTAAGTTTACCAACTCATCACTAAGTTTACCCCCATTTCTTGTTTTGTTATCTAGTTTTGATATTTATATAATTTATCTCAACTCATGCTACAAAAGGGTTCTTAACACATGTTTTCCCTTACAAACAAAACAAAGTCACTCAGACAAGAAACTCATGAACGCTACCACCTAGAACAACTCATTGTAAGCCCTAAAAAACTGCGCGCAGGACCTGAACATAGCTCTAAGAGAAATTGTAATTTAAATGAGTAACAATATAAAGAATAGTGAAATTTAATTTATTTTTTTAATTTGTGCAAACGCATTCGTATTTCTTCACCATCAATTGCCTGTCCTCAGAGATGAGCTAGTATATTCACCTTTCCTTACAAAGCCCTCGCGTTTAGATCTGATAATTCTTCTGCAGCAAACTATATTTCAATAAGGTACATCCAGAGCACATCCCTCCACAATCATTCCAAGTCAACTACTCCATTACCGATCCTTTACACACGCTCAGGGCTCAGAATGGCAGCCATGCACTAGTAACAGAATGAGGAGAGCGGGGAGGTTTTGTATTAATTATATAATATATGTGAAAAGCTATTTGACTCAGATACTACGAATATTACCTTTTATAAGTTTGAATAAATATGAACTATTTGATGCTTAAAAATACAAATAAGCCTAGCTGTACTGAAATTTTTTTTGATATGATTCATGGATACAACAGTGTGTTTATTATTATATATCTTATAAATACCACAACAAAAAACTACAATGGCTTTATTTCTCAGTTTTTAAACATTTGAGCCCCATACTTATAATATTATACATATACACTGGAGTAAAAAAATACCTAGGTACAATTAAATATTATATATTCATATAAAAATATTATAGGAAATAAAATTGCGATGTCATCACGGAATTATTCATGCAACGTATTTTTTCGTTAATTAAAATAACAAATAAAAATCACTTAGAGGAAGCACGTAAAATTTCCATACTAATCATTTCTTTATTCACTATCGCCGCCTTGTTTTAAATGAGTAATATTTTTTTTACAGCAGTAAAATTACGTGTAGTGCCATTTTTTTGGCAAAAGCAAAAACGAAAATGAACAAAAAAACACAGTATATTATATCAACGCAAACATTTCTCGAAGTTATCAAATTTTATGGTCCGAAAAAAATCAGGCGAACTGGTTTTTTTCAGAGCACTGAGAATTGAGCATCTCTGGCTGCTGCGAGAGGAGCGAAGACCCGAAGACGCTCTCCTCTTCTCAAAGAGAAGCGTCAATTATCATACCCGCCATAACAATGTGCCTAATAAACATTCACAAGGCATGTGTGTCTTTCCCAAACGTTACCAGCTGTACAATTTTCAAACGTTGCCTTTACTTTCTACCGAATCGCCGAACAATACGTAAAGCCAACTTCAAAGACTCCCATGCAATGGAAAATTATAAATAACGTACTCAATACTTTATTGTTATACGTGCATAGGATTTATAAATATGAAAACCTGACAAATTATAATAAGACATTTTTGAAAGTGGTATTATATTAACATATTTATTATTATTAACTTAAAAATGCTAATTTGTTTTCATTGCTTTACAATAGCGAACGTCGTTTTTTTACTTGTATGGACACTACCATAAAAATAAATCAAGAACACTGCACATTTATGTGATAAAATAACATTTGTACAATTATAAGATTATATAATATAAAAGTGATTATTTCGTAACATAATGAAATATATTCATTTATCAATACATATTTTAATTTGTGCATAAATTTTTATGAACAGAACAGAGCTTAACATGAACACGTTTAATTATGAGAAAATGTGAATTTTAAAGACTTTTAAATAAAATTTAGTGCCGATTTTATAAATATGTTTTTGATAGAAAGCACATGATGGAATCACATTATAATATCTTAATAAAAATGCACATCCTAAGGCAGAAGGATGTTGGTGAAACCGTCAGTTTTCACTAGAATACTATCGTTATTCACTTATAAGTGAACTGCACATATTGATTGTATAGTCAGTTTCAATTAAACTTTAAATAGCTACTTATTAATGTTGAAAATATTAAAAACACCATAACAATCAAGTTTCATAGATATTTCATGACCTCCAAATATATCTGAACTTTAAATTTAACACTGTGGTTGTTGTTTGCCCTGGATCCATACAAAATCTGACTATGACTAAAAAAAAGAAATGCATGCATTTCTAAAATGTAAAATCTTTTCAACTCTCATACTCTCAACAAGAAAAAAACTTTTTTTATGATGACTATAAATATAAACAAGACAAGGTAATCATATGGTTTTTTTATATTTGATTACATGAATTTACAGTTCAACATGTTTTCGCCAGGACAATAAATATAAAGTACATTAAATGTCTTCAATAATTTATGCGCTTAATAAATATAGAACAACTAAGAGAAATAAATTATGTGTGAAAATGTACGCGATTATGCATAACTTTCACTTTTCATGTAGCTTAATATAATGTATCTAAATATTTATTTTGATGAAAGCAAAGTTGAGTTAGTCTAGATCACTGTTACAACTGAAACATATTTTATGATGCGCTGGATACAAACAGTATCTGAAAAAATTTCAGGGATTCAGGGAGAAAAATATGTTATAATAATTTTAATAATTAAAACCTACAACCCTCAAACTAGCACATCATTTGGTAAACTCGTTCAATAACAAGATGTGACGTAGATTTTAGTATTTCTACCTGACCAGGTGAGTGAGTTTGCTTAATTTAAATTTTCAGGAATCTTTTTTGTTTATTTGCTTTCATTAAACCTTGTCACGAGATCGCCTTATGATACTTAGCAGCTACGATCAACCATTCAAAAAGAGTATGACCCGCCATAACAAATCTATTTATCAATTAAATTTGTCATTGTGTATTTCATGACCATGATTAATAGTAGTACACGTATGTACTTCTTTTTTTTTTAACCCAACTAACGAAAAATTATATTACTTGTGAAGACTATTGATTTTATTTTACTTGGAAAAATGAAATAATATGAGTGCTACAGTCTTAATAAATTCAAGGTAAAATTTCAAAAAAATACTCCAAAATAATAAAAATAACTTCAAAACAGCGACCCAAGCCATAACTGTAGAAAGATTTAAATTTAAATATCTTTAACATTTTTAAACAAACGTCTTCGGTTTGAAAAAAATAATTCAACAATAAAACTTATTCTATTTTTTCAGCATATGAATGCTGAAAAAATAGAATAAGTATTAATGATATTAATTAGTATATATAATTATTATATTTATTAGTATTAATGATAATATTCACTGTTTTATTAGTAAAAGGCTAATATAAAATCACAGGCCTGTAAAGTCTCGTATACTCATAAACCAAAGATTGAGTCTCAAACAAAGTATTTTTTATCAATTATAGTTTATGAACAAAAATAAATAAATGAAATGTATGATATGATTAAATAAAAGTATTCATAAAAAAAATGTATTGTCATAATTTAAAAGACTGTGTAATACTTTATTCGAATAAATTTTAAAGTTGGCAATAGTATAAATAACATAAAAATAGTTATTATTCAAAGAAAAGATCAACATAATACAGTCGTTTTACAACACAAATGCTGGCATTTTACCATTATTTATTTACTAATAAATAATAAAAACGAAAGCTGCGCAAACTCAATATTACCTTTGCGTTTTCTCTATTTAATCGTTGACTGAATTTAATTTTGTATACATGTTATTGGTCAGGGAAAGCAATGAGTTTCGTGAGTGGAAATCCTCGTCTTTTATCTAATGTTTATATTTCCATTTTGTGAGTTTTACTAGTCATTTACTTCAAAAAGAAAAATATATTTATATATAATTTTTGAAATAAGCTTAATGATAAAAAATGTGCTAGAAAGTTTAATAAAATAAATTCCAATAATTAATAAAAGATTTGAGAAAGATTGACAGTTGCCATTTAAATTTTATTTATTTCGTCTTTTCATAATTAAAAACCGTTTATATTAAATGCTTGCTTATCAGCAAGTCTACTTGTTCCAATTGAATAATACATTATTTCGTATTCTAAGAATTTATTTTAGTTATTCAGACCCAACCTGAAATTAACCCACATAAATTTACTAAATCCTTTGATATAAATAACATATAAAGGTTTCCATTTTGAAGGTCGCACTTTGTTTTTAACACAACGTGTTTTTTTATAAAATAAAACTATTTGAAAAGGACTCAACATCTGCAGATGTAACTGCGTGAGTAAGTTCTTATGTGCGTCAGTCCTAAGGTGTTTTATTGTTTTTTGAATGAAAATTATCTAACTCAGGTAAAAACCAGGTTTTTACCTGCGACTGTCCGACCACGTGCTGCATGGTGTGTTTAAAAAAAAAATGTTTTATAAGGCCAGTGAAAAAATGTTTTATATATATATATGAATGTGAAAATGTTTTATATATATATATGAATGTGAAATTCCGCTTAGAATTTTGAGAACCCATTAAATTTCTTAGAAGCTAAAATAGTTTTGTGCAAAAAAATAATGGTAAAATGCTTGGAATCATTTGATACTTAATCAATATTAAATCGATCGTTACACGAACTTTTTTTACTTTAGGGTGGAAATCGAATCTGCATATATCGCGAGACAACAGGCGCTATGGTACCATAACGTGTTATGTATCAAAAAATTCAATTTAAATTGTATTTCACACACCATTATTCCTTACGACTAATTTATTTGAAGAATATGCTTATTACTAAATATTATATAAAAAAAAATAAAAAAATAGCATATATATTTCATTCTTCAAATTAATAAAATGAAAGTATAATTCGTACTTTACTTCAAATTACAAAAAAGCACAGTTATACTGCTGAGTTGTTATTACTAGCAAACGTGCTACTCGTCACGTAATGCACGTTATTCTCTACACCAAATCCAAAATAACATTGCGTGAACGAAGGTCAATCTCAGCCTAGCTTTCTCTATGTACCATGAAAAAAACCTACCACGCCTCTCGAGATTCCTATTGCAGCCTCTCTAGTGTGACGTCTAACCCTGGGGCGAGATATTACTGTACCTAGTGTAGTCATGATCTTGAGGTAACGCATTTATTAAAAAAAAACTAAATGAAACGAGAGATCGCTAGCTATGCTCAAATCAATCCCACAACTGATTATGCTTAAAAAAACTTATAAACACTGCTTTTACTGGCCTAATTTTTTTACACAGACTACGTGCTATTCCTCGCGTCTATTATGAAGATACTCTAATACGTTGTCACATTCTAAAATTGTTCTGCTTAACTCTGTTTATATAAACTAATTTAATAAAAAAAACACATAAGTCTGAAAATTGTTAAAACGAATAGATTATCAATCATTTCCTGTAAAAAGATTGCACAGTGCTAGTTACCCTCGCATTAAAACTACGTTTTAGATCGTATCATATTTTATATTATCAAGCTCCAGTTTTTTTTAATTTGGGATGGCTTTTTTCAAGCATAGATTTCATTTTGATATTGTCTTTGTGTCAGGAAATTTTGCCCGAAATAAATAGGGACTGAAACGTTGTGAATTTCAACATAAGGTTGGTTGGTACAACACCCCCATTGTTTCTATTGTTATTTCCGATCCGTTCCAGTGTATGTTTGTAGCTCTAACATTGAGATGATTTGCAATTGAAAATTATTTTTTTGCATGCCTTTTAATTATAAATATATATTTATATAGAAACTATTGATACTATTTTTCACAAGATCCGTTCTGGTGTGTGTTTATGAGTCTAACATTGAGAGTGTTTGCAGTTATGATGAGAGATTTTCCAGTGAAGGAAATGCCGGTTCCAAGTTACATGAATTGTCCAAACATCAACTAAGGTTAGCCGCTGTTCATATTTGCCTCATTGCGTCACTCTTCGGTTACAAAGTCAGTTTGTTTTCTATAAGTGTCTTCAGATCCTGTATGAGAACATTAAAATTTCATGTATGATAATGCTCTACGAGGTTTTTTTGGTGGTCCGACGTTTTTGTTTACGTACAGGACCCATTTTCAATGAAATTTCAATTAAATAACTTCTTGAAATCTCAACGCGTCATAACATTCATAAATATATTTTATAACAGTGGCCTCTTATATATTATACTTTGAAGTCACCTGGAACATGATTTCAATATATGAAAATATAAAAACAGTGGCTAAAAGTTATAATGAATTACCTTGATTATTACTAAAAATAGAAATATTTTTAGTTTTGAATTGCCATAGTAAAAGACTCGTGTTCATTGCAAATGATTTATTTTTGTTATTATCAGTGATATGGTTAAAGTATATAAATAAATATGTTGACGTACTTGCAGGCATTTTCCATAGTTATATACGCTCGTCAAGGACGAGTGATCCAATTGATGTGGCCTGATAAGTCAGATATTAACGCGCGGAAATTTCTGACGTATCAGAGTAAGTCGATTTTAACTATGCTTCTCGAAAAGTTCATTAAAAATAAAGTAAATTAAAACACAATAATCTAGTGCTACACCGGCTGGATTCACAGTGCAACTGAGAAATGAATTAACACGTTTTTGTCAAACACGAAATCCATGTGTAAAAGTTTCTAATTTATTAATTTATTACAAATATTTACATTAACCTTAATATTAACAAAACTAATGATGCAAATTCGCAAACATTAAAGTCTGCATTTGATTATGGCGTCCTATTTGACTGAAATGCAAATAAGACGCCTTTTCTCGGCTCAAACTACTTTTCGTTAATTCAAATCAAATATTTATAGCATAGCTTTGAAAAATGAAAACGCGATAAAATAGAAAATATTACGTGGTTTTTATTATATACTAAACACGCATGCTTGAAAAAAACACAATGTGAATATAAAGGATAGCTTTTGGGTCAAAGTAAAAGTGGATAGGATAAAACTCAATACAACATAATTCTTACCACAAAATATATTTAAATCTCGAGATCCTTTTGCTATCTTTAATAAATCGTTTTTTTAGTAGCTTTAAAGTGATCGTTCAAAAAATGGAAGCAAAAATATTCAAGGAAAATATCGCCGCCTTCAATCACTTTATAGATTCATCGTAATCATTGCTCACCAAAAAAAATCCCAAACAACAGGCCTGACCTAACCTGACCTAAATATTTCACAATTGCTGACGTTTAATGTTACAGGTCTATTTCACATATTGAATTCTTCCATTGACCGGTTACACATTTACTAGTCAATATATTTATTTAACTAATACAGTAGAAAGTAAAAAAATCAACAAAGACACAAGCTCATGTTTTGGACTTTGAGAACTAAGCCCGTGCGTGATCTTCTGCTTTTTAGTTGTTATTTCCTGAAAAACGAGACTATATTTTCAGAATTTGTGATTTCTCAAAACGGAATACTTGCATTTTATAACCTGAAAATTCTTATTGGATAAAAGTTAGAAATCCTTAGACGGGATTAAAGCTATTATTCTCAAAGTGCCTTTCTTTAAAGAAGGTTGGTGACAATTCACTGAAAATTTATCTGTTCGTGGTTATCTTAATGAAGATAATGTAGTGGGTCCTTGGGTCCTTATACACCACAGTTTTATATTCTTAGAAAAAATCTGCGTATTGCTGCTGCCCAATGATAATATTATCTAAACCTTTTCTAACAATTCTCTAATATTTAAATTTGATATTCCTGATGAGTGTAATTTGATAAAAGATCAATGTTATACAATATATTTTACAATACATTTTTAATGATATTTCGAGGATTAAAGGAAATTCCACTTGCTTGACAGTAGCAATCTGGTGCCTTATCCAATTCAACTACTGTAGCTCTGTAACTGCGCGATAATTTTAATATATGCAAGTGTGACACCGATATTCTTAATTTGCCTAATGCACAATAAATCAAAATAGGTGAAAATGCGGTAAGTTTTTAATATAACCATTGGTTAATAGTCAGTATATAAAGCTGTTATTTTTTAATTTATTACACTATTTAATATAATAAATATGTATAAAAACTTTACTTAAATCTATTCCCAACGATATAGAACCATAATTTTGAATTTTAAATCAAAGAAAACTGCCATAAGGTCATGAGGCCTTCATAAACTGCCATTTCTGAAAAGTTTGTAGACATTAAATAAATACAACACATTCTAACCAATTCACACAAGCAACGAGAAAAATCCTTGAATTCTTTTTCGGAACTGTTTTATTATTGATGTGTGAATTGATAACTTTTAACATATTGTTTATACAATAAACCTTTGAACGTAAAAAAATATTTATTATTCAATGCATTTCACAGATTGTTCTTTCCATTTGGATCGCTTTCAGTGGATATCCCTAAAAAAATAATCACACAGTTAATCCGCGTTATCGACAATTATCTACGCAATTAACTCTTGGTAAGACATTGAAGATCCTTAAAATATATTTCAGCTTATTCAACAAGTGGTTGGCGGTCATTTCACTGAGCATATACTCATGCTGAACCAGTGCTCATGGATTTCTAATGAGAAAATAGTGTAGTGGGTCCCCGGGTTCTTCTATACCGTAATAGCATTATTATAAATCCGTTCCTTACAAAGCTCTTGCGTTTAGATCTGATACTCCTTCTGCAGCAAGCTACAGAAACCCTCTTTTCCGACAAGGTACTTTCAGACCACATCTCTCCACAATCAGGGTACAGATTGGCAACCATGCACAAGCAACAGGATTGGAAGAGCTGGGAAGTTATATTTATATTTCAGCTAAAAGTTTATAATTTCACTCAGTACTTTGGGTTAAAAGACTAGTATTGCAAGTCACACAATATTTAATTGGCATAATAAGTACATTGTTTAACTTATTGGATATGATTGTTAAAAATTCTTGCTAAGTACCAGTGATTCGTTGGTATAATTGGTAATGCACCGGCCATATAAGCTTAGGGATGCGGGTTTCAAATCCCACAAAAATTACGATGATATTTTTCTGAGAGTTTCTTTAATCAATTTTCAATATTTGAAAAAATGTACTTACTAATATGATTAGGCACATTAGTTCATACATAGAAAAAAAATTTAAAGAAACTCTCAGAACAATATCATCGTGATTTGTGTGGGATTTGAACCTACATCTCTTGGCTTACATGGCCGGTGTACTAACCCTTGTACTAACGAATCACTTCCGTTTATCGAGAATTTTTAACAATCATACTCTACATATGAACCAATGTCTCCAGGCCTAATCATATTAGTAATAAAATAATTAACCCGTAATGGGTAATAAATACGCATCTGATTGACGTCCAATCCAAAAAATAAACATACGTATAATCATTATCAATCAATAAAACTTGTATAGGCAAAATCGTATTTCCTGTAAGACGGTATTCACAAAAATCAGTAATATATTTCTAATTTTCTTACGAAAATGCTTGCCTAAAAAATTATGTTCGCATTTCTCATCGTGCATGGTTTATTTTATCGCTTTGGATGGCATCTTCCTATGAAATCCAGACCCGCGGTGCGTGCGGCCGTGAAAGTCGTCCCATTCATCGCGGCGGCGCGTCATTGGCTGGCCTGGCGATGACGAATGACTCGGCGTGATCGATCGTGTGGGCTTTGCTCTTTGTGAGTCTATAGCTCCACGTCAGGGGTAGTCAACCTAGTCCCCGTCACCCGCAAGTGAACGACTTCGTGCCAAAACGATGAGTTCGTCCATCGGCCATGTTTGAAATTATGTTATAAATTTTTATTACGTGGTAGTTTGAAGAACGAAGATCACAGAACGATGCCAAACAAAATAGAGCTCCCGAAGGTTCACCAAGCCATTTTCACTAGTGATCGAATGGTCGTCGTCTGGTAGAAGGCAATACGCAGTCTTTTGGGTATAAAAAAAGGCGACCAGCGATCGGAGAGTGTGAGACAGTCCTCAACAGTATTGATATAAATATTGTGAATATTCTGTATATGAATAAGTTAAATATAACTAGTGTGAAATAAATAATCTTTCAATTGTGGACCCGACCCGTTGCAATGTGTAATCAAATCGAAATTATTTATATATTTATACTTAAACTTCTCTCAAAAATAGTACGCGCTAAATTGAGTTAGTGCTAAACCGGTAGGCGATAAAAAAAATACCTGCTAACAAACATACAAAAGTGAGCGGTAGGTTTAAAAATGTTGAATATTCCTGATCCAAATCAATGATTAAATTTAATAAAACAAATATTTTTTTAATCCCAAATCAAAATTTATATTTTTTTTGTAGACTTGGAGACCATATCTTCAAGGTTCGTGCCAGGTGATTTATAAAAGAATATCATGAACTTGAAGAAGTTTTACTGAAATATTTACAGTACTTAAATCCAAAGAAAACTTCAAAGCTCAATTTATATTTCAAGAAGGAAACAATAACTAATTTGTAATGTTTTACAAATAATCTCATCGTGGTATAGTGGCTTGCGCGCTTGCTCAAAAACTGAACAAAAACGGTTGCCTCCAAGCTCAAAGGGAAGAAAAACCTTTTATAAAGTACTTTTGGTGACTTTCTGAGATTTCTATGTGGTATAGTATATACAATATTCGTATCAAGCCGGACTGCTTTTGCATGGATCATACTTTTTTTACAGAAAAATATGGTTTACAGACTGTGCGTTCTATTATAACTTGAACTAGATATCTCGTGGAATAAAAATATTAATAATTAAAAAAAAGAAACTGCAATGTTCAACAATTAAAAATACATTCAAAACAACCAATGAATCGCGCGACAGCCGGCTGTGAATGTCTCAGAAAATGAAACACGAAAAGTTCGCGGCCTCGTGAAGATCGTCAGGCTCCGTCGCCGGCGGTGGAGTTTTATAGCGGAGGAGAAAGTCTCCTCACCTGGACTAGATCCAGCACCTCGACCGACCCACGGTTGATTCGAATTTAAGGCTCTTGTTCAGCTACCACACCGACTCTACCTCCTAGGCAAATCCTCAGTGACGATCCGGCAAAATTTCACTTTCATTCAAGTCCGCATCGGCCTTCTCGGGTTCCAATAGTTATCATGAGTTAGCATCGTTTTGATCGGTTAATAATTTCATCTTACATTAATTTATCGTGGATCAGAACTTGTGATTCTTATATGATTGTGTGTGTGGCGGGTTTTATTGAGCAATTAAAAAATAAGAAAAAAACTTATGTGTTTACACGCACCTGCGCAAGTTAGTAAAATCTGTCGAGAATTTACAACAACTCGTAGTCCATTGACCGGTACACAAAGGTCGGAGCTTGAACCCGGGTGGCATTTTAAATTTTACTTAGCATTATTCAATTCTGTATAATTATAAATTGTCTATTAAATCAAAAGGAAGGAAAACTCTCATTTCACTCTTTACATTTTACCTGAAAGAAAGAATGAAAAGGGCATAAATTTAATTACTACTATATTTATTTTTATTCTCCTAACACATCGATTGAACTATGAGCGAAAAATCAGTTGTCCTCGTTTGCTTTTATCAATTAATAATTACAAAAACTGGGATGGGTAACTAAATGTTCGTAATCTCCTAGAATATAGGCTATTCGCGCTATTTTTTTTACTTTGTACACCGTGTATAGAGTATTAATCACTTACTTGTATACATAGTAACGCAAACGAATCACTAAGCTTTAAATAGAACTTATAACCAAAGTATGAGCACTTAGGTGTAGAAAGCGACTGGAAATATTAACGATTTGTTGTATGTGTAGTATTTAACTATGATTTCAATACTTCATTGTATGATAAAATATGATTTATTACCTACATTAATTTTTAATTAATTTTACATTTGAAAGTTTTCAAAAAGCACTAAAAATCTTATTAGATTATCAGTATTTACACGTACTTACTTAAACAAGTTAAAAAAAACAAGAACTTCCTATCCATAATTTAAACTTATAGAAACTAGCTACTAGTAATTATTGTAAACAAACTCATATATCTGTAAAGCAAACTAACAAACAAATAAATTAATCTATCTGAGGTAATATCTGCTGTTTATAAATTACCGTTCAGCTTCTTATTACGATTTACACCCTTAATTTTAAAAATTATTGATTTTTTGCAAAGGTTTATCCAAAAGTACTTTTTTTAACTATGATTATTATTTAACTATCAAAATTATTACACATTTCTATTTTTTAATGTCGTGAAACAGCAGATAGATGGTTGAGACACACTTGTACTTTCTCCGCGCCTAGTTAAGTTTAAAAATACCTCTGTGGTCAAGATGACTAATAAATGTGAACAAATAGTGCACTGTTTAATAAAAACGCTTGATTATTTTTTACCATACACGTATTTCCAAAGATTGAATAACCATGACTAGGAACAGATTTCTTTAGTGATGAACGTCCATATAATATTGTTGTTTATTAAATCTATTAAGCGAGATGTGATTTTTCAGAATGCCAAAAAAAAAGTATTTATTTAAAAATTATTTAACGCCGTGAGACATGTATAAAGTAAAATAAACCTAACGTGTAAGAGAGTATAATACATTTACTATGACGTGTAAAATTTGTGATTTTTTCTAGCAATTACTTTGATGTAGCTCGATGTGTAATGTATCAGCCAACTGTCTGTTAGTTTTCAATGTCAGGGTCTCAAAAAAAAAACACGCTGGTTCAAAATAATGGTTGCCCAAACACAGTCTCACGCGTGATTGCAAAAAACGGTCTGGTTGTCGAGAGCAACGTTTCAATTTCACTTGGTTCGGTGTTTCATAAGCCACCAGGTGATTCACGCTTTAAATGACAGGTATCTTGCCTACTTTGGAGTCGTGAGTAATTATTTCGGGCCCTACCTTTTAAGTTAACAAAAGTAAAGTGCTGAATCGAAAAACCTTTTATATTTAGTTACTAAGCCAACATTGCATACTGAAAAGAGCACGCGTGTAATTGAATAATCATATAAGTACTTAGTTATACGAAGTAAATTATTGAATTGCTTTTGAGACCCTATCGGCTGATGGCTTGATGGGCTGGTGAGCTCTTGATCTTGAGGCTCGATGAGATGATGAGATGGTATGGTCTTTTTCTTCTGATGCCTCTCCTCCTAGGAGGTTTGTGACCATTTCCTCGAACATATTTCTATCCTGGGCCAGTCTCACCAATCCGGCTGCACCTCCAATCCGCATCCACGTGAACTACCTTCTTCCAATGCCCTTTTTTCCTTGGACAACCAGCTGGAGGTTGCCATACTAATTGTTACAAAAAATATGGCCAAAAATAGGAGACCTTTCGCTTTTTTACCAACGTCAAGAGTTCACTTTCTTTTCGCATTCTGTGCAAGACTCTTTCATAAGTGACGCGGTCAACCCATGGTATCTTGAGGATTCTCCTATACAGCCACATTTCGAACATATCACACATTTCATTGGTATCGATATTGGCAGTAAGCTGGTGTGCTGGTGCATCGGTGAGCTGGTGATCTGATGGCCCGGTGAGTCTGACTCCGTCCATCTGCTGCTGCGTCGTTATCGGAGCCAGTAGTCGACGGTTTTTCTAATTATTCACCGCACGGTGAGGTCATTAGCCGAAAACGGGTCGCACTGTAACCGTGAGCCACGCGCCCTACATTTGAAACCATAGTGTTGCACTGTGCACCGAGTCTCACCGCGCCTTGCACCTGACGCCGACCTGCCACCCGATTTTTATAACTAATTATCGGTTTAAATAAAAATAATAATGTCTATTTTTTGGATTGATAATCAAGTACGTATATATCACCCATTACGGGCTTATTATATTATAACTAATATAATTAGGCAGAAGATGATAAAAGAAATGACCGTGGTGTATACTGCAACATGGTGTGTACTGTGTTGGCCTGGGCACATTGGTTCATATGTAGAGTATGTTTGTTGAAAATTCTCGATTAATGGATGTGGTTCGTTAGTACAATGGTCAGTACACCGGCCATGTAAGCTTGGGGGTGTGGGTTCAAATACACACAAATCAACGATGATATTTTTCTGAGAATTTTTTTAATCACATTCTATGTGTGAACTAATGTGCCTAATCATATTAGTAATAATAATAGTGTTATAAAATTCCAAAAAAAAAATGTTATAGGTCTTTTCCTTAAAAGCGGGAATTTTTTTAGGAGATTTGATCTATAGACCCAATATATATCAATGAATATTTGGAACTTTTCTTGCGTATAAAAAAAATTTCTAGCTTGATGAGGGCAGTCCACTAAATAATGTATTAAACACTAATATGATTGGGCACATTTTTTTCACACATTGAAAATGATTTCAAAGAAATTCTTAAAAAAATATCATCGTGACTTGTATTGGATTCGAGAACCTACATCCCCAAGCTTACATGGCTGGTGCACTGACCCTTGTGCTAACGAGCCACTTCAATTAATTGAGAATTTTTAATAATCATAATCTACATACGAACTAATCATATTAGTAAGTAATATAAGCCTGTAAAGGTAACTAAAAAGGAACTTGATTGACGTTCAATCCACAAAGATTTGAATCCTCAATTTTTTGTCAATGAATAAATTATATTAAAATAATACAAAATCGAATACCTTAAACAAATGTTGTTTTCAAAACATATTTAAGACGAAAATACGCATCAATAATGATAATATAACGTTTTAAGGAAATCTGATTGTGTGGGTGTATTTTTTATGTTATTTTTTTTACCAAATTCATTATATTACAAACATATTTTGGAAAAACAGGTTCAAATAATATTTAACTTCTAGAATATTTATTACTAAAACCGAAGTACATAATACAAAACAAAAAATTGGGAAAAATCTTTTTTTTGCTTACAGTGCGTAGTAGACATACAAAAAAACATTAAAAAGTTATCATTTTACAGTATTTTTTATTGAAATTATGATTATTTATTATTCAATAAAATCAAATAGAAAATAAAGCAAAAAATGCGCTCATTAATCATCTATGACGGTTTTACCTATCCACTGAAAAAAATCTTCATCGCGTGAAAAATAACTTCATTAAATTACCGTTATAATATATGAACACAATTCCAAAACAAATATCTAAAGCTGTAAAACTTAAAAATGATAACCGGGCATTAGCTATTTGGAAATCACTTTGTGTTGGCGAAACTAGTCACGAAAAAATATAAAAATTAAGAATTGCGCTAAATTCCACCAAGTACTTTCTGTCAAAAAAAATTATAAATAAGGCTTAAGTGTTTTGCATTTGATCGTTGGCATGTATTGCGATTATAAGAAGGTTTTGGTCGTTTCAGGTGAAAACGTGGCTAATTGCAGATCGCTCGGATGGAAATGTTAACAAGGCGAGCTAACGGTCTGTATTGTTGAAATTTCCAAATTATTGTTCCTATTATCTTTTATTGCTTGGCTGTGCAAATTTATGACAATAAACATAAAATATATAGCCTTTCTTTTATATATTAATTGATAAATCAATTCAAATTTGCAATAAATATAAATTTATTCCTTTCGCTTTGTGCCATTTTTTATTAAAAAAATATCACACCTATGAATCAACTCTCTGAAAACTACGAATAAAAACTAAAATGTATTTTTATCTCTAGGATATAAAAATATTTTTTTATTATAATTGCGTATATAGAAACTTCTTTGTGTTAACCAAGCGGCGATAATGAGTTCATTCACAAAGAAATGATTTTATTTTCATTACTTTACATTTAAACTAGGGCTATGACAAAATTGTACTCTCCTGGTTAACTGGATATTCGTGTTTATTAATGACTTCATTGTGAAAAAATATCACTTATACAACAAGTATCTTCGTATTGAATAACACATCTTCTAAAACAAAGAAAAGATCTAAGAATTATCCGTATTTTTTAACCATAGTTTCAACTGGGTTTTGTGTTTCAATGTTTTATTAGTAATAATCTCAAAAAAATATTCTAGACTATTTTACTCACAATACAAATATTTTTCTTATCGTTTGCTCTGTAAGTCGATTACCTAAAAATAAATCACATGAATTAAATAATCCTTGAAAATTTAAAACCAGATATAAGTGTGATTCAGATACACGATCGTGGGTTTGTTTGTCGATTACTTAGAAACATATTGTTTACCAATCAAAAACTATAAAAAGATGACAGCATCCTTTTCTATGACTAAACTTATGCTGAAAGAATATCAGAAAAGAAAAAAAATTACTTGTGATTTTTTTCGGCGGAAGTACCCTACAAGAGAAATTTTTTCACGTAATTTTTAATATAAAATTAAATTTTATTAATAATTGACTTCTCGTTAAATTTCTCTTGCATTCACAAGCACTCAACATTTCACACGTTGAAAAGGAAGATGAAAATTAGTGAAATAGTTCTATTATTTATTTATGCAATAAATAATAAAATGAATATACCGCAAGACTTTGTATCTCTTCAGAAAGTGCAATTTAACCATAAACATATATCCCCGTTTGCTTTATGATGATATGAATTCTCTGAATTACTATAAAATAGATTTAAAGCAACCATATATAATTATTATTTCATGTGTGTTATTATATACACCTTCACATAATCAATAACAAAATACTAGCAATAATCTATTGTATTTTGATTTTTAAACATCTTACAAAAAAGCAACAACGCACAGGGGGTAATCCCATGAATTTCTTTATTTATAATTGTTAATAAATAAAATCAGGTTTATCTGCTGTAAGTAATTGCTATTTTTAAAACATATATATGTTTTGCTATACACTAGAGAAACGCTACATATTATAGTGAATTTTATAGTAAAGGATTGCGTGCTGTTGACAGCTAGCACTGTAATAATATATCTAGTGTTTTTATGAGTTGTGAAATTTCTCACGAAGGCCTTTTACACTGACAGCTCTGATTGTATGAAAGAACGAACTGTCAATCCTGTGACCCTCCCGGATGCTTTACGGATCACCTGGCCTCGGATCTAAACCACAGAATAATACTTAAACGAGAAGAGAAATCCTCTGAGATTCATTCTAGATGCAAAATTATTTTCAATACTTAAAACTACTCATTTACAAGATTATTTTAGATTTTTATTATTATAACATAAATGCTTAATTTTTATTATCAACCAAGTCGGTTTCACATTTATCGTTTTGCTCATGTACTAAATCATATTATCCACGACTCTTCCATTACGAAACAACAAATATAAATAGCCGTATGATCAAGAGATTCCGATCTATTATATGTGTGAGAGCTTTAGCCTTAGCTTTTAAGATCATAATAGGTGAAAGAACTCACAATCAAAAATATCATAATAAAACCACTTCACTCTTATTACTTGTTGTTTTACTAAGTCATAATTTGCTTTATTTTTAGTTGTAAAAGAAATATTTCTTTGTTCTTGTCGCGTAATGTGTGAGGACCTATAAACATAGTTTGTGGACTTTCAAAACAAAACGATTTCTGGAAAACATCTCTCACTTGAATGCCTGTATTGATATGCCTTACTTTTGAAAGACTAACAGTGCGACAGGCATACAGTTTCGTTTATGTTTGTTTCAGATCAACAGGTACAGAATATGAGCAACCGTCCTCAAGGTTCTACGTTTCTTCGTAGTCGAGCCTACATTATGTATTATTTTGAAGTTTACCTTCAGACCGATCAACGCTGAGATTTTTTAAAGCACAGGTTGGGCTTTAATTCGGTAATTCATATCGAATGTAATCATTAACTCTGAATACATTGGATGAAATTGTGTGTCTTCGTTGAAACTATTTTTAACAAAATACGAGACTTGTGTGATCTGTAGGGACGATAATAGTCCAGCTTATACATTTAAAAACATTATTTAAAACACCATTTTAAATTATCTGCTTTGCCATATGTACTAAAATATTTCGATCAAAACAATTGATATATCTTTAATATATTTTTTTAAATGCATTAAAAATAATCGCTAGTGATAAATTGATTTTGGACGATGCTTTTTTGTCGCTACTGCATTCATCGAAGTAATTACGTAAATGCTTGTATGTCTATTTGTGATAGTTCACTAAGTATTTATTGATTACAAAATATATGTATACATTTTTTAGGGACTGTTTTATGGTAATTGAGATATGAATTAGTGTCACTAGAAAGGTCGCCACAGAAGAATTGGTGCAGAAGGTGACTATGGTCACGTCGACCACTTACCTGAACCTCAAGGAGTAGGTACTAACCTTAGTAAGTAAAATAATAAAAAAACAAGCCCACATGTTTACCACAAACTAGTCCACTTGATGTTTTATATCCACGACATACTGCATTCATTTTTAATACTCCATATTTTAACATCAAACACCAATAAGCAAAGGCTTGAGAGATTACTGTATTTTTTATAAGATATCTCACAAACAAAAACTATCATTATTTCCCAGCTGTATTCGTTATATATTTATTTATTTATATATAAATAGAAAAATGCTTAAAACGTACCAAATCACATTCATCTCGTCATGCGGTCTCCTACTCATAAAAAAATAGTATTGTTATTATTGAATCATCGAATTTAAGCTAAGATATCTCCTATTCGTGATATTCATATATTTTTGTATAATATATTTATATGACGGTTATATGGAGAAAATGCGTCATTATGTCTACCAACAATAATAATTCAACACCATTTGCATTTCTTTTTTAAATGTTTAAAAAACAATATCAATAAGTATTTTCCCGCTAGTATATATCCCAAAACCGCATTGACGTTGTATCTGAAAAGTAAAGTTATAAACCAGTTTTAATATTAAGTTGCATTTTAAAGGTAAATTTATTCATCGCTTTTAAAATTAATCTGGATATTGAAAAAAAAAACTTACTTACGTCTTTGAGCTGGCGCATCTTTTTTTTATTATTTATTAATAACGTCCCAAGCCATAATATCTGACGTCTTCCACTCTTTTATTTACTTACCACTCTTCTAATATTATTAATTGTTATACGCATATTTATGGAGAAAAAAAATAATTATATTCTTTAAGTAAAAGAATAACAAACAACTTTTAATAAAAAAAATTATTTGATTAAACCGCGGATCACTTTGAAATGCTAAAAATTATAACAAGGAAAATCTATCAATCAA
This sequence comes from Atopsyche davidsoni, assembly GCA_022113835.1. Lineage (NCBI taxonomy): Eukaryota > Metazoa > Arthropoda > Insecta > Trichoptera > Hydrobiosidae > Atopsyche > Atopsyche davidsoni. The sequence goes on from JAILWY010000013.1 coordinate 15,641,390, forward strand.
GTATCTAATATATCTATCAATTTAGAAATATACCATTCTCTTCCTAAAGAAATGTTTAAATAGTCATAAATTTTTTCACAACTATAACCTTGTTCAAAAACTGATATTACACACTGTATTCTATGCAAATTTATTGTTAGTATGCCATCTTGGTACATAATCCCGCGGTGTGAAAATTCTATATAAAGTATTTGATAATCCATTGACATATGTACATTAACTTTGTGTGTACAAAAAAAATTACCAAGTCATCGTTAAGCTTTTAAAATTAGGAATATTTATTATTTTAATATTTCCAGTTAACTTAAAAAAAAAAAATTGAAATGTGTTTTATTATTAAGCGTCTACAGCGATATATTTATGGATTACGTATTTTTCTTATGAAATTAAACTAAATTGAAACTTTTAGAATTTTATTTTTAAACTAATGTTGCACATACATTATAAAATATGCACTTAAATTTGAATTCATGAAATATTTTGCGCAACTATAATTGTAGATTAAGCAGTTTCACTAAAGAAAACGAGCGAAATAATATTATTTTTCGTGACTATATTATTTTTATATTATACGGAGGCTTTTGATTTCACTGACAATGGGGATGTGGTCGTTGAGAAAGACGTAAGTGAATTCGTTGCAGCCATTTTGGCTTTTGATCTCAGTAATGGCGACTGCCATTGACGAGTACTGAAGAGAGACTCGCATTATCCGAAAACGAGTTGACCCAAAATCCCAACCAGTCCCAGACCACTTGCCAAATAATGCACATGCAACAAACTGCACTCACCGGACTCTAGGATGTGTTTTACAAGTCCTGATTGGGCATATTATATTTAAATAAATTATAAATAACCGTTTGCAATAAAAATTCGTTGAAAAAAACATTTTTAACATCGGTTTCTTGCGATTGTAATAATATATGTGTACACGTCCGACATCAACCACGTCGTTGAAGAAAGAGGCCTACCTCTCGTTGTATTTTGGTTGTAATGTATAGAGCAACAGTACCGATACTAGAAATATACTCATTTGATGATAGACATACTCAAAAACTGCCTAACTAAAATAGATAAAAATTTCTATTATACAAAATATTTTTTTGTTACATATTATATTTTTTATAGTAGTTTCATGGTACATGACTCTATAATTTATTAGTCATTTGTAAGCTCTTTAGATGCAAGCGACACGGAAAATCCAATATCAGAAATATCAAATGCAAAAACCTGAGTGACGTTCATACCTTTTGTTGCTTTTGTTAATAATATTTCTTAAAAATCCCCCATCATTAATGTCTGCTGCGTTCAATTCTTCTCTTATTTACGACCAAAGTTATGTGTATGACGTTGATGAAATTATCAAATACACCAATGCTTGTTATTAAAACTTTTATTTTGGTGATATTTTGCAGTACTGCTTCGGGTATTTAGAAAATACTGTTATTGGAGAGATTGAAAGATAATAGCATTACAAATACTATTATATATTCATTGTTTCACATATTACACACTATATTAAATTATTACAACAGACTTTATGTAATGTTTTCATTGCTATTCAATATCGTTCTCTATGGCAATTAATATAAATATACCATTTTACAGGGTAAGACGGCCATTATTGCTTAATTTATTTTCTTTCAATTTGAACCTAACCCTTTTTCAAAATATAAAAATTATTCAGTACAGGAACTGATAACATGGACTTGTTATCACAAATTGACATGGTTAAACATGTCACCTGTATCCTCGAGATGCGTGAGGTGTAAGGTTTTTAGTGGCTCGCACCTTTAACATTTGTTTTCATGTAGTATTTCGATATTCCTTAACAATGCCAATGACAATTATTTCTACACGTTTCTAATTTGCATTCCACGAGCGGAGAGGATCCACGGTTTCAAAATGGAAATCTATCATTTCAAAATTTCACATAACGTTTGTGTTTTCCCAAGGCCGACCGGTGATGATAAATACAGCCTGTCTCGAAACTCCGGTCTTCCGCGTGAGTCCACGCTGTATTAGCAGGTGTGACGACCAAATTAATATTTATATTTTCAAACACTTCGATGTCATGAACACCCGTTTTCGAGACGAATACTCGTAATACGAATACTCGTAATACGAATACGAGTACGAATACTACAATATTTACTGGAAATGCATTAAAACAGTGAATGTAAATAACCAAATTGCTAGTTAAAAAATACGTTCAAAATTAAAATTACCCAGAAATATCTATAATACAATATAATTTTTTTTTACTGTTGTATATTTTAAAAAATCAATAAATATTTTTCAAAATTCAATTGAATAAATTATAATTACATAAATTATTTTGAGATGATTCAAAAATAGTTTCAAATTTTTTTTTATTACGAGTATTTATCATAGTGAAGATTTGAGGACTGAATACTATTTTTTTTTAGTAATATATTTTACTGATGCATTATTATAACGAAAAAGTCATATTTCTCAATGTTTAGTGTAGAAAACATCAATTGATAAATACGCAAATTGTATACATTTTCTATTGATAACTTCTTTCATAATTATCAAAAAATCTCTATGACACGAATAAAATTTTCAATTCAAATGAATTTATTCAAGGTTATCTAATAAAAAATTCGATTTTTTATATCATGTTTCCGAAATTTTCATTATAATGCATATATATGTGGTTTTAAAAAAATACAAAATACAGGTTTTTGTTAAAACTTTTCATTGATTATTTAATTTTCTTTAAAGTGAGAGTGCTTTCGTGTGAAAGATATTTTTTTTTGTTTTTATATATGAAGTTCTTATGCAGTTGGCTCAGCATGCAATCAAGCAGGTCTGATTTAATACCTATGCAAGATTCAATATACCTTCATTGTATATATAAAAACGAGTTGCCTGACCCAAAAATTGAGAACTGGTTGAACATTGGCTAGGCTGGGCAATACTCGGCTTGCAACACTGAATGCAGTTGCCAAATATCTTATTTGTTTATTAATTATAATTAATAAATTTACAATCTTAAATCAGTAACATATGCACGTGCTTCTATCTACTCGAGGTATTGCGTGAAAATATGAAGAAAGTATAAATAAGAGCATTCAGTGAATTTGAATATAACAACACTGCTTAGGAGACTGATTTTTTTCACTGTGCGAAACCGCTAACGACCGCTTAATTTTTTAAATTTTGTCTCGCATTTTTACATTCTGAGTATCAGAATCAATATTTCGTATGTTATTATTATAACTGCGCATTTAATTTTAACATAAGAATTTATTCACAGCTTTTTTTACAAATACTTAATAAAATAAGTTTGTTTGAGTTTTCATATTATTTTTGAAGCATTACATTTTCTTCTTATCATGAGGGTTTAAATGAATTGAAAAAAATTATTCGATTGCATTGCTTATTCCTAATTACCTTAAAATAACAAATAGTGTTCTCACCCACAGAAAAAATAAACTAGGTATCGCACAACTGAATCATTTCACATTCGATCGAATTATAAGTAGCTTTTGCTTAATAATCACTTAACTATATATGAAAAAAAATATTTTATTATAATTTGATTGGCAAAGAGCTTATCCGAACTGACCGCTTCATTTGCAAGGCCCAACACATTGTAAGATGTTTCACTTTACAAAGTGTCAGACTCCAATGAATCCATCCTATTATAAAGACAAAAAATTTAGAGTAATTCAGCATTACATAGATAAATTTATTTCAAAGTTAGATTTTTAACTATACAAAGACGAACTATGAATTTAAATTCAAGGATTACTGATGGCACATGATGATGACTATACTTGCTTTAAATACAAGCGAGGAAATATGCAAAGACACTGATTTAGCATCGACGAGTCTTTGAATTTTTTCAAAGACTCATCGATGCTTTTGCCTTGATTTAAAAATGCTCTTTGCTTAAATACTTGAAAGCAATGAATATAATAATATACTGTAAATGCATTGTGGTAAATGCAATTTTATGCAATGGTAATGATTCGATTGGACGTGTTCATTAACATATGAGGTAAAATTTCAAGGCGCACTGTAATACTGAAATAAAAATAAATAAAAGAGCCTGTTTATACTTGCATAAAAAAGCGAGAATTAAATGACTTTTGTACCAAAGTAAAAACAGGCTTTGGCACTTAATGAAACGAGGACGTTTTATTTATTTTAAGATTTAAATCATGCAAAACTATGTATGGATTAGTAGATTAGTAGAACAAAGAAATGTTAAAATATATAAAACACTACGCTCTCCGTAAGCATTCAGAAGCTTTTGCGACTGTTATTGTATATATGTACTTTATTGCATTCAGGGAAAATTATTAATTATTTACTAAAAACAATGCTTCCATCCTTCTGAAATTGGTGGAAATTTTTCTTTAAATACAGTAACACTTGAATTATGAAGCCGAAGCCTGCGAGAGTTTTATTGCATACTCAATGCGGTATTATCTTATTTATAAGGGTAATATTAAAAATTTTATTGTTAAAGTATAAATAGCATTAGAAATCGAGGACAATGAGATGGATGGAGTTCCAAACAAATACAAACTCAAAATATCCTGAATACAGATTTTATAATTTTTTATTTAAATAAAAAGAGATAGTTTTAGCCACTCGCTCCACATGGCTGTATGAGCGATTAAAATGACATTTATGTATTCATAACTCTCCGAACTTGAGAGCAACTTGTAAAATGTAGTAATTATTACTGATTTAACCTATTTTTGTTAAAACTATTATAATCAGGTTTCGTGGAGCAGAGGCAATAACGCCTCTGTCAGAATCGGTACGTCTCCGACATTTGCACTGATTATATCTGTATATCGATTACCGAGCTTTAGACCTGGAGACAATTTGTATCTAATAAACATTACAAATATCCATTGTGCTTTTTAATTTGCAGTGTGTATTTTTTTCTATTTTATTTTCGATGCATTGATTTATTTTTAATACTTAAGTATAATATTTACTATATATTTAAATTTTGTTCTTGGCCTACAGCGTTTTATACTGCATTTCGGACTTGAATTTGGGTATATTATTACTGAGAAATGCAGTAACTTTTTTTTAGCGAACATTAAAATGTAATCACTCACTTTAGAAAAAAAATGCATCTGTAATGTATAAATAAATGTCGTACTTTTTATTTAAGTATAGTTCGAAGTACAGGTATTGCATTCGCCGTATAAGGGGCAGGATTGGTTAAATTTACTCATTAATAATGCCAAGGTGCAATCACACAACGAAGGAAGTTATCAAAAAACTACGAACTCTTTCAAGTAACGTCCAAAGCAAACAGACTAGAATAATTGGGTATTGTACATTATCCTGTATTTTTTATTATTTTCATTCATGTATAGATTGTGATTATTAAAAATTCTCGCTAAGTTGCAGTGGCTCGTTAGCATAATGGATAATGCACCGGCCATGTTAGCTTTGGAGATGTGAATTTAAATCTCACACAAGTCACGTTGATATTTTTCTGAGCGTTTCTTTAATCATTTTTGAAGAATGTGCCTAATCATATTAGTATTTATTCCTATATATATATATATATATATGTCTATTTTGTGGATTGAACGTCAATCAAGTGCGTATTTTTTTACCTATACAGGTAATTTACCTGTACCTAGACGATTCAATGGTTCATATGTAGATTGTGATTATTAAAAATTCTCGCTAAGTTGCAGTGGCTCGTTAGCATAATGGATAATGCACCGGCCATGTAAGCTTTAGAGATGTGAGTTCGAGTCACGGTGATATTTTTTTTAACGTTTCTTTAATCATTTTTGAAGAATGTGCCTAATCATATTAGTATTTATTCCTATATATATATATATATATATATATATATATATATATATATATATATATATATATATATATATATATATATATGTCTATTTTGTGGATTGAACGTCAATCAAGTGCGTATTTATTTACCTATACAGGTAATTTACCTGTACCGGCCATGTAAGCTTTGGAGATGTGAATTCGAATCTCATACTGAGAGTTTTTTTATCAATCATTTTCGATGTGTAAAAAAAGTGCCTAATCATATAAGTATTGATTCTTCTGAAATAAAAATTTGATTCTCATGGGTTTGATATACATAATAAGCGGTTAACGTCGAATCCAATCGGAAAATCCAAGCAACTACGTCCCGGCGTGGGTAAAAACCGCTTCAGCCATCGTGGTTTTATTAACCTTGACAATGGCACCGGTTTTGGGAGAGCGAAAGTCTCGCGATAATAAAATGGCAGATGTGAACTCCTGGCCTATTCGGGTCAGCTCGTCGGAAGATCAGCTCGACTCTCAGACCCGCGATTGCCGATTTTCTAAAGCGGTGTTTAGGCGAAAGCACGCATGCTGATCTGTTTATGAATACGACGAATCACAATGGAAGGTCAGGATAACGAAAAGCGTGTATTAAAATTTGCATAATATTGCCATGTTTCTAATGGGACGCATTTTAATCGGACCCGTTTTGTGTTTTAATAAATGAAAATCAGAAATATATTCAATAGCTGATTGAGAAAATATTTAGTTTCATTGTAGCAGTTTGTCTTGTTTTTGGCTGATATCTAGATAATTTAAAAACGATGAATATCATTAATTTTGGGTAAAGTGTAAACAGCATTTTTTAAATTCATTTAAACTAAGTACAACGACGAAAAAACGTCAAAAAATTTTACAAGGAATTTTTTCGTTGTCTTGTAAAGTCACTCGACTTTTTGGAAACCGTGAGCTCACTTAATACAAACAGTCTATTTAATAATCACTTTATATAGTACATTATTTATTTGTATATAAAAAAAATTGATATTAATGGTGGTTAATTAAGTTATTTACAACTGAAAATGATAAATTAATATAAACACACGTTGTTTGAATTGTTTGAAAAAAATGTACACAATCATAATTGATTTTTTTATAAATAATTATTTGATATGGAATTTTATTATTGTATATTAATTAATTATTTTAGAATATTGACATATAATTTAATGTTTTTTTTGTGTTGTATTTACGTCTACGTGCTTTTTTAACGTCTTAATACTTAGACATTATAAAATGATTGTAAAGAAATGAATTAAATATGATAGGCCAATTTTTTTAAATGTATTTATTTGTAAATTTTTTTGTATATCCAACACAAGGAGAAACATTACTCATTTGGTGGAAAGTAAAAATTATATCGGGTATATTTAAATTAAATTAATTGTGCATTCACTAATTACTTTCATGTAAATTTCTTATATATTTGAGATAAATACAATGAACCAAAAAAAATATTTGGTTAAATTTTACATGCGCTAGACCTTGAATGGTGAAAGTGATCACTGTCAAATCATTTAATATAATTAATATGGATTATTGAAAATTAAAACAGTATGTATAACATATAAAAACCGGTGTTCGTTTATGTAATTAATTCAGCTGCAATAATTGATAACTTCTTGTCATGTTTCTGTTAAATACAAGGTTGGTTCATGGAGCATTCATGGTATATTTGATTGAATACCTTCTTCTCGCGACAGTTACATAGTCTTAAATAAAGCTGACACACTTAAATAAAAGTTAATAAATACAATTAAATTTATTTTATGAGCATTTCAGAGACATCCCTTAACTTTGGTACACAGTAACTATCACAGCTAGTTATTACAAGACTTACTCTCTAAGCAAATTTATGTGCATTGAGAAAACAATGGAACCTTAAAACACTGACTATATTTTTTCAGTTCATTATTGATAACAATAAAATTAAAAACCATGCTTTTTAAACGCACCCCCTCGCGTATTCCTCTCCTTGCAAAAACACATAACGTTTTGATAAAAATCGGTACACTTATATTCAAATACAAAATAAATTTAAATAGTTCATTTTTTACGAATTTGATTGCATGTTTTTCCATCCCCATATCCCATAAGTAGGCTGTTCTCGGTTGCTTTTGTTTGCCTATGGGTTAATAAATTAAGCCGGCTGTGCCACTTGTCCGTCCTGTGAAACTTGTTCCATTCGTTTCACTTTTCAAGAAATTCGGGTGCTCAAAATACATTTAGAAACAATGACGTACGCACGCATAGTATTCAAGGATTTAACAGCTGGTATAAATATTCAGTTATAAAACTCTCTTTTTATTATTATTTATACCAGAAAGGCTATGAATATAAAATAGTAAAGCTTTCCAAAATACTCACGCGTGGGTAGAATAAGAAATATTTTTTAATAAGTAGAATTTTATCAGTGTTTTTTTTTATTATCAATGATATTGATAAAAGTGACACATAAATATAGATTAATCGAATAATTTTTATATACAAACTTTGTATCCAATGATCATGTAACTAAGTATGATAAAAGGGTTTTAAGTAAATATGATTAACGTATCAAATTTACAACAACAAAAAATACTGGATATAGTATTTTATACAAATTTACATAATGTAACTCCACTGAGTAAAAAATTGTATTTTTGGACTTATCGTTTATTATAAATAATTTTTATAAATACACGTCAGTTGTGTCGAAAATAAAATACGTGAAAAATTACTTCAATACTTGTGTTAAATTATTTCAGGTATATTTTTAATGCTCTTACACTTCTCCAGTGAGTCTCAGCGAGAGTGGATCTTCCGCGATGGTCCCTCCAGGGTCTGGTCCGCAGTGGGCCAAGGCTCCAGGGAGTCGGCTGGCCACACCGGGGAGACCATGTCATGACAGATTCCGATATCCAGTTATGGCCTGATAGTAATCCTTTCAAGTTGTCCGAATGACAGCTTCGCCCATTAATGAAATTATGCCAAGCTTTGTGAAGGTTGTATTCCCCCTGATGCCTTTTGGCAATATTTGTTATTAACCCAAAACGAGCTTTCTGCCCTTGCAGCAAAATGGCTCCATGCTGAACAACACAACGAATCTGTTCATCATCGAGCGTACAAAAATACTAAAAATACTCTAAACCATAGGCTCCCAAGCTATTTTGTCCCGTCGACCCCTTGTTGAGATTTCTTATTTTTCGTAGACCCCCTGCTTTGCTAATATTGAATTTTTACATTTGACCGGATTTCGTGTCCGTTATATCCGAAATCCGTTAAACAGAGGTCCGTTATATCGAGGTTTTACTGTATACTTTTATAAATAAATACACACAAAATGCAAGTATAGTATCATTCACTAAAAAAATCAATACTTTTAATGGGAGGGATGGGTCTGATGCTTTGATAGCAAATTTTCAATAATTGGCTTCAAATAAGTCAGATTTTACTTTGAATCTTCTTGCCCAATGATTTTCAACCTATTTTTTTTTATAAGAAGAATGGCAACCGCACTGAAACCCTTTTCCAAGAGGAATGAAGATGGAAAAGCTATCAAAAACCTTCTTGCGATAGTCCATAATGCGATGTATGTCTCTCTGAAGTCAAAATTGCTGATATCCCTTTCTAAACTGCTCCTTCAGTTCTTCATAAGTGCTTATTCCGATCAGTTCTTCTTGTAGTATGACTTCCAATTCTTCAATGTAACCGGTTGGATTGATAATCCACTGTGATATTTTGGTGATGACCTGCTTAAATGGGATCCTCTCTCGTAGACCCCTATTTACAGTTCATGGACCCCCAATTTAATTTTTCGCTTTTTTCGGCCCCTTGCAGGGCGGAATTGACCCCTGGGGGTCGATTATTGACCACTTTGGGAACCAGTGCTCTAAACTGTTAAACTAAACCTGTTCCACCAGGCCTGCCCGCTGGGGTCTTCCGCCAGTCGTCCTCTTGCGAGTCACACTCAGGTGAATCACCATTTGTAACCTGAGAAGAGTTTTCGCTCGTGCTAATTTAAAAAGGAAGTTGAATCGCTTCACTGAATTTAAAAATATATATTTTGTTTTGTTTGCGGAACCTGATTTTGAAGGAAAACTAGTAATAGTATAAATGTCATCTTTTTATACACGACTTACTGTCCCTTCTACTGATGTGTGTGATTCTAATAAGATAGAATTCCAAAGCTATTCAACGTGCTTATTTTAAATTAACAATAGGCTTGTTTTTTTTTAATTTACATTAAAATTGTCTTTATAATAAATATAAACATGTCACATGTGAAAAATTAAAAAATATTCTAAAATTTTAACCATGACTTTTTTAAATCATTTCCTTACCATTATATTTAATTATTTATAAGGTTAGTGTCTTTAAGATATTCAATCTGGTTTCCTGAATCCTATTTTATTGAAATATTTTCGGGCTTAAATAAATATATTTTAAAATAGTAATTTACTTGAATTGAATTATATTTTACCATTTAATATATTATTTGCACGTAAGTCTTAAAGTGTACGCAAATTTCCTACCTAAGCGATATTTTTTAATAACTTTTTTTGATGCTCGTAATGGAGATTATTTTAAAAAAATAGAGTTTTTTGTGGGGAAGATAAATGGTAATCTAATGTTGTATTTGACATTGGAAAATTGCAATGCCTTTTAAAATGCACTGTCGAGATTCCGAGAAGCTAAATAAATACTAATGTCTCCTTTACATATTTAACATGCGTCATTAAAAACACAATTATATTTTGTTATGGTATGATAGTTGCGTATTCCATTCTTCCGTTGCACTATTTTCATTCTATAATATATTAAACATTTCATGTTGTTTGGATTTGTTGACTCTTTGGAGAAATATTAAGCTAAATTATAAAATACACAATTTTTTTTAATGAAAGTAATAAATTGATCAATGAAATAAGTAAGAAAAATGTACGTTTTTAAAATGCGGTTATTATTTTTTTTTTACATATATTAGGTAATTGGCTGGAAAAAAAAACCTCTTCACTCATCAACATTATATATTTTTAAATTACTCATAAGTTCAAGTATGGAAACAATTGCTATGAAGCTGTCAAATACGAGTGCATAATTATCTAAATATATATATATAAACGTTGGTGGTTTGAAAGATAAGCAAGTAAATAAGGTTTTTTTTTAATTACAATCACACATCATTATCGTCAATTTCATCATTAAGTATGTGATTTTTTTTATTAAATAGAAAGTAAGTAAAGACATATACAAATGAAATAGACTACCGAAGTAACTGAAAAATGCATCGAATTCAACACATTAAAACAGATTATTTATACTTTCTATCATTTATTGAATTTTTTAAAGTTTTTTGCAAAGAGATATCTGTGAGTACAGATTAGAAGCTTTACAATTTAGTAGATGTACTTTACAACTTGTATAATTAATCATATATAGATAGCAGTAATAAATAATATATTTAAAGATACCTATAAAATAATATATTTCTTTTTTTTCTATTTTTTGAAACATTTTAAATTGCAATTATTTACTAATGATACGTCTATTTATTTGATTTGAATTAAGTTTTTATTTGTTTGCAAGTGACATCTATTGATTTTTTTTCTAAGATTTTAGCAAAGAGACATCTTTGTGGATAAATTGTAAGCTTTATAATTTACTTAATGTACTTTACAAAAGCTATAATTTTAAACACATAGATGTCAGTACTAAATAATAATATTAAGGATAGCTTTAAGAAATATATATTTCTAAATTAATTCTAAAGTAACAAAAAAAATTAAGTTTATGTTAATATAAAATTATTTATTTATAAGCGAATGGTAAGTGTAAGCGATAAAGAAAATAAAAATAAGTTTAGGTTTCAAAATTTAAATGTGATAACTATTACAGATTTTATCACAGATATATTTACTATTCAAAAGCAATTTTTACCTTACAGCATATGAAACGTAAGTTGTAATGTACTGGAAAAATTAAATAAATAGTTAATTACTGCAGCAAAAGTCACGGTATGATAAAAAGGATTTTACAAATAATCTTATTTTTGTTGAATCATTGGTAAAAAAATTAATGAGTTTAAATGTGTACACATTAAAAATATGACATAATAAATAAATTCTGATATATATCCTGGGAAAAATATATATCCTGAAGAAAAAAAAATTGTAAGCTATACGATAAATGTGTCGATGATACGACCGCTTCAGTTTTACGCGCGCGATCTGTGATCTACGTAAGTAGCGCTATATTATACAATAGTGTTTTTGAACCTGTGGGCCGCGGGTAAAATATCAGACAATTGTTTGTAGTTCCTCCACTACAATAAATAAATAGTTTTATTAAGACCCTAGGCCTAGAGGGTCACCAGAACTGTAGCTTTCAAATGGGTCGCGATTTCAAAAAGGTTGAAAAACACTGCTATACAATGATACTATGGTGGTCTGATATGATAAGTTTTCACAATTTTTTAAATCAATTATTATTATCGATAAGTAAATAACTGTCGTAGGATGCTAACCTAGACCGTGAGTTAAATATTTATATATATATATTTTATAAACAACTCAAGTGATTATCCGTACTTCCTGTTGGAAATGAAAAATATTTTCATAAATTAATGACAGACTTGGCGTCAAATAAGACGTAATGTCAATTTGTGTATTTCAATTATACTAAACTTAATGACATAAATTCACTTTTATAATATACGTAATAAAAAGTATTCTTCTTTTTTATATGTAACGATATTGCCAAATGCATAACTGAGACAAAATAATCGAGCACGCTGGAGCTTAAATAAACAAAAGCGAATTATTTTTGCCATACAATTCATTCTAGAGATATTCCCATGTCAATAATTGTTTATTTCGCAATAAGTTACATAAAACGATTATATTCTACAAAAAAAAATTCAATGCATTTTATTTTATTGCATGGAGTGAATGGAGTTAAACAAATTTAGTGTAACTGAAATCGATTATTTTTTTTTAAATATTAGACAATTAATTATATTTACCTAGAATTTTTTATGCTTGTTGCAGGTGTCTTGGCCAGGAGAATCTTAGGCTGGAGACTATTTCAGTTTAATCAAAGAATCGATATGCAATGACATTAAAATTATCGATAGAAGTTGTTTAAAAAATCACTGTACATATTAAAAATATCTAATCATCGATGACATGCAATACATTTAATCACAAAGGCGTTGCTGTCCTCAATTTTAATCTATTTAAGAGTCAGATCTTGAACTTGAAACTTTTGCATTCACTACTTAAAATTGCATCCCAAGAATTTAAATGCACCGCATGCCAATGCTATTTAAATTTATGAGCTCTGTAAGACATTTTCTACTCGGAAGTCGTAAAGAAGGGTTACGGAAACGTGACATAAATTTGTCCAAAAAAATCACCATTCGTGCCCGATTCCCAAGAAGCATGAAGTTAAGAATCTCACCATTTCTTAAACTGTTCCGTCGGATTATAATTCCTTATCGGTTTAATTGCTATCTTTGTAATTTACTTTGAATGCAATATTAACAAACAGGTAAAAGGAAAACGTCACAAAGTAAAAGCTCTACCAGACAATTTATTTTTATGGTTTTAATCGTCAGTTGCGTCGTCGTTTTCTTTGCAAAATTAAATACAAAACAGAAAAGTGTTCAGTTAAGTTTAAATATTATGAACAATGAAAATTACTTTTTCCTGGCAATTAGTTTGTTTGTTGTAATTTTCATTTTTGTACACAATCACACTCGCAAGAAAATATATTTTACAAATATAGTAAAGATTTAAAACAAGATATTTTTACAATAACAATCAAACGTGAGTTTTTTATTATAACGATTGTATAATATTTTGGTGCTGATAAATAATCACCCCTACATTTGTAAAAAAATCCCACCGAATTCCCAAAACAAATTTGCAAAGTGCAACTTTTATATTTGTAGCTGATCGAAAAGTATGCTTTCTTTAAATTTTAATATTATCATTAAATCAGTCATAATTATAAAGTAAGTATAAAAAAATACTTTCAATTCCCAGCTCAGAAGCTAAGTTTTTAGCATTAATTGCTCGGCGTAGACGTCAATGTGTACGCATAATGCTATTCAAATGTGGATATGTCGTGATGAGTAAATTTGTGACTAATTGAACCGAATACGGCAAAACCTCGATATAGCGGACCAAAAATCCGGTCAAATGTAGAAAAATTAAAAACGCTTTAAATGCGAAAAAATTTCTAGGGTTGATTATAATATTTTTTAATAAAATACTTGAGTGATTTTCCACATGTTCGTTTTTTATTTGTGACCGGTGAGTGAAAAACGAACATGGGGAAAATCACTCAAGTATTTTATTAAAAAATATTAAAATGGAATTCCACCAAGTACTCTCTGTCAAAAATATTAAATTTCTAGTTGATTATAAAAAAAACAGCAAACTTCAAAAGTGCAAACAAAGCTTGATTCAATCTTGTTGAGGGACAAGGCATTTGATTCGTGAAAATCCATTATTATAATAATAAAAGTACCTTTGTATTTTGTCTTCACTTGGAGTATATTAAAATTATTTGCATTACTAGTTTCGACCCAAAACACTGGGTCATCATCAGATGCATAACTAACAGTTTATTTGTAAGCAAACAAGGACTCATAACTAAATGATTACAAAATATATATGTATGTCTATTTTTTGGATTGGACGTCAATCAGATGCGTATTTATTACCCATTACGAGTTTATTATATTATTACTAATATGATTAGCGTCTTGGCTAAATTAATAGATTTAAAAATAATATCCAGACTAAAATCGCTTCAATTGTTACTTTGTTCAAAAACTCCAGTGCTTGCAAATCACTAAATATTGGTTGGCCTGGGCACACTGGTTCATATGTAGAGTATAATTGTTAAAAATTCTAGATTAACGGAAGTGATTCGTTAGTACAAGGGTTAGTACACCGGCCATGTAAGCCAGGGGAAGTGGGCACAAATCCCACACAAATCACGATGATATTTTTCTGAGAGTTTCTTTAAATCACCTTCTATGTATGAACTAATGTGCCTAATCGTATTAGTAATAAAATATATTTGGGTGATTGGGTTTGGTACACATTGCACTTGATTCAAGCAAGCGAGGACAATTGGCGTGCCGACAGTATCAAATAATCAAAGAAATAATTATTTTATGGGAAAATACATATTAAAAGACTAATTTAGTTTTATTTAAAAATCTGAGATTAATAAGATTTTCAATAAATTAAAAGACTAAAATACTGCAATCGGCCATTTTGACTGAAACACCAATGACAGCGCATGACGTCACGCCTCAACATACAACTCAAATTGTAAACAAACTTCGATGCAAACACAATGACATGCACGACAGTTGAGATGAGGCGTGACGTCAGAGCGGACGCCACGACACACCTGCGAGCTTTTTCGCGCGCTATTGAAAAAATATTATAAAAATGGCTTTAAACTTCGTTAAACTCTAGTTTATTGCCGAAATAGAGTTTTTTTCGTAAATATGTAGTAAACGGGGTACCCTCATTACTTACGGAAGAGGATTTCAAAATCTTTCGTCAT
Source organism: Atopsyche davidsoni (assembly GCA_022113835.1). Classification (NCBI taxonomy): domain Eukaryota; kingdom Metazoa; phylum Arthropoda; class Insecta; order Trichoptera; family Hydrobiosidae; genus Atopsyche; species Atopsyche davidsoni. The sequence continues at coordinate 15,656,810 of JAILWY010000013.1, forward strand.
GCCAATTCAATAAAATTTCTTATGTGTTTTTGTATTTTTTTTATGCGCAGTGTATTTTCAAAAAAAAAAAAATTTTTTTTTATTTATTTTAAGCTTTTTTTTTATTTTTATATATATATAACGGACATCCCCCTTGCTTTTTAAATTTGCAAAAAAACAAATAAATGCATTCCCACCGCCCCCGCCCCCTCGCAGGGAAGAATGCCCCCCCCTCGCTCCCCCCTCTCCCCCGCGACCACCCCTCCCTCCCCCTCCCCGGGCTCCCCCCCCTCCCCTCGGCGGGTTGTCCCGCGGCTATGTTCGCGCCGCTCGGGCCGTCAGTCGTCCATGGCGGTCGCTGGCGCGTGGAGTGTGCCGTCTGCCGCGATCTCGCCTCTCACATGTATCGATCCTGACGTTTCGAATCGGTCCGCTGTAAATCGGATAATACGGCGTAAACAATCTGCAGACCGAGCCGCAGCATGAGGCGGAATATCAAGCTCCTGCTGGTGTTCGCCGTGGTGTGGGTTTTCGCCGTTTTGTGCTTCACGCAGATCCCCTCGGGCCCCAATAAGGTTTGTTTTGGCTATCATTTTTTATGTAACCCGCCACCCGGGGGCTGTAAATACGACCCCCGAGCGTTCCTCGGGCCCGTGGATCGCGGGTCTTATTCATGATTTCGGAAATCGGCTCGCATTCGGGCCGCACAGCTGATTCCGGGGAATCCGCGCCCGCTCGCGCCGGAGCTGTCAAAAATATTCACCGCCGCGTTAACTTCATTTATAAATAATACGCTCGTTGTCTATTTGTATACTTACGAATTATCGCTAGAACTGTGCATTCCGTATCAGTTTATTTCTGTGCGGTTGACTTTTTTTCATTCACAACATTTGTATCGTCGTTCTATTAGGAGAGTTCATTGATACGACAGTCTGCTGTTAATCCCTTCAGATAGTCCGTATGCGTGTAGAAAGCGATAAAATTTTATTTATATTTTTCCATATAAATACAATGAACCCGGAAAGTTTTAGTTAATGTATTAAAATATTTTGACAATGCATATTAATTTGTAATTAGTATCCGAGCTCAACGAAAAGGCATAGAGTGTAGGTGTATTTATTGCTTGGCGAATGACTGCTTATTTTCGTCCTTCAGAGTGCAATCGCCGTTCAATTGGAATGCGCTATAATATGTCAGCTGTTCCGGTGTCGGTCGGCGTGGCCTGTCGTGAATATTAATCCTGACAGGACTCCATCTCCAGGTACAGGGAATCGCCCAACCCTTGGAGTTCCCGAAGCACGAAGACCAAAGAATACATTCCCAGCGGGCCGCAATGGCGATGACAGGGTTCCCTGACAAATTCGATTTCGTTTATTCATTGCACCTAAATAATTTTGGTTTCGTTTCCCACATTGTCCAACACGATCGGTCCATTTAAAATAATTACTTTCACAAATGTAATAGAATCGTGACGCAAGGAAGTTAATAGGCGATTAATGATCACCATTTACTTCAGTATCACTGCGATCTGCCTCAAGTTGTTTTTTTTTTTTTTTGAACAACTTGTAAATGTAACGAAACTCAACTGCCGTGAGAACGTGTAGCACAATAATTTTTTACCCTAATACTGCATCACCGAGGCATCCGAGCATCTTATGTTCAAGGAGTGTAAAAAAAATAAATCCCAGAGCATTGCCGTCAATCATGTTGGAATGTAATAAAAACAGTAATACTTATAATTACTTCAAATTAACGCTCAAATTCTCTGTTTCTGGTTTGTGTTGTGAAATGATGATGTTGTACTAATGTCGGTGCAATTCGTACTGTGGGAGATTAAATAATCAATATAATGACACTTATCTTGTATAGACACTCGTAAAGGTCACAAATTGCCCAACAGGGTGTGATAATTTTGAGATATATTCAACATGCACTATTCTCGCAACGCGTTTTATAAAAAATACAAGAGCGTGCGGTTTGCCGATTAACCATTATCTACGTTTCATATAATTATATAAACCGCTAACAAACATTGTGTAAGTTATGGCATTGCTTTTTAGATTATCCAATGTCATTCTGTTAAGTTTTTTTAATCGAATCTACTCACTCGCAAGTCTACTGTGCGTTGCATACCAAGAAACACTTGAATAAAAAAATACATGGCAATAGACCACAAGATCCCAGATGCGCACTTCTAGGTTATATTTGTAGCTGATCGAAAAGTATGCATTCTTTAAAGTTGATTATTATAATTACATCGGTTTTTACTTATTATAAAATATGTATAAAAAAATACTTTCAATGCCTGGCTCAGAAGCTAAGTTTTTGTCATCAATTGCTCAGCGTAGAAGTTAATGTGTACGTATAACTGCTATTCAAATGTGGGTATGTCGTAATGATTGAATTTGTGACTAATTGAACCGAATATTTGCTTTTTAAAATGTTTCATATTCAATGAAATAAAAATCACATGTTAACCGTCTTTCTAAAAAAAAAAAAAACCATAATGTTGCTTAATCAAAAGTATCGTTGATCAAAGATGCAAATGACTATAATCAAAGAATAAATATTGAATCTGAGATTTTTTTCGTATTTTTCTATTTAACTAAAAATATATTATTTATTACTTATTAAAACCGCAGTTGTTTTTATTTTAAGATTAAATATATGATATATTTCTTAAAAATGTTTGTATTTCCGGACGATTTTTTACCACAATACCGACAGCAAAGAACTGTAATTCCTAATATTACAAGAGAACTGAAAAGAATAAGTAAATTGATGTCTCCGGAAGCAGAGTCAGATCGAAAACCGAAAAAAAATGCTTTCTAAAAATTTTCGTACCACTATATTATACTCTAAAATACTCCATAGAAAAGAAAAGATTTTTAAATCTTTACATTCAACTTTAATATATTTGTATATATATATATATATATATATATATATATATATATATATATATATATATATATATATATATATATATATATATATATATATATATATATATATATATATATATATATATAGATATATATATATATATATATATATATATATATTAATCATAAAAAATCCTTGTTTATATCATATCTGTACACTTCAAAAATAATTAAATGATTTTTTTTCAGTTTAAAAACATATTGTATACCAGTATGGCTATGTACAGATAGCTGGATAATTAATTTCAGTATGTCTTTATTTGTGTATGTCTATTTTGTGAATGAAATATCAATCAAGTGCGTTTTAATTACCTATACAGGTTTATATTCCTTACTAATATGATTAGGCACACTTTTTCACACATTGAAAATGATTTAAAGAAACTGTCAGAAAAATATAATCACGACTTGTGTAGGATTCGAACCTATATCACCAAAGCTTACATGGCTGGTGCACTAACCCTTGTGCTAACGAGCCACTCAATTAATCGAGAACTTTTAACAATCATAATCTACATACGAATAAATGTGCCCAGGCCAATCAATATTTACTGGACTTTTAAGCTGGTGCGATAACTCTGGAAGGTTAGTGCACCAGACATGTAAGCTTAAGGATGTTGGTTCGAATCCTACACAAGTCATGATGATATTTTTCTGAGAGTTTCTTTAAATCAAATGTGTGAAAAAATGTGCCTAATCATATTTGTATGTTTTTATTTGATAGCTTTTATCTTCAATCACTTTAAAAATAAATACGATGATTTCGTGATGACATTTTTTTCAATTGTCTATATCCACGTTGTCTATCGATAATCAACGCATCGCGAAAGCTCTCTCCGTTGGCCCCAGTTTGGCGCTAACCGTTGCAGACCTCCAGGTGTGATGCAACACCTGGAGGTCTGCAACGGTCAAATTAATCCGCCCGATTTAATCAGTTTGCGATTGTTTTGTGTTACGGTCAGAGCGTTTCGCCACTCTCGGAAGTTGTGCAGTTTTCGAGTCTGAACGGCGAGTCATCGCATTCGTTACGCGTCTTCTTGCAAGTAAATAACCGTTGAGCACAGTCGTGCTCTAATTTATCTCTTCGTTCTATAAATAAACGAACTCCAAGGTGGTAGTTATCCACCCCCGCTGGAGAGGCCGGGGGGTGGCGGTGGCCTCGGGAGAATTCGCAGGTAATGACAAACGCGGTGATGCCCAAAAATAACTTCAATTTGCTAAGGGTGTTGGGACCGAAATAATTTTCTCCCTTGTTGCTATTAATTTTCGGAGAATGGATGAGAGGAAAGCGTTTTTTGCAGATTGCAACATTTGTATCAAATATGTATTCCAACCTAATTTTGTTAATTTATGAACCCACGATACGTGAACTTATTATTACAGCGTACTTAAATCAGACAGTGCTCATGTATATATATTCATTTGAAAAAATATATCTGGGACCCCGTGGTAAGTATTTATGTTAATATGACGTGATCGTACCCAGTTTTAGTTTTTGTTGGTAGTTCTCGAATCTTGGAAGTTTTGGAGGTCAATAGAAGCCTCGTTCATGTTACTTGAGTATGGATGTAGCCTGATTCAGGTGTGACGCTGAGTGATGACGTGAGACTGAGACCAGACCACTTGGCAGCTTCTTCCTCCTCGTCTGCTGCTCTGGGCCGTGATTGCTCTGGTGATCAATACAGCCGGTGTAATTACAATCCTTACAGATTGAGAAATAATTACACGCTGTATACATTCCAAGTGATGAGATGCTTTCAGTTTGTTACGCATTGCAACACACAGTGTACGTTGATGTGTACTAAGCATTTCTAGCACTATTATTAAATGTGTCAGTATAACTTATAAAGCATTTTTTTTTGTAATCGAGTTCTATTCTGAGGCTTACAACAGAATTATTTGTAAACCTCGTATGTATTTTCTTCATGTTTCTTTATAAAACTTTAACCTTTCCCCCGCGGTCGAATCGCATTGATATACAGTGCTTTTTATTCCCTGCAGGAGTTCTATTGCCCATCTGATATTATTTACTATAACAGTTCATGAAAAACAATAAAAATTCAATACGACTTTTAATGCGGTGCTATCGAAAAATAAATGTTTAAATCGAGTTGAATAAAGATGTTTGCGTCTTAAAAAGAGTTATTAAAAAGTAAAAATAATTACACAGGAAATTGCCAAGGATATATCCCGCCATATGTGTACTGTAAGATATGTAATATAAGGTTTTTTTTGTATTATTTGTCTACGAATGTGGCAACAACACCTCTGAATATGCCAATCATCAGACGCCCCTCCGCTGTGTTGCTCAAGAGGCATTACAAAGCGACGATGCTAATTATTTCACCAAGTATCCACGCAAAAAGCCTCTGATTTCCCACCGTTCGACTTTTTTTCATCCGCCTGGACTTGTGGGTCTTCTAGTCGGAAGTTTTAAATTGGAATTGAACAAAAATTTGGGAAGCCTGTGAGTTTTATTCGGATAAACTTTTATTTTGATCAACATTGGGTATGTGGGGGTCTCTAGCTAAAAATATTACTACCAACGACGATCATACAATATTTAGGTGACACGATGAGAAAAGTCCTCTAGGTGTTTTAGAGATGCAAGTGGGAACTGAACCTGTGCCTTCACGCACATTATACATCCAACTTTTATTGTATGAACCGATTACCCAAATATTTTATATGCAAATAATCTGAATAAGCTTAGCATGCAATGCGCGAAGCTCGTTATCACAATATTACATTTATTTGAGTAACATCGTAAATTTGAAGAAACGAAGAAAACCAGTTATTTTACAAGTAAACAGGTACAAAATAAATATCTTTTTATACTATTACCAAAAATATCGACGTAGAAAAACTTTACCGCCTGCAGATAATAGTATGATATTCGTTTGAGTCAGAAAAGGACATATAATCTGTGACGTCACAGTTACGCGTTTCCCCCGAAATGCCAATGTCGCCAGGAAAGCAATTGATAAACCTAACTGCTTTGCCCGCTAAAGATAACATGATGATATTCTCGTGAGTCAGAAGACGGTATAGAATCTTCAAATCACGAGACAGGTGTTTCGCGTCGAAGGACCCTCGCCTCGGGATACATGCGGCCATGTCTGTGACGTCACAGTTACGCGTTTCCCCCGAAATGCCAATGTCGCCAGGAAAACAATTGATGAACCTAACTGCTCTGTCCGCTAAAGATAACATGATGATATTCCCGTTTGTCAGAAGACGGTACAGAATCTTCAAATCATGAGACAGGTGTTTCGCGTCGAAGGACCCTCGCCTCGGGATACATGCGGCCATGTCTGTGACGTCACAGTTACGCGTTTCCCCCAAAATGTCAATGTCGCCAGGAAAGCAATTGATAAACCTAACTGCTTTACCCGCTAAAGATAACATGATGATATTCCCGTGTGTCAGAAGACGGTACAGAATCTTCAAATCACGAGACAGGTGTTTCGCGTCGAAGGACCCTCGCCTCGGGATACATGCGGCCATGTCTGTGACGTCACAGTTACGCGTTTCCCCCGAAATGCCAATGTCGCCAGGAAAACAATTGATGAACCTAACTGCTCTGTCCGCTAAAGATAACATGATGATATTCCCGTGTGTCAGAAGACGGTACAGAATCTTCAAATCATGAGACAGGTGTTTCGCGTCGAAGGACCCTCGCCTCGGGATACATGCGGCCATGTCTGTGACGTCACAGTTACGCGTTTCCCCCAAAATGTCAATGTCGCCAGGAAAGCAATTGATAAACCTAACTGCTTTACCCGCTAAAGATAACATGATGATATTCCCGTGTGTCAGAAGACGGTACAGAATCTTCAAATCACGAGACAGGTGTTTCGCGTCGAAGGACCCTCGCCTCGGGATACATGCGGCCATGTCTGTGACGTCACAGTTACGTGTGTCCAAGTTGGCCGCGCTGGCTTCCTGCCTGGCCTCCATTGTTGTGGAGTTTCTTCACGTTGCCGGCGTGATTAATCGTCTCATGCTGGAGCGGCCGAGGCTCTGCATCGTTAGCCTCCGACAATCGCTCCAATAAAACCATCGGAAGTAACGCTACGAAAGCTCTGCCCAGCTCTGGTGGCTTTCGTCCGATCAGCAAGAACACGGAGAAATTTCAATCCGTACGAACGCGGAAAATCTTGCAATCTTAAAAATATTTTCGCATAATAAAATACGAGATACGAAACGACGAAAAAAATCATCTAATTGTTTATGACACTGGTGGAACCTAAACCTACACCTTCGCGCTTATTGTTTTCTTTATATTCTTATAATTTGAGAAAAAACTGTACATGTTAAGAAACGTGTTATAGACCATTCACCATGTGTTTTTACTCTATGTAGTATTATAGAATTCTACGTCCTGCCAGCTATATACTTAGTCTAAAATACGTATAATTAATATATCTTATATAGGCGTATATGGATATTTATCTTCTGGTATGAAAACGGACAGCCGTTGATAAATTAAAGTAACATTTTATTTATCAAATTATTTGTTTAGTATACAATGTCTAATATTGTTGCTGTCCTTGAAACCAACGATCTTTAAATGACAACTTGGCATTTCCTCTGCCATAATTTTCGATTTCTTGTTTCATACATATTAAAATATAAAATCACGCTGAGCTGTATATATATTTATTTTAAGAATGATACAATGACTTTTTGAACAAACGTATGTGTCTATTAACGAATATAGACTTTATGGAAGTGTGCATTGATAGGTCTATAAACTTCACACATAAAAACCCCGTGGAAATGGAAAATCTCCAATGTCTCGCTCCGGCCCCATCACAATGGCGCGGGGCTCTGCTATTTGGAAAGGAGATATTTTTGCACTTTTCCCGGAAAGTATTTCAAGACAATGGCCCATCTGAAACCCAATTAAATATCTAATTAATATAAAACATTCTGATGTGTCTGTTAGTATTCCGCCGACATGGGCGCTTTTTGTCTCGCGTCTCCGAGCAACGTTTTATTAATAAAAATTATCACCGTAATTAAGACTGATGCGTCTTTATATAAAATTGCTTTTGATTCTATTTATAATATAAAATTAAAACTGGAGATGAAATAATAATGAAATGTCGATTTTTTTAGTCTACGTATTTTTAAAATATCGCCTACATTTACCGTAACATTTATATATCAATACACTTGCGTACACTTATTTTCTGTAAAACCAAAAAATATTTTTTGATGTTTTTTTTTAACTCCTTGGCGCATTTTTGCAGGGTGTTAAAAGGCTTTCAATACATTTTTGTTGTACTTTCCGTTATTAAATTTCACTTGGGGATTTTCACATTTCCTCCCCCGTAATCATTTCCTGTAAGATCGATCAGGTTTCCAGCCTCCCTCCACTACAGGACAAGCTCCTGTCTCCGGGCCCGAGGTCCGGCGTCCTGATAAATGTCGCTTGTCCCATCATGACTTCTGCTATATTTCTCTTGAATCTTTTTCCATCTGTTACCTAACTCCATTCTTAGTATTTTATTTTTGAATTATAGAAATAATTTTTTTTGCGTCTTCTCATATGTGTTCATTTCGATTTCCACCAAGCAGTACTAATTAATAATAGCCTCACCAATACAAGCCTTAAACTTTTCAAATATTGTTTCTATGCTTTGTTTATTAAATAATGTCTAGAATTCTAGGATAGGTTAATTAAACTATTATTATTATTTTTTTTTTAATAAAAATGTCAACTTGTTTGAACAAAAAAAAAATGATTTTTGCTTGATGGCGTCATTTTAATTTCTGTATTTTTAGTAGCAGATATAACGAAATAAAAACAAAATATAATTGATAGAACAAACAAGAGAATGGTGAATGTTAATCTCTAATTCAAACGTGAGGTTTATTTAATTAAAAAAATATATTTACAAACCTAAGTTTTTAACGATGTTTACTGAAAAATTCTGTTTTTAGGTTTGTTCTTATATTTCAAATGATCAATATAAATAATCTCTTTTTTAATTAGTTAACATATTTTTTTTTTGTTACACTTAATTTGTAGGTGTATTAAATATCTAGAGATCTCATTGTACATATCAAATATTGTATTTTATACCAGATGTTAGTTTCGCGAGTCCCACTTTATTGGCAATCAGATTTATCACACGTACCAATCGATCTGCATCCATTGTCTTGTTCTACTTTCTTAACACAATTACAAATATCAACGAGTCCATACATAATAGTCCATACAGGGCATGCAGTTTTATTTAACGCACCGACTCTATCTTATCTCTATCTATTGTGTTATTTTTGGTACGTAACATGTATTAACAGATACTGAATTATTTTAAAAACCTGAGGTATTTTTAGAAATCATTAATTAATATATATTTAGTTAAAATTATATTTTTGAAGAAAAAATACGGTCTGTAAATTAAACCATTTTTACAATTATAATATTAGAAATTTAGGTTTGGATAAAAATAAAAATAGTCGTCGATGTTAATCATATCAATATTTTATTGAAATACATTTAAGTTTTATTTTCAGTTTCATTTTATTTTTTTCACTTATGTGTCATCAACCACTGCAGTCACACATGAGCTTTTAATAAAAAATAGACCTTACCTAACCTTTAGCGCTGAGCGTGCTTAAATGGGCAAAAAGTTTTTGACAGTTTCTGCTCTGTCAGGTCACTTTAAATACCAGTTGCTGGCAATACCACCATATTTTCGTCAATTTAACAACATGCAGGAGCTTGTACAGTTGTTTTTAACTGTACCAGCAGCAGGCGAGATAGTGCTATGTGATGTGGTTGACTAGGGCGAGTGAACAATAAAAATAAAATATATTGAAATAACTCACACACCAGCTGTTGTCCTACTCGTGTGGTACGTCCACACCCAACCTAACCTAACCACCTACTGTCTTACTCGCGTGGTACGTCCACACCTATCCTAACCAGCTGTTGTCCTACTCGCGTGGTACGTCCACACCCAACCTAACCTAACCAGCTGCTGTCCAACTCGCGTGATACATTCACACAGTGTCAGTAGCAGTTCTGCAGCCACTGTGCAGCCCAACTTGCACGCCAACTCGCCCTCGGCTCGTTATATCGCAGGCGTGTTTGTTCGGTGCTGAGTGAAAAGGCTTTTATTTTCGTACTCGGTGCGCAGGCGCGCAAGTTTAATAGCTTCACACTCTCCGCGGGTGTTTATCGAACATCAATAATGTATCAGAGCAACTGAATAAATTACAATATCGGCGTTGGAAGCTACTTTCTACGCGTGCAATTAGTTTTAACTACCATATATTGGATTTTTATGTCTTTCTTGGTCAAGCCTTTCTTTTTTTTTTATTTTAATGGTACAAAGTAATAGAATAATGACGCTTTTTGCGCAAATTATCACATCAGTATTTCAACAGCATAATCGCCTCGTGGTCAGATAGTTAACCGCTTGCATGCCAGCTTAGGATGTCCACATCCTGATAGAGCAACAAGTAGAGTAGTCAAATGCCCAGTAGAATATAAACATACTTGTTTGCGAGCTCTTCATATTTATTATTTAAATATGTAGTATTGCAAATTAAACCTGTCTGATTGGCCATGGTGAGAAATATCGACAGGGGTTGTCGTGGAAGGTTTCCCATCCACCTCAGCACCAGAACTGGTAATCTACCAGCCTCTCCGTTGCAGTTTATTCTGCGATAGTCACTCAGCATCAGAGCAACAAAAGTGCAGCGCCTATTTATCATTTCACACAACTTTCACGCCTCCCCACATCCATCACACCTGACAAGTCAATGTTATTGAAAAAAACAGCCATTTTATATTTTAATTGTGGAATTTAAAAAGAAAATTGTATTTTCATTCAAGATTAAAATAAAGATCTTAATTTTATAGAATCCGAATAAACTGGTGATTTATTTATATCTTTTATTTGACAATCGAAACGGCTTAGCACGTGTGTTTGTAAATATTATAGTTTATGTATATATTTATATATGTGGATGGATTTGGTCATAAAAAACAAGATTATCACTGGTATGCAAGTCGAAATCTATTTGGCTTTGTGAACTATCGTTTCGCGAAAGTAAATAGATGTCAATTAGTGTCGGTCGCGGCTTCCTGGGGGACCCGACGCGACGGCGCCTAGTGATGGCCACCATCGACTTTATTCGAATAAATACTATAATAAACCATAAAATATTTCTCACCTATGACTACAAGACCCCCAAAGCCTCATTATCCAATCGCTAGCCAATAATAACAAAACAATCTAGGCTGTTTAAAACTCTCGATAATTTTTTTTTACTGAAAATGACCATGAGATCAAGCGCTCGTGCGAAAATCCGATTATAATTATTATTTTATTTTTTATCGATCGTTTGAATCATATGTGTTATTTTGTAAATCAAGAAAAATGGTTTTGAAATAAAATTTGAATTGACAATTTTTTAAAATAGCTTCTGGATATTACGATACAAAAATCCTGCAGCAGGTTTTAAAATATGACGATGTAAATAATATTTTAATCGATTGTGAATGATCGGTTACGCCCATCATTGGACAGCACACTAACGGGACCATCGCATGATGAACTCGAGTACTCCCGAACTCGGCGACATGAACTGTTTTAGCACACATGCACTTCGTATTCACGTACACGTTCTTTAGATGTATTAATTTTGATTCCACTGGGTCGTATATAAAATAATTGCTTTATCCAGATCCGAATTCAGGATCTCTTAATCTATAAATTAGCATGCTAATCACGAGACAGTTAAGATTTTCTGTTTCTACTTTTCAAGCAGTATACAACACTATCTCTTAGTATATTTCTGACTAAGATTGGTAAATACATATATTCCGTTCATAGTCATCTTTTCAGTTTAAAAAATCCCTTGTTTAAATTAATTACTATTAAAAAATATCCAATGGGGATGTAGAACTGTTTCGGACCGTTTTTATTTCGGCTTGGAAAGCGGGGCTGGGATTGAAATAGTTTTAGGTTTTTTTAATTATCAGTACAAAATTTCATTCTAAGCATATATTCTGTGCATTTTTACTCTGATTTTTATTTATAAGTATAGTAATTAATTTCCCTTTATTCTTTATCTTTGCCAGTTGCTCATATGTGGTATCCAGACTTCCTCTTTTTTGCTACATTTTTTTTTAATATAAATATTTTTTTATGAGAAGTTATCGACATATTGATTTTAAATAAATCAACATATATTTGAAAATAAATTCAGAAGTGATTAAATAAAATATATTAAAAATTTGATATATTTTTTGATTGATGGATGCAACTTTCTAATAAAAAGTTAATATCAGGTTTAATTAGATATCAATTCAGTTTAATATCTAATACGAGTTGTTTATAGTTTACTCGGTATGTATTGACCTATAAATATAATTTGTAATCTCCGTCCTACATGTGTACGAGGCTCGGAGATAACCATTTCATCTCACAGTTGAATTCATTTATAGAACGCAAACCAAATTGTTTTTATCAAATTTATATTCGAAAAAATAACGTAAATCAGTTTTGATGTGAATCTGAATCAAATGTATTACTCAATTATAAACACGATGCTTATAATTTGTGTTTGATCTAACATGCATACTGTTGACTTGATTTCTTTCACTCTTCCGGTGTTTTGGTCTCCATGCTGGAACCATCTTAAGGGGTTTAGTATTCTTAATATCTAAATATTGTTGACCTTGAAAATTAGGTTCGCGTATGATGAAGATTAATTCTACTGTCTATTTTTCTTAAAACGTCAGAAATCGTGAAGGGATTAAAATGGTTTTATGATATCAACAGGAGCAAAGAACACTTATAATACCAACAGTTGACAAAACGAAGCAATCATCAAGATAAATGGTCTTTTGATTTGTACCAAAATTAAAACCCTTGTACAACAGATTCAAAATTTTAAAAGTACTTTAAAAAATAACGTTGCGAAATTTATTTCCTGGTACGCCGCAGGGCTGATGGTAATATAATATGTTGTATATAGTAATAACTTAACATATATGTATAGTCAATCCATGTGGTGTTAAGATGTCTCCTTGACCTTTCAATGCTTATAATATACATAAATAAATATTTATGAATGCCGCGACCGATGAAGACACGTCGTTGCTTTTTCGAGGGGAGACTGAATGGAGATGATCTTGTATTAATATTTCTAACGTATTGCAGCCGCCCTTCCCCGAGATCCTTTGATGTAACATTTTCGTTTGATCTTCGAAAACAAGAAAAAACGAATACAATTTAAAATTAAACCTAATTATTATTATTATTTTTTTTCTTACCTTTTTGGTCGATAAAATAGCTCGAAGAACAAAAGGATGTTAATTTTCTCATTTCCATAATTTGTACAGGCTACATTTAAAATGTTTGATCAGGTCTTGAGATGGTGTAATCTTTGTTTCTGAAGATTTGTAGCTTTAATTTTTTTTCGTCAACCTGCTTTAAGACATTATCACCACCATAATTGGGGCAAATTCACACATTCCACGAGTATATAAACCAACCGTGACTTGCGACAATCACACGATAATGTTATAAAGCTGTCTTTAGATTATATTTGCTATGCATTTTAGTTGGTGCTTAAATTTGCGTTGTATTATATAATGCAGTGGTTCTTAACAATCATCCAAATTAAGTTTTATTCTTGGTAGAAATTGCATTATAATTAATTGTCGAGTTGCTTGCATTCTTGATTGCTGACCGTAGAGTTTCCAATTCAAGGTTCACATAATTTTCAATATTTATTTGTTTTTTTAATAAATCTTGAAATTTTGTATGTTTGTAATTTTATGTGTTTATTGCTGTAGTGCTAATTTTTCATGATCTTCAGAAATTATGAATAAAAAATATATATTGGACAGTCCTGGCCCAAGACACAGTAAATGCAAGTCGGATATTCAGTATCCGGTATCCGACCACTATCTGTAGCATCTCTAATTAGAATTCATTTGTAAACATGAGTTTCATTTTATTCGATAATATGAATTTTTCTCATTATAAGCAGCCGGGGAAATCACAATTTATTTATGGGTTATTGCCGTAATATTTTAGCATTAATAAGAATGGTAGTTGAACTTTTCTTCATAACAATGGTATTAAATAAAATGTTGAATTTCTCGGAAATTCTCATACTCTCTTTTTCAAGTCTACATTTCATTTAACTTATTTGTATGATTCAGCTACTTGATGTAATTATCAAAACAATGCGATGTTTTTATTGATACTTGAGCTATAAGTTACAGCTTTATAAATATATTATTTTTAGTGTTTCTTTATTTCATTGTATGGTTATTTTTGTCTAATTATTGTTGCTACTATTAAACATATACACCATGGTCTAAAAAGAACTCACCGCAAGGCGGTAACCATTCTTAATATCTTACTTAACCTTATACTAAGTGACATATGCAGGTATTGAATTGGAGATTCCTTTCACTACTCACGTCCCAGTACTCCATGCTGGTTGTCAAATTTCATCTGATGTGTCTTATATTCTGGACCGATAGGACCGCCCCTCGTCTTCTCACGTGGCCGGAGTTAGGAAAATGACGTGTCTATTGTTCATGCAGGTACTTCGCCGACCTTAGATTGTTTGCCCCGTGAGAAATGGATCGAAGCCAATGTCGTTGCGAGTTGGTGACAGTGCTGTTGCTTCAGACACCAGGTGTATGTTTAAATTAACGTCACTTATTATAAAAACAAACGGACTTGCTGTCGTGAAACTCAGCACTAGTTAGAGCAAAATACAATTGTTAACAGTTCAGTGAAATTATTGAATATCAGCAGACCCTATTCAGTATCTGCGATAAATTTTGTATTACTCTATATTTTAACAACAAGTAAATTTATTTCAAACACCTTAACCTGTCGTAATTTTGCTATTTACATTTAAAGCTTTTCACCTTTCAGCTTTCTTATTTAGATTATTAAGTCTGTATACCTTTTTTACAATAATAAATGATAACTATAAGCATAACGGAGATTCACCAAATGTTATGTCGTCTCAGTTCTCCTTTATGGAGTCGAAGCTCGGACATTCAATACAGTTACTATGCGAATAATTGAGGCGGCTGGAATTTGGCTATATAGAAGAATCCTTGAGATACCATGGGTTGACTAGTAGATGAGTAAATATAGCAAGGAAAATAGGTATTAGAAGAAGGAAATTCACGTAGATGCGGAATTAGCGCCAGTAGCTGAAGATCAGAAGTGCAGCCGAATTGGTGGGACTGGCCCAGGATAGGGATATATTCAAAGAAATGGTCACCATCCTTCTATGAGGAGATGCATCAGACGAAGTAAATAAGCACTACAAATGTTTTTCGTTATTTTTAATAGAAATTATTAGCGTTCGTAGATGTTTTTTATTTTGATTCTTCCCGGGTCGCTTGTTTTTTTTTTTTTTTTTTTAATACTACGCCGGGTGCTGTCACTCAACTCGACCGATCGTCTTCCACGAGGATACGGAAAAGGGTCGCACGAGCCTCTTGTATGCCAGTCGGATGATGTAAACTAAAAAAATTATAAAACCAATTAATCAATAGACCGAAGAGGCTGTCTTTGAATACCAAATATGGGTCTCGAGGCCCGGCGCATACTTTATCTAATCGACATTCGACGTTATCGAATTCATCCTGTCTACGCCACAGATGATGATAATGCTGATCGTATAAATATTTTGTGTAATATTAAGTTATTAAACGGCAATAACTTATGCTCAATGAAAATATTTTTTAGATGTATATTTGGCCCACTATCTGATCTAAACCATGTTTATCTTTAGGACAAGAGTATCTTGATAGTATTAATTAATGACGAGTCTTAAATCAACCGTTAAAATAAAAGTTCCCAGAGTACCTTTCTAAGTTCTCACTGTTAAGTCTAGAAATTTCTATTAAAGTTACTTTTTTATTTGCTTATATTTCTTAAATATAGATATTTATTGTTTCATTTACTCGCGTTACGACGGTGAAAAGCTCCATGTGGATGTGAATAAATACCCGATTATTTTTCTATTCTCTAAATAGCCAAAGAGCTTGGAGTAAAGACAATTTCGCCTTTCAGAGGTTTCTTTAGACTTGATCAGATCTATTAAAGCTTCGTTAGACTAGTCTGATAAAAGACCGAGTTGCACTCAAAAGTATTTGTATTTTCTCAGACATTTAACCACTCATATTTATTATATTTGATATATTTGAAAACCAATATATATTCTTTACAATTTCACTGTTTTCACATTATATGCGAAAAAGAGATTCTATTGATGAATCAGACGTGTAAATGCTGCGTAAATAAATTTTGCTCGTACATAAAAATTATCGGCTATTATCACTCATATCACATGCACTAAAATTTATTACACTACATATTTACAGTTTTATAAAACATCACTACAGGGATCAAATTATTATGTACATTAACATACGAACCTTGTGATTTTAATTAATCAATGCGTGCTACAGAAATCCGTTAATATTATTATTTCCATGACATGTACCACGATCAGTTCCACGTCGTTAATCTGTAACACCAAAAGCGTATAAATTGACGTGTTTTATCCAATTTCTACACTTAACTTGCTGCTCAGCTCCGATCGAGGCATCGGACGTTAAAAAAAACCAAAGCACCTCCGGCGGACAAGCAAGCCCATCCACCGAGCCCGAATGCATAAATTTCAAACTGGAGTAAGATTTCTAATATCCCACATTACACTTTATTTCGCTCCACGTGACTCGAGTGCCTCCATTGTCTGCCCGGCCGGGCCTGTTACAAAACCAAAAAAAAGTGAAAATGGTTACCTTATGCTAATTATCTAATTTCCTAGGTTGTCTCCGTTACACAAGCTGATCATTGTCTTCGGTTCCCACGCCAATGCGGAGTTATTTTCTTAGTCTACTATACTTTTGCTTTTTTATTTAATTTTCTGCAAACTCTGGTGTTATTCCCACCGCGCGGGGATCGCATGTCGGGCGAAGTGCCCGTAGCGTGTGATCGATTTACGTTTGAGATTTATGAAGCTATAATGGGAAGTACTTAACACTTCGTCTGCCGAGATAATATCTCTACCCATTGATTTCGAAGGGTTTAAATTGTCGTTAACAGATGGCTCTTCTAAAAAAATCAGATTTTTTACCCACACAGGTTTTTTTCAATACAATATGTTTTAGGCAATCACTTTACAAATGAAATGCTAAGAACATTACTTTGCGTATTTGATAGATTGAATAATTATAAAAATATTAATATGTCCAAACAGGATAATGCTTTCATACTTCAGTTCCGCACTTGCGTGTAACGATTTAAATTCTCGCTCACAGCATTGCCACAGTAGCTCAGATGTAAAAAAAATTCGAGATTTTTTCTCGTCGATACAATTACCTAAAAAACATTGAATAATTATTTGAATTAAAAAATAAATATAAATACACTTGTATGTTATATTTACAAAACACGGTAGTTGTTAATAAGTTTTTATGTAAGAATACAATAAGTATCATCAAAATGGCTGTAGTATGTGGCAACGATAGTTCTATATGTATCCCGTTGATGATTCAACTCAAAGGCGTTTTATTTCACAACTCGGTACATAACTTGATACTTCTCTACATAATTATATGAAGCATATACAGTCTGTTATACGTATAGCAACTCAAGATACACGGAGCTCACAAAGCATCTATCGCGTAAGTATCAATTTCCAAAAACCACTTGTTTTTGAAAGAATTTATTTACGACTTGTTTCGACTGGATCCTCCGGTCATTATCATGTGACTATATAAAATACCATTTCTTTTGTCACCTGATGACGAGCCGACAAATCTTGTGAATAAATATTTGCAACAAAAAAACGACGTCTATTAACATAGATTCTTCCGTTTGTATTATACATCAACGACTTCTCAGTATTCTGCAGTTAATTCAACGTGTCCACTCGGTTTTATTTTTTCCTCCGGTTTCACATCGCCGCTGTACGAAGGTGCCCGTATGAGGATTGTATTAAATTCTTTATCAGCGGTTACGTGGCATAATAATGTTATGAAGACATCATATTAAAATGCCAGTCGGGTTTGTCGCCCGTCGCTCCAAGCCATGCACCCAGAGCTGCCATATTCTATTCTGACCGATGACACAATTTTAAATTGAAATTTATTACACAGTTATTTTTTTATAATTATAGCGAATAATATAAGTGTTTATTTTTATTAATGTTTCGATCCCAGTACTATAACCATCTTTAGAAGACTGAAAATGCGCTAGTGTATACTGGCTTGATTCGTAGGTTTGACTCTTGTTAGTTCAATGATCTTCACCTGCCGTCTGTGGCTGCGATTATTGTTGTCGTCATTTCTGGCTGGACTGCTGTGCAATGAGTCGCAGCCTTTTATTACTAGCCGCAGATCAGGTCTGGCCCAGGTGCGATGTATTATCTAGGTCAGTGGCTCTCAAACTCTTTTGGCTCACGGACCCCTTTTCATAGTCAATACTTGCCCTCGGACTCTCTTTCATAGGCAAAACTTGCCTACGGACCCCCTTTCATAGTCAAAACTAGCCCACGGACCCCCTTTCATAGTCAAATCTTGCCTACGGACCCTGGATGAAAAACTACATAAATTCATATTATAGACTAGTTGGTGCAAGTATCGACTCTATTGCGTTCCTTTATAAACCAGCCTGACTCACCGCGATGCCTGTTATTACTTGTATTTTATGCACCTGTCTATATTTATATTTAACTTCCATATTAACAAAAATGTGTCACAATTTTTTTATTTTATATTAAACCTTGCGCGGACCCCCTGCCGTTGTTCAGGGACCCCCAAATCGATTTTAATTTTATTAGGACCCCCTGGGGTCCGTAGAGACCACTTTGAGAAGCACTAATCTAGGTCTAGGTTGTCGCACCATACAGGGATCTTCGAAGATGGCTTCAGTTCTGGGACCGAAATATAGGGATTTTAAAAGTGTAACGCAGCACAATACCCAATTAAAATGTAAATATAATCATAACGCTTGCTAAAAACCTACGTACACCTTTATTTTAAATGTAACAATAATATCTTGGGAGAATGTAATTTGGTGTCTTTTATTAAAAGTCGGATGAGATAACATGAATAGGCAAGTGTGTTGAAGTGTGGGCGAATAAACCACATAACTGCTTTGTGGTCGGCATATTTTATATTGACAATAAGATTTCGCTTTCAAATGTTTAAAGAAAATTTTAAAAAAAGTGTACTATATATTATTATTTTGGATATAACAAGACAAATGCAAGAAAATTTACAATTTGTGCACAGTCTCGGTAGCTTCTAATTGCTTTAAACACAACTTAATCACCTGTTTACTTTCTGCTTTCTAGCACGATCTCTTACCGAGTTAGATAGTTAAAAAAATATATTAAATTCCCATTCATTTGAGTCTGGGTGTATTTTACTCATGCTTGTTTCCATAAAAAGTCAAGATCACCAGGTATGCAGAGGAAGAGAGATACGCAAAGAGCTTAGCTGCTTTAAAAATCATTGATAGAATCAGGATGTGCTAGCATTAGGTCGTTTACTTTAACTCGTCGGTTAAAGTAAACTTCTCGTCCGCTTTGGCATCTCGATGTTCAATTCAAATTTGCTTCGTTATTTTTCTTATCTTTCATTGTTTATAGTATTAACGTATTTCTGATACCTCTTGTTTAATATTGACTAATATTATGTTTTTATTCCAGGTAAGCCAACTTATCGAACAGATTCATGAAGAATTTGGGTGTACATGCAAGATCAGTAAGTTGTTTAAAATATCGATAATTTTTTTTATAATTAAATCTCAAGCATAATTAATTGACTAACATAAATCTTTGCCAATCCGACACTCAATTATCCGGTAGTAATTATCAACTGACAGTTTATATATAACGAATGTTTATTAGTTTCTTAAACCTAGTGTAAATCAATAAGAAAAATCAGTTATTATTCTTTGCTACAACACCAATATATCGTTGTACTTACTAGTCTTAAATCTAGTGTACGATAGTGGGGCAAAACAATAGTAGAGCCTATTAAACCTAGTTTTCATTGAAATTGCACTCTTAACTACAACACTACTCTATATTTTTTCTTTGAGAACTGTTTAATTAAAAACGTTTAGAAACACTTTAATAGTGGAGAACGATGAATGAGTACATAAAGCTTTACTTCATCACTATTTTTACCATTTTAAAAGAGATCAAAATATTTTTTTTTTATATACGTTAAATTGGTTATATTTGTAACGGTCCGTAGTCAAACTATAAATATGAGCCCTTTTGCTTTTTGAGGGTTTCCTCAGACTAACTTTAAGCTTATCCGACATAGTCTTCAGAAGTAAAAATTCTCTCTTATATTGATAATCGTAATTTATTAACCATTTAACTTTTCATATTTGAACAAAAAAATCTTGAATAACATACAGTTTACGAACACTTTTAACATCGATGATTTTTTCCTTTGAGACTAAGATTAGGCTTATCTGACTAAGTCGTCTAAAATGAAGATGCTCCCTATTATAAAAAAATTTCGCAATCTCTTAGCTGCTTCGCTATTCATATTTGTTTTTATTAACACACTTTAAGCGGGTAACCAAATTTACTAAACTGATGTGCGTAGCGGGCAAAATTCGCGTAAAATTGCGCTTGTGAAATCTAGTCTATACACTCTTTGATTTGCATGTAGTCAAATAAATCGTTTCCTTTAAAAAGTTGAACCACTTAATACACACTTTGCGGATTACTTGGCATCACAACAACACCACTTTGTCCTACAAATTGTTTAATAATTGCAGGATTATCATTCTCTGACCACTCCACTTCTGCATTGTCACTTTGTTCAGAATCACTCGACAGTATTGGTAGAAGTAACGTTGACGAGTTCTAAACAAACATTACGAGCTGTACACCTAAAGAGTAAAATGACCTTCTGCCGCTTTTAGAGCAAACACATTCAAAAAGGTATTAATACGCTCCCCGTCTTTAGACAGCAGTCCGCGAAACGGGTACTAGTACCCGCCTCGCCTTTAGTGTGTTTTAATTGTCATGTTTCTAGGTCGTAACTGAGATGGTTTCTAATGAGCATCCAGTCGTGGGCCATCTAGGGCCGTCCAGCTCGGCCGGTTGCAGAATCACACGATCGCTTGTTAATTAATCGCTGGTACAGACATTCGTATGTAACGAAAGGCTCACTTTCCTTTGTGAAATCACCCACGGGCAGCGGCAGCACGCACTCCAGCTCAATACTTAATAGACTAGCGCCGCACTAATTGAGACGGATTAATAAGAAAGAGAATCGTTTGCACGTTTTTCTTTTTCAATTTGAATTGTTTTTTTATTAAATTTAAATAGCTACTTAGCAAAAAGGCGTGAAGCGCCGGCGGGTGTAGGCGGTGAACATGCATTGAGCTGAGTTGTCTGTACTGATTTGTATTAAATATTTTTTATAAATCTGCAGCTTTAACCAGGATCAATTATTTAAGTAAACATCGACACCGTGGCTTAATCGGTCAGAACACATGACTTCGATTGCGGTGGTGATGTGGAGTCGAATTCCACCGGTAATATGAAAGCCTTCCGAAGATTTTTCCTCGTCGTTTTACTAGTAACTCGATCAGCTTGATAATACACCAAATACTAAAATAATACAGATAAAGCACCATTTTTTAGGTTTAGCAACTGTGTTTCTGTGTTTTTGTTTTAACTATCCCATGTTCCTAATTCTACGGTTGTTGGTCAGAATTTTAGATACGCCGAAGTAAAAACTAAGATCTGCACTGCGTACAGTTAGGAGCACCGTACCTCATCCAATTAGAATCCCTCTAATATAGCTTAATTCAATAATATCGTATACTGACTTCTAAGTAAGAAGTCTCTCCCCTTAATGATAACCTTGTCAATTAAACGCTAAGGCGCATCTAAGTAGCCGTACCGTATTTGGTATTGCTATAATATAAATTATAAGGCAATCCCTTTGCTGCGTTATATTTTTAAAAAGGAAATCGTGATATCTGATGCACAACACATTGAGGTCAGGAAATTCGATATTTATCTACACTTTTTTATATGCTTATATTGACTATTCGCAAAAATGGCTTTTATTGATTATGTAGATATTGATGTTACACGACCGCCTCGTGGTATTGTGGTTAAAACAATATTTTCAACCTACGCTCATATACGGATATAGTCATTTAAGTTTTTTTTTAAATTTATTAAAAATATACAAATTGTCTCAAAAAAAAACCCCGTCATTGGTAGAGGTTTCCTATAATTTACTAGCTTAAAAAATGGAAAATACATCTTAACTTTCTCTGCATCCCCAGGAGGGTGGTGCATAACTCTGTTATTTAGATTAGGTATGCTATAAATGTTAAAAACAGAAAAATTTCCGTTTTTTGCTAACAGTTAAAATTTTGCCACAGCTTTGGTAAAAAAAATCCACATTTCTACTTGTTTAAAAAATATATTTTTTATAATCAAGATATTTATTATTATATCGAAAACAAGGTCTTAGAATTATGCTCATTCGCTTATTTTCATTATTACTGAGTAGTATAATCAAGGAATTATTTATATAGGTAATCTGAGTTTGGATGTCTTCGTACGTGCAGTGAACATGTTTTTTTTTCCTTTCGGCGTTGGACCGGCGCCGATTTGGTGACCGTCATGCTGAGGTGACTCTTTGCGGTCGATTTGCGTTATATGTGCACCCAAGACAGGAAGCTGGGTGCAAGGCGAGATGATCATCCAATCAATCGAGGCAGGCCACCGACCGCAAGATCTCGCCAGAGCAACCGTCCCTCGGGGCTACCCAGATTATGGACCACGCGAATACAATCTGTCTGAGTCGTTTCAGACCTGCAAAGGGTCCATGTCACTAAAAAAAATACACGGGGAAGCATGAGATGTAAATTGAATGGAAAAAGATCACGAGAGTGGATATCTACATTTAAGGGATATCTTACGGCAAGCATTGCTTTACTGCTTTACATTGACCGCACGTTATTTCATAATTAAAATGATTATATGTAGAGATCGTCTCGGGTATGTCTAACGTACTCATACGACCGCCGCATTTAATTTCTTTTTAATATCCCTATACCTTTGACCTTCACAAATCAGATCTTATCCCTTATAAGTAAGAAGCGTTGTGTAATCTCCACAGTGCAGCATAACTTTTTAATAAGGTCTACTCCAAATGTCAAATCAGAAAAGTGGACCACGGGATGGAGATGGAAGACGGCGTATTTCAAAGGGTCAAATCATGATTTACTCACTAACCTCTCGTACAATGTCAGGGCATGCTTATTAAGAGAATCCATTAATTATCTTACCAAAGTGCATAGAATTGTACTTGTTCGGCACGTGTGTTACTCTTAGTATGAAGCAACCTCATCCGAAGTTGGATGACGCCATTACTTTCTTGTCTTATTGAATTGAATGAGAATTTAACATTATTTACGTGTGTATAAAGTGTGTGTTGTTTGCTTTGTGTTCGTTATTTTGTATGTGTTAATATAACATAATAAATTAACATGTGTAATCTTAGTGAGTTAATTAAAAATGCGTTACATTAATGATACACAAAAATGTTAATTTAAAACAAGATAAGATATATTCGTTGGTCAAACCTGTCTTGACTCGAAATATAGATTACAATATTTCTTAAAATATTATACACACACATACGTATATATATACAAATATTATAAGTTCATTGGCAGTGGCTTTGTATAGAACACTCAAAGTAAGAGATAGCTTTTGGCTAGCGGTGTGCAGGCAATTTAAGGAATCACCACCCTTAGCATAGAGTCCGAACCCATCAGTATACAACGGGAAGCCTCACTAAAAGCCAAAAAAACATAAATGGTATTATTATCATGTGTACATATCATCAATAATTGTTTTGCATTCTGTAGTGTGAATTGGTTTAAAAACAATGATTATATGTAAAATGTGTTTGTATACGTAAATATCAAGTCCGCTGTGGTACATTTTACAAAAATAAGTACTGAGCACACAAGGTGTTTTTTTTATTTAGAAATAAAATGTATACTAGTTATTGATAATCTTATTTAAAATTGAAAAAAAAAAGACTGATAAGTATGAACTACCCCGTGAATTAACGATGACCATAATTGAACGATGTAATAACAGAATTAATTCGAATGAATTGGAAGAATATCAGATAATTCTTTCGGTTAATTCACGTATGAGTAAGCGTGCTAGAGCTATCTCACTGCCTACGTGTGGAAGCAAGACAAAAAATTAACGAATTACTCATTCATTCATATATACATGTGTGTGTGTGTGTATGTGTATTCATGTGTGTGTGTGTTCATTGCGTAAATATTTTGGTTTTAAGTGGGCCATATGAAATTTTGGGTCATTTCTCATAGAATGCGTTTCGTTTCAAATTATTCAACGGCAGGAGTTACGCGTGATTTGATATAAATATTTATAAATCGGGAGGTGGGGTCGTTTCACAGGTCGTTACGCCGCCTCGCCGGGCCAACAATCACCGAACTCGCTTGGAATATTAATTCCCGCCGAGCACTGTCGTTGCCCACCTGCCTAGCAAAATCAATTAACTCCCTAAGCATACCTGAATCACAGAAATATTATATTTGAATTCAACTAAACCTCGTGAGATGAAAAACGGTCCTAGTGTCGGGACCGAAACGTCGAAAAGAATCACATCGCAACAACGGCTGCCAAAACCCACGAATACATTAAAAATTTTTTTTAAATATAATATCTGCTAATTTTGAAATCTACACTCGTCATTATAGGGAACAGTAGGATATAAAAGCGATTTGAATCCGATTCGTTAAAAAAAAATAAAAAAAACTTTAAATCATTGAAAATACTGAATGGTTTATTTTAAAACTTAAAACAAGTTCGTAGGCAAATTGGACGGCTTCTAGTTCGCGTACACAAAAGTCACTAAACTCTAATAATGAATTTCCTCCATGCTTTTGCCATTTGTATGGAGCGACCTGAAATCTCAAAGGAAACGGATGTGAAGTATTACATAAAAGGAACAATTATAAATACATTATAACTCCTCACAATACTTCTTGCATTATAATAAATCTGGTTATATCACAAATGTAACGTTCCATTCATAATTCAATAAAAATAAAACGCACATTATCTCCTTTTGTTAAAAACACGATAAAGAGCAATAAGCGCCGGGGCCTCGCGGGAAGTTTTATTTTGTGTATTTTCGTGTTTGAATGACTCCCAGAAATATTTCAAAAGACTGAATACGTTACTGCTTAACTTTCTTCGGAAAAAATAAAACATCGCACTCATGCTTGTAAAATTAAGCGAATAAAATCAAAATTATATTCGTTTGATTATAAATGTGAAAGATTTAAACCATAACGCTATCACATTGATTTTCAAAGTGAAATATTAAAAAAATATATATTATTATCGCTGAAACCTGAAATATTATTTGTAGCTACATTTATTATCATTTTTACTTAATTGAAACGTAGTAGATTTCTTTTACAATGAAGTGCTTAAAAATTTCTAATAATATATGAAAAGGATAAACTGAAGTTTAGAGAAGAGTTTTTTTTTTTTTTGCAATGTCTAAATTATGTTTATTAATGCATATAATTCTACATTTGTCAGCATAGTCAGATAAGGTTAGGTTAGGTTTTTGTGTGTTTCTTTACGGTCTTTTATAGTAAATTTTATTTCTGAATTTTAAAAAAATTTTAAGTCTGTTTCGAGATGACTTCCCTCCAACGGAATCGAAACGTCCGTCGTTTCAGATGAGCACACATTCGACTTGTTTTGTTTACTGTTTGCATTGAAAATAAATACGAGTATTCAAATAGCAGGATATATAATATATTTTGGTAGTAAGTGCAAGGGTGAAGGTTTTATAACATTCAGGCTGTTTTTTCATAATGATTATTTTAATCATAACAAACTATTCATATCTATAATACTAGATTTAAAGGTTTGACGCACGTTTAAAATCATCTTGTATATACATATTATCAATTGCTTAATTTGACCGTATAAACTGCAACGGTATCCTTTTTTAAATGTTAATGAAGTATCGTAGATCGCCGTTATATTTTAAGGTGTATTCACACCAGCGACTGGGAACTTGCTTAATAAAACATACCGATAACACAGTTTGTAGTTTTTGTTCGAGTCCAAACGAGATTCCTCGGGCCCAGCCAGAATTGGAGCTTTTTTGTTAGAAATATAAATTGGTTAAAAAAATAATGGATGTTTTTTTTAAATGTACGTGTGAGAATGTCACTTTAGAGCAGGCGTCCCGAACCTTTTTGCTCCCAAGAGCACATTCTAGAATGCCGGTCGGGCGGCGGGCACCATTTATTTTTCATGGTATATTTATAGTTGGACTTAATTCCAAATGGAAAATACCTAATTCCGAGAATATAATTATAAATATAAAATAAAATAAATCATGGTCGCACAGCGGCGGGCACACGTAAAACTGTCGGCGGGCGCCATGGTACCCGCGGGCATAGGGTTGGGGACCACTGCTTTAGAGAATTGGGGCTTTAGTAAAGACCTTTGTTATATTATTCATATAAAAAAACTCCCCGAATAATAAACTTAACTAATCTTGGCAATAAATTGCTTCATTTTGTATAGTCACATAGCTAAATGGCTGGAAGATTACGATCATTATTGATTCTGAGCGCTTTTTTTCTTTCGGGGGCTTACAATCATAAAAGGTCGTAATCTTTTAGGTGTAAAGGTTTTGGTTAATTTTAAGAAACAGTCTGATAACCAGTTCAACTCTTATATTTTTTTATAATACCTGTCGTGTTTACAGCGTCACCTGATAGTTTGGAGGTTTTGCGGTCTGCCGCTAGAATCCGCCGTTGCACTTTCTCCGGAGCGGATGCAACGCGTTGCAGATGCACCACCCTGGAATTAATCGATCACTTCAGATTCCAGAGGGATTGAAATTATAAATTCAACCCATTTAAATATTTAATCGACGATAGACTGATTCAATTTGTACTACTTTATATCCCAACAATGTTTTCGGAATGTTCATTGCAAAAAAGTTCGTAATTTTTTATCTAAAGAATCTGTTTATTTTGATTTCGTATTTTATTAAGAAAATTACTTTATTGTGATGCAGTTTCGGTAAAATTATGTGCAGCACTTTTTTTAAATCATAAAAAATATATTGCAAGGCCATGCAGCAAGGCGGCTATTTTTTCGATATCATATTTATTTGACATACCATGATTGCTATAATTTTCTCAAAATTTCGTTGCTTTTATTTTGGGCGAGTGGGATTTTTATGCTAGGCATTTAAAATTAAAGATTGTGTGTTCGAGCACTGTACTAAAATTATTGCTTTAACATACACCCACGATCACGACTAAAAAACAACAGGTAAAAAGTAAATATCTTTTTTTTATTTCATATTCATAAATTTACCACGAATCTAGAATTTGAATCTGAAGCTCGACTGAAGCGCAAAGCGGTGATATAGCTCGCCGTGCCCTTAGAGCTGCGGCTCGCCACCGATACTTGTGTACACAAGCCGTTGTTTATTTTGAACAATTTGTTCGACGGGCGGAGTCGTGTCTAGAAACTAAAGTGAACCACTCTCTAACCTGAATGATTAAGAAACAGTCAGTTCGAAACTTATAGCCGTCACCGGTCTGGGCCGAGATCAACTATCACATGCATTAGGTAGATGTTTATTAAGTCCTAGACTGATTGACTACCCGGCGTGTAATTATTTGATTGTTTCGTCTGACTCCGATTGGATATCATGCATTGGCGTGCAATGAGCTATGAACTACAACATTTATACAAATTTAAAAATACCATACACATTACAAAGCATAAATAACCATGGCGATGTGGGTTCGAATCCCACCAGAGTCGTGATTTTTTTTAAATGATTTTCTCGTCGTTTCGTGTGTGAATCGATATTTTTAATATCATACACCAATTTTCATTCATTTATTTAGATAATTATATTTTTCTAAATAATTGATCAACCAACAATTTCAATACTTTTAAATAAAAGATAATTGGGATGGACTGCCACTGAAATCTTGTCTATATTAATGTTCAACACTAGACACAATTTATTGTTCGTGTTTTTTAACTGGTCATTTTTATTGCGCACAGTTGCGATCCCGTTATAACGAATACTGTAATGAAAATAAATTTAATGGGGTTTATTGACAAAAAAAATAAAGAGTTGATGATCCGTGTAGTTGAACTGATATATATTCAAATACAAATCAAATAAATCTAAAGAAGTAATAAATCTAACTATTTATTCAAATATATTTATTAAACTGAAAAGTTATTTTCATAATTTATGACAATTTAAGAGTTTATTTATTTATCTATTTATTCAAATATATTTATTAAACTGAAAAGTTATTTTCATAATTTATGACAATTTAAGAGTTTATTTATTTAACCAACATATTTTTCTGTATAGCTTAAAAAATATTTAATAACGATAAAAAAAAACAACTTTCATAACTACATAAAAATAATTAAAATACTTCCAATGAAGACGTTTCAATCTTTATAGTAAAAAGTTACTAGTATCTTATAATCTTAACGTTTAGTTTAAGACGAAAACTCAGCCATCAAAAAATGTTAAAATGTACTCATTAAGTTCTTAATAAATATATAAAACTTTCTTTCCCGTCATTTATTTTATAAACTCATTTTTCATTTGAAATATATAAAGTAGCTATAGTAATCGTATTTTTATAAGGTGTAGTGAATTTGAATATAAAAATTATTAAAGAACCAATAATAAAAATAAAGGGATATTCGCCATCATTATTTGCAGCTTAAATTTCAGCTTCAGCTTTCAGCTCTTATTATTAAGGCAGCGCGTCTCGCATTGTCGGCGGAATTCAGATATTTAAAAAGAAATCGCCCTCACGAGAGAAAATCCGCAACGCCTGGGAATATCAATGCCAGGAACTGCTCCCGATTTCTCAGAATCCTTTTCACTTAGTTTAAAACACTTGACATTAGCAACTCGGCCCCGGCAGACGGCTGCGTATTTCACTTACGCTGGTAGAATAAATAATACTTTTTTTTTTTCAAACAAAGTGCTTACTTGCGATCTCCTTGTTTCTATGGAAGATGCATTCAGGTCAGGTCGGGAAAGCCAGTTCGTCAGGCACGGATCTGTTTGCTCGCCTGCTAATCCGTCTCATGCTTATACTCGTATTCCGAATTACGGGTTTGTTTTTATTTGTGTAGGTCAAACTTCAGCGTCCGGGTTTTGTTAAATAATAATCAAAAATTACACTATAGGTCATTTACAGAGGAAAACGCTCTATTTCGACAAACAACAGTCGATGACATTTAAATTTGATTTTAACGTATATTCCATCAATAGATAATTAACCTTACCAGAATTTGAAACCTCGCAGCTGTTATTATTCGGGCTTGGTTGGGTTCACTTCGGTCCTCTGCCACTCCCCGTCCCCGAGCTCTCATCACTTGCTTATCTTCTAGAGCAGGGGTTCCCAAACTCTTTTGGCCAACGGAACCTTTTTCATAGTCAAAACTTGCCTACGGACCCTGAGTGAAAAACTACATAAATTCATATTATAGACCAGTTGGTGCAAGTATCGACTCTATTGCGTTCCTGTATTAACCTACCTGACTCACCGCGATGCCTGTTATTACTTTTATTTTATGCACCTGTCTATATTTTACTTAAATGTGTCACAATTTTTTTATTTTATATTAAACCTTGCGCGGAGCCCCTGACGTTGTTCAGGGACTCCCAAATCGATTTTAACTTTCTAAGGACCCCCTGAATGATCCCAGGGACCCCTTGGGGTCCGTAGGGACCACTTTGGGAACCCCTGTTCTAGAGTAATTACGTTCGATTTGAATATTGATTATCTAGCTTAGAAAGTAACGGAGCTCTCGCCAGATATGAAGGGCCACGGGCCCATGAATCATCACCAGCACGTATTGCATGGAGCAATAGGCGGCCGGTTGATTGCACATTAGAGGTCATAATTAGGCTGCATTAAGTCTCCCGTGGAAGGTCAAGAGACCATCACTTACAAATTAAAATACTCCTTTCATAGCTTGTTTATTTCGTTTTTCAACTATGTATATGGCACAACCTTATTTTGCTTATACTATATATAACCCCACAGCTCCAGGATTGTTATTTCAATAAATATCCGTTATTACTAATTCAACTCATGTAACATAATAAGGATCCCTAAAATATGAGTCATTCAAAAAAATATTAACAAATATTTGCCAAGAAATATTTTATCATAATACTAAATTCATATTTAATATGAAGTTGAGAGAATGCTATCTCTAAAAGCGATAACTGGGAGCATTGTAATATATTTTTGCCCGGGTTCGTTGAATTCTTACCCAAACAAGAATCAACATTTTGACTAGTAGATAACACCCATGTAATAAACAATAAAAAAATCCTGGAAAGGGTTCAATGTAAATCTTTGAAGTATGCTTTAATCATCAAAAAAACTGTGTTGCTATTGATCAAAATAAAATTGCTATGCTTTGACTTTTGCTCTACTGTTGCAAATATTAAATAATAATATTTGAACAGGAAATTCGTTAAAAATCACGAAGCTACATTTATATTGAAAACATCCAATTCAATTTAAAGAAAATTAATGGGTGGTATAATATAAATTGAATGATGTAGTTTATTATTTTATTGTCGGGTCATTACTTTTAATGTTTATTTGCACTCACACAAGGAGTGAGATCTCGCAGGCGAGGATTGGCACCTCTTTGCATGAATTTTGCATCCTGTATCTGATTACATATAATAGATTTTAAAAAAACCCATTTGTTTTTTTAAATTTATTATTTTAATTCTGATGTAAGCAATGATTTCTTTATTTGTTTACTCGTAAAACTGCCCACCTGCATATAAAAAAATTAAATATCGTTTATTGAAATTACGAAATTTATGATTATATTTTATCGATTACTTTCTTCTTGATTATAATTCACTAAGTTTTATTTTCAACGGCTCATTTTTATTTGTTTCGTCTAAAATTAAAATTAAATTAATATTTGCATTTAATGCCATTTTATTTTTGATAAATAATTAATAAAATATTATTATATACAACTCCGATACGACTC
This sequence comes from Atopsyche davidsoni, assembly GCA_022113835.1. Lineage (NCBI taxonomy): Eukaryota > Metazoa > Arthropoda > Insecta > Trichoptera > Hydrobiosidae > Atopsyche > Atopsyche davidsoni. The sequence continues at coordinate 15,687,931 of JAILWY010000013.1, forward strand.
AAAACTAGGACCCGAGGACCAACGAGGCAAGTGGGTGAAAGTATGATTTATAAATTTATTATACCTGATGTTATAAATATTTTTCAATAAACGAATAGAAACGCTTTGAATATTTGTATTTTTGGGAATTTATAAAATTTAACGTAATTTCAATTTATCGTTTTTATTAATTACAATTTCGTTCCACCGTATTGCAGTTTTTACATACCTTTAAACGCATAACTGCAAATAACGCAATCATAAAAAAATTATGTTTACAAATGTATTTATTTATTCATGTATTTGCCCATTAGTCGTGGTAGTATTTTTTTTATTTTACTATAATATTTTAAGTTTAAAACGTAGCACGGTCGTTAAAAACTTGTTTAGTAATATTTTAACTCCATTTCACGTTTCGTGGGAACTCATAGGTGATACCATCATTTCAATATTAACACTTGAACTGGCGATACCTGCTACTGATTTTAATATAAGACTTGTAAGTAGAGAAGTGTATACAATATGTAATAGTGGAAGTATATAATGGTGAATTTTATTATCTATGTAGGGAAGTTCACAAAAAAATTGCTTTATAAAATAGTACTTCAAAATTTCAAAAGTGAAGCATCTAAACAAAAAATAATGAATTTAATAAAAAAACTATTCTTTTATAAAAAAAAGACTAAAAAACAAACCATTTCATAAATCAGGAGCATTACAAACAAGAGGTATGTTTTATTTGATTTTATGTTAAAAAACTCACTAACAATTTAATTGAGTGATTTTTCCACATTTAGATTTTTATCGGTGACCGGTTTCGCAAACCTTTCACGTTGGCATTATAATATTATTTAAAATATTAAAATGGAATTCCACCAAGTACTCACTGTCAATAATATTTAATTTCTAACAATTAAATACTAAAATTCAACTACTGACCTAAGAACCGAGTTTTTGAAATAACTGCGACCGCCAAAACGTTCAAACAGTATTAATAATTTCCCCATGAAATACAAATCGAATCCGAGCTGCGTCAATATTTATTTTACATCGATTCCGATGCTAGGATATTGTAATCTCGGCGGTTGTATTTTTAATAAAGTAAATATCCACCTGACCAGGCTGTGATGCAAAAACCAACTATAGGCACGTCCCAAATATATTTCAATATTTATTCCGAATCCACAAACAGATAAAATATTTTAAAAAATTGTCAAAATTTATTTTGACTATAAATATTTTTTTTTTTAATAAAATTTAATATCTACATACAGTAAACTATAAAACATGTACTTTTGCTGTAGTGAAGCATTGGCGTCGTAACATGAGGTATACCATTGCCATATCGATTAGCATCTCCGTGAATTTCGTTGGTGCATAGAAGCATTGGCTTTAGAACACGAAGTATGCCGTTGCATTATCGAGGCATTAGCGTCGTAACATGAGGTATACCATTGCCATAACGATTGGCATCTCCGTGAATTCCGTTGGTGCATAGAAGCACTGGCTTTAGAACACGAAGTATGCCGTTGCATTATCGAGGCATTAGCGTCGTAACATGAGGTATACCATTGCCATAACGATTGGTATCTCCGTGAATTCCGTTGGTGCATAGAAGCACTGGCTTTAGAACACGAAGTATGCCGTTGCATTATCGAGGCATTAGCGTCGTAACATGAGGTATACCATTGCCATAACGATTGGTATCTCCGTGAATTCCGTTGGTGCATAGAAGCACTGGCTTTAGAACACGAAGTATGCCGTTGCATTATCGAGGCATTAGCGTCGTAACATGAGGTATACCATTGCCATAACGATTGGTATCTCCGTGAATTCCGTTGGTGCATAGAAGCACTGGCTTTAGAACACGAAGTATGCCGTTGCATTATCGAGGCATTAGCGTCGTAACATGAGGTATACCATTGCCATAACGATTGGCATCTCCGTGAATTCCGTTGGTGCATAGAAGCACTGGCTTTAGAACACGAAGTATGCCGTTGCATTATCGAGGCATTAGCGTCGTAACATGAGGTATACCATTGCCATAACGATTGGTATCTCCGTGAATTCCGTTGGTGCATAGAAGCACTGGCTTTAGAACACGAAGTATGCCGTTGCATTATCGAGGCATTAGCGTCGTAACATGAGGTATACCATTGCCATAACGATTGGTATCTCCGTGAATTCCGTTGGTGCATAGAAGCACTGGCTTTAGAACATGAAGTATGCCGTTGCATTATCGAGGCTTCAGCGTTGTAACGAGAGTTATACCGTTGCTGTAACGAGGCGACGGGGACGTCCGGCGAAGTGAAAGCGAAACTGCCAATCTGATTCTTGAATAATTACTGATCTCAAATCGAGTTCGTTGCCCACAAAGTATCGTGAATAATCCCCCTATAAAACGTCTCTCAAGTGCGCCATTTGCACAGACTGAAATTATTGCTATCGCATGGATCCGATTCCCATTTTACGGGCGGTCGCGGACTGTTCACAGCCCGGTTAAACACACCACTCGCCACAGACGAAACGCTCTGAATGATTGGGATATCTTTTTAAAAACATCACCTCGTATTTAGACTCTCGAGCTTACAAATAATAATTGTTTAAAACAATTTTTATCAATTGCATAATTTGTGTGATTTAGTAAATATCAAAGTCTCAGATAATCGCTCACCCAAGTCATCTAAATAAGTTACGAATTGATTCAATCGTATACGCTTGAATATCAAAATTTTTCGTGTTTACTAGACGCTGCAAAATATTTTGTACAGTAAATTTTTAATTCCTCGTGTTTACTCACACTACGTTAAGTTATTGTTGGTCGAGCACCACACCGGAAGTTGGAAAATTAAGCAATACGACCGCCAGATAAGCTGTTCCCGCGCTAATATCTCAAGTCAGTAAATTCAGGAGAGGAACACACCGGCTCTCCGCCCCGTCTGGCGATTCTCTCCCTGCTTCCCTCCCCCGGGACATCAATATTTAAACCCTGCTGAATTTACTGCCCTGTAAAATAAGTAATATTCAAATTACGCCATAAAACATGGCCGGGAAATAATGCTAGCGCCTTCAACCGCTCGTAAAACTCACAAATGGGATAATTTCAGTGAAATAGTGGAGTCTTCAACGATTTTAATCTGTCGTTGATTAACGCCAGACCCTGACTGTAAACCTACGGCTGCACTGTACCTGACAGGTAAAATATACACATGGGTGAATATTAGTAAAATAGTGAGATTCTCAACGATGTTTACATGCCGTTGATCAACTCTAGTTGTATACTTACGGCCGCACTGAACCTGGCGGGTAAAATATACACATGAGTGAATATTATTAAAATAGTGAAATTTTCAACGGTGTTTATTTGTCGTTGTTCAACCCTAGATGTAAACCTAAGGCTGATCTGTACCTGGCGGGCAATACACATATATACAAGGGATAATTTCAATTAATAGTAATAGAACGATTTTACTGTCATTGGTTAACACCGGACCTGGGCTGTAAATCTACGGCCACTCTGAGTTTTTGCAGAAATGTATACTTACTAATATGATTAGGCATATTTTTTAACATATTGAAAATGATTAATAGAAACTCTCAGAAAAATATAATCGTGACTTGTGTAGGATTTGAACCTACATCTCCAAGCTTACATGGCCGGTGTACTGACCCTTGTACTCCGGTCAGTACACCGGCCATGTAAGCTTGGAGATGTAGGTTCAAATCCTACACAAGTCACGATGCTATTTTTCTGAGAGTTTATTTGAATCATTATCAATATGTGTAAAAATATGCCTTATCATATTAGTAAGTAATATAAGCCTGTAAAGGTAATTAAAACGCACTTGTTTGACGTTCAATCCACAAAATAGAAATGTTTACTGTAATCGATTTTTTTTTCATTAAATTCTTGAAGCGCGCACTGAGCATAAAGGGTGGGCAGCCCCCTACTACAGTATCGCCATCTTGATGTTTCTACCCACCACGTCTCGGCGGGTTTATTTGTTAAGAATTACGTCATAACCCGCTTGGGTCTCATTCTTATACGTCATTAGACAGTTTTAAGCGAGCCGTGACGTAGTATCTCCTTAGCGTTATTCCATACAAAGTTATACCAGCTCATTTAGCGACCTTCACAACTTGGTCTCACAACTCATTGAATATTTTTAAAATATATTCACACTCAATTTTTTTAAACAATATATGAGTTATGACCTCATAAAATATTTTAAACACAATTGAAATTTTTGTTTTCATTGATTTTTATAATGTATGTATCATTGAGATACTGAGGAATTTTTCACTCTTAAGATGCCTTCAAAGGGTTAAAAAGTTTTCACATTTCCAGTGAAAAAATTAGTGGTCTTGTTTTATTTATTTATAATTAAAATCAAGTTTGTTTTTAATTTCCGCTTTCTTGATTTTGTTATATGTAATTGTATTCAATTATTTATTATTTGCGTGGGTGCCTTTTGGCTCGAATGATGACTTCTAGCCTGATCTCCAGGCCAGCGTGCTTTTGCGCTGATTAGGCGTCCTCTTCTGTGCTGTGAACTGCTTAACCGCCCACTTTCTTTGCCCACTGGTCTTCGGTTTTTTACGGATTTGAAAAAAACACAGCCTCTACACATTTCCGATGCCTGCAAATAGACGAGATAGATATTCAATGGGATTTTTTAACCTTTCAAAAAAACATGAGTTGAATAAAATTAACGCTAATTTTGATACCAGCGCGTATTAGCCCTGGGCTGGCAGTCAATCATGTGCTTATATGCTTTGATTTATATTGCCAAGGATGCTGCACTACAGAAAAATGCTAGTCTTTCCTAAAGAATACTCAAAAGGCTAAAGATCATTCGTTCAAGAATGCATGATTTCAATGTCACTGTCAGTTTCATATGATTTCATTATATGTATTACTTAATCAAAACCTAACGAGCACAGGAATAAATTGAACATCTATTTTTACTTCTATAATTTCTGTTATCGTTTTAATTATATTTTGAATTTACTTTAATATAATGTGCTCACTTATTTTATTTCTACAAAAGACTGGAAAATGAATGTACTCACGTATATATTTTATTTATGTCATGATTGAATATTATAATTAATAAACATTCAAAGATAAACCGTTTAGCACATATATGTTTGAAGTAATTTTTTTTTTTAAATTGGCATTGTCAATAAATGCTTAATTTAATTTGAAATATCTGGTATTTTTTGCATGTGTCTTATAAAATACATAATGATTGCCTGACAATCCGCCATAACAAGGGAATACGCAAAAAAATGATAAGTTATTCATGAGCACAGAATCTACAGCTTGATGAGATCATTGATAAGTTTCAACTGATAAAAAAGCAACTGAAAAAACTAGGGCTGTGGAGTTGATGCACAGGTCTGACGACTTCGGCTCGGCGTCCCCTATGGATTATATTACTTGCCTATTTATATAATATATATATATATATATATATCTGAATAAATATATATATATATGTATATATATAAAAGTCATAAATATTTTTTTTGTAAGAGTCAGAAAATCGTGACTGCCGAAGCCGATTTCGCAGCCTTGAAAAATAAACGCCACAGCAGTCTTAGTAACTGGGTACATCGTCGATGCGTACATTTACTGTGTCGATCTTGACAGGCACGTTGCTGAACATCTGTTTCAGTGTAATGATTTCAAAGATAGTCATCTCTAGCTTCTCGATGAATTATCCTCAATCGGAAACCTGTTTAGAGGAGCGTGTTGACACTCGCTGCATGTACGCACTCCCATATCGATGAACGAAATGGAATTATGACCTTTCTTACTCCAAACCAACAAAACCAAATCAAATTTTGAAAACGTTTGAAAAAGGGAGAGAAATTTGACCTTCACCTCTCTACAACGAACATCCTTGCTTGCATGCATGTGGTAGTTGATTTTTTTTACCTATTCTATTTATACCATGAAATCTCAGCATATTAATTATGTCATTTGAAATCGACGAAGCATCAAAAATATTATTTTTCAAATTAGTAAGTTCATCCGGGATAGTATTGTATCCTACCAGAGACGCGTTAGATCATAGGTTCCCAAACTATTTTGTCCCGTCGACCCGTTGTCGAGTTTTCCTGTTTTTCGTAGACCCCTGCCTTGCTTATATTGAATTTTTTCAAATTCATCATCTTCAAACATATTTTTGACATTTGATATACAGGTGCGCCATATTTTATGTCGGTATGTAAACATTGAATAACTATTTATTTTTTTGTAAGAAAGTTGACAACTGCATTGAAACCCTTCTCTGTGTGGTATGAAGATGGAAAAACTATCAAAAACCTTCTTTCAATAGTCAGGATTAACAGCATTATTATGTAAGTACATAGGTTCAATCTGTATTCAATTATGACATTTACGGAATGCCTAAATTTTGGTGATGACCTGCTTAAATGGGATCCACTCTCGTAGACCCCCAATTTAATTTTTCGCTATCATCGACCCCTTGCAGGCCAAAATCGACCTCTGGGGGTCGATATTGACCACTTTGGGAACCAGTGCGTTAGATAGTGAAATTTTGTATGTAATCTTTCACCTGCCTATTTTATGTAAATCATCTGAAATCATCTGTAATCCTCGCTAGCATTCTTGTGGTGGTTGATTCACATTATCTAATCTATCCATCGTATAAAATGGCGCGTTGCTCTAATTGCGGCCCGCTGCTCGAGTGCCTTGATTGTCTCCGCCGCGCGTGCAGCCCGCGCGGGGCAACAATGAGAGACGGGCAATCCGGAACGGGGAACAACAGCTGGTCCGGTCACGACAGACTGCGCTGCATTGTGCGATACTCTTAATGGTATCGGGGACAATCCTCGGAATGAAACTATTTTATGGCCGTTAAATATACCCGCTCATAATATTAGTTTAGATCTGATACTCATTCTGCAGCAAGCTACATAAATAATATCAAGATCCCCGCACCTTGATAAGGTACTTCCAGAGCACATCCCTCCACAATCAATCCGAATCCACCACTAAACAGTTTATTCATCAAGTGCTTCTCATCAAAGGAGGTTTGCGATCATTTCACTGAGCATATACTCATGCTGAGCCATTGTTCATAGTTTTCTTGGGGGAAAATAGTGCAGTGGGTCCTTGAGTCCTTCTACACCGCAGTTTTATATTGGAAGTCTGCGTATTGCTGTTGCCCAATAGCATTATTATATGATCCTTTTCTTACAAAGCTATTACGATACTTCTTCTGCAGCAAGCTACATAAACAATAACAGGAGGTCGCCCATCTCGATAAGGTACTTCCAGAGCACATCCCTCCACAATCAATCCGAATCCACCACTAAACAGTATACGTTCAAGTATTTCTTCATCGAGTGCTTCTCCTCCGAGGAGGTTGGCGATCATTTCACTGAGCATATACTCATGCTGAGCCAGTGTTCATGGTTTTCTAAGGGGAAAATAGTGCAGTGGATCCTTGAGTCCTTCTACACCGTAGTTTTATATTGGAAGTCTGCGTATTGCTGATGCCCAATAGCATTATTATATGATCCTTTTCTTACAAAGCTATTACGATACTTACATAAACAATAACAGGAGGCCGCCCATCTCGATAAGGTACTTCCAGAGCACATCCCTTCACAATCATTCCAAGTCCACTACTCCATTACCAATCCTTTACACACGCTCAGGGTACAGAATGGCAGCCATGCACGAGCAACAGAATGAGAAGAGCGGTGAGGTTAGGTATATAAAATGATATAAATCAACCAGATTACCGGTCATGGCAGCTCTCGACGTTTCAAATACGTATCTTAACAAAGGTTGTGTGGATAAACTTCCGCTTCCCGGATGTTAAAGTTTCCTTTTTAGGAAACGAGATGACTTCAAAAGAAATCGGCCTGGCATCATCAGCTAGCTGGAATTCCAGAACGCTTTCAAAGCACCATAGTATCCCCAGATTATTCCTTTTTAATATGTCTAAATTTATTGTGTAGCATTAAACGTTTTAACGTCAGCCATTTGACCGATGTAAATTTACTGTTTCTCAACAGACTGGTTTAAATTTAAAGTTCTCCATATTCAATCAACAAATATGAATATTCAAACAAAAATCAGGTTACAATCTATTTTATGTTACGTAAACACTACTGAAAATGGTCATGAAAAGCCAATGCTCTAAAAATTCATCCACCTTAATATTCTTACCACGTCCCCATTTTTTTTTTTAAATTATATATGTATATATGAATTCTTTTTATAAATGATGCACAGTGAGAAATCGCTTTATTAAAAAATTTAAATATTTAAAATATATTTTATATACAGTGCACTATATATTTTTCTTCCATTAAGGATTCTAGTCAGACGTCCGGCGTAAGGATTTCCGACTAGGATACCCTGATGTCCGGAAACCGGATATCTACGACCGGTCTGACTCTCAAATCCGAACAAAAGTAAAAGTAGACGGGAGTGTATCCATCAAGCAACGACGCGTGTTTTTTTCAGTTAGTTTACCGCCAATTATTTTTTCTAAAACACCTTCGGTAGGCATTAATAAAACGCCCGAGAGCCGAGACTGAAGGAGGTTGTGCCGCGCCGGAGGTGCTGAAGTTCACTAATTCGGTGTTATAAATCAGAATTATGTACGCACGTTTTCGGCAATTGCCTATTTGTTTGATAAGTGTGTAGAAAAAAGGATGTTTCTCTCGCGAGTACGTGATTTTATTTCCTAACGGCACGGGGAGTAAAAGTATTAGCGATTTTTGTATTCAATATTAGTCTTTTAGTATAAGACACAGGGATGTTAATATAGATATTAAAATGTCTAAACAATCTTTTTTTTCAATTAAATCTAATAAGTCGTATTTAAATTTTAAAACTGTTCATTTAATTTTTTTTTAAATATCCCGATGTTTACTCAGAAATAATTGGTGAGAGATATTTTGCATTTTCAATTTTTAGCATGAGTGAATTTAATGAAGAAATTGTTGATGCCTGAAAAATCACAAATTGGTATAAATCGGCTCACACCGCAGGCTGACGTGCCATATTTTTTCAATAAAATTACTCAAATTATGTCCTAAAAACATAAAAATCCCAAATACCTCTACTTAAAATAATATATATTGATAGTTTAAAATAAAAAAATCAAATGAAGTTTTTCTAAATATTTTATTTATTTGGTATTGATAAAGTAAGTTTTACGAAGGTTATTTTGAGTATTCACTTCCTGGTGATACTGCATAATAAAAATCCCAAAAGCGGAAGAAGATTCTTGCATGTAACTGCATACGACTGCGTGCAGGCATGCAGGCATGCAAGCGCTTGCATACACCGGGTGTCCGTCATTTCCTCTTCACAATTGGCACGTCTATTTTACAGCATTACAGCATCATAAGTTTGAAACCTTAGTTTCAAATTATCAATAAAAAATAAAAAAATAAACCATACCTACACATTTTATAAAGTTTTTTTCTCCCTAAAAGTCATCAAAGTTATCAGCACTGTAAAACTATCTTATGATGACTCCACAGCTTAGATTAACTCCGCTCAATAAATTCGTTAGAGTTTTCGCTCCACTTGTGCGCGAGAAGAGCAGCATCTGATATTCCATGTTTTTATCAAGGTCATCTGCATTTTAAACGAAATTGCCACGGAAGATGAACAACTCGTTTTATAAAGTCATCGCAACATTACGCACATGTTATGCGGCTTAGATTCACTCTGTACTATAAATTCGTGAGAACTTTGTGGGCGGAAGGAGTCGCATCGGATTTATCGGTGTGAAGTTTACCTCATAGCGGTTTTAACTCAAATAGTAATATTTACTATCGATTTTGTCTGCGGCCAATCGCGTATCGCTTGCCTTGTTTACATAAATACATATGTATGGAGTGACCCACGATGATCTACAAATAGCCGAAACGTTTTGAAACATAAGGAAAACTTTCTAATACCCGTTGAAAAGAAACTCCAGTTAACTAAATATTTTGACAAAATTTAGCACCACTATTACTTATATTAGACGGTTAATCAATTTTAAATATTATTTTGATATGAGATCATTTAAATGTGGTTTAAAATAATATATAAGGTAAATTTAACCAGGTCAGTGATGTTTATGACTTATATGCGATTTTTTCTATAAAAAATAATAATCTTCAAATATGTTTGTTTGATTTTTTAATTTTAACCCCATTTTTTATAGCCCCAGGAGCAAACATTACTCATTATATTTAAAATAAAATACATTTCTCATCGTTTCATTGCATGCACAGTATATTTTATATAGGTGTGAAAAACTACTTCAAGCAGAATCTTTTGATTTTTGATTGAAAGAAATTTGGTAATATAATTTATACACTCGTAGATATTGAATTAAAATTAGTCAAATCCATAATGCTGAAAGTTATTTGAATATATAAATAGCTGTAATCTCCAAACTGGATAAGAATGCGTGCCCGGTCGGTCGAAGAGTCTCTGGCATATGAATACATAATGCCGTTTGAAGTAAGCCAACGATATTAAAGTTTATTTCATGAAAAATAATTGAATAATTATACCATAAGCAAATATATTATTTACAAAAATTGCCAGTAAATTATACACTTTTCTCTTATATTTTCTGATTGCTTTTAAAGTTACACCTCACTCACATGTAACGTCTTCATTCTAATGGGTTTGCATTTCATTTAATAATATACTTTACATTCTTATGGAATTATCTCTTTAACGTGTGTAATTTGAAAGTAAAAGCGTTCATAAAAATAAATACGACATGTTATGCAATATTTGATATTCATGCAGCTCAGATTGTATTATTGAATAATTGAATTTTTCATTTTATTTTTGGCATTCAAACACGAAACTTTTACATGAATCGCTCCTTTTTTTAATATAGCAAAAAAATCAAAAGGTTGAAATTGTTGATCAAAAGAACCAATAAATGTTTTAATTTATTTTATAATTAAGAATTTATAAATATTATACATATTCTTTTAACATAAAACATAACCTCAATTCAATATTTAGTCTTCATATGAAGGAGTGGGTTCGAAGCATAAAACAACGTATGTGCTAAATGTTTATGTGAAAAATGTATATTATATTAAATATTTAAAAAAATATCATTGGGTATATTATTATATCTAAACAACGCGATTTCTTACGCTTTCTTTATCATCTCGGTGTTCACAGAAAAGACGCTGTCATCTTTGTTCTGTCGGTCTATTTTTGTGTATATTGTGAAAAGTCTCTTTTTATTTAATGTTCCAGGATAATGGAGACTGCGTAACTTGAGATCGGATAAAATAAGACAGCTTAGTAAACCGACGCTTAAATGAACTGCGCTGAAAATAACCTCAACAGAAGTCAACCGAGGAAGAAATGATAGGATAACGTAGTTGTATCGAAGCATAGTGGATAAAATAAAACACCACAAAAGACTTACTCAAAACAACATGCTTGTAACAAAGCATATTGGATAGAATAATAACGATTAGTTATTCTCACAATCGAATGTAAATCCTTAAAAATTCACTCAGAATGACGTGGTAGTAACGAAACATGTGATATATAATTATAACCATTAGTTATTATTCTTTAAAGCCATTAAAATCGCTATTTAACTAATAAATTATTTATCTAATCTCGGGGAATCTAAAGCAGAAGTCTGTATACAACATCACTCTAAGAATAGAAATACACAACGCATATTATCCTTTTAATTTAAACAGAAATAAATTTTAAATTTTAAAAATCAATTTTTTAGTAATTCAACTATATTATTCGTATCGGAAAATTCACATTTTTTATCTCTATATTAAGTTATAAGTCTTTATCATAGGTAATAAATATAGTTAAATAGCTAGTACGAGAGTGTTTATCGACTTATAGGTATTTATATAGTTTATTATCATCGAGTTGAAAGTAAGCCGCCCGTCGTAAATTCGTAACATCCTGTTGAGTATATCTGTAAAAATTTATCATATCTTGCACTATTTCGGTAAACCCGTTGGCTCTAAATCTTAAATTCCTGATTCGATCCCATTTAATCAGTTGGATCCCAAGCTTATAAAATAATGATTTTTTTCAGTTCGGTCGATGACAGTTTGTATTGAAATCGCATGTTTGTTACAAACTATGTTGTATTATAACCAAAATATATACGCGGTGTATTTACACGTGAAATAAAGTATCTAGAATATTGAAACCTCCAAAATAATTATGGACTGCTGGGTGAAGTACTGAAAAACATTTATTTAAAAGAATCGCTTTTTCTTTTTTACAAAACTGCATACATTATATACTCAAAGTGCATCTCAATATAAAAATTATTGCACATATATGTTTTTTAAATATTTGAAGCACGCGAACCAAAACTTGCTAACCACTGCTTGTATACTAACTCAAATGTATATAATGTTTGGCGTTATAAATATGCTATTTTGAACGTCAACGTTTACTTTTGATGAAGTAAATTACAATAATTTTTAAGTTATACATAACATAACATAATGTTAATGTTACATTTGGCATTAATTTTCCAACAATCTCAAATCATATAATTCCTTAAATAAATAATGATTTGGGGTAACAACAATACGTAAAATCTACTATAATAATAGCCATTGTGTGTTTGTATGTATGTATGTTTCGTTTTTCCGTTCTGTATAGAATATCTTAAAAGATACAACGCTGATTTTTTGCACATAAGTTAAGTAAATTTTTCCGCAGCTATGTGCCGAATTTCAAGACGATAGGATAATATTTTCATTCATAAACTTTAAAATATGCTTTAGCGAATTTCAATATGTACGAATTATATGATTCACTTCTTCGCCGCGAGATGTCGTTCACCGCGAGAATTTCAAATTTAGAACTTTTACAAAAAAAACAAATTTTAGACGCATCGTTCATCAAATACGTCATTTTGTGACGGGCTACATTGCTAGTATATAATAGTATTAAAAAATATTAAATTGGCAATAAATTTAAATTATGGCCCATTGCACATAAAAATGTATTATACTTTTACTATTTCTATAAACAGATATAACCTTTATTATAATTTGAATGCCACATTGGTTATCAATTTGCCTATAGTAGCAAATCCTATGTGCCTGTATTTTGAAAAAATAAATAATGATCTACAGGGACACTTAATATGCTGAATTTGTATATCTCGACTTTCAGGCGATGGATTCATTAAATTCATTGACATTAAACAGTGACCTTCTATAACTGTTAACATAACTGAGAGTTTTAAAATAGTGATTACTGGTATATAAGAATAGGATAACGATAACGAAAATAATAAGCAAAACCACCATGAAACACCATATTTTAAAAAACTACTGTGTTTCATCATTTGTTATTGCTTAAATGTATATAACAAAGTTATTTCTCCAAAAAGATTGCAGTGTGTGTCTATTATTTGAGTGAAAATCTATGCCGTTTCAAGAAGTTCAAACTTATTTATAGTGAGATGGCGATTTCATTAAAAAAATAATGACGTAATATGCGTTTATATTTATGCCTTTGACAGCTTTGAGATATTAGCAAAACGAATTTTTGAAATGAGTGAGTAAATATGTACGGAAATGAAAGTGAATTTGATCTAGTAGTCTCCAAGAATCAAATTCGGATAATAAACAACATACTTATTCTATCTTGTAGCTTTTCGGATTTCAGCTTGAATTTTTGAATAGTATACGAGGGCGGATTGATTGAAGAAAAACGAAAATTTTGGAAAAGTGGTGATTTATTTCTCAAAATAGTCTCCTTTTAGCTCGATACACTTGACCCAGCGATGCTCCAACTTCTTCAACCCATCTGAAAAATACGTTTTCTCGAGGTTTGCAAAGTAGGCCTCCGTGGCGGCGATGACCTCCTCATTCGACTTAAATTTCTGCCCAGCGAGTGACTCTTTCATGTTTGGAACCAAAAAAAAATCGCACGGGGCCAAATCTGGAGAATACGGTGGATGGGGGAGCAGTTCGTAGTGCAATTCGACCAATTTGGCCGTGGCGACGGCAGAGGTGTGAGCCGGTGCGTTGTCAAGGTGGAAGAGCACTTTTTCTTCGCCAAATGGTTGCGTTTTTTCTGCAATTCGGCGTCGAATCGGCCCAATAATTCGGCATAGTAGAGCCCTGTGACCGTTTTGCCCTTCTCCAGGTAGTCAATGTATATGAATCCTAGAAAACGGTGGCCATCACCTTTCCGGCCGATAGGACAGTCTTTGCCTTCTTCGGAGCACATTCGCCGGGTGAAGTCCACTGTTTCGACTGTTCCTTAGTCTCTGGTGTGTACCAATGGATCCGTGTTTTGTCAACGGTCACGAAACGACGCAGAAACTCCTTCGGATTGCGCTTAAACAGCGTCAAACACTGCTCGTACTTATATTGATTGATTTCTATAATTATTCGAATATATTCGAGTTTGCCCGTCACTAGTGGATTAGTGCGACTGTTCCTTTCCCTTTCCATCCATCGGCTGGAGGTGAGATCACCGGACTGGGCCAGTGATGTGCCAGCAGGTAAATAATGACCGCCCGCGGACCCCGACTGCTGACAATGATTGAAGAAGGCGGTCGGAGATCGAATCGTCCTTGGCAGGCCTAAGCAAATACTGAACAGCGTAATGAGGACCGCCGGACTCCAATTAGAATTCAATTTTACCGAGAACTGCTTTTACTCTTAAATAATTATTCAATAAATCTTATACTACCAAGTGAATGTATTACAGTAATACCCCGCTTTACGCGACCCCGTTATGCGCGGTTTCACTATAACGCGAATTTCAAATTTCGAGTTAAAACGCCTCGCATTACGCGAATTTCTTATTTTAAGAACTGTATGAACATAATGTAATCATTGACTTTTAACAATTAAAAACTGCGTTGGGTTTTATGAACGTATTTTACAAGAACGTAAAAGAAACGCTACCCAAAAGACAATATGTAGTTGTATTTTTCAGTAAAAATAACACGTAATACTGCATAAAGTGTTCTTAAAATTAAAGTGATTGGTTAAATTATTCGTATTTTTTTAGTATTAAGTTTTGACTATGCATGTATGTTTAATCGTAAACCCCGACATACGCGAAATTCACATAACGCGTTTTTTTCCGGAACGTATCCCTCGCGTAAAGCGGAGTATTACTGTATATTATTTTTTTGTATTAAATCAAACATGTGCTATGATGTTATGTACTATAAATATTTTTTGATATAATCACTTGCAACACTCTTTTAGAGTTTTTATATTAATACACTTGCTAATAATATAAGTAAAACGACTTTACTATATTCGAATATATAGTACAGTACTACAAATAAAACAGTATTCTGCAACTCGACAACTGTAATTAATTTTAAATTTACAAATAAAGTTCTAGCTAATTGATACGTTTATAATATCACCGTGTATTTGAATAATCATTTATTTTAATTTAAAATTAAGAATATAAAGATAGAGATACTAATGAAAAGCTAATGACAATGATTAATATTTCTATGATACATTTACGCGTATATGTATCTTAACATTTAAAATAAAACTAACATGTGTAAAAACTATGTTAATCAGTATTTTATTCAAAATATTAAAATGGAATCCCACCAAGTACCCTCTGTCAAA
The DNA here is from genome assembly GCA_022113835.1 of Atopsyche davidsoni. Lineage (NCBI taxonomy): Eukaryota > Metazoa > Arthropoda > Insecta > Trichoptera > Hydrobiosidae > Atopsyche > Atopsyche davidsoni. The sequence goes on from JAILWY010000013.1 coordinate 15,703,555, forward strand.
AATATTTATTACATATATTTATCATTTCAAAATTTGTATTGACTCATATGAACTATTTATCTTCTACGTCTAAAAAGTAATTCGAATACACAGTTAAATGACGCTCGAGTCATCCCATCAGTTTCAAATTTTCGTAATCCGATAGCGTGCGATCCGACCTTCTCAACTGCGAGACAGGCGGCCTGACCTCCGGCATGGGACGCGCCATGCCCTCGCCATGCTCTCGCCATGCCCTGGGAGTCTCGTATGTATAATTGGCTCCGAAGCCTTCGAAGCCTCCGAGGTGTCTCCTTGCTGGAGACACGACCCCTGCCCTCGCCCCTCGTGCGTCATCGACCCCCGCAGAACTTCATACCACTCGGCTATCACGTTCTCCGCTTACAGGCTTCGTGTGTCGAAAATAATTAGCCCGGCCTTCACGACGGAAATAGTTCACCCCATGAGAAAATATTTGTGGATGTCAAGTACAGTGAAAAGTTCTCAGTACCAGTTTTATGGATCTTACTTATAACGCTATATATATATATATTATTAATTACGTAAGTTTTTCAATAAAAACTACCGGATATTTATTTACACATATTCGAGCTGTATATTTTTCGAGAAAATATATGTAAAGTTTAATTATTATTTTACGTGAAATGTAATATCGCCCCAATACCTGAGCGTGATTTTTTCGCACCAAATACCAAATACTGACAAATGATTGTCTTGTTCTGCATTTTTTGATTTAGATCTCGCAAATTAAAACTTGCTACATTGGCGAAATTTCGATTTTTTGCACATTCTGGGTTTATCCCACACCTGGAAGATGATGTCATCGTTTGACCTTCGAACGTTTTTTATCGTTGTGGCTCAAATACTACTTAGAATTATTGTTTGTTTCCATTAAATTATGACACTTATTGGTTATTATGCAATTTTTTCAATCACTATTTTAAATATGTTTTTAGGTAATCTTGAAATCAAGAAACTTCAAGATTCATTGGAAATCGTTGGCACATAAAATTTTCTTGCATGACTGTGATTGAGATTGGAATAAGCGTTTTTCAATTATAAAGCCTGATTTTTTAAAATTTAATACGTATATTTTAGTAATTTATATATATATGACTAATATAAATGTGTATATGAGTGTGTATAAATATATATATGGCTTTTGTCTAAAGCCTAATGTACCAAAGCCTTAATTTAGTAAGTATTTAAATATAACTTGAATACTTTGTGCTCTCCAGTATATATTTAATAGCTGACTAGAATTTTATGTGATCTTTGACAAAGCAGTTATATTTTAGAATTTATAGAAAGTAATCTCATAAAATACAAACTGATTTCTTATTTAAGTCACAATTTATTTATAAATACTGACTGTCTTAGATTAGCCCTAAAATATATATTTGTCAAGACAGTAAATTAAACTTATGATTGTAAAATCTAACAAATTATGGGGATGCTTTTAAAAAGCGAGAGTGCTCACAAACACAAATGATCATGATCACGTAACCACTTGGCTATCGATATTTGTTGGTTAAATGTGGAGAATTACAAATAAAACCAGACGGTCACGGGTAAGACGTGTATTTTTTAATTGCCTAAATCAGATCAAATAGAATATAATTAGTCTACATTTATTTATACATATTTGAGCTGTATATTTTTCGAGTAAATGAGCGTGTTTTTAGAACTTCGCACATTTAAGTCATATGACGTATAAATTGCTATTTTGATATAAATATCATATACCAAATACTGACAAATGCTCGTCTTGTTCTGCATTTTGATTTGATCGCAAATTAAAACCTTAGCACTCTAGCACTTTAGCAATACAATGCTAAAGTGCTTTAAAACATAATCTTTTGGCCGTTCAAAATTATTTTTTTTAAATATGCATATACATATAAATCTCTCCATAATTTTGTTTTAGTTTAATTGGAGTTCAGGCTGTTAACTGACATAGATCCGAGTCATAATCAAACCGAATTTGTATCGTACGATTACTTAATCGGGCGTTCATCAGCTGGCATTTGCTCCAATCCTGACATTCAGCGCCAAGTCAAATAACATCGGTACATTCCGCCATCGTTTTGCGCAACCGCCTGGTCCCACGGAGACCAGCGCAGCCATGTTACACATTCCCCATCATCGCCAGTCGTGATCTGGTCTGGTCATCCGTGAAGCCCAGCCGACGGCATTGTGGAGACAGCATACCATTAGATCATAGGCTCCCAAACTATTTTGTCCCGTCGACCCCATGTCGAGTTTTCCTGTTTTTCGTAGACCCCTGCCTTGCTAATATTGAATTTTTTCAAACTCTTCAAACATATTTTTGACATCTGATATACAGGGTGCGCCATACTTTATGTCGGTATGTAAACATTGAATAACTATGTATTTTTTGTAAGAAGGTTGAAAACTGCATTCATACCCTTCTTCATGTGGTATGAAGATGGAAAAACTATCAAAAACCTTTTTTCGATAGTCAGGATTAGCAGCATTATTATGTAAGTACATAGGTTCAATCTGTGTTCAATTATGACATTTACGGAATGCCTAAATTTTGGTGATGACCTGCTTAAATAGGATCCACTCTTGTAGACTCCCAGTTCGTGGACCCCCAATTTAATTTTTTGCTATCATCGACCCCTTGCGAGCCAAAATCGACCCCTGGGGGTTGATATTGACCACTTTGGGAACCAGTGCATTAGATGGTTCTCTTATTTCCGCGTAACAAACTGGTCTGTTCAGAATCAACTTAACAGTCCGTGTGTCATTTCTATTTATTTATCGATCTGTTCATCTGTACTTCTTTCAATTTGGGATTGCGTAGGAAAACATCGCTCGATGATTAATCTGACGTCAAGTTAATAATGCAAGCTATTGGCAAAAATTGAACATTATGCCTCCTACTTAAGAATGTGTATCAAGCTCTCATAACCCACCTCACAATTATGAGCATATTGATGTACGAGGTTACTTATTATACGAATTAAACATTTACACAAAAAAATAACCAAGTAGCAATTATAACTTAGCGATATTAACTTTCGCGTTTAAGAGCTTTTTAAACTTTTAAATCACATTTGTTGTTTAAATTTATTTGAGTAATTTAGTTTGTTATCTCTGATTTCAATTCGCATGATATTATGAGAATAATAATTAATCTTTAGTAGGCGGTTGAGTGTTTATAATTTCTGACGTTTCCTGCATTTTTAATTTGATTTCAGATTTATCTCAGAACAATGTTTTCCTACGCAATTCCAATCCATTAACGTAACGTCTACGTAATTAAACACTTTATTTGAAGAAAGAAACAAGTGGGCAGCGGAGATCCCAGGTTTATATTTACATTACGATAAAGCCTTCATTAAAAAAAAGTTTGTACTAAAGAAAAAAACATCCGTATAGCATTTCTGAATATATTTACAAATTTATGCAACCCTTTAATTGCATTCTTTTGATACCATTATCACTTTCCAACCACTTTCAAATTTCATAAACTAAATTACAGAAACCGAAAACCATTGTTTGAATTTATTAAATTGATACTGACGCCAACTTAAAGTATAAACATACAATCTTTAATATTAATATTAAAATAATATTCCCTATGGCTGCTGCAGCAAAAAATAATTTGAATGAAAGCCGATAAGGATCTCATAAAACCATTGAAATTCCTTTCTATCGGTTATAATAACAACAACAAAACAAAAATAATATGCTGATATTTTTTTTTGCTCTATTGTACTGAGAGTGTATTTATTTAAATTGGAAAACAATTGCAATATTTCAATAAGACCAAATCTTCTTTGTTTTCAGAATATTCAGTTAACCGACTGAAATGATTCAATGTCTCTCAAAGTTCCTGTTATTAATTAGGGCGACCATATTTTCTTTAACCAATTGATTGAGTAACACAGAAATTTATTTTTGCTTATTCAAAAAATACTTTTTACCTACTGAAACATAAATGTATGTATATGTGTATTAATAATTTTTTTGTGGCGTACCAAGAATCAAGGTATCAAGAAATTTTTTTTTTCCTGAACAATTCGCATGAAAGCGCAAATACTCATATTCATGTAGTAATCCTTCTTCTTTTTCTTCTTCATCGGGTGCCTCTTCTCAGAGAAAGTTGGCGACCATGTCACTGAGCATAAATTTATGCTGAACTTGTGTTCATGATTTTCTAAGGGAGAAATAGTGTAGTGGGTCCCCTGGTCCTTCTACGCTAGTCATCCTAATGATGGGTAAAAACTAAACTACAGGATTATTAGATAAAATTTTGTTCTTATCGTGTGGTCACCCTGTTTGTTGCATAGAATATTATAGACATTTTGTTATTCCACAAGTCGTGCGAGGGCGCGGGGCCGGCTGCTCTCAACAAAGTAACTTCTTCGCTGCGGAAAAATGGCAGGCGAATTTCTATTCACAGTGTAACGTTCAATTGCCGATTGTCTGCATTATGTAAACCGAAGCGACTTTCAGAACATTTCGTCATCTTTTGTTTATTTGTACAAACCCGCACATTCGGTATTGTGAATTTTTTGCCGTAACTTTAATTGCTCGATTTTTTACCGGAAACAACGGAAGCAAATAATACTCAAAAATGCATCTCATGTGTACATCTATTAAAAGATTATACTACAGAAAATAAAAACTATAGTAGTAGCTATTATATTTTTAGTATCACGGCGATAAATTTTTGATTTCTACGGACCATATGATGAGACATATTCATTTAAAACACAAATACTGAGTAAGTTCCGTTTAAGTTTACCATAAATATTATGTACTCACTCAATCCCCATGATCCAGCATAAATATGAATAAAATTACTTATTAATTAAAAATACGTATGTATTCAAAACTAAAAAAAAAATCAAATCTATCTGCTTTTAAGCATAGCATACAAAACCCAAAATCGTAAGTATTTGTAATGCAACATTTAATTTTTATTAAAGAAGCAATTTCATTACCACGGTTTATGGACCGTAACCGTCAGTCGTCAAATAGTGAATCGAGTGTTTCACACGCTGTTATGAAACAAAACTAAAATGCATACATTAAACAAATTGTTGTTTAAAGCATGTGAACTAGGATGTATGATTCAATTAACACATGTTTGATAGTACTCGCTGGACGGTTTTAGACATTCACGTGTGACGTAATCGCGTGGCCGAGATTTCTTTTGGGTCGTTTAAAGCCATACACATATCGACACTGTGACCTAACCTTCACTTAATATCTAGCGTTAGCAAAATCGGAAAAAATCTTGGCCTAGCTCTATATTGTATATCTATAGTAGATTTAAAAATTTGCATAGCCGTAAAGAAGTATCTAGACCTGACGTGTTAACACTTGTAAAGTGTCAACATATCGACGCCGATAATGTATATGGCTTCTTGACATGTCTATGTAAAAAATAGATTTTAACCATTGTCATGTGTTGTTATATCTTCTAAATGCTTAAAAATAAAAAGATTAAACAGAACTGCTTCGTGTTGCAGTTGAAAACACGATCGCTCGCTGACCGCGGCATCAATTAGCAAAACTGCAAAAAACATTCGTCCATTTTTTTATGCATCCTTTTTTACGGAATATTTCATTTTAAATTACAGGATGTGAAAAAATGTATAGTGATTATATTATTTTTTCATCTTCTACTTGTATTTTCCGCTAATGAAATTAAAAATTTGCAATTTCGGGTTAATTTATTCGCGGTCATTATGTACATATAAATCATTATTACTGTATTTATTTTGAAATTTTTCATGCTAAAATTTAATTTATGTTATTACTTTTTAATTTATGCATAAATATTTTTTATAAAAAAACTATTTTAAATATAATTGGATTGACATTGAAGGATTTTGTGTGTTTGTATTTTAACGTGAATTGTTGGAATAGTGTTTGTACTACACTGTTATTTAATAAGTTTAAAAAACAAAACACTCAATTAAAAAAAGATTTATATGTAGATAACCATAAAAAACTAGATTTTTTACAAATATCCCAAACATAAAATGCTTTTATTTATTGTTTTATTTTTATATTTTTTCTTTTTCGAGATGATCAGTAATAGTAATATAGAAGTAACTATAGATAAAATTTTAACACTCCATATATAAATAATAGATATGAATAGTATAATAGCTAGGATATTACCATTTTCTCGCCTTTTAAGTTCTGAAATACGCCAATAAGTCTGAAAATATCCTTGAAAGGCGAAAGCACTCATATATAGAAAAGATCGTTATCTGCTAACCACTTGGCTGTTCATATTCAATTTTCGGGGATTTTGTTTTTCTACTATACAGTACCTGTAATTATGCAAGTTATTGAATTAACGAAGCTACACTCGCCTTTCAAAATTGTTTACCTCGGTAAATTTATTGAATTTTTTTTTTTCACGAGATTGTTTTTAATTACTCTTTGATTAAATATTTTCTCTCTTTTTTTTCAGGTAAACTCGACTCCTGTAATATCTTCGCCGCGGAGCGAGATGGAATAAATTAATAGCGACTACGATGATTAAGAAAAATAACATAATGAGTGCTTATTAAATTAATTTAAAAAATGCAAGGTCTCTCTTTGATCTTAACTTTTACAAAGGTCAGGTAAGGTCATACACATTCTTATGTACACTTGCTCGATCTTTACTTATACTAATTATAAATTACATTAAATATTTTTTTGTGAGGTCTATTCATGAACTCGTGGTTGCTTTGTTGCCAATAATATTCAGATGGCATCCTTGAAATTATAATTTTGAACTATGGAAGATATCATCAGTATAGTACTATACTTAAGAACCACACAATATAACAAATAAGCATTCTATAATCACAGAATTTAACTATATGTTGGTTTATTAAAATTATACGCCTTAACGAACTTTTACTGTATATCTATAATATGGAATATGCAATATTTTAATTAATAAATTCGATCATTATGCATGAGTACACGCAAAACACATGAACAAGAAAAAACTCTTGAAAAGAGTAACTCGTAATAAGCTTTTAATGTGGCTCTATTGTATGTACAATATAATTTAGATGCGTTTTTAAAACAATAAGGCTTTGATGCGGATCTATTGAATATGTAATAATCCACGTACATAACTATACGTTCTCTGTATATGGGTGCAGTCTGATGCAGAGGCTCGGTCGTTGAAAATAGTAAAACAACATACCCCTGCAAACAGCTTTCGTTGATAGTGAGATATCAATAGATCACTGGACCGGTTTTCCGCGTTAGCGTCTTCTGCAGGCTTTCTATGCATTTCACTGGCCAGGTCCGGCTGAGCTGCGACGGCACCCAGCTCAACTGCTATGTTATCTATACTACTCATAAGTCTTTTACAACCAACGCAGTAAGGATTATTTTCTAATTATCGATGCAAATCTTTGCCCAAAAAATTATTGCAATTTTACGCATTCTTCATACAAGAGTTTTTTTTTTAAATACTTTTCAAATATATCAAACAGCATTTTTATTAATCAATTTGTTTTGTTTTTACACAATATACTTCATTTATTAAAAATCGCATTTTTTATTTTACAATTTTGGGAATTCTTTAGTACTATGCTGCGTAGTGGCTTCTGTCTTTTTACGTTTCGGCCTCAGTACTGCGACTCTCTTCAGATAGATTCCTACAGAATATTGAATGAAATTTTTTTTAAATAAAAACAACCGTACAATTCAAAGTTCAGTCGATCAAATAAGTGATTTTTTTTAAACTGAGAAATGTAGATAATTTTTGAGTCTGTCTCCTGGTAGCTAATGCACACTTGCTGTATTGCCTAGTAGGGGGAGGCTGAGTAGAAGGCATGAACCACTGTGGGTAGCTGGTCTTCCACACCTGCGCCTCTGCGGCTCGGCGCCTCACGACTTCACACGAGGGCTCTCCAGCATCGCACAGTGGGGACTAGAGACTGGCTCAGCAGACAAAAGGAGACAAACTAACTAAAAATAGACCTCAAAAAATATAAAAAAAGACATTTTTACCGTCACTGTAAAGAATCTTCTATACACTAATTTTATTTTCATAAATCTTTATGATTATTTTTGCTATGGATTGCGTTTAGTATATTTCAAGATTTCTATTTAAAAATATTATTTAGCTATTCGGGGGTGTTGGTATTGAATATACGTTAGTGTTCAAAAAATAGCTTTTTCTCGCAGGTTTATTGTGTATACGATGCGTTTTGAAATTACGTCACAAGTTCAAGAGTTTTTCATTTTTATCTAGCATACAACGATTCACATTGCTACAGTAGCCTAACTGGAAAATAGCACGGGGCAGTGATAAGATTAGGAAAAAACACATTAACATAAAAGAATATTTTATATCCTTAATCTAACGTTACTTAACTTTGACTTGGCGTATTTCACGTAATAAAAAAACTATAGCGAAAATGTCAATTATCAGGATCATAACTTGCCACATAAATAATAAAAAAGTGAATATCATTAAATATGTTTTTTTATAAATGTTAATTAACAAAGAAAATTTTAATGTTACCAATACGCGTTAACAACTTTATCAGCTTTTTATAAAATAAATATCTGTTATTTCAGTAATCAATTGGTATATTTTGGTTTCAGTTCATGTGACTGCACACTCGAGCTCTTATTTCACTTATGTGTATACATATAATATATATAGTATATAACGATAGTGTCTATCAAACACGCACAGCTGTATTTTTTTTTATTAAGGGCATAATTTAGTAACAAATTAAATAACTTACTATAATATTTCACTCACTGTATATAATAATATTTTAAATAAAATACTTGTGTGATTTTCCACGTGTTAATATTTATTGGGGAATAGTTCCGACAACCTTTCACGTTGGCATTATCAAACTGACTTGATAATGCCAACAGGTTAAAATGGAATTCCACCAAGTACTCTCTGTCAAAAATATTGATTATGCACTGGGTACAGTTAAACTTTCATGCAATTATATAAACCGAAAGCATTTTGCATAAAAGCTGTGTTTTTCTGTGGCAAGTGGCAGCCCTGGGTAACTGCATTCCCGTTGAGCTCCTGCATCGGGCCCTGCATTTCTACGACTACCGGGAAAGTAGGCTGCTCTTTGTTCGACCAGATCAACATCTGCTTGATAGAAGCTACTTTGTAAACTACAACTGCACTTCCTTAACCCTTTATAGGACTTAGATCAAATTCAAATTTTAAGATCCATTATAAAAATACCACTCACACGTATTGAATTATTTATCAAAAATAAATATACGTACCAACACTCACAATAACGTAAAATGATGACTCGTCACGTAAATTTTATTTTAAATAGACTAATCTGCTACTGAAAATAGTAAAGCACTATCCTGGTGTAACACTGTGTATACAACAAAAACGCTACGGTAATAGCTAAACCCCATGACTTAATATAGGCGGTGACTCACATGATGTTTACCTATTCTTTACCTTCACTTTCGTATCTGTACAAACCTATAATGTGTATACACCATACGATTACATACCAAAAAGACGCAGAATTTTTTTTATATTGGTGGTATTAAACCCTCGGGTCCAAAAACTATGCTGTATTTAACTAGCTTTATTTGTAGAAGGACCCGGATACCCACTACACTATTTTCCCTTTAAAAAACCATGAACACTGTCTCAGAATGAGTATATGCTCAGTGAAATGGTCGCAAACATCCTCTGATGAGAGGCACTTTGTGAATAATATTTGTATAATTATCGTAAAATATAAGTAAGATTGCAAAATATAAATTCAAATATCAAGTGAGATGGTCTGTGCTATATGAAAGGTTAACGAAATTAAATGGTATTCTAGTTAGTCTGTGGTAAAGAATGTTACGAAATTTTCCATTACGTGTTTTTATAGCCCGTTTATTTACTAACACGCGGTTTGCGGAAAGCGAAAGAGATCTTCAGTAAAATGGTCAAATTTTTATTTCCAGTAACATTTTAAGGATGTGTAAATGCAATGCACTTTTATAACACTTCACGTCTTCTTAAAAGACCTAATAAATAATAAATTTCTTGTAATAAAACACATATAATTAAACATTTCGTTGCATAAATCATGAATTGCATTTATAAAATGAACGTTTTTGTTTTCATACGATTTTTCTTGAAATAAATCGATGCATGGTAATTCTTATAAAAAAAATATACAACATATAACTTTTTTTTTACATCTGTGTCTTTAAAATGAATTTTTCTAGCCTAATTGCTAGGATGTTACGAAATCAGTATTGTTAGAGCGCTTCCGCCTTTCTGTTCTACTTTCGCCGAGCTTTACACTGCTCTCAACCCTTTGCGCCTTCTCACAAGCTTCCACGTTTTACATTTTTAAAAAGCACCAAAAATTCACAACAGATTAGTTAAATTTAAAAAAATCAATATTGAAAAAATACAAATAACCAAATGGCTCGAAGATTAAGATCATTTATATGAGTGATTTTGTCTTTCTAGGGGTATTTCAGGTTTAATCTAAAAAACGGAAGCGCTCACAAACTTAACTGATAGCGGTTTTCAGCCATTTGGATATTTATATTGGTTGGTTCATTACCATTTAATTTAATTAAAACTACGCATTTTCTGTTTCGTGTATATATACCATTGATATAGATTTGATTTGGGTTATATTTTTAGTTTATTTTATAGGTATACATTTATTCTGTAGAAAGTTTACTATGCATGAATATCTTCCGCGGGGGTACAACACATGCTCTTCTCCACTTCTCGTTCTAATCTTACGGTGAAGATTGAGATTATGCACATCCTGCCTGAGGACGGCTGCGCCACAAGAGGAAGCGATGATGGACTCGCCCGGGACTTTTACATAACCTTTTTAACGAACGAACCAATTAAATTGCTTCCCTTCGAAATCAGAGCTATGTAAAGACTTGCAACACTGCATTCTAACAAAAAAAGTATACTAATGATACACACATGTTCGGATATATATACAATGGAAATTTATTAATATTAATTTACACTATTGGGTTTAAGATTGCATTGTTTGATATTTCATCTGGAAGTGATAAAAAAAAAGTTTGTATAAAATGCTTTTCATGTTCACCGTTAGACTCAGAATCCAGTACGTATTTCGTGGTCAATCTGGATATAACACATTTTCGAATTCCAGAAATATAACTACTTTGATTTCATAACTCGCTTCTGTAACAACAAATTCGTTTTAAACTCGTTTAGCTATTTGAAAAATGTGCAGCGGCCACTCTCGCTTAAGTTTTAATTGGACGGATCCGCTGCAACTCGCCGGAGAGCGTCTCGAGCAAACTGCGCGGTTGTTGGTTGCGTTTTAATGCGACCCCGCTTCCTCGAGGGTCCTGCTCTCGTTATTTTAAAAATAGGACAAGAAATATCTCTCCCAGCATTCATTAAAATGCGCTGACAGAAGAAAAATGTGCTTTTGTGTATTTAAAAAAAATTTAAAACGCTTATTACAGGAAATGCATTGGTAGCAGAGGAATATACAATGTTCTTGACATATGGGCATTGTAGTGATTTTTTGATTGATGTAGATAACCATTAGATCTATCATCTCGTTCCTAAAATTTTTAAATTGTAGAAATTTTATTTATATTGTTCGTTTCTATATTCTATTTATGGCAAGAAATTCTCGACGTTCGTTAATCTATATATATAAAACACAAACTCAAAAACCAGCGTGGATCTGGCTGCGCTACGCTTTAGAACCATCGAACCAATGTGCCCCAAACCGGTTTCATTTGAAAGCCAATAATACTGAGGTGGTTTTAGGCCACTTTAATTGAACAATTAATAATCAAATTCGGTTTATTCCCTTACAAAAGTTGCAACATTTTAGGTTTTCGAATACATTTAAAAAAAAAAGAAGTGTCATGTTCACGGATAACGCAGGCTGCCAACAAAAATACACTGATCTTGATGTTTGTTAAGATAAGTATGACGTTGCCGTTGTATAATGCAGGCTGCCACAGCAAAAAAAAAACAACACAGAACTGTCATTCATTTGCGACCATCTTTTCATCACATTTACGTACAATCCTGCTTGGTCGGAAATCAAGGATTTGCTATCGCCTGGTCAGTCATCGCATCACAGGCACGATCTGACAGCTAGAGTTTTCAAACAAAAACGCACATCTTAACTTTAAAAGTTGGTTCACCATAGATGCTCATTCGCAACTTAGATCCACCTAAATTGTGCAACGGAACAAGACTTGCTGTTCAAAAACTATTCGAAGTTAATCGAAGCCACAATCATCAGCGGCAAATGTAAAGGAGAAGATGTGCTGATACCACGAATTCCAATGATTTCAACCGATTTGCCCTTCGATTTCAAGCGAGTACAGTTTCCAATGCGTCCGGCTTTTGCCATAGCTATCAACAAGGCTCAAGATAAAAAAGGATTTTATATCATTATTTAGCGTAGTAGCACGCGTCTTAGTTTTTCAGACTTTTAAATTTTAATCATAAAAATAATGTCGTAATGGAGCCCTTTGTAATCTTTCACAATTCTTATGTGTTGGATAAATATATTATTTGCTTAAAGTCAAATTTGCAAAATTTTAAAAATATCTCAAAACCATCAAAAACTACACATTATCTTTAAATAAGACCCTTATGTACCTGAAAACTACCTAATAAACTACTATCAAAAATTCAAACAGTTTTTCAATAGTTTTTTTTTTTTACATACAAAACTGTGTACCAATTCCAAGTGGGCTGAATTTTATGAAACTAAACTCTCCACGGTATGTTAAAATATTGCGTTCGTTTTTGTTTACTCCGATTCATAAATTTCATGGAACGACTTCTGTCTGAAACTCTTAATGAAGTAAATGGTCCTTGAAGATTTATCATTGTGTATTGTTAAGGTAAACTAATTGCGCCTAGGTGGGCCGCTAACTTGTGCAATCATTCTCATATTGTAACTTCTTAATGCGTCGTGTAGTATCATGCCACATATTTTGTGTAGTGGCATCGTGTGAGGTTCTAGGGTAAAGTACGCAGTAACCTGAAGCCTTATATGTTTATATATTTGTAGCTAACAATATCATTTTTCTTATGTTTAAACTCAAATAGTTTTTCGGTATCAATAAGTTTATGTATAGTGTTTTATTATATTTTCTCAAAAATCATTTGTATTAATGTAACATTTTATAAATTAGGGTATTTATATTAATAATTCATATATGTCTTTAGCTGCATTACATTTTTGAAATACGAAAAAAAACGTTATTATTTTGTATCGCGCATAGTGAATTTATGTGTTAATGAGTTTAATGCTATTTTTAAATATAATTGATTTTTTTTTCATAAGTGCCAATAACGGTACACTTAACCCTACACAAAAATAGGCTATTTTCACATCAGAAATGAATGATGGAGTTTTAATTACCTTCTTGCTTCGACGCAGCACAGCACGGCTTATCTTGAGGCCGGTTATCAAATCACAATCGCAACTTGTGACATTAACTCACCGAATCACAATGTATCCTAACTAATAGCGGGTCAAAGAAGCATTGGCACTTAAGTAAACTGCTTCATCAAGGCAATAAAACACAGTTGCTGCTTCTAAATGAATGGAACAGTGTTCTTATTACATTTGTATCATTAATTATTGGATGTCTTGTTATCTTGCTTTTGAAAGTCAAGCTCACTTTCGAGGTCGGATAAACGAAGTAAAACATACAATTATTTGAAATTTAACAAGCTATATTATTTTTGTTAAATTTTCAAATAATTGAACTCGCTTTGTTTGGAAATGTTTTTGTTGAAGCTCAAAACTTTGATTCATAATGACTGCATACTGATAGCTGCAACTTTGACAAAGTAAAAGCGAATGTAGATGTTTATGTTTTTTTTGTTAGCGCCCATCACTGTCTAAACAATTTATGACTATTATTTAAATCTGAATTTTTCTTAGTCTTTTAATTTTTTTTTTGGTCTTGTGCATAGTTTAAAATTCTTATAATTCCACGAGCGGCAGTCAAGCAAACTCAAGTCATCTAAAGGGATGTCTTCTGAACAAACTTGTCCATAAAAGTTGAGAGCACCGAGCGGAGTACGAGCAGTCTGAAGCAATGAGAGGCAACTGCAGTTTGCTACTTCTCTGGCATTTGCATATTTTCAAAGAACAATTAAACCTGCTCTAGATAAGCTTTTTTTTAACTGGACGCAGTGAATATTTTTTTAAATTTTAAATACCCCTTGTTACTCCTATATTTAAGCGCGAAATCTCATTATCGTTCGTTATCGTAAATACTACTGTGCGAGTGTGGATTTTTAAATATTTCTTTTAGGTATTTCAGAAATGATTAATTTACAGAACCGGCCAAAAATAAAATGAATGAAAAAGTATTTTTATTGTAATAACTTAAAAAATAGAAATTTGCATATGACACAACCATGTGCAAACCTGAAACGACGATTTTTTCTAATGTTCTCAATAATTTAGTAACTTTCTCAAGTACGAGTATTAGGAATGAGACATGAAATTTCGACTTCAAAGTTATTGGTTGAACTATGAACTCAAACTAGAGTTCTGTGAGGGATAACGCTGGATTATAATGTAATCAATGCCACCCCTCTCGGAGCAAAGACCAACCCTTGCTATTAGTAGATAATGCAATCTAACAGTAATATCAACAGCCCTCTCACCGCACCCTGTGTACACTCACCCGCACGAGTTTACTAAACCTGAAAGCTCTATTTTATTTCAAATTATGTAACCAATACGTACCTTTAAACAAATTAAATATTAGGATCACTCAAAACCAACGAGAATGATAAGCAATATTGAATTAAGTTTACAATCAAAATATCGCATATTTCAGCTTACGAGCAGTCAAAGACGGTATTGATACATCATGCGTTCAAAAGACTATTTTACTAACACATCAAAATTCAGAAATTTAACGAACGAGGAGTTTAAAATCATATTGCTTTATAAGAGTAGGAGCCCACAAGGAATGAAGCGGCTATTAAGCAGTAAAAAACTTTCAGAGGCATTTGTGACATCCCCCTGCTTACTAAGTTTCCTCTTCAATTTTGTATGTTTTCCAACTTTCAGAAGAGAATTTGCATCTTAAAGTGGTTTTTAAACGGTTTTTTTTTTAACTTGTAGACAGTTTTTAATTTTCAGAATTTAAAAATATAAATCTTGAATCTGGGATCTAAAAGATGATATTCAGATAATAAGCGATAAGTATGGTTGTAAGTTGATTTTGATTTTTGGGTATTGAGCTATTTTAAGCTTTCGGTACTCCGACGTTTCGGTCCCCGTGCAGGGACCATCTTTGGGTTAGGTTAGGTTAGATTAGGGATTTATCCATCTTTGAGTTAGGTTAGGGATTATTCTTTACACCCAAGAATCAAAATCAACCTAGAAGCGATAATTCTGCTTATTGTACGAAATGCCTGTAAGCAAGGTATATTGGAAAATTTTATTTTAAAAATACAGAATTAAATGATAGGTTGTGTTTCAAAATAAATTTTGAAACAACAGGCCGGAACAAGTGAAGTTTTGATTAATTGCTGAGCTTAATTTAATCCATAACTCATTACCGAGCGCGAAATGTAATTCTCACGCGCCATGTTGACAGTTTATTTTGTATAAACCGCAATTTAATATCTCGGCTTTGTTTGATAAACACTGTTTATAATTTGTTTGTTATTTATTTTTCAGGTAAGCGGCCGGAATATTATCGTAGTTGAGACTTTTATCCGGCTTTGAAAAGTAAGTGATTTTTTTATGGTTAATTTATTTACACTCGTTAGATTTGTATATACACAAGTTCATCGCTCGGTAAACATTTAAATAAGAATGAACTAGATCTAGACGTGAAAAACTTTTATTTTATTTTGTGTTTGCGTTATGAAATAGAAAAGTTTTCCAAATGGAATGAAATTGAAAAGAAAGGATTATAAAGAACATTGTGTGTTTTTTCAATATTTATGAATATCACCAAGTGTACCTTCAAAAGATGGTTTATTAATTAATTACAAATATAAATAGTTATATGTTTTACAAATTTGCACCTCAAATCGTTTTGGCTGTATTAATTCTATTGAAAAATATCAATTGGCATATTTTGTAATAATTTTTTTTTATTTAGTATAAAACAAATATTATTCGCATCATAGCGAAGACGCGCATAGAAATATAATATAATTTAAAATTTGCTTATTTCAATATACGATTTTAAGGATGGTACCACCATCTATGTATGAGCTATCAAAGTGGTGATAGCTCAGGGAACTGTTTTGCGAGCCATGTGACATATGAGTCATATGACGGCGAATTTATGGCCTAGAGAGGGGGGGGCAGTGGCGTATAAAAGAGCGGGCTGGCCTGCAGCTCATTCTCTTTTCTCTCTATTTCTCTATTTCTCTATATTCTCAGTTCTTCCCTATTCTCTTATTGTTAAGTGATATTTATATTGTAATAAAAACGGAAATCATAAAATCCGAATTTTAATGAAGAACGAGACGTGCATCATAACTCAAAGTGAAATAACGACCATTAATCCCGGTCGAGTAACGAGCCGAAGATCGTACATGTGTGGGCTGAATTTACAACTCAGCGGGATCCACGCATGCTGCGGATCGGCGCGTCCATGGTCCTTCGAACTCAGATGTTGGAACAGTTTGTAACTGCATCAGGATGTCCCAAAACAAGACATCGTAACCGGAGCAGCGCAGTGCACGCATCATGATCAGACGAGTCATCACCAGGAGCCAGACGAGTGGAAGTCGAACTGAACGTGAGTACCGATCTCCTTGTATCACGTCCTATCATCGGAAATAATGCAATCTCATTATTGTCAGCATCGGACTTCCCGTCATTAGTTTTTTGTAATCAGTAGGTAGGTGATAGTTTTTTGAACAAGTGCACGTCGTTAGTTGAATTTATTGTTTTTAAAAAGTTTTAAGGTTAAAATGTATATGTTCGTCTCTCGTCGATAATTTTAAATGTTACAAAGTAAGTAGGTAGAACACGTGGAGCACGTGTAGATAATTATTTGGATCAATGCTTTGGTTAAAGAAATGTCATAATTAGAACACAGATGACGTTCGCGTAAGCGTGGCAAAATTCAAAAATTTTATTATATTATTTTTAAAAAAAATATTATATTAGTTGGAACATAAATAACTAATATAACGGAAATTAAGTAAAAATAAAGTAAAGGACTCGGTGATTATTAAAATAATAACGGATTCATTTGGCAAGTTTAAAAAAAATGGCGGAATTAAAAGAACTCATAATGAAGCGAAGATGTATTATGGGTCAAATAACGAGTTGTGGTAGTTACTTCGCTTCAGAATCCAGTAGCCTAGCACAAATACCTTTAAGATTGAAAAAAATGGAAGAATGTTACGAGGAGATCTATAAGATACAATCGAAAATAGAGTCAATCTCAGGTGTTGACGATGACGAATGGGAAACAATTGATGCCGCGTACTATGATACAATAGCGTTAGGGAAGAAGAGATTTAAAGGATTAGAGCCACCAGTTAAAGGAATAACCGGTGTGAAGGCGAGTCGTCAAGTTAGAGCGACCGCAGCCAGGATTATTTCCTGGAGTTGAGGAAGGGAACCGCGTCGTCAAGTTAGAGCGACCGCAGCCAGGATTATTTCCTGGAGTTGAGGAAGGGAACCGCGTCGTCAAGTTAGAGCGACCGCAGCCAGGATTATTTCCTGGAGTTGAGGAAGGGAACCGCGTCGTCAGGTTAGAGCGACCGCAGCCAGGATTATTTTCTGGAGTTGAGGAAGGGAACCGAGTCGTCAAGTTAGAGCGACCGCAGCCAGGATTATTTCCTGGAGTTGAGGAAGGGAACCGCGTCGTCAAGTTAGAGCGACCGCCGCCAGGATTATTTCCTGGAGTTGAGGAAGGGAACCGCGTCGTCAAGTTAGAGCGACCGCCGCCAGGATTATTTCCTGGAGTTGAGGAAGGGAACCGCGTCGTCAAGTTAGAGCGACCGCCGCCAGGATTATTTCCTGGAGTTGAGGAAGGGAACCGCGTCGTCAAGTTAGAGCGACCGCAGCCAGGATTATTTCCTGGAGTTGAGGAAGGGAACCGCGTCGTCAGGTTAGAGCGACCGCAGCCAGGATTATTTCCTGGAGTTGAGGAAGGGAACCGCGTCGTCAAGTTAGAGCGACCGCAACCAGGATTATTTCCTGGAGTTGAGGAAGGGGACTGCGTCGTCAAGTTAGAACGATCGCAGAACGGCTTTCAAAGGAAGGCCAGAGAGATGGGCCGAGCGCCATCTCAAAAAGACTGCGTCGTCAGGTTAGAACGACCGCAGGAAACGGAAGCGGTGTCAAAACAAGATGACGGTTCATCATGTGTAGTGGCGCCAACAAAGCGACATTTTTCATTAAAGGAAAAAAGTCGAAATTTAAGAGAAACATATCTTGCGGTTAGAAAAAGATTTCTCGACTTAGAACTTCGGACTCAAGATAATAAAAGGAGAGTAGAATATTCAATATTCAGGTTAGGACATTTGCTGGAGTGCGACCCTCCCAGTGAAGATGAGTTCGTATCATCTTTACCTCGTCATGCGGCGTACAAACAGTTAACTGTTTGTACACCGCACGTTGTACGTAAGTACAACTACAAGGTTCAGGTAATTTTAAATTCATTCTACGTAGACAAGTTAATTACGGGAACTGACACCATTGAACAAGCGAAAAAATTAAAATCGGATTTAGTTGAAATTTTAAGTATTATAGAAAAATCATTAGGTAGTTTCCGACCTCCTTTCCTTAACACCAGCCCATTCCTGATCGGTACGTCACTAGTAAGCACGCCGCAAAAAGACGTACGGGAGACATCTTTCAATCGACAAGATCGATACAAAATGTTTACACACATGATTTTTTGTTTTTGGAATCGATGGAAACGGAGTATTTGGGACAACTACAGGAGCGGTCCAAATGGACCAACAAGGGGAGACGAGAGATCCAGCAAGGGGACTTGGTCATCCTGAAGGAAGACAACGTTCAGCCACTACACTGGCCGATGGGGCGTGTCACGAGCCTACATCCAGGAGCAGACGGCTGTGTGCGAGTAGTTGATATTCGCACAGCCAAGGGGAGTACTACACGAGCAGTCCACAGAGTTGTTTTGTTGCCAATGGACGACGTAGAAAACAAGTCAGTGGAAGAAAACTCTAAAGTGAATGTCATCAAAAATGACAAGTGTTTATAAATCAGTGCTGATGCACTCAGTGCAATCCAAGAGGGATTGGAGACTCATAAGTGGAAAAGGGACCACAGTTTTAGATTTATTTTACTTTGTAATTTATTTCATGTTAGGTTAAGCTTTATGATTACGAAATAACGTAACGAAATAACTTTAAAGTGAAACAAACAGTGAACGTCATCAAAGATGACAAGTGTTTATAAATCAGGTGCTGATGCACTCAGTGAAATTCAGGATGGATTAGAGACCACGGAATGGACTCCTAAGTGGAAAAGGGACCGCGGTTTTAGTGATTATCGTTTTGACTTTGTAATTTATTTTCCATGTTAGGTTAAGCTTTATGATTTATGAAATAACGCGGATGTAATGTCGATTAAGGAAGAAAAAACTATGAGATAGTGATTTCTTGGGGGGAAGTATGTACGATTTTAAGGATGGTACCACCATCTATGTATGAGCTATCAAAGTGGTGATAGCTCAGGGAACTGTTTTGCGAGCCATGTGACATATGAGTCATATGACGGCGAATTTATGGCCTAGAGAGGGGGGGGCAGTGGCGTATAAAAGAGCGGGCTGGCCTGCAGCTCATTCTCTTTTCTCTCTATTTCTCTATTTCTCTATATTCTCAGTTCTTCCCTATTCTCTTATTGTTAAGTGATATTTATATTGTAATAAAAACGGAAATCATAAAATCCGAATTTTAATGAAGAACGAGACGTGCATCATAACTCAAAGTGAAATAACGACCATTAATCCCGGTCGAGTAACGAGCCGAAGATCGTACATGTGTGGGCTGAATTTACAACTCAGCGGGATCCACGCATGCTGCGGATCGGCGCGTCCACCCCGCTTTACGCGACCCCGTTATGCGCGGTTTCACTATAACGCGAATTTCAAATTTCGCATTAAAATGCCTCGCATTACGCGAATTTCTTATTTTAAGAATGTGTATAAACATAATGTGGTCATTGACTTCTCTTAACAATTAAAAACAGCGTTGGGTGCTATAAAAAAAAATAGATGTATTTTTCAGTAAAATGTTTTTAGTTCTGCATAAAGTGTTTTTAGAATTAAAGTGATTGATTAAAATGATTCGTATTTTTTTGTATTAAGTTTTGATTATGCATGTATGTTTAATCGTAAACCCTGATATACGCGAATTTCACTTAACGTGATTTTACCGGAACGTATCCCTCGCGTAAAGCGGGGTATTACTGTAATTTTATAAAAACACGACCAATAAAAATATTTAATAAAATATATATATATATATATATATATTACTTTTGAATGATTATCTCCCAATATTAATATCAGCAACTATGACAAAAACTAAAAAATTAAAACAGATCTTTAATTAAAAGTGTGTTTATTGAATCCGGATGTGTCAATTAAAAGTTGTCATTATTCAAAGCGCATGTGGCGGTCGGTCGGTCGGTCTTAGGGCATAAATTCAGGTTGCATATTAAATATGTATATCAGTATAAATATTTTTATTTATAATACATTTTAATTGGACAGTGTATTTGAATATAATGCATAAATGGTGTCTAAATCTGAGAGATAAACGAAAAAGTCGGTCGGTTGCATTACGCGGGAGAAGGAAGACGCAATGCCGCATTCTCGTATATCATACAACGCCTCAATAATTACCAAGTCGGCCTAATCGCTTCTCCCTCGCACGGCTAATTACTGCCGCAGCATAAGTGGGACGGAGCTAATGCCGCAGCTGGTGAAAATAGAAAATGCACTCAATCGTCACCTGCCGATAGCCATAGGAAATCAAACACAAATCATACTGTGCCAATGCGCATTTGTATATTTAAACAAAATTATCTTAATCTTACTCGGAATCACCGATTTCTATCGAAACAAAAACCTTTAATCTTTAAAAAAAAGTATTGTATGACAACTACTTAAAAACTATCGAAAAAAAAAATTTATTCAAGATAATGTAAAAACCACTATATAATACAATTCAAATAAAAAAAAGTACCCCTACTTGATTTAAATTAATGATTACTAATATGATTAGGCACATTAGTTCATATACAGAAGATGATTTAAAGAAACTCTCAGAAAAATATCATCGTGATTTGTGTGGGATTTGAACCCACATCTCCTGGTTTACATGACCGGTGTACGAACCATGTAAACCAGGAGATGTGGGTTCAAATCCCACACAAATCACGATGATATTTTTCTGAGAGTTTCTTTAAATCATCTTCTATATATGAACTAATGTGCCTTATCATATTAGTAATAATATAATAAACCCGTAATAGGTAATAAATACGCATCTGATTGACCAATCCATAAATAGATATAAAATTAATGACTTACAAAAATTTTCCCACGTGCTACTTTTAAAATTCATTCCCATCAATCGATTAAAAATTTTTTTTTTTTTATTCGAATCAATCGGTTAATGAAAAGTTTTTCCCACCCCTAGCTCATTGCACACAGCTCGCACGTTCCGCAATCACCTGCCTCGATCCTTGCCGCAGTGATGAGCTGGGAAGCCTAAACACAATTCCCCGTACCAGTTTACTTTCAGCTAAATCGACCTGTGCACTTTGTCTATTAGTAAGGAACACGATTTATACTTTTTATAACTCATAAATAATGTAAGGTTATTTTATAGCTTTCGCGTAGGTACACGATAGATACTGAAATTGCTAAATAATTATAATAAGGTATATTTATGTATTTCAATATACATTAAACCGATGGTTATCATTTTTGCTTGCTGAACATGAAGCTTCGAGTGGAAACAATGAGTTTCTTTTTTTTTATGAAAATGTAGAATACCTTACAAAAGCAAAAGTATTGCATTTATTTTAGGAGACTATTGGAGGAAAAGTAAGCACGCTTACCACCAAACCATGAAACGGTTAATCAAACATGTAACACGCATTGATATCCAAAATACATATCTGTAAATAATTAACTGAAAAGTTTTGATAATTATCTTATTAATTTTTTTAGATTTCCCTAGCAACAAGAGCGCGTATTGAATAAATCAATTCTGATGTTATTCGGTAAATTAGTTGCCAAATCCCGCATGTTTATAACCAACAATGCCAAAAGCACGATCAGTTTTTTTCAACAAAATTCATCTTCGATCCGGTCTCGGCATAAGACGCTGTGCCCTTTCTTCCGATATATTTCACTAATACATTTTTTTATTCGCGAAAAGGCGTATAAATAATTTATGGCCATAAACGTGTCGTGGGTAGGGTGACATGAAAAATGAGATACATAAAATGGAAACATACTCAATCTTTTGGCTTTCATATTTTTTTACCGCTTTTCTGAAGTCAATACCTAATGCGAAATCAATTCCAGATGCTGTGTGTACACACACCCATGCTAACTCTTTGCAGTTATAGTAAATATTTGCTAGTGATTTCTAAAAGCTTGCCAATCGCCATTTTACAAAACCCTGACTCTGCCCATTCCGTGCATCTTTATTTTCAGCCTTAGTGAGCACATATTGTATTGAAGACATAATGATGTAAGATTGGCGATTCCACTTTATCCACTCTCAACAATCGCACAAATTGCATTCAACTCTCTAATAAAAAAAAGTGATGTTCTTTACATCCACAATATATATTTTAGATTCATTCCTGAAACCGAAACTAAGGCGTGATTATATGAATAATTTTATATTCAAATAACTCAAAGAAAATCAATGTTTATTGATAATAGAATTTTTTTAAACGATAAACAATAAGTGGTGAGTCCTTAATTTAGGTTTTTTTACCACATTTTTATTTTTTACTTAAAATTTTACACCTTACAAGCACATCTACAGTGGTTCATTTATCATCTCATCGCCCCCGCGCGTGTTGGGGCGCGTAATTACTCATATTTATTAGTTCCATTACGCCTCGCCGCCCTCCCTGGTACATCTTTACATCCCCGACATTATTTACAGTAAGATAGATACCCGCTACCTATAAAATATACTTACTTACGTCATATTTCTTTCAAAAAATCGTAAGTCAGAGAAAAAGGGGGAGAGTGAGATTAAAATCTCAGCTGCCATAAAAGTCTCTCGCCAAAGTCGGAAACCTATGGATTCGTGCTTTGAGACGATTGGAATCCAAGACCTTTAATAATTCACACATAAAATAATACTATTTTAATGATCACACAACATAATGTTATTATCATTAATAAAAACAACTTTTAACCCTTTGAACTCCGGACTTTTTTTTGTTTGTTTTTTTTTTTATTCAACAATGTGAATACGTCCGAATGGCAGCAATTACTTTGCAAAACTGACAAAAAAGGTTTATACCTGCTCTAATACGCAGCTAGACTTCTTATAGGGTAAAAAATAAAAGGTGCACTATGGCGACCTATAGTCGCAAACGGAGTGGAAAGGGTTAAAATAGGTTTATCTTTAATCCACGAGTGGGCTTTTTATGATTGCTCTAATAAATAATGGATTTAAAAAGCCCACTCAAACCCGGAACCTTACAGGTCGACAAACAAACATACTAGCCGTTACGTACGATGCAGTTCATAAATTTTATAGTTCACTGAACAAGTAATTGGATATTCCATGCGTTTTAATTAAAAATAAACAACCGACCACAGTTAGCTGCAGTACTGATATTTTCCAGCTGAATGAATTTTCCAGTAGAGAACACGTCTTAATTTTTACCTTCGTGTGCATATTTTTAAAGCGTGGTATTTCATTTGTGAAATAATAATACTCGTAAACAAACCAAAGCTGCTACAAATCGTTAATTTTTAATTGCATGGTAAAAAATAATAAGAAATTCTATAAAAATGCAACGCTTTTCCAGATCATTTTTTTCTTCGTGTATTGTAGATATTTTGCAATATTAATTTTTTTTTCTCTACTTCGCTTTTCTTAGATTTTTTAGTTATGCAGCAGGTATTTATAATACTAATGTGAAGGCTTGTGCCAAAAATTCAATAGTCGGTAGACGGCCACCCCGTAATACAAAAGCTTTGCTAGCTTTACTTTTCTAAAGAAAAACTGAATCCAGTTTTCTTGTTTCTGACATCTTGGTTCAATTTTTTATATTTATATTTTTCCAGATGATATATTTTTTCGGTCCCGCCGTTGGGACCATCTTCAGGGATTTGTCGGAGGACTGAAAGCAGCTCAACACCCAAGAAAACAAATACTCTAATAACGGCTCACAAAACCTCCGAGCACACAATTTTTTTCAATTTTTATTTATACTAATTCAAGCCATAGATTTTAGACGTCTGACTAGTTTCAACTGTGCTGTGAACAAACATTGTTTATCTCAGGAAAACGGAGAAAACGAAATAACAAGTTCTCTTTGTATTCATTATTCCCGCACGAACCTTTCATGCTTTATTTACTCCGACTGTATTATCTAAGTCCACACAAAAAATGTATAAATATATTTTCGATTGTGGATAGGCGACGTAATGGCATGTAGCACAACACCGATTATTCACTTTCAATATTTATTCGCATATACTCAGTGGCATGCAGTAAATACATGCAGTGTACAAAAATCTGTATAAAAGTAGGGTTGATATAAAGAGCAACAGACCTTGTCCTATGTCTGAAAAAATAAAAACACATCGTCACATCCCTTAGTTTCGGTAAATTAAAAAGTTTCTCATTCAACCTTGCGTACTTATTAATACGTATGCGAGATAAAGCAACATTATTGGATGTTTTTTTAAAGCTTAACTACACTATACGAATAAGATGGCTTCAGTTCTGGAATGGAAAGGCTAGGCACATTAAAGAGTAGTTAGATAAAATATTAATTCGTATGAATTTGCTTATAAGCTGTGAACTCTATCGTTGGTGGATTAATCAATGGTTTTATTGTATTTTAAAAAAGTGATAATTATAATTCGTTACCAACGCCATCACAACTTTCAACACAAGAAATATACGCTATTGCGATCAATTACTTTACTCGTTATTACCACCTACTGGGTTCAGGTTAATTTCCATACCTGAAGATTTTGTAATAAGACCCATTGTCTCGTTTTTAGCATTGAATTGAGTCACCGCAATTCGTTTCGCAATTCACAATTTCCGTTATAAATGAAGCTGTGGAAGTATTCGCCTTTTATAAAAACCGTCATATTTTTTTTTATTAACAATGACCATGAAACTTATCTTATTATTATAAAATATTGAAACGTTTTTTCAGCTTTCAAACGCAAACGATAAAACAGAATAAATACGCATATTGCGAGAGGGAAAAAATAAAGAATAATATTTATAATAAACACATTCAATGGATTGACTTTTTGTGTATTTTACTGTATTTATAAAGAAGATTTTTTACTTTAGCTTTATGCCTTTATATAGTAACTTTTCTTTTCAGAGATCTTTTCAAAATACGACGATAACATGTTTTGTATGCAGTTACGTTTTGTTTACATTTTATACTTCAATACTGTGCATTCTATTGAGATAGTAAATTTTCAATATCAATAAAAGTTTGAAATATAATATTAATTTTTGCATCCTGAAAGTATGTGAACTGTCAATTTTTTTTTTTAATATGCAATTATCTAGCATTCAAGCTATAATTTATCAAGCATTTTCGATGATAAATGCAATGCTCTTTTTATTTATATATGATTTGTACTCGTCTAATAAATATTCGGTTCTTGGGTTTTAATTTTTTTGGGATGAAAACAGAGTGGCTGTCAACTTTACGCTCATTCCCATGTAACTACAAAATATACTTAGGTTACCATATACAATTAAATTCCTTATAACTGAAATTATATAACATAAAAAAAATAAGTCTCGATTAACACCCAAGAACCGCATATTCATTATATCAATGCCTGACAAACCCTGTCATTCATTCATCAATATTAATTTTAATCAAATATTTTTAAAACAGTAGGTATACAATTTCATATAAACTAATTTTTGCAGCTCGAATTTTTGGTAACAGTGCTATTTTTATGGATATCTTCTTTTTTGTTTTTATTTTGTTATAAATTTGTCTTATATCAAGGCTGGTATTTATTTATTATTCGCTGTATTTATACAAATGCACGCTCATCAGTTCCACTAACGAACATGACTTTAAAATATTTACCTTTTGTAGGTTCCCAAAACTCGATACTCTCGAGGCGACGTTCCGCGGAAAGTAAGCTTCCTTCCATATTTGTACAATTCTTCACTTAGAAGTAGAAAATGTGTGACTTTCACGTGTTTGATTCTACAGTAAAGCTGGACATAGACACGGAGATGATCCGAAGTGGCATGACAACCCCTACTTACCTCGCATGCTATCTTTTTCTAGTTTATTTTAAATTGAATTAAAGGCATTTATATTATTATTTTATTTAATATTTAAATCTAAATCCAAACGAAACCTGTAAACAATTGCTTTCTATTTTATAAACTCTTTGTAGCATACGCTACTATAGGTTTATGTCCAGCTTTACATATTTTTTGTGGTGAATTAAGTTTTTAAAAATAATTGAAAATATTATGTTTAGTATGTATAAATCACTGGCATGCTTTTTATGTATAAATTTTGTATGTAAGTACACTAGATACGTACGTTTATGAAATTTACTAGTAGAATGAGATAGATTTAGTAGTGTTTTCTTCTTCGTTCTTTCCAATTTGTGTATCAAGGTTTTTAAGACCTCTCATGTACGTATTTAATTTGTTCAATTGCATAACGCTCGATTCAATTAAGATCGTTGATAAGTTTGTTTTTTTTTTGTTAAAATAATAGCAGATAACCATTAAGGCTGCGCTTAAACTTCTTACATCATCTGAATTCAAAACAATGCTATCTCGTTTTATTTTAATTGGGTAATACATAATCTACAAGAGGTCATGCTTGACTTTTCACCTTGGATCTAGAATTTTTGAGAACGGATTATGCGAATTCATCAATGCATCGGCATGATGTGCAAAACGCTAGATTATAAACTTACCTAGATATAAACAGAACAAACAGCTACTTTTGTGGTCTTCTGAATGTTTCTCGAGTTTACTTCAGCAACGTCTGTTACGGTGACATACAATTTTGAATGCTATAAACTTAAGATGATAAAGTGCATGTTTCTTCTCAAATAACGAATCAATAAAAAAAACCAATTTATTTTATACTCTATTACTTATTGTTATTAGATTTTTAATAGGACTGCCTACTTCTATAGGAATGTACTGGTAACAGCATGTGGAATTCAGGTCTTCTAGAATACTGTGTTTAAGTGTATTCATTATGTTGTCCCTTAAAGTAAGAGCTCTTTTCCAGGCGTAATTACTATCAGAACTCTTAGTGTTAGACTGATTTTTATGTATAATTAAGTTTTTGTCGATTTTCGTTCAATTGGAATTTTATAGAAAATTATATTTTATACAGAAAATGGTTCATGGTACGTATACATATTTACTATCAAGCATCATCGTATGCGTTTTAAAACTATGTACTTTGTATTTTTACGAGCCACAAATTGGATGATGCTGATAATCTAAAAATAAGAGCGGATTTATTATTTTATATATCCTGTGACATACAACCGTAGTAAGATCATCCGGACCGCCAGTTACGGGCCACAGATGGGCTTCAATAGGATGATTGCCTCTTGCTCGGCGAGGGCCTCGTCCTATGGCGACCATTGTTGCTACATTGTGGCATACGAGCGTTTGCGAACAATAGACTTTGAAAATAAAATTAAAAAAATATTTTGTTGCTAGATACGTTCGCAGGTTTTAACACGACGCAGCATTACGCCCTAAAAAACCCATATTATCAAAAACTTTTAGGTCTTGTACTGCGTCAATTATTTTTATATTGAGTCATGTTTTATCGATTTTCTTTGAAATATTTCTAGTATAAAGGTGGTATTACTTTAATTTTTAAATTATCATGCAATGTTTTATCCTAATCTTAACAACATGTCATGTTAAGCCGGGCGCGAACTTAATTACATTAACTTGAGAGTCGACTGTCTTAACCACTGAGCCAACAAGGCAACCGTTGTAAACAGACAATATAACTTAATAAAACAATGAACAATATTTCATTGTTATTTTACAGCAGTACATAATATACAACTGAAACCGGAGTTTTCAGTTTCTAAATTTTTTAAATACTTTTGTAAAACTCGTGACTAGTTTCGACAACCTTTACGTTGGCGTTATAACACTGTAGCTTTGTAGTTGTATTTTATAATGTGAATTTATAAATCAACATCTCACATTATTTTTATTTAGATGTGTGATTCTTAGGACGCAACACTTAGTTAAAATTCCTCAGCTTTTATCGTAAAATAAAAAAGAAAACGACGTTAGCAAATATTATATACGACTCGAACGTGTAATTGGATAAATAACACATATTTGTTGTGTACCTCTGAGACTATCGATTTTCTCTAAGCGTACAGAAACCGATGCCTCCAATTTACTTTCTAAATGAGATATTGGTACTCCCTTGGCTTTGGGAAGCCAACCCTATTGTGCTCGCTATATTTAGGGTGAAATTAATCTAGAATGATCCGCGGCAAACCGACTGGAAAATGTCAAGAGCCAGGCAACTCGATAATCGCGCAAATTCTCTTGAGAACCCATTGACGTCAGATGTGCCTGACTTGCTACAATTTTAAAATAATCATTTGACTATTATTGTGCATATTTCATAATGATTATGACTGTTTAGTTGTAGACGCGCGTACAAACATATCTGTCTCATGCCGTATAAAGAAGAAATATTTTTTCCAACCTTATTTCTATATAAACTATACAAGCGTATAAATATATGAGCCAGCCTTTTTATCAAAATTAGGCGTTTTTTTTATCGATTTAAATAAAAGTGAAAACCCAGTGTAACCGAAACAAATATAATGGTTAATATCTTGAAATACCCGTCAGCTTATAACAAGGTTCAACAACAATTTAATAAATCAGGTACGGACCCAAAAACACCTGCATTAAATATAGTTGATAAGACAAACATCCAAATAGTGATCTCAAGGTCATGAATCATCAGTCCAACCACCGAGCCAATAATCCAACCTTATTAATTGAATAAACAAAGCATATTGAAATAAATAAATAGACGATGTTTTTGTTTTAACAAAAAAAAGGTAAACAAGTTCGTTTACCTGGAAATTTTTCAAGTAAACAAACTAGGACTTTTGATATGTCGTTAGGTTGTACTCAGTGGCATGCCCGGTAATTGTACTTTGATGAGTCTTTTTGTGTTCAAATGGCGCATAATAGCCGCAATCTTCGAAGTTAATTTATGATGGTTGCCATAATTTGTAGAGGCATGTATCGGTCATCAGACTTTTACGATGCATTTGAATGACGGAAGAGCTCGCATTGTCCTGGAAACAAATGTTAGCTTAGGTAAAGCTTTTTCAGCGCTTAATTTAAATAATATTTATTTTGATTTTAAAAAAATGTTTGTTGTTTTAACTTGACGATTTTGCCAATATGATTTTACCCGAATGGGTACAAATGAGATAGGTTTCGGTAATAATAATGATTTTTCACATGTAAGGTGCATTTTCTTTCACAAACGAAGCTTATCGCAGTCAGGATTCCAAGTAACTTCAGTTACACAACCTGTTCAACTTTCAAATGCACCATCGTCTAAAAGTACGGCATTTTTCTCGACACTCCACTTATACTATTGCAAGCTGGAAGCCGATACCTGCGTGAGAAGTCCGTTGCGAGACTCGCACAAAGGTTAGAAGCAGACAAATAAATTAGGATTACTGCGCCTTGCACATTCAAGTACTGGCCAATCCAGTCTTAAATTAATTATTATAAATTAATTTTGTTTCTAGAGGATATGCAGACCTTTTCGAAATGTGGAAAATATCTTGAATTAATCACTGATATTAATAAAAAGTTTTTCGATATATTTTCAGCGAGTGAGTCGTGAAACTCGAATTGAGTAGTTCAGGTAGTTACTCATGTGTTAGCGTCTGGTTGAACATTCTTAGGGCCAGTAACAGCTGAGCTCACTCCACGGACTCCGGGATTTCCCCGATCCTGCACCCGAGGAGAGTATTTACTGCTGGAGTTGGAAGTCCACCCCGGCTGGTCCTCCGCGGCACCTGATTTATTGGACGGCTCCATCGTCAGGTGTGAAGAACATAACTCACCGCGGAATGCCTTTTGTTTGGGCTGCGCATTACCTTGCCTATAACCAGTATTGCCAGGCTATTGAATGTTTAATGTGACATAGACAAACAGCCTTACAACGTTGTCTGTGAGGCTTGCAATCTGTTTTACTGGCGGCACGCATGTCTATGCGATCTTTTGCTTACGTTTTTTTTTAGTGATTCGTACCGTTCTATTTAAAAAACACACTTTGATATTTACTAACATACAAACCCCATTAATTATTTTTCATATTAAAGGTACACATAAAAACAACGCCATTTGATTATCTTATTTTTAAAACTATATTAAAAATAAAATTACTAAATTAATACGTTTTGCGAAAATTCACATGTCATTTTCTATGGCATAGTTTATTTATGCAGAACTACTTAAAGATTGCGAAGTATTCACTTTGTTATAAACAAGGCCGTTGTCATATTTATGTCTTATCACCTCTAAAAATATTTAATAAATTGATTTATAAGAAAACTAATATGATTAGGCACATTAGTTCACACATAGAAGATGACTAAAGAAATTCTCAGAAAAATATCATCGTGATTTGTGTGGGATTTGAACCCACATCCCCATTTCTTTAACTATCTTCTATGTGTGAACTAATGTGCCTAATCATATTAGTAATAATATAAACCTGTAATAGGTAATAAATACGCACTTGATTGACGTTCTATCCAAAAAATAGACTTGAAAAAATAGTTTGAATTCAAGTGTGCTAAGTTGTAGAACCATGAAAAAATAACCTAAACTTATGAAACGTTAAGTATGTAATCCCTGCGCTCGTATATACAAGAATTTCAATGCTACAGCTTACAGGTGATATTTCCTATTATATTCACTAATTAAGACTACGTGCGCAATATAATTAGTTAGTATAATTACGGCGGGATAAGGTTAACGACTGCGCAGAGCACCCCCTCTATTCCCAGCCCTGTGACAAATAGTATTACTTCAATTTCCACTTTCACATCTGAAAATTACCAAACTATCCACCCAGTGTTTTGTTATAAAACAAAAATAGAAAGCCGTGTGGAAATTCATTAACTTAAATTCACGCTTTTTTTAATGCTACGTTATACAATCGAACTAATAGAAAATTGCAACTTATCGAAAAAAGATTAGAAAATAACGGCGATTGTAATAGATTTCCTATTAATTATATAATGTCACAGTGACTAGGCAGACCTTTCGATTAATCGTCCGTGCTTCAGTGGTTCTTGGACATAAACACCGCAAGAGGCCAATCTCCTCCACTGAGTAACTGATAGAGACTGCCAATTAAATAATACTTAACAAATTAAAATAGCCTTAAACACTCCACTTACCAGAGCTTTAAAAGTTAACTAATTTTTTTGTAAAAATACATTGTTTTTAGTATATAGTTTTACTCCCTCGTAGTAGATGTGTCTATGAAAACAATGAAACTGAATATTTCAAATGTTTGTTTTATATGTGTGACTGCGATCTATACGAGTCTAAGATTTTAATAAAAATATTCATTTATATATATTTTTAATTTTTAATAAATATTATAGACAATTCAATTTAAACAAAATGAAAATAATAAAATTAACATATTCTTGTCGATATATTTGTTTTAAAACGATTTTTTTTTGCAAAATCTTATTTTTCATCTAAAATATAATTACAACTTTCTGTATTGCTTATTTTCGATAGCAGCTAGCAAGTTTTTGCTTCTTTTTTTTGAAGTTTATATATATATATATATATATATATATATATATATATATATATATATATATATATATATATATGTGTGTGTGTGTATATATATATACGAACTTGTGATTTAAAATCGAAGAACAGTGGCGCTTCTCAGTGTGCGCAGATTAGCTGAAATCCACGGATTTACCAGCAGGGGACCGGTGGGTGGGCCCACCGGTCCCACCACCCCATGGAACCACCCCTTCCCCGAGCCTGTGTCGTTTGTCTGTATTTCTGTGCTGCCCGAAACTATGCCCAGCTCTGTATAACTTTACAAGCTACTTAATTCAATCAAATTGATAAATTGAGCTCAATATTATAACTAAATAGTAAATATGAGAGTGGACTGCGTATCTATCGGTAGCGTGCCATAAAATAATCTTTTTGTAAAAAAAACTTTTACAATTCAGACGTTCTAAAAAGCCCTTGAATGACGAAAAAAAAAAGGTAGAAACAATTTTTTTTGTTATATTGGACAGAGCTTGCTTCGTATTTCTGGGCATACCGGTCCACACTTGCATAGAACGAGTAAGCACCGTAGCCTAAATAGCCGTAGAAACAATATTTTTTTCATCGTTTTATATGTGAATTGATTACTTAAAATATTGTATTTTTATTATGGGCTGCAATAACATAACCGACAGTCCATTGCCTCGTCGCAGAGAACACCTGTCGTTGACGATGACGTCGCCATTGCAGCAAACATATCCGAACAGAGAGAAGTCAGTCCATCTGGCTTCTTGTGTTCAATCATTAAAATTATATGTTATTTTAATGCTCGGCTCAAACGTCTCAATTCTCCGTCGTTCTCTTTGACAGAATGCATTCTGAGAACTATTAGAGCGCAAACGTACAGCCGGAAACAAACGTTCGAAGAAAACAACATCTGAAATCTAAAGTGCGCTTTAATATATTCAGAAATTCAATATTTTTGACAGAGAGGACTTGTTGGAATTCCATTTTGATATTTTAAATACAATAATAAATAAAATACTTGAGTGATTTTTCCACATATAGATTTTTATTGGTGACCGGTTTCGCCCGAAATGAAATGAATAACCAAATGACGAGAAGACTACGAGCATTTTTGTTTGTGAGCGCCTTCGAATTTCAAAGGCTTCTTCAGAGTCTGATGAAACCGTTTAAATGCGCTCACAAAAAAAAACCTATTTGGCTATTCATGTTTGTTGTTTTTAGATCTGTATCCTTATAATGAGCTCAAATTTAAAATATTCACAGTAGATTTTTATACAGCTACGGTGCTGTGGCTTTTACTCTTTCGTTATATATTTATTTTCAATTTAAAAGATCTTTGTCTGCTTAAAAAAAACACAATAAAAGCTCTGCGATAACTTTGAATCACAAAACCTTTTATTTTGTTTAAAATGCCTTGCGTACAATTCCTATAAACGAAGTTTTTAATTTAAGCTACATTGTATTCTCGTCGCTCCAATACTCTCTACAAGCGTTCTCCCATTTCGCCGATTGTGTACATTTTGTTTCCCAATTCCCATTAGTTCGGAGCGGTTCGATATACAGCAAATTAGCTATTCTAAAGAAGGTGCTCGATATCTCCCTTAACTTTATCAGTTAGTGCTTAACTCGGCCAAGCCCCGGCACCTGAGGGCGGTGACGTCACCTTAGGGAAATCAGCAGGGATTCGTCCCACCAGGCAGTCGTGCCTCGCTGAAGGCCTGAACTTACAACCGACCCTTAAATAATGACAATAAATCTAAACTCTAATGTAGCCGAGAGCTTTGTACACACACACATGTGTGTATATATATATATATATATATTAGTATTTCTAGTATGAGCTACTGCTTAAATGGAGAGTAGATTCATATTCCACCATTGACTCGGAAACCATTCGTTTTCAATAAACTTATAATGGATTTAATTTTGAAAAACAGTTTCAATTGATGAAACACTTAAATGAGCCGAGAAAAATCTTGAATTTTTTAAAAAGTGAGATTCAAACCCACGCTCTCGTGTGTCTTTATTTATTTCGCCCTCAGTGTTTCTTTAATTGTTGTAATGATATTCTATAAATATTTTTGCAAACATGTGAATATCACTTTTCAGTTCGCCGACGTTTCAGTCCCTATACTGGGATTATTTTCAGGAATTTTAAGGAGAACTGAAAACTTCAAGCGGCTCAATACCCAAGAAACCTAATCATATAATTTTTTTATAATAATAAAAAATTCTCATTCAATGAATGATAATCAATAATATACCTTTTATCGTTTTATTTTAAATATATTTATATACTTTTGTCTTTTCATCATTGTTTATTGCGGCTTGCGAAAAGTAAGCAAAGGTTTTCGAGGTCGTGTTGCTCAAAATTTTTTTTTTATTCTACCGCCCAATTCAATAAATTTTGTATTATTACGCGAGTGATTTAATTATGATAAATTCGATTTATTCGGTTTCAATTTGCAGGACCCCGAGTGTTTAACAAATATATCGCTGCCATCTCGCATGCTTAAAGAACCAAGTCACAACCAGTTATGTAAGCTGATTGTTATGCCTACATACTTTACCGTTAAATGTACGTCGCACATTTAGAAATGTTTCGCAGGTCAAGGCTTCTAACTAAATAACTTACTATACAAAACAATGTAACAGTGACTAGTTATATTATTTCATTTTATTAAAAGAATATTGATACCGGAATCATAACCCGATTGAAAAACTAGCTTATGGTTTCAATTATAGTATAGAACGTAATTAAAATATTTTTACACTGCACCAATAATCAGTTTATGTAAAATATTTCTACAAACTAAAGTAATATATATATATATATATATATATATTAATAGATACAAAACTCAAAACTAGACACTGTCTTGAAATTTCACGATGCTCCGTTGATTTAGTTTTAAAGCGTTTTATTGTATTTTTCTATTTGAATTATTTAAACCACAAAACTGCAATAAATATAAATGTATTGCATTCTGGATCTCTCTTTGTAGTTTTTTTTAAAACTTCAGTTATTATTTTCTACAATAAGACATACAAGATTAGACTTAAAATATTCACCACTGCAGCTGCCACAGCCGAGCAATTTCTTGGATGCTGCTGCAGTGAATGCTTATTTTTTATTTTATTTTCTATTGCAGTACTTTTATTATTGTCGATAAAATACCGGTCGATAAACTGGATTGACTGGCAGGTGAGTTGGAGAACGAAATCTTCACGACAGTATGCCGAAAATTGATTCAAAGGTTTTCACTCAGTTCTAATATTTTTTTTATTAAGAGTTTTTCAATATCATCCAAGGTATTATATCAAGTAGAAAATTGTAATAGTAATAGCAATTGTATGTATTCTGTTCATCTATTAAGTCTATTGACAAGCTCTCCCTCCGCTGGATCTCTAGATCAACAAAGTTGTATTGCGCTCGGCGGGACGTCGGTTTCTAAGTATCTAAATTGTGCCTTATCTAATTACTGACATCAAAACTTCTATTGTTCAAAACAAACAACTTTACACCTCCGTAAATTCCTCTCGAATGTTCCAAATTATACTCTGAATCTATTCTCCAATACACATTTATTGTTTCTCACTTTCTTCGCTGAGATAATGCTTTAGAAACACAGCATTCGAACCATATACTCTTTTAGCGCTTTGTATATAAGTTTGGAGACAATGGAGCTCTATTGTGTCTTTTTGTTTTTTTTTCCAGTATTTATATACAGAATAAAAAACACTGAAGTATATTTATTGTCTTCCATGATGGTAACAATTCGAAATTTGTCATTTTGAGATAACTTAAATATTGAATTTCAAGACTGAAAATCATGAAAATCACTTAAAATATCTTTGAATAATAAATCACTTAATATTAAAGAAAAACACATTTATTTTAACTAAATAAAAATATCTTTAATTTAATAGTATTTACTCAGTTAGATAGTGTTTAACAATAAAACATAAAATAATTTTCTGTATGCACGTGTATCGTTATATTTATTTTTAATTTTTATTAAAATATAATAAAAGCACGTAGTTTTTTTTAGTGTTTACTATTAAGATAGCCGATTAACACATGAAAGAGCGAATAAAATTCTCTAAACATTTTTTGGCGACATGTGGGAATCGAATGCTTCTTGTGTCTCGAAAAAAATTATAGAAAAAATAATATTTTCTTTTCGTGTGTAAATCAATAACGTAAATATTGTTTAATACAGTAAATCTATTCAAATTTGTTAAATCTTTATAAAAAACGATTAAAATTATTATACAAGAAATGACTATAACCTAATAAGTGTTCGCAACCATGTTTAGATAAATATAATATGTGCAAACATTGCATAAACATCAAATTAGTGTAATGAATTTTATGGAGCATGTATAATGCGCCATCAGTCTTGTATTTAAAAATTATTACATAAAAAAAAAACAAAGTTCTCTCATTGTGTGCTTCATTAAAACCAACTCGGCCATTAATGTCATACATTATGATATAAAAGTATATTATTAGATTTACTCTAATCTTACATCCAACGAGAAAATTCTCACAGTATTTTATGGAAATAGGTGAAAGAAATATAGCCTTTGCCTGTGTTTTTTGAAATTATTATTTGAAGAAAGTTTTCCCTACAATAGGTTATAACAATCCGATTTGCCATCAAAGAACGGATAATGTTGGTTGATTATTATTATTTGTAACTCATAATTAGATTACGTGCAGGCACTACTCGCTACTAAGTATACTTTACTATAACATATTATATTATGGGACTATTTTTATATATTACTTATACTAATGTTTTGACTAATAGTGTTATATTTTATTAAACGATTTATCCATTTACCAACAGTTTATTTTAATACTAGTAATGTAGCCCGTCATAAAATGACGTATTTGATGAACGATGCGTCTAAAATTTGTTTTTTTTTGTAAAAGTTCTAAATTTGAAATTCTCACGGTGAAGAAGTGAATCATATAATTCGTACATATTGAAATTCGCTAAAGCATATTTTAAAGTTTATGAATGAAAATATTATCCTATCGTCTTGAAATTCGGCACATAGCTGCGGAAAAATTTACTTAACTTATGTGCAAAAAATCAGCGTTGTATCTTTTAAGATATTCTATACAGAACGGAAAAATGAAACATACACACATACAAACATACAAACATACAAACAAACATACAAACACACAATGGCTATTATTATAGTAGATTTAAATTTGACGATTTTTTGAAACGTGGAAACATTAAAGAACAATAACCTTAGTATTTATTACAATATGGTTTTTAATTTGTGATGATGATTTATTATAAGATAATATCGTGCAGGATGTCCAAAGAAAGTATCGGGTATTAGTTAGTTCAGTAAAACAAAAACTACTTGTAATCAAGTATTTTTTTTATTGTTGATTATAAGAATACAAAATGGAAAATTATTTCGAAAAGATGATGTTATCCAAATGGTGACCGTTACGCTGCTGGCACTCTTCTAATCTGAAACGAAGATTGCTGATAACACGCTGACACATAACCCTCGATATTGCTGCCATTTCTGACCTGATGTTTTGTTTCAATTCCGTTAGGTTCATCGGATTATTCTCATAAACTCTACTTTTAAGGTATCCCCATACGAAATAGTCAAGAGGGCTAAGGTCGGCGCTTCTGGGAGGCCAGTTGATGTTACCTCTACGTGAAATGACCTTATTGGGTAATAATTCGTTAACAGTTTCAATTGATTGATTGGATGTATAGCAAGTGGCCCCGTCTTGTTGGAACCACGTTCTTGAGTATAAACCTTGAAACTCCTGCAACTCTTGGCCCAAAAATTTTCGCAGCATATCACAATAATCGCCACTATTCACATTCACCCGAACCTTCGGATCTTGATAACACCAGTCATCCTGAAGTGAGTGATTATCGCCTTGTTTATAGTCTTGTTGGAACCACGTTCTTGAGTTGAAACGAGTCACTATTCATATTCACCCGATACACTTTTTGGACACCTGTATTATTATTAAAACCAAAACTCTAGAAAAAAAGGAGGAAGCAATGGCTTGATTTAATATCTAAGAATTTTCGTTATTAGGAAATGCTCATTTCTTATAAAGGGTTGGATCGCATGTGTGTACATTTTTGATAAATTACAATATTCCACACAACGTTAATGGTGTTCGTTTTCCGATCTTGCAATTTTGGTTGAATGCATTTATTTCCAGGTGCGCGTGCAGCCGAGGCTATTATGCATTTTCGTAAAACGGCCGACACTCAACACGGAGTTTCCTGAAAACCCCGGCCTGTAAGCAATTTATTTCGATTTCCGGGTCACTCGCGTGCCTCCCCCGAAGCCACCCCTTGTAGGCATTGTTAATGCGATGTTAGAACTGAGCTGAGAACCTGGACTCAGATTTCCCAAACGCGATTATGCACCGCGCGTGTTCTCGGCTCTACTCGATACTCGGAAATTTTATGGCGATTTTTATTTAGTGCAATTTTACGATGTTTCACAAATAAAACTTTTCTTGTTTTAATAGTTTCGCTTTATACGGGCATCGTAAGCTATTTGCGCTTTATATATTTTGTTTATTGCGTGTTATAATCCGGCTTTTATTTAATTTTAAGACCTACGTTAATATTTTATGAAATTTAACCGCTCACATTTCTTCCTTTGTATGGCTTTGCATATTTTTATTAAAAATAGACACGAATGATGTTCTAATAAAGCAAAGATAGTACGAGTAAATAAAATTCTTTAAAAATCAATTTAGATATATAATTTAGG
The DNA here is from genome assembly GCA_022113835.1 of Atopsyche davidsoni. Lineage (NCBI taxonomy): Eukaryota > Metazoa > Arthropoda > Insecta > Trichoptera > Hydrobiosidae > Atopsyche > Atopsyche davidsoni. Next base: position 15,742,424 of record JAILWY010000013.1, read on the forward strand.
AAACAAGTAGCGTGTAAAAAAAATAGCTATATATTACTGTTGTTACGGCGTAATGGTTGTTATCTATTAAAACCAAAGAAAAAACACTTTTTAAATAGTCAATTAAATCCAACCTCAAACATGATTTAATAATAAAATAGGTATAATCTCTAACCAATCTAACCTTGTGTATACTCGTAAAACTTTGAGGACTGAGACAAAAAATCACATTGTTTTAATAAGCGATCATGCGGCTGATAAAAGTGTGTAAACTTTATTAATCCACTAAAAAAATACAGTTTTTTTTCTTTATTATGGTTTAGCAGCTAAATAATTTTTTGATTGACTGGGTAATGGTTTTCGCAATTAGTTTAATTTATAATGTATTGATTGTTTATTGAACGCCTTGTTATTTCGACTATTGTGGATTGAACGCCAATCAAGTGCATTTTAATTACCTTTACAGGCTTATATTACTTACTAATATGATAAGTATTATTATTTGAAAAAAAAAAAGCAAATTTTTTCACACATTGAAAATGATTTCAAAGAAACTCTCAGAAAAATATCATCGTGACTTGTGAAGGATTCGAACCTACATCCCCAAGCTTACTGGTGCACTAACCCTCCAGAGTTAGCGCACCAGCTTAAAAGTCCAGTAAATATTGATTGGCCTGGGCATATTGGTTCGTATGTAGATTATGAGTGTTAAAAATTCTCGATTAATTGAGTGGCTCGTTAGCACAAGGGTCAGTGCACCAGCCATGTAAGCTTTGGGGATGTAGGCTTGAGTCCTACACAAGTCACGATGATATTTTTCTGAGAGTTTCTTTGAAATCATTTTCAATGTGTGAAAAAATGTGCCTAATCATATTAGTGAAGACTATGTAATTTTTAACCCTTTGCACTCGAGACCGTTTCCGCGCGGACTAATCAACAACTCGAAGTGTTTCGTAGCGCTTTTGGTGAATTTCTTACCTCTAACTTAAAATGATCACACACATAAAACTTTTATATTTTAATATTTAATGTATATTTACATCTTTACGATGATAATCCATGATAACCATTATTGTATTATATATACCAATGTATCATTGAGTTCAAATCATAACTTGCTTGGCCATCGACGAGACACTGTCGGTGTAATAAACTTCATAATATAAAGTATTGAAAGTTGTTATTATTTAAACGTTCGAACGAGAATCCATCCAGTGTTGTATCCGCAGAGTCACATGTCAAGCTAGTGGCGTTTCGAGAGGGGCGCATAACAGTGCAAAGATTTAAAAAAAAAAAAAATAATTTTGTTGCACCAGTATTGAGTACAATCTTATCGCTGGATCGATTTATACGCCGGGCCGGCCGAGCAGACACGCGGCGCAGAGATGGAGGAAGTGATGCGATAACAGTCTACTGCAGTGGCCCTTGGCCGCCTCCCAACTGTCGACAATCGATAGGAACCAAAAAACACCCCCGGCCGGGAGTACGCAGCCCCCGCCCCAGCCCCCGCCCCCGCCCCCGCCCTCTCCGCCCCCGCCCGGTTTATGGGGCGGGCGTCTTTACTGCGGCCGGGGAAGATTTTCAGGAAATGCGAACAAACCCCTCCGTGCGACATGCCCCTTTTTTAAATGTACGAATGCTGGAGATCATTTTCGAGACGGTCTCTACTTCCGGATTCTTCATACTACATTGACAATGCCATAGTTTTTAGTACCTTCAATTTACACTTAGCAATGATTGCCTTTTAGAAGACTCACTTTAAATTTTTTTTTGCAAAATAATATTTTTAGATCGACATGGAAATAAAACATTGAAAGTTGAACAAACTGTGCGAAAATGAATTCATTGTCACTGATCCAATGATATTCACAAAATCATTCAATTTTCAAAGATTCATTTAAATACTACAACAGTTTTTTTTTGTTAATACAAACATGGTTACTTGAAAAATCCAAAAAAAAATCAGAGTTAAATTGTTAGTTTTTCTCGAGTTCACCCTAGCGCTTTCCTGTCACACGGAATTTTTATTCTTTCATAACATCAGACGGTTCTTTACCGGCAAAGTGGCACCTGCTTTTCATTTTTCGCAAAAAATCACACAATAAAAAAACTACCCTTTCGGGAATATTCTCCTGCGAGTTGCCGACCCTCGCCCTTTTCTGCAAGGGTGACTTGAATCAATGATCCTCAACCTTTTCCATTATTTATATTAAAAATCCAATGTTTTTTTTTATTTATAAATCAATCTATAAAGCACTGTTTTTTTTATTAATATTTTAACGCTACGGCTCCAGCTTTGCAACATGGTTTTTGATATCAAAAATGAAAAACTTTGGCTCACCCAAGACAGTAATCTAACTATTTTATATTCGTAATACTACCCAAAATTTTGTGTTTGATATTTCTTTTTAAAAACCTCACTATGATATCACTTAATTTATTATATTTCGTGTAGGTTTTACGTCTCGCCCCACAGTTTGAAGGCTTCAGCGCAGGGGTAGCGCGCGGGTTGCGGGGTCGCCAGGCGCTGCACTGGGCCTGATGACTCTCACGTCTGAAAACCAACCCTAATTGCTTTATTGTGAAAGTGCTTTGATGCAGTTTAATGACGCGTTGGCTTGGTGGAGTCGAGTACTTGCACTCGGGGTGACTAACAATTGCACCATGAAGGTTACAACAAGAATAGCGACACAGCTTTTATAATCATGGCTCTTCAAAACTTACGATAAAATCACTTAAAACTCTTTTTTTTTTCTTTAAAAAGAAATATATTGATTTGATCCGCGATTAGTGAATTATCTTATAAAATACATTTTTTTCTTATCAACCATCTTAAATAGTCGATATTATCTGAATCTGACGGCTAGTTTAAAATCTTCTGTATAGTTGCTTTGAAATAATTTCTAGTATTGGCCATGGTAACTCTTTGCTATAGCGTTTTTAAGTTGTTTGTTTAGTTAAAAAATATTATTTATTTAAATCATATCAGACAGTTAAATATTTATATATTCTTTAATGTATTCGCAGTTTTTTTTTGTTCAGTGTCGTAAATATCAAATTTAAAAAGAATTGCTTTAAGCACACAATTTCTTTTTTTTATGTAAAAGAATAATTTAACGTATTAAAAAGATTACGTTAAAATTCAAGTATTTAAGAAGAAAAGTAAACTGAGCACGGGCACGAAGGAAACAGATTCATAAGAAAGAATTAACAAATAAACTTCGCAAGAAGCCCGGGGATTATGAGCAGAAGTATATTCCAGAAACTTCCTCGGCCACGAGGAGAGCTACCTGTGAGGGGAAACTGTCGCCGCGTCCGGCGTGCCCGCGGGGACACTGGGCGGAACAAGCGAAAGGGAGGAACTCTCGTTTCACTTAGTATTTGTATTAGCCTAAAGGCATATCTTAATTAAATGAATAGAGGCCCCTTTATTTAGACTAATTTGCCAAAGCTGGGGGCTAACCAGGCCAGAATACGCTTTTTATGCCATGCTTTAACAACTTATGCCTAAATGTTGCTATAGACCACTGGTTCCCAAAGTGGTCAATATCGTCCTCCGGGGGTCGATTTTGGCCTGCAAGGGGTCGACGATAGCGAAAAATTATATTGGGGGTCCACGAACTGTAAATGGGGGTCTACGAGAGTGGATCCCATTTAAGCAGGTCATCACCAAAATTAAGGCATTCCGTAAATGTTATAATTGAACACAGATTGAACCTATGTACTTACATAATAATGCTATCAATCCTGACTATAGAAAGAAGGTTTTTGATTGTCTTCCCATCTTTATACAACACGGAGAAGGGTTTCAATGCGGTTGTCAACCTTCTTACGAAAAAATAAATAGTTATTCAATGTTTACATACCGACATAAAATATGGCGCACCCTGTATATCAGATGTCAAAAATATGTTTGAAGAATTTGAAAAAATTCAATATTAGCAAGGCAGGGGTCTACGAAAACCAGGAAAACTCGACAAGGGGTCGACGGGACAAAATAATTTGGAAACCTATGCTATAGACCGATATAACTATTAAGCACTATGACGTCATTTTACCGTTATTTTAAAGCTTACACTATAACGTATTGCCATAAATCTATAACATTAAAAGAAAGCTACCTTTTATATTATCGTAAAATGGTTTGAATTTAATCACTCTGAATAGTCGGTCTAAGCTTTAGTCAAAATAAAATATTTTACTGTGTGTGTCGTTTTTTTTTATTTCCCACCAACTCAGATACTCAAATATTTATCAGTATCTTATATGTATTTGTATAAATAATAAACTGTGTTTGTTTCTGTAATTTATCGTGCGCGGCCAGTGTCTGCACAAATGCACCGACCGTGGAGATTCACTTTCAGTTGCGTCTTTGTGCTAAACGAAGCATTTGGCGTTAAATTATTGCGTTGTATTCGCAATGCTTCCGTAAACAATCAATAATGAAAAAAATATATATAAATTCATGGATATATATATTTTTTTATATTCGTTATTTGCGTGCTCCGGACTCTGTCGGGCGTCTATCCTGAAAGAAATGCTTTGCTTTAAATAATTTACATATCAAGGTTTTTAACAAATGTATATTGGTTTTACATTCATGCAATGCAATGCGATTGTGCATTTCAGACTAATCTACTATAATAATAGCCATTGTGTGTTTATTTGTATGTTTGTATGTATGTTTCATTTTTCCGTTCTGTATAGAATATCTTAAAAGATACAACGCTGATTTTTTGCACATAAGTTAAGTAAATTTTTCCGCAGCTATGTGCCGAATTTCAAGACGATAGGATAATATTTTCATTCATAAACTTTAAAATATGCTTTAGCTAAACTTTAATTATATAATTCACTTCTTCGCCGCGAGATGTCGTTAACCGCGAGAATTTAGACGCATCGTTCATCAAATTCGTCATTTTGTGACGGGCTACATTACTAGTTTTATTATAATTCACTTAAACTCAGTCTAAGTCTGTCAACCTGAAAATAGTAATTCGAAATATCTACTACAAATACAATCTACTTAAATATATATTACAGGAAATATTTATTTAACCATTTAGGAACAAATAAAAATTAAATTCATTTGTAAAAAATATACACGTATTTAAGTACTACTCATTTAAACACCAAATATTAAAAGCCACGCTGAACCATCTTCAGACTTTTAATGTTCAATACTGCGCTTTTGAAAGGCAAAAGCGCAAATAATTTAAAATATCTTAATCTTCTTGCAATTTGACTATTCATTTTTAAATCAATATTTTCTTAAATCTCATTAAAATATGCTTTAATAGGCGTCAAAATCTGAGATCTAAACTTTAAAGATAAACATATATTAAAAGAAAGTTGATATGTGAAATGACAACAATCTTGACGGTAGAGTAACTACTCTATTCAAATTATTAAACTATCTAACATATTTAACATTTTTACCAGTAGTTTATTTGCGTTGCAGACTAATTGTTACTTGTAATGTTGAAATATCCGGAAGGCGTGCAAACTGCATATAAAAAAGTCGTACGTTATGCTTCAGGCAGCTCAAATATGCAGGCTGTGCGTTTATACCAGGAACTAGTAATTGATAAGACTGCAATAATTATCCAATATAGAATTCAAACTACGTACAAAAAACTGATTTTTTTAAAGTTTACTTTGTTGTCTTGATTATTGCTGATAATCGAAAAATGATATTAATTTAATTTAGAATTTGAGGAAGTTGTTTCAATTACATGGCGCTTAAATCAATCCTCTATTCAAATATTATTTCATATTATAAAACTATACAATGATATATTCATGAGAGAATTAAAGAAATTTGTACAAATTAATTCTTAACCTCTACTTTGACGAGTTGTTTTTTTTCTAATTCCCGTGTGATTGCGTGCCTCCTAAGTGGTTGAGTAATCAACCAAATCTACATTCTTAATCTACCACATTTTTTTTATTAAAAAAGGTATTTCTTTCCATCAATCAAATCTACTAAGCTATGAAAGTTTATTTACATAGTTTTTTTTTATGCAGTACATTTTAAAGCTATTTTTGATTTGTAGCAAAGATTTAAAAACTAACACATTTTTCTTTGATATTTTTTTTTAGACAACGTCTTGATAATCGATCTCTGAAAAATAGCATCCGAAAATTCACCAAAATAACGTTTATTTTCAATAATTTTATAGATTTTATCCCTTTCCGCGATTCAGCATAACGTAATATTACCTTTTTTAAACGATTATATTAACGATATATGTCATTTAAAACCGATACAAAAGAATTGACAAGTATCACGGATTTTAAGCATCTGTACAAAACTTTTTAATATTATATTACTTAATTCATAAATTATTTACTCATACTACTTTTTTTAATGTGAAATATAAGGTTTTATCTTAAAATAATATATAAATGTTATTATAGTTTTAGAGCCTGACTTATTTTAATCCCCGACCTAATACTTGCCTGAAGATGCACCGAAAGTGCTCGTCTTGCGGCGGAATGAGTTTTTTTTTTATCAAAGACAGTTATATGGCAGTAGCAATAGTATCCTGCGAGATTTTCCCCGAGAAGTTACGAGTCACATGTGAGCTTTGGACAGGAAGTACGTGGAAGAAAAATGGTGGACGTCTGGCATGGACATCCGGACCTCGGAACACCACCCCACCAACTTGAAAACTTCAATTTCAGGGCCCTATTATTTTGTTATAAGCACTTTTATAATATCAGTTATTTACACTATATATAAAGAATTTATAATATAATAATGCTTAACACAAAATAATAGTTTCCAAGTCAATCATGATTTAAATAGTAGTATGAAAAATATCTTAAAAGTTCGGTTAATTTTGCTAATGACACATATTGATAGACTTTCAAAGTTTACAGACTAAATATTCTACTTGATTCGCTTATTTAAAAGCCAAGGTTTCTCTCAATGGGCCCCATGGGAGAGCAGTCGCCTCACGCAAGTCTCAAGGTCCCGCGCGTTACTTTTATTAAATTTTCTCCAAACGACATTGCCGGTGGAATTTTTATTAAAAACTCCTCATATTTCATTCATCCTGTATCGTAAAAGCATTCGCTGTCAACGACTCGGCCCGCGATCGCATCCGTTATTTTGAAATAATCCGAAGTAAAATTTGCGGAGAAAATGGTTCCGCCTTAAGTTTGTGATTATCCGGTGATGTATGGCGGCCCGACTGGTTTCAGATTGAATGTGCTCCTATCAGCCGCACAGTGAGCAATCGCACATGGTCTCAGGTCAAAGAATAAAACTATGTATATATATATATTTTTTTTTTTTTTAAATTTCTTAATCGTTTTATAAATACTATTTAATAAACAATATATTAATTCGTTTTTAATATTTATATTTTTTGGTTCAAAAAACAAACAGGTTGCATTATTGAAAAGATATTCGAATATGTATCTTTATATGCCTTTGCCTTAAATATCTTGAAATTATGTTAATTGTGTATGCTTTATGAAATCGTTACGATAAATTAAAAATATTTTAAAAATTCACGTCTTATGAATTATATATTATGTATTTTTTTACACACTGAAGCTTTTTTGAGTGATTTTATCACAGATTAATATAAATATCATGCATAGCATTCCAAAACGTTTTATATTTATAAAACTTATTAAAAAAATATTATTTTTGTTAGAATTAATAAAAAAGTTGTTTTCTTTTTTTGGTGATCCCACCCACTGTGCGGCGTATCAGAGCCATATTCGAGATTGAACGATAATTCGGCTCCCCGCGTAGTGGCCGAGGGAGAATGGCGCCGCTGGGGCAGATACGGCCTCAACCGCGGACTTCCGGTCCGCTAAACCTCACTTTTAACCCTAAAGATAAAACGCGAGACGCTTATCTCGCACTTGAATGAAAACATAAACGCCCAGCACTCATAATACTAAAAATTATATTAGACATATTTTTATAATAAAATTTGTGTAACAATAAATGTGAATAGCCAAATGGTTAAGAGTTTAGGATTTGGCATTTGGATTTTATAAATATGGAAGTGGTATTTTACAAATTAACCCAGTCTGTAACTGGATAACTTTCATTAATTAGCGATTATTTAATGCCACAGTATTAAATAATCGCTTCGGCATGATTACGAGGTCGCTGTGTAATAAGATGACTCTTGTGTTTTCCGGACCTCCTTGCGTCAGGGACGTTCGATGGCCTTCGAAGTTGCGACGGACTCACCCATCATCAGCTCAGTGAATGGAATGATGTGGAGGACGTTGAACAATAAGGCTGTAGTGTCGCCGATCCTAAGCGGCCGTCCGCCGGCTTGAGGTTTTTTACTCATGTATTTACAACAATGATCTACAGCAGAGGTATTGAACAGTTCAAATGATTAATGATAATTAATAATGATACACAATATAAATCATTTGTCGTCTTGTCACATGTTATAGATAAATCATCTATTCATCCTGCACTATTTTTAACAAAGGCAAACCTTGTCTCTCAATCGCCCATGAAGTACCGATTTGTTTAAACAGGTATTTAATTAAATCGGGTTTAAATATTTAATTGGCATAATAAGAACGTTGTTTCACTTATAAGATATGATTTTTAAAAATTCTTGCTAAGTACCAGTGATACGTTGGTATAATTGGTAATGCTCCGGCCATGTAAGCTTAGGGGTGTGGTTTCAAATCGCACACAAATCTCGATGATATTTTTCTGAGAGTTTCTGTAATCAATTTTCAATATTTTAAAAAATGTACTTAATCATTATAAATCGGGTTTCATGTTCGCAATGGTTGCGGACGCCTGGCGGATGAAGCGCCTTGTCATTTAAAGCTCAAGGTCGCCGGAGAGGCCCGCGAAACCACTTTCTTATACCGGGATGTGGAGCAGCCGGCCGCAGGAAAGTGAACGCAGCGGCGGCGCGGCGCGAGCTAGGCACGGCACGGTCAAGGCACGGTCACGGCACGGTCTCGGCAGAGCTTAGCGAAGTCTTAGATCAGTGCTTCTCAAAGTGGTCCCTACGGACCCCAGGGGGTCCCTGGGATCATTCAGGGGGTCCTTAGAAAATTCAAATCGATTTGGGGTTCCCTGAACAACATCAGGGGGTCCGCGCAAGGTTTGTGACACATTTTAATAAATATGGAAGTTAAAATAAATAACAATGAACACATGATAAGCGATTATTACGTCCTAAGTAAAATATAAATATAGGCAGGTGCATAAAATGCAAGTAATAACAGGCATCGCGGTGAGTCAGGCAGGTTTAAACAGGAACGCAATAGAGTCGATACTTGCACCAACTAGTCTATAATATGAATTTATGTAGTTTTTCGCCCAGGGTCCGTAGGCAAGTTTTTACTCTGAAAAGGGGTCCGTGGGCAAGTTTTGACGATGAAAAAGGGTCCGTGGGCCTAAAGAGTATGAGAGCCACTGTTGTAGATCAATCCCTGAACATAGTACATCAAGATTAGTAGATTTTTTTTTTTTTATACATAAATTTAAGTGAAATGGCTCAAAATAAATAATCGGAAAAGTAAAGTCCGACACGGTGCTCGCTTTCGCAAATTGAAATTATAAATTATATCGCACGGGCCGGGCCCTCGGCGAGGGGCAGCGGGCCTTGCACTTTCAAAAGCTCAATCTTTCGAGTTTTGATTAAATTTTACGTAAGACGCCGGAGAAAATCCATTCTCACGCGTTATCTTTATATTTAAGAGAAAATAAAATCTTACGTTTTTGAAGTTTATAAGAATATGATGATCTCGGGATTTAATGGGTGTTGTGCTGCGTAGTGGTTTCGTGTCATCCTCAGGGATTCCAATGTCCCTAAGCCTGGCTTGCTAAACTTATATACCCATATAAAATAATTAAATTGTATTTAAATTTATAGCATAAAATATATTTAGTAATATTAAATATCGCTATGTATCATAACTCTTAGCACGTGAAAAGTAAGGAAGTCACAAGCGTGAACATGTTTTACTCGTTTATATGTATATACGTATATTAAAATGATACAAATGAAAAAAATATTTGAAATAGCATTCTTTAGTTTGCAATGTATTAGTTGAAATTATATAATATTAATGGCAAATTAAAGCGATTTTGTAACCAATTTTCAATATAAAATCTCTTCTTCTTCTGATGCTTCTCCTAATAGGAGGTTGGTGACCATTTCCTCGAACGTATACGTATCCTGGGCCAGTTTCGCCAATTCGGCCGCACTTCCGATTTCCAGCCTCTGGTGCAAGTTCCGCATCCTCGTGAACATTCTTCTTTCAATGCCCCTTTTTCCTTTCATTTTTCTTCGATTTTCCTTGGACAATCAGCTGGAAATAAATAATATGCGTGATTTACAAGACCAAGGGTGTCCAAGAAGAGTATCGGGTGAATGTGAATAGTGACCGTTATTGCTATATGCTGCGAGCATTTTTGGGCCCAGAGTTGCAGGAGTTTCAAGGTTTCAACTCAAGAACGCGGTTCCAACAAGACACTTGCCACACATACAATCAATCAATTGAAGCTGTTAACGAATTATTCCCTTATAAGGTCATTTCACGCAGAGGTAACATCAACTGGCCTCCCAGAAGCCCCGACCTTAGCCCTCTTGACTATTTCGTATGAGGATACCTTAAACGTAGGGTTTATGAGGACAATCCAACAAACCTAACGGAATTGAAACAAAACATCAGGTCAGAAATAGCAGCAATATTGAGGTCTATGTTTCAGCAATCTTCGTAAGCAGCGTAACGGTTGTAACGTAAATAATTTTCCATTTTGTATTCTTATAATCAACATTAAAAAAAATACTTGATTACTAGTAGTTTTTGTTTTACTGAACTAACAAATACCCGATTCTCTCTTTGGACACCCTATACTACGCAAATGAAACAGTTTGCTTTGATTTTCGACTGCACGCCACGTGAGCATGTGCAAATGATTGCGGTACTGGATGACAGTATTTTTTTCTTTTTCTGTTGATGCGCCGCACATTCCGGAAGTGCGGTGCAGTCATGCTGCACATGCACCGCAGCCCGCACGCAGTTGCACTTTCTCCAGGCTGTAGACGACATGCTCGGAGAACCAGCGCGGAGACGCCTCTGAATCTAATTCCACGTCTACTCCACTGTTTACATTCGTCTTATTGCGAAGCAGGCATTGTATGCAGGGGATCCAAATACCTCTGCTCTTGTGTGCACTTATCTTAAGTGGGATTAAACTGCGACTATGCAACACATTGGTTAATACATTGTATGCATATTGCGCAAGTGTGATATCCATTTTATTGTAAAACAAACATTTGATATATGTTTTCTTTGGGATAATAATATTTTTTTTTACGAAACGTTTATTTATTCTAGAAATAGCCGAATAATAACTTGTTTTTAGAAGTATATCTAATATAATATATATACAGACTACTTTATTTTCAATTTAGTTGGATCCAAAATATTAAACAGTATACGTTCAAGTATTTCTTAATCAAGTGCCTCTCTTTGAGCCAGTGTTCATAGTTTTCTAAGGGGAAAATAGTGCAGTGGGTCCTTGGGTCCTTCTACGAAATGTCTGCGTATTGCTGCTGCCCAATTGCATCATTATATAATCCTGTCTTTACAAAGCTATTACGATATTTCTTCTGCAGCAAGATACAGAAACAATAACAGGACCCCACCCATCTCGATAAGGTACTTCCAGAGCACATTCTTCCACAATAATTCCAAGTCTACTACTCCATTACCGATTCTTTCCGGGGAGAGCGGGGAACCATTTATATTTCTAATATTAAAACAAAATTTTTTAAATATCAATATTTAAATCTTACTTTTATTTTGAACACACTTTTCAGTTATCCCCACCTATTTTTTTTAAATCTTACACCATTTCAAGCACATCTGCATGTTCATTAATCCAAAAACGAACTCGTCTTTGTTCGCTCGTTGATTTATTACTGAATCTGCGCGTAAATCGCTTGTACAAAATCAAGCCAAAAAGCAAACAAAAGTCGACACTTCCTTAATTTGCGTCACATAAAAGGACCCCGTTCTTGGCGCCGCTCGTCTTTTGCTCGACATTTCCCGAAAATTCCCGACTGAGTTGGAACGTCTCCAGAAATCGTGATCCTATTCTATTTCGAACTCGTGTAGGGACATCCTCGCACACTGGATTTTGCACAATTCTGGACATGTGTCTTGACCCTAGCATTTCAAGTTTTTATTTTTATTCAAACCATTTCATGCCACTGAGAAAACAGTAAACTTTTTTGAAACAAAGTTTTTACCATGTTTTTATTTAATTTTTTTGGGAAAACATCCTACCATTTTTACTGGGATCCTGTTATTCTTTTTATTAAGAAATTATTTTTATGACTCCTTTTTTTTATTTTTTTTTTTTTATATTTGACTTTTGAACCTTGAACTTGAACACAAATACATAAGTTTTTACGTTAATGTGCTATTTAATTAAATTGAAGATAAACGGCATTCTTTAAAATTGCTTCAAGTTCAAAATAATAATACTAGGAATGAAAATACAGGCAACATCCATAATTATGTTTTATTAAAATGATCGGTTTTTTTAATAATATTTCCATATTATGATACAATAAATGGCCAATATGGCAACATCGATATAAAAAATGCAGTATCATGAGTTTTTGTATCGATGCTGAATTTTTAAATCTTTATATTAAACATAGTCACAAAAAAGCATTTTCATGTTGCTGTCTAAATTAGCCGCTCCTGCTGCCTGTCGCGTGACTGCTGTTTCCGTGCACAAGCACACACTTTAGCAGCTCTACACCCTGCCATCACTCTGAGTCCCAATTTTATTATTTCAAACGCTTCTATGTAAATATGATGCTTCTTTGAAATTTTACGAATACCCTACAATAATCCGCTATAGAGAAAATCAAATAAAAAATTATAAATGTACGTGACAATTTAGGAAGTTTTTGCTTCGATTTTCTTCAAGTGCCTCTCCTCAGAGAAGGTTGGCGACCATTTCACTGTGATACTCATGCTCATGGTTTTTCCCAGGTCCTTCTACACCGCAATTTTATATTTGAAAGACAAGTCTGCATATTGCTGCTGCCCAATAACATTATTAGATAAACTTTTCCTTACAAAGCTCTAGCGCTTAGATCTGATACTCCTTCTGCAGCAAGCTTTGCTCCCAACTGCTCTAACTGGTAGTTATAATGTAATGGTCTTAAAAGAACTCCAAGACCAAATTTAACTGATTGCATTACGTATGTTTATTTTGTGGATTGAACGTCAATCAAGTGCGTATTTATTACTTATACTGGTTTTATGATTAAGTACATTTTTCACACATTGAAACGATTAAAGAAACTCTCAGAAAACTCTGGTGCTAGCGAGCCACTTCAATTTAGCGAGAATTTTCAACAATCATATTCTACATATGAACCAATGTACCCAGGCGAATCAACATTCAGTGATTTGCGTTTGATTTCATTACATTTTTATCACGGCAGGTTTATTTTCGATCTCTTTCAGTCGCGGTCAGAGTCGCGCTCGTCTCGGTTCAGAGACGCGTTTTCACCCCTCAAGTCTGGAGCATTTTTGTTTTCGCCCATCTCACACATCTTTCCCTTGGTTCCCGTGTTTTAACTAACAGTCTGAGCACTCGAGTGCTTCGCCCTCGTATCAGCGGCGATAGACCTCAAAAAAAAAAACTTTCCGGAGAGGCAACGCAACTTACCGTGTCGCGAGGCGCGGCGCTCGGACTCGGTGTTTACCTTTTATACGCCAGTAATGATACTATTACGTAGACGATTTCAAGCCTATCCTCGCGATTGCGGACGAGACCGCACGAACAAAAGGTAATATCTCTAATTACATTTTTTTTTATTTAATTTCGGATACATAATAATACCATTATCTTGATTAGACACGATTGTAAAATTTGTGGCAAGGGTGACGTGACAAATTACTATACGAGACGTGTCAATCAAAAACTGACATTTATATATTCAGATACTAAAAATACACAAAAATTTTGTAAAAATATATTTATTATAATTATTATTTTATTGATTTAAAAAAAATATGTGTGTCATTTGTTTAATATGACATATGAAATTGATGAATATTATATCGCATGTTTCAAAACTTCTAGCGAATTCTATTTCTTCTTCTCGATGGATGTAACCGACACACATAGCGACCGCTTTTCATATTGCGATTCCTGAAAAGTAGAAATAAATCATCACCTCGTGTGAATACAACTTCTCAATGATCCCAAGACATTTATATGAGATAAACATATATGAGCGTTATAAATCAGATGTAGTTTGTAAACTTGCATTAAACTTCCTAATCACTAAAGCTGATTGAAGATTGCAAATATGAAAATTTTATTGCACCCAATGCGGCGGCTTCGCCAGCATTTCCTCCGACCACTCCCATTTAAAAAGAAACGCCTCATTATGATCGATGCAGGCAGGCATTAGGCTTTTCTAAATCGGTCCAGCGCAGTCTCCCGGCCTCCGGGCGCTGCGCTGGTTCGCTCCATCATCAGCTCGGCGTCTAGAAACTTCCTCGCGGAACCTGAAAGAGAAATGTCCGGCAGCCAGCGCGAGCACTGCAAGCCCGCTGTACTCTCTTCAAAATATAAACTACCAACCTAAAAATAATTAAATCCGACACGTTTTACTTCGCAAGCTTCACTGGGTGTGTAGAGGTATCGTGCTAAAGTTTAAATATAATATTTTAAATAAAGTGTGTATTTAGATAATTCACAATCACAAATTTGTCATGAATGTTGAAAATAAATAGCATAATAAAAAATGTTTATGATGGCTTAAGGGAATTCACTGCTATTGTGCTTATATCAACAGTGAATGTACTCTATTCAAAATTAATACATCCAACATAAAAAATTAAATAAAAACACATTTTGCATCAAAAACTACACAACTAAACTACACATATAAGCTCTTCAAAAGTTCTACTGTAATATTATTTTTTATTTTTTGTGATTTGGCAATTGTAATATTAATAGTTTTGAAAAAAATACTTGAGTGATTTTCCACATGTTCGTTTTTATTTGTGACCGGTTTCGCCAACCTTTCACGTTGGCATTATCAAACTATTTGATAATGCCAACGTGAAAGGTTGGCGAAACCGGTCACAAATAAAAACGAACATGTGGAAAATCACTCAAGTATTTTATTCAAAAATATTAAAATGGAATTCCACCAAGTACTCTCTGTCAAAAATATTAAATCATTTTTTCAAGCACCTTGGGGGGTTCAAATAAAAGATGAAACAATGATTCTAATTTTGCCTGTATTTTTTTAATGTATTTTAAATACTATAAGTAGATGTTGCCCAACATGTTTTTACTATAATTTTCCAACGGAGTATAAAATATACCGTGTTTGTGAAAAGTGGGCTGGCCGCTGCGTGTCAAGGTTGCGGCGTGCGAGCACAGCCTTCAGAAACCTTGAGATCTCGAGCACCTACTCGCGGGCGCGGTTGTGGGCGGTTGCGGTACAATCTCATATTCTGACAGTTGGATGCGAACGCTTCTGTTTTCGATTCGATTAGAGCTACCCGCAGCGCCTGCAAAACTTTGTACGGATGTAAATATCTATATATAATAACACATTGTGATCGGGAGACGCATAAATGCGTTCCTCGCTGCCTGGCGGTAGAGGACGGGAGACGCATTTATGCGTTCTGCATAGACTGGCGGTGGTGTACGGGAAACGGATGAACGCTCGCTTTACCCGAGCAGTTACCGGTGCCGTATCTTTTGCCAGCTGTTGACAAACATTAGACACAAACAAATATCGAAGTATTTGAAACCATGGTCATAAAAAATAACGGTAAACTATACCAACAGAACACAATAGTTATTACTGCAAACTAAATAAACAGAGACTCTCTCCCTTATTTCAGTGACACTGTGATACTAATTTCGTCATACTATCATACGTTGACGCATTATTAGGTTGTTTTGTTTCTGATTAGATCTAATAAAAATTTACAAAAAGTATTGTGATTTTTTATAACAATGTAATTTTGATCGTAAAAGTGTGTTTTTCACTTTCCATTTCATTTATTGTATAGTAATTTTGTGTACAAAGCATGTATGTATAATAAATAAATAAAGCAATTATTTTAGATTAAGACACTAAAAGTTTTTTTGAAAAATACCCAATAGTTCGAAAGATATGGCTATTTTACAGAAACTGTAATTTGAGACGTATATATCCAAAAAACCCCCGATCTCAGCCCCTAGGTGACAAAAAAATCACCCGATCACAATGTGATAATTTTGAAATACTTCACATTTAACCGAATGAATAGCCAATTGGATACGAGATTACGATCTGCCTCGATCAAGTTTGAAGAGACTTCTGAAAGGCGAAAATGCACACAAAGTTTTTTTTTTGAGTTTTCAATTTTAAATTAAAATTTTATTATCTTATTTGTATTTATTATTGGTTTTTGTGAAGACCATCTCACAGGAAGTACGATTTTACCTATACAGGTTTAATTGATTGATAATGATTAAGTACATTTTTTCAAATATTGAAAATTGATTAAATCACAATGATATTTTTTTTTTTTTTTATTGATATTTAGAGTTTCTTTAATCAATTTTCAATATTTGAAAAAATGTACTTAATCATTATCAATCTTATTTGTATGTTCCAAAAATATGTGTTATTTTGGGTTTAACTATAACTCAACTGTATAATATCTACTATAATCTACTATAATAATAGCCATTGTGTGTTTGTATGTATGTTTCATTTTTCCGTTCTGTATAGAATATCTTAAAAGATACAACGCTGATTTTTTGCACATAAGTTAAGTAAATTTTTCCGCAGCTATGTGCCGAATTTCAAGACGATAGGATAATATTTTCATTCATAAACTTTAAAATATGCTTTAGCAAATTTCAATATTCATCAAATACGTCATTTTATGACGGGCTACATTGCTAGTTTATAATAAAACAAATATTGCGTTTAAACAAGCCTTGCGACGCGATGCTCAAAACGATGTTAAATGGTAATTTGCATACATTTAATAAGATTTGATATGATACATTTTAACAACGGACTAATATTTTTAATAATGTAAATAAAATCCATAGCAATATTTATTTATATTTTCAAAAACTGTGTATTCTAAATTCAATTTTTTTATTGGATTATGAAGAAAACTGATTAACCCATTTTATTTTATATATTAAAAATTTCAATTTTTTTTAAATACTTATTTTGCACGCGATGAAGTTTTGTTTCAAAATGAATCTTTTAATATAGAAGAACCTCACAAAGCCCTAATGGCCTTTTTAGATTTTTTTGTAGTACTAATTTTTTTAATATACGTTTCGTTAAACACCATTGTGATCACATGATAAGTTTATACAACACTAATACATAAATAATGACTATACTTACATATTATTATTATTACGATCTCCATGCAAATTTCCGTGTAATAGCTTTCTCGGTGTACATTATCCGCCCGAACCGTACAATCAAAGTAACGTTCTTGTTGGGTGTTATTTCCTGGCTTGTGAACCGAGAACCGATGGGTTTCAGAGAACATCGCATCAGCAAACCGACGACAGCTTCGTTACAGCGTGATTAGGCCTTATTATTTCAGCGTGATTAGGCCAGAGCCGCGGGCAGCGTCTTCGGGAATAAAGCCTTCGGCGTTTATTCAAATTGTTTTCGCAGCACAAAGCCGCCATCGGGACGAGTAACAAGATGATACATAATTATGGATGCTTAATAAATATAAAATATGCTGACGCTTGTGTTATGCATGCGATTTGAATATTTGAAATGGATGTTAAGTTAAGGCATTAGTCATTCAACTTTGCAAATTATTTTGTCACACAAATAAATTTCTTTGAAAGCTGATAATGATCTTCTTTATAGAGGTTTTTTGTTCGTTTAAAACAATTATTGAGCAGCTGCCTTTGGTGATAATAAATTGTCATGATTTTGTGATTTTTTTTTTCACGTGACAAGTTTGTTGCCATAAGTCGTAAAAAAAACATTATGAAGAATTTTATACCTCTTTTTGTAAAAAAGTCCAATGTATATTATTAAACAGTACTAAGAAAATTAAATGTGTCCTTTTTAATTATAAACATCTAAAATTTTAATTTATTTTTCTACGGAACTGAATTTGTAATATTATTAATCGAACCATTTAATGCAATCATTAAGTTGAAGCAAATTTGAACAGCCATAAGCATTCGTAGCTTATCACTAATATCTAGCCATTTTTTTATACATGTATTTTTAATGGAGTATTACAAATTAAGTAATCCTATTGTTTTCGAACTCTTTGAATATATTTTTGTTAATATTTGAAACTGAATCACTGCTACCACTGTCGAAAAATCTCAACCCAATCGGTTTTAAGCAACCTCATTTCTTTTGTATTTACGACAGGTTTATGCAGCACGGGGTCCTGCCTCTTAAGCCAGGTAGCCCGGGGTCCACTTTCGCCTCTTGGTATAAATGTTGAATTGCGTCCAGTGACTCGCAGCTAAGTCCTAGGCAACTGCTTTGAGCACACTACACACGTAGCAGCTCAACTGACAACCGACCAACAAGTAGTTTCGCGTGAAGCGTTATCGATCATGTTTTTGCGATTTCGGCTTTAAAAAATGCCTTGAAAACTAAGTTGTTTATCAATAAAAAATGGCAGTGAGCAATTTGTCGGTCGGTTGTGTTGCAGCGTGTGCAGGTGCCGCGCGTAGAAAGCTCTGCTTCTCACGAGCGGCTCCTGCCAGCCGCGGCGAGAAAGTTGCGTTTGCACTTTATTATCCAAACGGTAATAAAAGCTCGGGGGCGTTATCTATTCCGGTATTTTCGGCTTAATTTCTGCCCAAAAGCCATAAAATATAATGTTAACGCATTTAACCAAATAGACGGACGTGGGCGTATCCCTTTAACTCTTGAACGTGCAACACACACAAAAAAATATATACATACAGTAATACCCCGCTTTACGCGACCCCGTTATGCGCGGTGTCACTATAACGCGAATTTCAAATTTTGCGTTAAAATGCCTCGCATTACGCGAATTTCTTATTTTATGAATGTGTATGGACATAATGTAGTCATTGACTTCTCTTAGCAATTAAAAACGTGTTATGAACGTATTTTACAATACCGTAAAAGAAACGCTACCCAAAAGGCAATAGATGTATTTTTCTGTAAAAATAACATGTAATACTGCATAAATGTTCTTGGAGTTAAAGTGATTGATTCAAATGATTCGTATTTTTTTGTAATAAGTTTTAACTATGTATG
Source organism: Atopsyche davidsoni (assembly GCA_022113835.1). Classification (NCBI taxonomy): domain Eukaryota; kingdom Metazoa; phylum Arthropoda; class Insecta; order Trichoptera; family Hydrobiosidae; genus Atopsyche; species Atopsyche davidsoni. The sequence goes on from JAILWY010000013.1 coordinate 15,761,713, forward strand.
AATGTTTAATCGTAAACCCCGATATATGCGAATTTCACTTAACGCGATTTTTTTCCGGAACGTATCACTCGCGTAAAGCGGGGTATTACTGTATATTATATATGTATTGTTTTTTTTTATAGTATAAACGCGTAAAATTGTCTGCGTAGATTCTTTATATTACTAAAATGAGAATTTTCTGTAAAAAATATTTTAAAAAACTTGGCATTTTAGATCTCTCTGGGTCAATTTTTCGAAATAAAATTTCATGTGTTTTAAAGAGTTATTATACCTAAGGGCGTTGTATAGAACTCTCCATTTCACAATCTCACATTTAAACTAACTTTCATTAACATTTGCATAGCACGCCATACCGTCGATATAATAAATATTTATTTGTACCTATGGTTTTTAAAATATTTTAATTTAATCATTGGCGTGCCGTCCGTGCAAGCAATAAATACTTTGTAAATGTGAAAAAAAAAATTACTGCTAAGTGAATATTAATAAAAATTTAAATTGCACCATATGATATTACATATCAATAAAAAAAATTGCTGTTTTTTTGCTTGTATAGACCGCTCGCCTCTGAATTAAACGCTTTTGGAAAATGCAACGTTCAAGTGACTTACAAAAGACTACAATATTCTTAAAATAAACCTTTTTTATATTATTTACCTAGGTATCCAAAATAAAAGGGTGCCATTTCTATTCGCGTATTAAGTAAATGACGAAATTAATAATAAAATATATTTTCCAATATATAGTAGATTCATTTCCATTCATTCACGTATTATATATTTTGACGAAAGATTTTTGTGTATCAGAATTTGAAAAGAATTTTTTTTTATGATGTCAAGTGCATTAATGAGATGCGTAAATGAGTATTGCGTACCCTCAACTGACATTTGTTAAAAATTTCTGGCTCTGTTGCAACCGGCCTTAAGCTACGGCCTGACGATGATGGATTTCCTAAGCGCCGTCCACACGTCCAAGTAATAGCGACGCTTACTATACCCTGCCACAGTGGGCGGAGTTCATTTATTACAGTCTTACGTGAACTTACGGACACTATCTGCGATAAAATATTAATTATCTCTACGCGTTCACAGCCAAACTGCAAAAATAGGCTTTTATCACTTTAATACTTATACGAGGATTTAAAAGACAAAAATTATACTGAATCAAAAAAATCAACAACATTTGAAATTTTAAACATCGTCTCGTACTTGAAAAGTTGTGGCCAATCAGATAACAGAATTTAGACGTGCTTCAATAAACAACGTTTTTGTTGACTGATCGAATAGTATTTGTTGACCTAAATTGTTTACAAAACCGGTTTAAATAAACTAGGTTTTTTAAAATATATACTTATTATTTGATTTTCAATCTAATTATTTAAATGTAACGCGTTTAAAGTACTGCAGATCAAACTTGAAGATAATCAAAGATTTTTCTGAATTAATTGGAGAATTATTAGTATAATTATCTGTTTAATTCAAAAGACTATTAAGTTATACAATTGATGATTCATTCGCGATTTATTATATAAAATCAACACTAATCCAAGGCTTAGTGAATTATATCACAGTTAGCTGGCAGACACGATGTTTAATTTTATTTATTTAAGATTCACTATATATCTGGCATACCGTTGTATTAAACCAGTGAAAAAACTTCTACTAATGGCGATTATAGGCAAAATAAAAAAAATACAATCATTTCAACTTTTACAAATGCTTAAAACCTTTTTAAGCATAAAAGTCGAAAAAACACATTTTAATGAATTTGTTCTTGTTGTGATTGTAATATTATTCGTTTAATTTCTTAAACGTATTAAAAGCAAATATTTATAAATTTTAAAACTGAAAAGTGTTTATTTGTGTACTGTGCGTTCGTGTTGCACCAATTATCGTTCACCGATGTTTTACACTTGGTAATATGAAATTTCTAGTAGTGGCGATTGTTTCTGTCGTTGTTGTCTTATTGGGCCTGGTGTTAGTGATTATTAAAAAAGTTTTTTTTTTAATATGCTGTAAGCACGTGTCGGCTGGTGTGGGATCTCACCCGCGGCTCCCAGGAGACGGGGAGAAGGGAGAGAAGGGAGAGAAGGGAGAGAAGGGAGAGAAGGGAGAGAAGGGAGAGAAGGGGGAGAAGAGGAGACTCGCGCAATGCGGAATGCCACAGTTTGCTGGTGGCATTTCCAATTACGCCGGCGGTAGACAATGCCCGCGACTCCATTGTGCGCCGGCCTCCTCTGGACCGTATTAAAATGCAGAAGTGCAGTTTCCTGGTTTGAGGAACAAAAGCAATAAATAATAATTATGAGAATAAATAAAAGAGATATTATTGATTTTTGTGAAGACATTTAATTGGCATAATAAGTACGTTGTTTCACTTATAGGATATGATTGATAAAAATTCTTGCTAATTACCAGTGACTCGTTGGTATAATTGGTAATGCACCGGCCATGTAAGCTTGGGGATGTGGGTTTCAAATCCCACACAAATCCCGGTGATATTTTTCTGAGAGTTTCTTTAAATTTTCAATATTTGAAAAAATGTACTTAACAGTGTTTATTAAGCTATTCATACAAATATATATATGACAAACTATTTATTAGAATTTTTGCTTCTGACTTACGGCTTATAATTACTATGAATATGTGAAATTTTATTAAATATTCTTCTTGATCGGGTGCCTCTCCTCAGAGGAGGTAGGCGACCATATCACTGAGCATATATTTATAGTGAATAAGTATTCATGGTTATTTAACGTAAACATAGTGTAGTGGGTCCCCGGGTTTATCTACACCGCAGTTTTATATTGGAAGGAAAAGTCTGCGTATTGTTGCTCCCCAATAGCATTATTATATAATCTTTACCTTACAATGCTAGTACGATATTTCTTCTGCAGCAAGCTACAGAAACAATAAAAGGAGCCACCCCAACTCGACAAGGTACTCCCAGAGCACATCCGCCCACAATCATTCCAAGTCCACTACTCAATCACCGATCTTTTACACACGCTCAGGGTACAGAATTGCAGCCATGCACAAGCAACAGAATGTACTCAATGTACCCAAAAAAATCACAATGTTAAAATATATATTATCATAAACACGGTTTTGATAATATACTCATGATATTTTTTAAACTGGTTCGTATATTTTGTGTAGATTCAGAATAGTATACTATAAGTATCAAGTATAATTTATATAAATTCTAATTACCTGCGATTTTTTTTCTTGATTTCTAAAATACATGGAGTTGCAAATTTAAACACAATAAGTCCAATTTTATATATACATTTACGCTATTATAAATATTTTTAAAAATTATGGTGCACACATATGCATATATATTTGAACACTTATTCAGAAGAATATTCGTATTTTTGATTAACATTATAAATAAAAGTACATGTATAAACAGCCACAGTACTGCGAATAAGGATCGCGGTGAAGAAAATGAACATGTCGGATGGTTATAAGTTGTTAATGCCGGTGAGTGCGGCACGCGATGCGCCGAGGTGTGAGGGCGGCGAAATGAATAATAAGTTATTAAGTGGCACGCTCTCGTGCCGCGGGCTTAGCGCCCCTGGCCGCCCCGGAGATGACTCGCAGTGACGGCTCGTTATTTTAATACTTTCAGGTGATTGAGGAGTATTCATTCTATGATATAATTATGAATTCGCAAATAAGTAATTAAAAAATCAAATTTTTTTTCTACACATCAAAATGTCCATATTACTTGATGAGCACGTCAATTTTCATATTTATTTATTAAACTATCATCAGATGAAAAATAGAAAATAGCGTCATAAAAATGTAAGCTTAGATGTTAGATGTAGTTTTTTTGTATTTTTCTTGGCCAAAATATGATACACGTATGTGAATTTTTTGGATTGGACGTCAATCAGATGCGAATTTATTATTCTAATCATATTAGTAATAAAATATGATATTATACATCTTCAAGGCTTAAAACGAATGTTCAATTTTGTGACTCTTGCTGAACTGAAGGCACAGCCAATGTTTGTAGAACCAATTTTTTTTTTCATCTTCTCAGATTACAAATGTCACAGTAATAAATAAACTTCAAATGTCGATATGTGGCATTATTTCAACTCATTAAAGAAATATTTCAGCAATAACTGCGGACATTTTAAAGCAATAGCCTTCCATATAACAATAAACCTTGCGAGTCCATAAATAGTTTATAGTCCACATTAAATTTAATCGACGCCTGTGGACACAAAATTCTCAATCAAAAACTTTGAACTAATCTTTTTGTCCATTCCTCGCAGATCATTGGCTATATATTTTTTACTTCAGCTAACTGTTTTGAATTCCGGTTACTTTTACGTTTTTTAAAGCTTTATTTACTTTTCAGAATCCAATTTACTTCAATTGGACGTAGTTATTGTCCACCAAGTGCTTTTCAAATCGCAGTTTCATTATTTTTTCAGATCCATTGAAATAAATGTCGAGTTTTATGGCTTTTGTTTTTTTTATAGCAAATATAACAACAGAAGCATCATTTTGTGTCTACGTTAAAAATGGTATTGTATTAAAATTAAAATACAGTAAATTATAGCATAACAATCGAATGAAATAAATTAATTACTTTTTTAATAATTTTAACTGTCTTTAATAAAAAAAACCCAACGAGCCATTGATAAAGTCGGAAATACCACGCAAGGGTGGTAATTAATAAAAAAATATGTAAACATATTCCTTTTGTGAAAGCGGATCGAGAATTCAGCATTTTTTTTCTTTTGAGAATCGCGCCGTCACGAATGCTTCGAGGTTTATTTTTTACTGAAACGATTAGAAATAGAAGACGGCAGAGGCGGAGAATTTTACGTAACTATCAGCATTGCATGAAATTCAAATTAAACCTACAAGCAATATAACAATTAACATTATTTTAATATTAAAATTAATATTTCCGTGGTTAGTTATTACAATAAATACTATTGCAGGATTGCCGAGCTTAAGTTACTACTCTCTAGTCTAAATAATTAAATTATTAATTATTTTGTACGTAATGAAATTTATTAACACATAAACTGAGAATGTATAAATTTCAGCGCATCACTCCGAAATTTAGTGTAATTTAGTGAGTGATCAAAGATCAATGGAATAATAAATAAAATTTCAACATGTTCTTAAGTTTTTAGATTATTATTAGAAATGCTGCGTTTTTAGAAATTTTGAGGGTGGCCTTTCTACTCTAATCTTATAACAATTTGTATTACTTGGCGTTTTTTTGTCACTGCATATAAATTTCTGTTGTTGTTTTTGAGTATTGGGTCCGGGTAATTTCTTCTTCAGAATTTGTGAAGATATTCCCAAATTATACGCCGATCGTTTTATTACTGTATTTCTAAGTTAATAACATAATGTTTTAGTTTTTGCAAGGGAAACCGACTGCGATGCAGCAAATTTAAAAATAATCTCCAAAAATGGTAACAGCATATAAATCTGTTATTCTGTCCATCGGACCGCGACGCATTCAAGATGGTTGTTTCTACTTCTCAGAGGGCTGTGCGGAGTCAGTTTTAATAAATATTTGCGGTCTAGTGATAAACAGTAATTTGGTGATAAATTTCACGGTGTTTTCTATTACAGTAAACCGCGATCGATATTAATATACGATGGATTATTCAAATTATATGGTCGAAGCATTTTGTTATTTAATTATGGTGCCATATCAATAAAATTTTCTCAGTAAGACATTACTATTGGAAGAAGACACATATATATATATATATAATATTTTTGAGTAAAATACTTGAGTGATTTTCCACATGTTCGTTTTTATTTGTGACCGGTTTCGCCAACCTTTCACGTTGGCATTATCAAACAGAGTCGAGAAAATATTAAAATAGAATTCCACCAAGTACTCTCTGTCAAAAATATTGAATTTCTTAATATATATATATATTAAATTTTCTCATTGAACAAAACTTCAAATCTTGTATTTATAAAAACTAGAAATCAACATTGAATACCGTTTTAACCGGAAAAACGGTAACGACGCCAAAATATCACAATTCAAGAACCACCACTAAAGCCTTCAAACGTTCAATTAAAAAACTGAATACTAGCATATTTTTTCAAAATATGTTAGTATATTTTGTTCTACGGATAATACATCGCTGCATATTTATTAATAAATAGTTTAGGGCATGCAGTGGTCAGTTACATGTGCTGACACTATGCCACCTCTGTTTAATCACCCTGTTCATAAGCATCTAGAGTTTTTTTTATTTTTTTATTTCTTGCGGTAAACACTTGAACGTGAACAGCATTTCTACAATGGTCGATTTCGACGCGGTCAGAGCTACATCGAGCAACTGTTAAACGTGATGTTTCTCTTTTGCGAGCGGAGTAATTTCTTTTTGCACGAGTTCGCCGGTGTAACGTACACACGTGAGTTCTTGGATATTCTTTCGAATTCGCTTCATTGGAGTGCGGAGAGAAGCGTGTATAAGAAACGCGCAGACATCACGCCCGAGGGTGTGAACAATGCACCGGGTATTCAATTACTCGACCTGCGTGGCGGACAGGTAGCCGGCCCTGTATATTAAACTGTACAGGGTGATTTATAACTGACAAGCTCACCAGAAAGCGACAGTTTTGGATAAAAAAATACTTAAATCTATATACTCTCTAAAAATCAACAGTGCATTTGTTTTGATACGACATACGAATATAATTTACTTTCTTTCATAATGTGAAGACATTGATGATTGCTACCCATTTTTTTAGCTTCAATCAAATGTACTGTGTATACAATGTTTTGATAATCGACTTACCCTTGAAATAACAAAAAAAACCCTTAAAACAATTATGATTTTATAAACACGTTTTTCAAGTCTATATAATAATTATCTGTATCGAATTGGGTAAAGTAGTTTCGCCATCTTATATGCAAATTTAGTAAATTACAATATACATTTGTTAAATCACTATGTGGTTTCAATAAACGTATTTGGTGTTATTTATTTTATTTTTCAATTTGTTCATTACAAAAATAAATACTAAGATAAAATTGCCTCATTCACATTTTACAAACTTAAGTTCTTAATTCCAAAAAACACAAAATACAAAAAAATATATATATTAATTTATTGTATTAAAGGTACAATTAGGTTTTAAAGGATTTTCAAGAGATGACGTTACTAGTATAAAATCAAAACGAACAGTGTTGCTACTAACTTCATTTTATAATCTCATCTATAGGCTTTCTTTTTCATTATGTGTCATTTCGCTGAAGTGGAAACAACTTATTTTTTGGGTGCTCCGAATATCTCATCTTTTGTGCCAACAAAACACAATTTGCGGGAACGCTTACTTTTCTGCTTCCATTTGAAGAAAAGTGCAGCTGAAGGCCATCGAATGCTGCAAGAAGCTTTCGAGAAACATGCTTCATCGATTTCCACGTGGGAATTTTGGTAAAAACGTTATAGAAGTGGTGATTTTAATACCAATAACAAAGAGCGCGAAGGGCGGCCAGAAAAGTTTGATGATGCCGAATTGGAGGCTATATTGGATGAAGACTCATGCCAAACGCAAGAAGAACTCGCAAAAACGTTGGGAGTGACTCAACAAGCCATATCCGTTCGCTTAAAATCCATGGGAATGATCCAAAAGATAGGATATTGGGTGCCGTATGAATTGAAGACAAGAGACGTCGAACGCCGTTTTTTCACTTGTGAACAGCTGCTCCAACGGCAAAAAAGAAGGGTTTTTGCATCGTATTGTGGTTGTTGACGAAAAATGTGTTCATTACTATAACCCCAAGCGCAAAAAATCATGGGGAATGCCTGGACATACGCCAAAATCGATGCCAAAGCCGAATATTTACGGTAGCAAAGTCATGCTCTGTATTTGGTAGGACCAATTGGGCGTGGTGTACTATGACCTGCTACCACCAAGTGAAACCATCACAGGACAACTTTACCGAACTCAATTGATGCGTTTGAGCCGAGGAGAGGCACGACAAGGTAATTTTGCGCAGCCGGTCAAAACATACCTTAAAACGCTGAAATGGGAAGTCTTTCCCCTCCCGCCATATAGCCCAGACATTGCCCCTTCCAACTACTATTTGTTTTCGTCGATTACGCAAGCTCTTGAGGGTCAGCACTTCCGCCCTTTTGAAGAAGTCCAAAATTGGATCGATTCGTGGATCGGATCAAAAGACACATTGTTTTTTCGAGGTGGTATCCGAAAAGTGCCAGAAAGATGGAAAAAAGTAGTGGCTAGCGATAGACAATACTTTGAAAAATGAGCGTCAAACTTGAAAAAAAATCCTTTATAACTTATTTGTAGAGGTAATAAAATTATAACTTGACAGGCCTTTCTTCTTGGGCTCATCTCTACACAGCAGAATTCCAACCTGCAAGAATATGGAAAGACCTGATAGACAAGTTCTTCTTACTAAACATAGACTTGGGAACACCTTCAATACTGTTTCACTATAACTACTTATACACGATGTCTCAAAAGCCACGGTATTATTAGATTGACGTATATAGAATTCATTTGTTGTTAAATGTCAATATAATTTTTTACTCAAGATTATTCTGTAACATTTGTCTAAAATAAAAAAAAACATTAATTTAAAAAGTATATAAAGCAATCAAAAGCAGGAACTATTATTATAATGGGATACAAATTAGAAAGGATATTGCATTAAATTTTCATGTATAATAATATATTTTTATAAATATATTGTTGACATAGTCATTAAAATAATTATCACTGTATTTGACATGGCGTAATCAACAACGATGCTTTGATCACACTACGTCGATTGTATGTTTCAGTCAACAACAAAAAAATTAAATACAATCAGGTGTCATCCGTTCGGCGGGTACGTTTTTTTTTTTTTCTTTTTTGGCACATTTTTCATACAACTTCCGGTCACGTAATCTAGATATTCCAAATGATGACAGTGAAATAAAAAATAATGGCTTGCTTGGAATTATATCACATTTTTAAAGTTAACTAGCATCATTATTGTCATATAATTTGGTGAAATATAACAGCTCGTTATATTTCACTAGTTGTTATCGCAAATCCTATCTAGTATTTTAGCTACCTAATGTGGTTCAAAACGTCCTACAAATATTTTAACGTGCGGGTGATTTGTGAATACGAAACATATAAATACCGTACTTGCTGATGCATTTTTTGATTTTAAATAAGTATTTAATACTTCATGCATACCAAATAAGCATAATAGATTTATAGCACCATTACCATTATATATCAATATTGATATATTAAGTCCACTCACGTAGTCATTGACATGAAAACAATGACTTATTATTATTATGCATAACTCTTCAAGTGCAATCACGAGACATTACTTAAAGCTGGCTATTGTGGACTTCCAGCAAAGTCCACAAAGAAGCTTTAGCTTCTGTTACAGAATAGGATTACAGTTTATTGAAGAGGTTGGTGGTCTCTTTCCATGAGCAAATTACAATAAACCCATATGCGGCATCACAGATCCGATTGCAGCAGACAAGTGGAAGTTATCCTTAAAACACGCTTTGGGTGTTACAAGCTCTTGGACTCCAATCGACTCAGTACACCGGTCTCTTAATCTCACGATAGACTTCGTTTTTCCCAAAGCTTCTGAAGCATTTAATGCGTTGCAGCAGTATACTTACTTTTTGCAATACAGCAATGAGTATATTTTTTTAATACAAAAAAAGTTGTCGGTTTGCAACACAGTTTCGTTATGATAGATGGTTTCCTTTTCCATGGAAATATAAAGAATGAATCGTTAAAATTCAATGCTATGAATAATATTTTCATAATGCGGCAAACCATTTTGAATATAACACGTCATTCTGTGTGCATTTAAATTAATGTACTGGAAAAATACCGTCTGGTTGGCATATTAATTTTATACCATCGGACCAAACAATCTAGGAATTGTATTTTTGATACTTTTAAAACTTTTTAATAAATTCACCCAGCTGGGTGATTTAATTTCAACGTAAAATACTTTATTCGCCGTATTTTCTTTGACTAATAACTTCTTTGGTGTTTATTACGAGACGATTTTCAGTATTTTCATGGAATAATAAGTTTTATTCTATTTTAAATTATACTCATACATATTTCATCCTATAAATCAAATATATAATAATTAATAAAATTGAGTAATGAATATGGTATAAGGTTATGAATTCATATTGTAAATATATAAAAGTAAGTCCGAGTACAATTTTAATGATTTTTATATGTGTAATTGTGTTGTGCAAAATATTGGCAAAAGAAAATAATTGTTATTACATACGGATCCAACGAATTTAAAATTGATTTTCTACTTGCTTCAGCGGTTAGACTTTAGACTCGTGTTTGAGAAGTCCTAAATTCGATCCTTGCAAGTGGCGTTGAGATTGAATCGATTAGTATTGACAACGCATATATCAATTCAAATTATTTCAACTGTATATGATGCGTTGATTTTGCAATTTTTGCATGAATCGTCAAATAACTAATGGATTTAAAAAATTTAAAAAAATGCAATTCTACCGTTTCACTGATTTCTGTTGAAGTTTAACGATAGCGCAAAACATCTCGTGATTGTGTTTTCTCTCGCAACGAGCAAGGTAGAGCGCCAGGAGTCTCGGGAGACGGTCCGTGCCGGAGTCCATCAAGCGCCATTACGTACAAATAGCCGCCATTACCTCCTCCTCTGACTGATGCTCCAAGAGCGTGAGGAGTCTGGCGCTTCTAATGCCTCCGATCATGCCCGCCGCTTCCTTCTCGCCTGGGTGAGAGCGCTAAGCTGTGCCGAGCGTATCTCTCTCCCAGCGGCACGCACTGGCATGCAAAGCATAAATTACATGGCTTGCTACTGCTCAGAGAGAGGATAGCGCTTTTTATTTGTATATTTAATCTTCTTGCGAAACAAAGCATACATATTATCACTAACCTTTCATCAAATTCTCATCGCATGCCAGTATCAATCGTTGAATAGTTTTTCCAACCTTAATTTTTGGGTGATAATGATTAAGTGCATTTTTTCAAATATTGAAAAATGATTAAAGAAATTCTCTGAAAAATATCACCGTGGTTTGTGGGGGATTTGAACCCACATTCCCCAAGCTTACATTGCCGGTGCATTCCCAATTATACTAACGAATCACTGGTACATCCTATAAATGAAACAACGTACTTATTATGCCAATTAAATTTTTATGTCAATAAAACCTGTATAATTATTAATGGAACTGGTATTTATTTTGTAATACTCCATTTTATTATAATTTTATAAAACTGTATAGGTAAAATCGTACTGTCTGTGAGACGGTCTTTACAAAAATCAATAATTTAATTAATTTTTGGGTTTTAGTATTATGCCATGTTCTTTAATATTTCTTGTTGTCTCAAAAGTTAAGACTGAAATTCCCATTTTTTACCTATAAATATATATATATATATATATATATATATATATATATATATATATATATATATATATATATATATATATATAAAGAATACAACTGATTTAAACCCAATGTGGTTGTCTAAATTAGTTCGTTACGCCATCATCAGAGAACGCCTTGAAGGTGGCCCCAATACGGGGATCCAAACGCCTGAAACTGAACTGAAAATGTACCATGCTCTAGAATTACAGATATTTTCGGATTTTTCGATAAAATCACGTAAACTCACATCGCATGTTCCGAATTCCCATCTTTCACATAATTTTCGTTCGAGTAATGTCGGACTACATAAGTTATTTGCAGAGTTATACAACAAGTCGTGAAGTTTTCGTAATGCGCAAATAATGCCGCGGGCCGAAGAGGAGGGCATAATTCTCCTATCAAAATCGCATTTGCGGTCCGCCGGCCGCGAGGCCTTTATCTTAATTAATACTCTGCTCGCACTGCAAACATATCGCGAATCAACTATTCATGCAGTACGCTCAGCACTGGCATGAATGCGGCTTAATTAATTTCAGGTAAACAAATCAGATTTGTCACAGTAGAAAAGAATACGCACTCACTGATAGACGGCCGCTTGAATCATATTACGTAACAAATGTCTTGGTAATTTGACCGCTTAGGACAGGAGTTGACAAAGTGCGGCTCCGGAGCCGCATGCGGCTCTTTGACCCCTTAAGTGCGGCTCTGGCACAAATATCCCTGGGTATTGTTTTTAATAAAATTTAAATTAACAACTTACACACCGAACACATACACATCGTTCGCATTAATTTTTTGTCGGTCCTTATCATTATTTAAATTTATAGATTATTTTTTTTATAAAGAACGATGTATTTTCATTTTTATGTGCGACTTGTAGAGAATATATTCTGATTTTTTTATTTTAACCACTTACATATAATTAATAACGATTTATTTCTTTTAACATATGTGTTTTATAAAACTTTCTTTCTAATTATTTTTTTTTTATATTACAGTATTTACATTTCTTATCTTTTCAAAATTGTATTATGTTTACTTTAAAACCCTAACCCGTTTGTTTGATAAAAAATAAATAAATAAAGTTTATTCGGTATACCCGTAATTTAATGAAGTGTTAAATCATTAAATTACGGGTATAATCAAATCAATAAACAGATTTGGCTCTCAATTTTTTTTTACGTTGTAATGTACATATTTGGCTCTTTGATTAATAAGTTTGCCGACCCCTGGCATAGGAGCATGCACAGGCGTTTTTTTTACATTGCACAAGTTCATCTCTTTTTTTTATTTTAGCGTATTGATTTTTTAACGAAGGGAGAAGAATGCATGCATCGTAGGTTTTAGCGGTCATTTTTAATTACATTATAGTGTATACGGATGTAATATGGATTGGGTAAACGGTGACGTCAGAGGTAAACTATTTTTCAGACCACCGTGAAAACTATTTAGGGTGTTTCCTTACGATTGCTTATGGGTGCATCGTCAGTTTGCTTTTTCGGGCTTTTTATCGTATACATTGAAGACGCAAGTAGACATAACTATTTGTTATATTTAAAAAAATTATTGTCCACATAGGCGTCTACAAAATAAAATTCAACGTTTTACCTTACTAAGCCTCTGTTAATTGACTAATTATGAGAATGGAAAGTTCCTTTTTTTATTTTAATCATAATAAATTTTAATTTTTTAAGTAAATAAAAGTCATTATCATGCCGTTTTATTACAATGTTTGTCATATTAAAACAGTAGTATAATGCTGATAACATTTAAATGATGCAGCGTTTTTAAATATGACTATTTATTCATCTGGATGGAAGCAGATTTTATTAGATTATTTAAAAGGTTTATATTGTATTTATTCCGAGACCGAAATAGCTGAATAGTATTTTTTTAGAGTTAATTTGAGTTACATATTTACTTTGCATCATCAAAATCTTCGTAATTTATACAATTAAAAGATTTACTACTTTACCCAAAGTTTATCTATTTACATATTTTTGACTAAATTCTTTAGTTAATTTTATCATCACTCGTTTAGAGTTTAAATCGAGAAAATTTTACTATTTTAACTATACGTGATTTTTTGAAGATGCATATTTTAATGCTTACTCCATAAAGTTTTCATTTCTTATTTTATTTACATAGTATTTATTTTCATGTAATTTTAATATTTTTTATTTTATATCAAAATATTTATCGTATTTTAATCACCCATTTTCATTTATACTCTTATTTGCTTTATAAAATCCATGAAGTAATTTTAATCTCAGGTTTATTGTTTCACACATCGATTAGACAAGCCGCTAACAAATACCTTTCATCCGAGAATACAAATCAAATTAACGGAAGCTTCCATAACCACCGTATCAATTAAACTGATACAATAATTCCTATTATTAAATACGAGTATTAAAATTCTCTCCCGCAAAGTGGTCTGGCAAAAAAACTACATCTTGTTTTGATCCGCGACACGCGAAAAAAGCGATTCATTAATATTCAGAACCTAAAACACTAATACGCTGTCAGGCGAGCCTTCTTTATAGAGATATAACGAGTTACCCTTTCATTTTTGTAATTGATTTATATAAAAAACAGCGTATCGATTGCGGACTTTCGTTGTCTCGGAAGCGACGATTAATTGTCCAGTAAGAAATTTAATATTAGCCACAGTGCGCTCAAGCGTGGTCCGCGGCGCCCCCGGCCCAGAGCGTTGCGGAACCACTGGAGAGAGGAATCTCTGTAAGAGGCTGCCAGGGCCGCCCTTCAAACACATTCTTCTTAATTCTCTTTATTTTATTTTTACATTTTTGAAATCAAGAAAATGGCATTAAGACACAAATAAATCAACTCGTTGATTAAGTCATCGCACTTAATGCCGCTTGAAGATTTGTTGTTAAAAATACCCGGTTTTAGTTATAACACGTAACTAAGTCAATGAAATAAAAATTACAATAATTCCAATCACAAAGATAGCCCAAATGTAATTAACCCTTTGCTGATATTTCTTATAGCCGGACTCAAGGAAAAACGCTCGCTTGCACTTCAATTGCTTCGTCTATGCCCGTTGACATATTTACTGACTGTATGGCTATAGACTACAATCTATATACAATGTGTGATATTAATGATCTTATACTGAGTACATATAATACAACATAGACAATATTAATTATCACCATTGATGTAACAAATGAGTTTTAAATATAAACATTTAATCATATTCAAACGTACATGCTAGACAATTGGCCAAGAGAGAAAGAGGCTTATTATTTCTGAATAGATCTGATAGTTTTCATACGTTCAGCGGTGACTTTTAAAAATTAAGTAATTGCTAAAATTAAAAGTGATTAAAATTCTTATATAAGCGGCGATATTCTGAAAGACATAAATAAATAGTATCACGTACACTCTCGTCTGCGCGTCTTCCGATACGTGAACACTGCCGAGCGTGATTAATGTCTGTCATTTTACAAGCGAAAAATGTATTTAATAACACTCACGATGTTTCACGATCACGGAAGTACTCAACTTGAAAATAATTAGTGTAATTTAAATTAATTAACAAATTTGGAATCACCGCTAAACTGCCTTACCCAGCGTGGAACATCTATCTTACCCGATTTATTTTACACTTACATAGTATTTATATTTATTTCCAAAGACTTATTATTTATATTGCAAAATAACTTGTAATTATCTTAGAAAGTACATGCATGACCGTGATCACAGAACTATAGTGGTTATAGTTAATAATAACCACGAAGCGAGGGTTCCATCTCACCTGTTTCTCGGCGAGAAGTATAGAAAACTTTTCATAGATTTATTTAACAATGTCCGCCTAAAACATAGAATGAATGTTTTTATATTAATTTTTAATTAAAAATATAAAAAATTGTGTTAAAATTTAAATTAATTAAAAATAGTTTAACGCCGCCCCTGGGCCCTTTTCAAGAAGTAGCGGTAAATTATGAATACACCTGTCTCCTGTCACGTGCGTAATTCATAGTCGCTTTATTAAATAAAAAAACACCCGATTTTTATTCCTGCGGTTTATTTTACGAGGAGCTACACACTCGGCGGGATGCAGTCTTAATGAGCCACACGACCGACAACCGACCAACTAATCGCTCCAACAAACTACTTGCGACCATTTTCTCTGATAAAATACCTATTAAAGTAATTTTTTTTTATTCGATTTTATTTCGCCAAAAATGGATTACATATCTACCAGCACAACTGACAAGCGATATGTATTTAGCCATTAACGACATCTAGTATTTTTTAATAATTTTTCCTTTATACACAGCGCAAAAGAGGACGCTATTTGCAGGTTACCGTTACGTAGTCGGTTGTGTCGCTTTGCGTGTAGGCAGCATTATCGTGCTCTGCCCTCTTCTCCGTCCAGCAGGGCTCCTTGATTGTGATAAATGACATCGCTGTTCTTAAATTATTTACTCTAAGAGTTTTATTGTTATTGGTTTTTTTGTGTAAATTATTTGCAAGGGCCAGAATATATTATGTTAAAAAATATATATTTAAGAGTTAAAATTTAAGACAGATGCGGACATGTCCGTCAATTATCGTTTTGGTGGGGTTTTTTTTTATCTTTTGCATCTAGCTAAAAAAAACGTATGGTTCCACAAGTATTCGAACACAAAACCTCACGGTCTAAAACAGTGCTTCTCATAGTGGTCCCTTCGGACCCCAGCGGGTCCCTGGGATCATTCAGGGGGTCCTTAGAAAATTAAAATCGATTTGGGGGTCCCTGAACAACGTCAAGGGGTCCGCGCAAGGTTTAATACAAAATAAAATAAATTGTGAGACATTTTTATTAAAATGGAAGTTAAAATAGATAACGAATAGATTATTAGCGATTTTTGCGTCCTAAGTAAAATATAAATATAGACAGGTATATAAAATACAAGTAATAACAGGCATCGCGGTGAGTCAAGTAGGTTAATACAGGAACGCACTAGAGTCGATACTTGCACTAGTCTATAATATGAATTTGTGTAGTTTTTCACCCAGGGTCCGTAGGCAAGTTTTGACTATGAAAGGGGGTCCGTGGGCCAAAAGAGTTTGAGAGCCACTGGTCGAAAATGTAAAGTTATATAAAAATAAAAAATCTCATTTTATTTAACAAGTGTTATAAGAAGTTTATTAATTTTATCATTTGATTATTTCTAGGAAGAAAATGTGGCTCTGCGACTGGAGCGGACGGCGCCGAGCGTGGCCACCCTGCAGGAGACCGGAGGGGGTGGGGGCGCGGGGGGCGAGAGCGGCGCGGGGGGAGGCTGGGGGCACCTGGACGAGCGGCGCTACGTGGCGGGTGGAGCTCTGCGGCCGGGCGAGGACGCCTACCGCCGCAACCGCTTCAACCAGGCCGCGGCCGACGCCCTCCCTTCCGACCGACAAGTGCCGGACACCAGGAACCCGATGTGAGCACCCATCAACTTGTATATCTTACATTAAAAACATCCGACACCTCTTAAGGGTCTTGCTACCTAACCTTTCTTGGTGTCCATCCCCCGTCTGCCACAAAAAAGTACCGTTTTACCTGGCGAAATCGTGTCATTTAATTAATTTAATTGTCACTTTATTTTTCTATGTCGAACGTTGATTTTTTTATACAGTATTAAAAAAACTATAAATTATATTTATCTATTTTTTATTATATAATTAACGTCCATTTTTAGGGTAAAATAAAATCTTAAAAATGTTAAAAAATTTGATAAAATAACGACTTTTCAAAACCAAAGTTTGTTAAAGATTTTTTTTTTTTAATTTTTAAAATAATAAATCGCACAGGGTTTATAGTCAATCTTTTAATTCCAATTGAAAAAAAGTCTTTTAAATGTTTAGGACTCTTGGAACAGGGACATGACGTATCTCCAAATTCCTACACTTCAATCGGAAAAACACATATTTATTATGTTAAAAGTAAATTTACAAGAAATGAAAAAATATTCTGTTCGAAAAAAGGGATGTATCTAACTTTTTGCATTTAAATTTTTTTGATTGGTGCAGTCGTTTTTTCGCAAAACGGACCAGAAAATTATCAAAAAAACTCGAGTACGGGACTTGGAATCTCAAATAACTGCAGTAACTCGACCTCTGTACACTTTACCATTTCTTGCGCAGCTGCTGCGTCAAAAGTTCTTACCGCTGACATGAATAATTGGGCCTTTCTGTATTATTGTAAAACAGGTTAGATAAAAATATTGCATTCGGTGGAGTGATTTTCTTTTCGGTCGATGCGGCGAATTTCGAAACACGGCGTCGTCTACATTGTACTCTACCAGGCCGTGCATTAAAGCGAAACCGGGTTTCCATAATCGCCGCGGCCCGGTCGGACCTGGCGGGCCCGATGATGTCCACGCTAAGTGCGGCGCCTGTCACTCGGGGCGGCCACGGGTGCTGGTCCTCAGCCAGCAGTCTGCCACGGAACCTGTCCTGGTCACTTTCCATCCGCGGGATTAAAGCCGCGAACCACGCGAGCGATGAGCCCGGCGATTGTCCGGCGTCCACTTTGCATCCTGCGCGACCGGCCGAAGGAGGCCATGTCCAAGATGAGAAAACCCTC
Organism: Atopsyche davidsoni; assembly: GCA_022113835.1. Lineage (NCBI taxonomy): Eukaryota > Metazoa > Arthropoda > Insecta > Trichoptera > Hydrobiosidae > Atopsyche > Atopsyche davidsoni. The sequence goes on from JAILWY010000013.1 coordinate 15,779,745, forward strand.
TGACCATCGGCTGCCTCCGAGCCGAAAGACGTACAAAGATCAGCCACGGGAAAGACGGTTTCACCCGGTACCGGAACCATCTTCAGTGACTTTAAATTGATTGAGGAAGATGGCCTCAATACTTTGGAATAAAAAAACGTAGCAAAACACCTAACACAGTATTTACTATGACAACGAACGCCAAAACCTAAAAAACACGTTTTTCCATCGTCTTGGATGTTTTTGCAGAGTAACTGTAAGCTTTGCTGATTTAAAAAAGAACAATTTTCTTGTCGAGGGGCTTTCTATAATTAAATAAAATACTTTATTCAGCAAATATACTATATAAGACCAATGTTTTCAGTCTCATGTTGTTCCCTGAAGATAGTTGAGTACCGGCATTGAAACCTTGTATGGAGATTAATACCCAAGAAACTTACATCATTATCTATGATTGCCTGAACTTGCAAACATATTTAATGGCAGAAGATTCAAAATCACACACGGGTCCAATTTCCAAAAACATTTACGCAGTATCTAACCCGACGTTTCTATCGTAAACCACACATTTCAATCATATTGAGCCATCCAAGTAATTCGATGTGCTTTCAATGTACATTCTGGTAATTAAGTTTCCACTACATCATCATTTCAGTAACCAAAGTCGAATCAGTATAATATATCCCCTCGGGGAGTTCAAGTTTGGATTTCCAAAATTAAATCATCTCGAGATTACAGAACGGGGAAGGAATCGCTCCAGGACCCTGTTGAACGGCTCAGCTGTAATCAATTCCCTTGATTAAATGCAAACATTCTTAGTCCACAAATCGTACAAATATTTTTTTTTTACTAACGAATTACCAACTAGCGTTGCGCATTTCGCGAAACTGCTATAAAGCTACATTTTCACGCTTCGTGTAAGCAGCAACTGATTTTCAACGTTACGAAGAAGCTACCTATGAATTAAAACTTTCTACAGTTTGTTTTGCAAATAACTTTACAAAAAACCATAAATTTTATTTTTAAACGTCTAGCTTTTTATGTGTTTGATTTAATAGAAAAATATTTAATTTACCGAAACTATGGTAGTTTTAAAAACTTTTTATTGAAAATCAACAACACACGAGGCCGTACCGATTCAGTTCAGACAATTTCGACATCCACACTTTTTTAAAATTATCGAAAATATAAATATCGCTTTGAAAGTGTAAAATATATAACATTTTGTTTAAAATAACTGATGTTATATGTATTAAGATTTAAAAAATCTCATTGAACCAAATCATACTGTTAATTAAACATACTTGCAAAAGTACCACAATACAGTTGATATATATAATTTGCAATTTATTTAAAAAAATAATATTTACACGTGAAGTTTTAAATATATAATTATGATTGAAATCATTAATCAAGTAAATAATAAATTACGATATCAATTATGCAATGAGTATTTTAGTCAAGACCTTTGTTGTGTACACGAAATATTTTGACAATTTATTTATACAAAACGTTATTCAAATAAAAATATTATTAATATAATACATAAATATGATTTTGAGTTTTTGGGATAAGAGCTGCAATATTAACGTTTTTAAAATAATAAAACCCCTAGCTTTGTAATAAACATTATTTTGAACTACAGTTATACCCCGCTTTACGCGACCCCGTTATGCGCGGTTTCACTATAACGCGTATTTTAAATTTCGCGTTAAAATGCCTAGCATTACGCGAATTTCTTATTTTAAAAATGTGTATGAACAAAATGTAGTCATTGACTTTTAACAATTAAAAACAGCGTCGGGTGTTATGAACGTATCTTACAAGAACGTAAAAAATACGCTACCCAAAAGACAATAGATGTATTTTTCAGTAAAAATAACTGTAAAGAATTAAAGTGATTGATTCAAATGATTCGTATTTTTTTTGTATTAAGTTTTGACTATGTATGAATGTTTAATCGTAAACCCCGATATACGCGAATTTCACTTACCGCGATTTTTTTCCGGAACGTATCCCTCGCGTAAAGCGGGGTATTACTGTAGTTGTATGTATATTTTGCATAAGATAAAAAGTAGCTCATATGAACGCGAAGGTTGTGTAGCCCTGGTCGCGTTCAGTTTCCTTTCCCCGACCTTGTGGTAGGTTAGTTCAGCGGCCTACCCACGACGCAACACAACCGACAACTGGGTTGAGAGACCAATAGCTTCTATTTTCCATTATAAAAATAAAAAAAATAAGAGGATACAATTGAATAAATCGTCGGTTGTGTTGCATCGTGCACAAACACCTCTATGTTTCGACTTTTTTTTTTTGTACACTTTCAGACACGATCTGTATTAGCATTTAACAGCATTTCAGACTTGGTGTAAAGCGCGATACTCGCATTGGTGTGATTTCATAAACGAGCTCGGGGACTGTCTCCCAACCATGCATCATAACACTTTTTATCGTTTAAATCTCTACGTATTATTTATTTACTAGAAATGTAGCCCGTCACAGAATGCCGTATTCGATGAACGGTGCAATAGTGTTTGAACATATGTTTGGCTGAATACTTTAAGAAGACGCTGCTCACGTTTTCCTTCCAATTCATTGCATGCCATTTGTGTCACATTACGTGTCACAAATAACGCGTCACTTTTCACTGCACTGTTCTTTATTTGAAAAATTCTATATTTGAAATTCTCGCGGTGAACAACAGAATCCTATAATTCGTACATATTGTAACTCGCTAAAGCATATTTTATAGTTTTATTCAATTAGTTTATGAATGAAAATATTATCCTATCGTCTTGAAATTCGGCACATAGCTGCCGAAAAAATTACTGAACTTACATACAAAAAATCAGCGTTGTATCTTTTAAGATATTCTATAGAGAACCAAAAAATGAAACATACAAACACACACACAATGGATATTATTATTATAGATTTGTATTGTTACAAATTCATATGAATTTGGGACGGCGACAGATGAGCTAATACTTGACTTGGGCCGCGCGCCACTGGCCGTTGGTGAAATCGCAAGGCCGCGCAGGCGCCGCGAGTCACGCCAGGGATGCGCAACCTTTCTTGAAAAAATAACAAAATATACAAAAAAACTTCATTCAAAGCATATAAAGCATATACAAATGGCGTACACTCATTTATAGTACTTAAATAATCAAAATTACAATATACCAACAACTCGTATATATATTTTATAATACGAGTATATTAAGTTCTGCCTCACCCGCCTTATAGCCCAGACCTTGCCCCTTCCGACTACCACTTGCTTCGATCGATGCAGAATGCCCTTTCTGAAATACGCTTCACTTCTGTACAGGATATCAAAAATTGGCTTGATTCTTTCTTGGCTTCAAAAGACGAACAGTTATTTCGGGATGGAATCCTTAATTTCCCCGAAAGATGGGAAAAAGTAGTGGACCAAATCGTTTCGTGCAATTCACATGACGTATTTCACGAATTGCTAACAATTAACAACATTGATTAGCTTTTCAGAAACAGGACGTACGACTGACACAATTGACCAGAATCTACATTACGCATGTGACCTTAAGAATAAAATTAATAAGCATTGCAATCATTACATATTCAAATACCGGAAATGCAAATCACGCTTCGCTTTGTGGGTATTTTGCATAAAATGTAATATAATATTGTTAAAATGCATAATAGAAGCAGGATGACTATATTTCCAAACCGTTCATTCTTTATGACACATCATTATGTTTTTATTAATATTTTTATTTTATTAACAACTTGAACATATCGAACATAAGAGTTTTTATTCCGATGGAGTAATATTTTTGGGCACAGTTGATCTGAATTTTTATAATATAAATGAAAATATTTGGATATCTTTTACAGTTAAATGTAAGATGGAGAAAACGAAACGATCATTAAGAGTAGTACTTAGCATATTGATTATTTCATAGTGATTCAAGAACAATTTTGTTTTCGTATAGTTTGAATACATACAAATAGATTTTAAGTATCACAGATCATTATCAACGTTCATACATAATTAAATACGTAATAAATTTTAAAACATCATGTTTTTTTAATAATTTAGAAGCCTATTTACCTATAATTCCTAAATGCTACTATTATACATGATTATGTTTTATTTATACGTACTACTTACAAGTATTGACATTTTTCCAACTGCGAGTCTGGCGTTTATATCCTAAACCGGTATTTCATACTGAGTGATTGTGATATGTTTTTTTTTTGTACCTATAAATTGTTTTAAAGAAAAACTCGTTTTATTGTTTTAACTTTTGTATAATAAATCATTGTTTATCATGCAATTTTTATTTTGTTTCAATATATAATTTAGCAACTTTTAAATATTTGTAGCATCACTACAACCACCCTGTACGCAAACTATAAACTTAAACTACATCTATCTCATTCGTAAGCTTACATAACCTGCTTTGCCGAGCTGCACTGCTCTCTCGTGCATTCACTTCTCAAATCGCAGGTATTTCGCAAGCAAAATGATCAATTACTCTAGCAGGTGAAACCACACTGTAATAATGTCCGCTCTAAAAACGCCTCCGCACACTGTGCACCACCGCACACTGCACCGCCGACACGCCGCTTGGCTCATGGGTCTCATTTTCTTATCTCTTAAAACTTACATTTTATCTTAATCTAGACTTAATAAATTCAATCTTAAGCCAGAAAACTAGATTGGGCTTAACTTACTTCGGAGGCCATTATTTTTAATAATAAAAAAAAATCATCAAAGAAATATGTGCCTGAAAATGCGGCATTATGTATAAACCAAGTTAGGCATATCAGTGATGCCGGGTGTAACCGGGTGCTTAGCTATGACACCAGTCGTTTTAGTGACCGTATAAAATAAACCTAATCTTAAAGTCCTTACTGAATTCAGAAACCTGTAAGTACCGGGAGACATCAATAAAAATTTGCTCATAATTATTCAGACGCTATTTTGATTGGTTTTTTATTAAACTGTCTCTTGTTTGAACCAGTCCGTCATTGATAAATAAATATACATTTTTTTACGTACATACATGCATTGTTATTTTTTTTATTATAAGGGTTGATTTATTGTTTGGATTTCGTTCACAGGTGCCGGATGAAGAGTTACCCTTCAGATCTTCCCCAGACGAGTGTCATCATCACCTTCCACAACGAAGCCCGCTCCACGCTGCTCAGGACCGTCGTTAGGTCAGTAGATGCCATATCGCAAATCTTAGCATGGTTTATAATAAAATATACACTCTTCATAAATATAATAAAAACCTAATTTAAACATTTTTTGTAACTATGAAAAAATTTCATGAATCCGACATTTTACAAAACAATTATTTCGCATACCTCCTCAGTCGATGTGGATCTGGATTTCAAAAATATATCTGCTGAAATAATCGCATTCAAATTATTGCTCGTAATCATAAATTTTGGGAAGCATTATGAGAGACCTTGCGTAACTAGATGTTCTTCTTTCTCGGATTGCGTTGCAATTTGTGTACTCCGACGTTTCGATCCCGGTACCGGGACGACCTTGAAAGATTTGAGTTTCTTGTCCATTGTGAACAAACACCCAAGAAAGAAAAACTTCTAGTAACAACGGCTGCCAAAAAAATACGCGGTGCGTCCAAGAATTAACGGTGTGAGCAATGTTCTTTCGGCAATGAGGAAAAGATAGCATTGAAATTGACTGTGCCCGAATAAACTTAATCTCAAGGTTTTTTCAAAATTATACATTATGAGTGATTTATTGCGTCGATGGGTTCCCAATTCTGTTGCAAGTTTCTGAGATCTCCATGAACTCCTCAGGAAAGCATTCAAGTTACATGAAAACGGAACGAGATTTCGAGACTAGTCATCGGTAGATCCTCTAATTTGGTGTTTACATAATGGAGTTGTATCTATCAACTGAGGTCGAACAGATTGGCCTACATATTTTGTTAATAAAATTTTATTGTGATTAAAAGCGAAAGTAAGAAATGGTATAAAATTATATGAAAATTTACACTGTATTTTTGTACGTTTTGTTTGTATGACTGTTTCATAAGAATGGAAATACTTTGAATTTAAAATAGATTAAGATTAGGATTTTTTTTCTAAATCAATTTTAATGTACTTTTGTAAGGTTAGGTAAATAGAGTCTACTTATCGGTGATATAAAAACTAAATAAAACAATTTTAAAAAATATATTATATTGTTTCAAACTTCTTAAAATTCATTTTTTCTTCAATAGGTTAAAAATGTGTATAATTTTTTCAACTTGATTTCATTAAATATATTTTTTTAAATTACTTTAATAGTGATGTACTTTTTATGTCAAAATTATTTGAAAGCGATAATAATGTGAAAAGCAAAAATAAATCAAAACGTTTGATAGTTAACTCTTTTCGATTTAACATATATAAAATATATAATGCAAATTATTAACTTATCAACATTTCATAAAAATACCACATGGCCGTTACGGCCTAACTGCATTTCCGGCTGCACATAATGCAGAAATAATCTCACTTCTAAAAATAAAAAAAAGATACAACTCAGGCACATAGAGTACTTCTTTTGATAAACCTTAGTATTAAAATGACCATAATTGCGATAATAAATTATTTAAAAAAATATTATTTCATTTTACAATTTTAACAGCTCGTAATTTTTCCGCCAACGTATAATTATCGAATTTGTAAGTGATTACATGACTGTGTTTTGTAATTAATCATGCATTTCGTGCGCTATCGCTTTTGCGATTATTTCAATTTGCGATTTTGCGAATCAATTATTTTTTTGTTTTTATCTGCACCGCTGAACTTCCTCTCGCAATCGCATATTTTTTCTCACAAAAGCGTGACCCCGAATAATCTAAAAACAGGTAAAAGATATATATGTTAAAAGGATTTTGTTCACAGCAATTTTTTTTTATCAATTATGCCACAGTGATAACATTGAAAAGGAATTGATATGCTTTTTTTTTTTAAATACTCGTGTGTAAAACAACATTATATAAATGCAGGAATATGAAAAAAATGATTTGAATAAATACGGTGATATAAATGTTTGTTTAAAAATAAACACTCACAAATTTATTTGTTTGAGGAAACATCACCTGCAGTATTTATATGATAATTAATTAATAGTATTTTTTTTATTTTGAATCTGATCTTGCAGTTATGTCTTCTTTATAAATCGTCTTTATATTAACAGAGTTAGTACTTCTAATTGTAACTTTGTGTATTTATACACGACCTTATTTTTCTCGCAATTTTCAGTTCTATTGGGTAGTGTAAAAAATATCGTAATATGTGTGCCAGAAGTACGAAATATGTGTAATTCTTAATAATACAATTTCTCTCAAATATGAAAAGTCAAGTTTGTTTTTGGCGCTTTAACTTTTGTGCTTCTTCATATATTCTTCATATCCTCTCCTATCCTTAATATGGCATATTAAAAATTAAACCAGCCTTTCATGCGTGCTCTTATCTCTGACGCTTTGTGGCTGACCCATTTGTATCGCATTCAGATAACGTCGCATCCTCACTCTTCATCATCATCTCTACAGCACGTGTCCCCAAGTACATAACTACATCCGGTTTTATTATATTCATATAATACATAAAACTAACCCAATCCTTTGATCTTCTGGACTGTCCGTTTGCATTTTATTCTTCATCCGAAATCAAATTATCTGAAAACAAGAAGACCAACAACATTTTTCAGAGTTAGTAGTGGGAAGTTGCTAAAATATCCGGCTCGACACGTATTCGAAAACCATAGAAAAACTACACTAGAGAGGGATATTTCTTTCCTTCCCCTTATACCTGGACACAACCCATGCTTTTAATTAATTTGATTATTTCAATAAACAGATATAAAAATTTTGAGTTTCTGGAGCAATAAATATTAAGAGTATTTGTCGCAAGAAGTATATGTATTCATATTTATCAGCTAAAATAAAATAGGGTTTTAAAAAAGTTCATAATTTGCCACAATTCATGTAACTCGTGCGTGTAAGCATTTTAGTTTGAAAGTATTTCAGGTCTGCGCCTGAAGGCTTTAGATTACTGCGACCGTTCATCCCTCGCTGTTTCCACTACGTGAGGTATATTTCAAGGCAAGGCCGTATTTCAGCCATCTCCACGATCGCCGTTTTATACATCTGAAATCCGCACATTGCTTTAAACACGCTCTACAATGTCGAGCTCGAGGGGTTGCTCCCGCCTTCTCGAAGCGCACGTTCTCCGTAAAATTTTATCACCATAAAGATTAGGGGCGCAAGGCTCTGGTGCTCGATTCAGTCACTTGACTCGGCTTTCTCCGAAACTGTTGACACAAAAATATAACACTTTCTTAGCTGAATTAGACTTTTCAGCCTTTTGCGTCAGTTATCTCAGTTTCTAGCAAAATAAAATCACCAATGATTTATCAGCATGTAATAATTCAGTCACGGACCCACAGTGGTTGAATTTGATACGGCGCAGAGTCGCGACACTCGTGAGTTGGAGAGACCCAATCCGTGCGAAAAAATAAGTTATTTTAGATTTATTTTTCAATTCTGTTATTATAACTTTTCGCCCGGTCAAAAAGGGTGGAAAAATCCATTTGAAAAATACAGCCTCTGGGGCAGGTTTTTGTGTTTTTTTCAGTATTCAACAGATCACAGTCAAAATCGTCTGAATACTTTCTATCTGCTTTTTCCCCTCCTCTTACTTGAAATACAATAAAAGGGTTTTTTATACATATTTTCATAAAATAAAGAAATACATGTACGCTACCACCTAAGCCACACCTTATAACCCCCATAATATACGCGTAGTATTAGGGCATATCCACACACCGTATTATATACCATGGCCTTGAGAACTATTATAAATTTACTAAAAGTAATTAATTTTTTTTTGGTTATAAACTCCTCGTTAACAGATCGTTTGGACTTGTACGTCTCACGCTCATTAAGGATAGAAAAACTGCTTGTAAATGTCGTTTATTGTGATGAAAAGATTTCTCACTCATTTTAATTGCATACAGTACAGCCTAAATACCATTTGGCTGTGCTTACGATTATAAAATGACCAATACAATATTTTTGCAACCTTAATTAATATTTCTTACATGTTCAAATACTGAGCAAAGGCTTTACGAAAATATAACTTATATCTCATAAGAAAACCATTCGTAATTATTTTGATATTCATGGCACGCATCTTTCCAATATATGAACTGAGGTCTTCTTCTACCCCTTCTCTCTTATCTTCCTTGCTGGGGTCCCTCACGTAGCAGTATGATGTTATAATCAAATAGCCGTTTCAAAATAAAACATAAAATCACGTAGATATTACTTAATTATAATTAATTCGTTGTTTTTTTTATTTCTTTTGTTACAGTGTCCTGAACAGAAGTCCTGAATATTTAATCAAGGAGATCATCTTGGTCGATGACTTCAGTGACAACCGTAAGTCATCGAATATTTTATATGTTATTTGAAAATTATCAATATTCCAACATACACATACTTTTTAATCTGGTATGGTGGACCGATTACTCCGTTTTTTTTTGTACTAGCATTCAAATTAAATATCTTTAATTTGAAACCATTGTAGCGGTTTCAACCATTAATTTTATTTTGTCAATAATTTATGATATAGTACATTAAGCTCATTAGATTTTTTATCAACTTAATAGATAATTTCATGTAGCGAAGCAACAAACAACATCAAAAAAATATATATAATATATTAATACTTACGATTTCATCCACAAATTATTTTTAGCTAAAGTACCACTTATTGAATATATTATACAGGGTGTCCAAAAAGAGTATCGGGTGAATGTGAATAGTGATCGTTATTGCGATATGCTGCGAAAAATTTTGGGCCCAGAGTTGCAGGAGTTTCAAAGTTTCAACTCAAGAAGAAATTTTGGGGGCACTTGCCATACATCCAATCAATCAATTGAAGCTGTTAACGAATTATTCCCTAATAACGTCATTTCACGTAGAGGTAACATCAACTGGCCTCCAGAAGCCCCGACCTTAGCCCTCTTGACTATTTTGTATGGGGATACCTTAAAAGTAGGGTTTATGGGAATAATCCGACGAACCTAACGGAATTGAAACAAAACATCAGGTCAGAAATGGCAGCAATATCGAGGGCTATTAGAAGAATGTCACCATTTGGATAACATCATTTTTTCGAAATAATTTTCCATTTTGTATACTTATAATCAACATTTAAAAAAATACTTGATTATAGTAGTTTTTGTTTTACTGAACTAACAAATACCCGATACTCTCTTTGGACACCCTGTACTATTTTTCGTTATACCGTGAACCTGTTTACTTATACCAATAAAACAAAGAGCCAATATCACACGACTTAAATATATAGGCAATAAATTCACTCCGGCAGTTTTTGCCTTCTCGTGCAAAATATGCAAAGAGACATTTGAAAATCCACTTAAGTCGTGTTTCGCATGAAAAATTACTATAATAAATGGGTTCTTATCTCAGGGTGGGCCTTCGTTGTCTCCTGAAACTGTCGCCAGCGACCCCTGTCCGCCGCAGCTGCCTCCTTGTCCAGCCCGAGACATGGCGGCCTTGGAAATGTTTATCTAATGATCCAACTGGGTGATATTGTCACTTGAATAAATTCAACCCTGTTTTGCATAACCGATATTATACCTCCCTATAAAATATACATATCATGACCGGTTTATGTTTAATAAGGGGTTTATTTTTATAAATTAACCTGATCGTTTTTTAGCTGAATCGAAATTGCACGAGGCTTTGAAAACACACAATATTTTAGATCTCATTTAGATCTACTACAGTTTTATCGTGTTCTTGTGGAATATTTTTAAAGGACAAATAAACGAGCTTGGAACTTTTCATCTTTCGTTGCCTCTCCTCATAGGAGGTTGGTGACCATTTCCTTGAACTTCCGATCTCCAGGCACTAGCGCAAATTCCTTCTTCCAATGCCCTTTTTTTCTTCGATTTTTCCTTGGACAATCAGCTGAAGGATGCCATACTTATTGTTGCAAAAAATGTGACCTAAATAGGAGACCTTTCGCTTCTTTACCAACGTCAAGAGTTCCATTTCTTTGCGCATTCCGTGCATGACTCTTTCGTTTGTGACGCGATCAATCCATGGTATCTTAAGGATTATTCTATACAGCCACATTTCAAACGCTTCAATTCTTCGCATTTGAGTGTCCAGGCTTCAACTCATAGTGAATCTCCATCGAGATTTCAGGGTTAAACCTTGGACCTTTTAAGATTCGCTTATCGTCTCAGGGGTCGAACCTATTATTTGATGTATGTCGTGACGTATCAGAATATCAATAAAAAAAATCGTCCCCTCACACAGATCCGATTTCCAAGATTTGCACCGTGGCTTGGAAATGACTGATAATTTGTCATTTGCTAATATAAGATTTTTGAGTATAATACTTGAGTGATTTTCCACATGTTCGTTGGTATCGCCAACCTTTCACGTTGGCATTATCAAACAGAGTGAGATTTTATATAATAGTAAGCAATTAGATAAACAATTGTTAGAGGGAGAGGTTGTTGGAAAGAGAGAGAGTGATTGTCAGGTGGTAAGGGCTAATGTGATTTTAATGTACAATGTGAAAGGTTGGCGAAACCGGTCACAAATAAAAACGAACATGTGGAAAATTACTCAAGTATTGTACTCAAAAATATTAAAATGGAATTCCACCAAGCACTCTCTGTCAAAAATATTTAGGTTGTTTTTTTTTTTTTTGAGACGTGTGTGTTTTTTGTTGTAGCCGCGGATGGCGCCGAGCTGGGCGCCATGCACAAGGTGCGGGTGGTGAGGAACGCCCGGAGGGAGGGGCTGGTGAGGTCACGGGCGAGAGGAGCAGCCTTGGCGGAGGCGGAGGTCCTGACGTTCCTGGACTCCCACGTGGAGTGCAACGAGCGATGGCTGGAGCCGCTGCTGCAGCGGGTGCAAGAGGTCAGACACACTCCCATCACCACACACCACACAACTTCACAACACCCGTTTACAATCTAAATTCATGTGTCAGATCAAATTTACTCAAGTATCAATATACAACTATCATATTATCGCACAAAAAACCCCGAAAACATCTTCCAACACTAAAAAAAGACAAAATCGTGAACAATTTCTACACCAGCCAAGAAAGTATCGTATTAAAACGCTGTGATTAGTTTAGTTTTGTTGCTGTTGGTAATGTACTTATTGCCAGAAACGGGTATATCATGTTAACTCTCAGCTAAATACTTAATTTAATTGAAATATTATTTATGAAACCACGTAAACACGAAACACGTTTACCGTTTATAACAGTCACGATCTTAAATAATTGAGACATCTTGAAGACGTACTCTTGTGCTTTATATAACAAATCAAATAGCTCACCAGGCACACAACCGACCCAACTATCAATTATAGCCAGCTTTGTTTATACATATTTTTTTATAAAATATAAATTTAAGAATATTTTTAAACAAGTATTAGAATTGAAAACAGTATTTGTAAAATAATAATTCTAATGGTTCGAGATTTCGAGTACGCAATCGATATATCTAGTTTTTGCTAGATAAATATCTGTGATATACAAGCTTTCTTGTCAATATATCTGAGAATGTAGATTAGTAGTCTCTCATTTTTTTTCTGGAAAATATTTTATTCCTTGAATTTAAAACTATATTCTTCATCATCAACTCCTCGGGGAAGGTTGGCGACCATTTCACTAAGCATACACTCATGCTGAACCAGTTTTCTAAGGGGAAAATAATGAAGTGGGTCCCGGGTCCTTCTACACTGCAGTTTTATATTGCTGCTGCCCAATAGCATCATTATATAATCCTTTCCTTACAAAGCTCTGGCTTTTAGATCTGATACTACTTACAATAGTAGGAGCACTTCCCTCCAAAATCATTCCCAGTCCACTACTCCATTACCAATCCTTAATACACGCTCAGGGTACACTATAATTTCTCACATCGTTGTGCTTGCGTCAGACAAGTAAAATTGTATCAGTGAGGGGTTTTCTCGGAGGTTTTCCTTTTATTTTATCATAAAAACAATTCATTCGTTTTACTTTACTTCATGCAAACTCGAACCACGGTCGCTTCTTCTTCATCAAGTGTCTCTCCTCAGAGGAGGTTGGCGACCATTTCACTGAACATATATTCATGCATATTGGAAGGAAACGTCTGCGTATTGCTTACAAAGCTGTGGTGTTTAGATATGATACTCCTGCAGCAAGCCACAGATACAAAAGCTCAGAGCACATCCCTCCAGAATCACTCCAAGTCCACTACTCCATTACCGATCCTTAACACACGCTCAGGGTACAGAATGGCAGCCATGCACCAGCAACAGAATAGGTAGAGCGGGGAGATAAATTATATAATGCTCGTTTATCTTTTCCTTTGTTCTTTTCAAGAGTCGTTTTTTCGTTAACTATGAGAATCGAGCGCAGCGGCCTTGAAGCCCTAAAAGCCTAAACCTCCGCGCCTCGTGACATTGCGATGGAAGCAATGTGTAACTGCCATGCAGATGACTCGACTTTCACACGCAATTAACGTAACGACAGCGATGCGCCGCCATGTTGGCTGACGCAACCGTCTGGTCCGCCCGCCTGACCCCGCGGGTCTGCAGTCCAGATCCTTGCTTCATCAGCTCTTGGCCAACCAGCCGCGGGAAACGAGACCGCCTGAAACAGGGCCACAACACTAACGTTGCAGATCGGTTGCGAACCGGTGATATATGATTTGCTTTTTACTTTTGACGGTTGCTTTTTGCATACATAAATTTTACTCATCGTGTACAGTGATACCCCGCTTTACGCGACCCCGTTATGCACGGTTTCACTATAACGCGAGTTTCAAATTTGCGTTAAAATGCCTCGCATTACGCGAATTTCTTATTTAAGAATGTGTATGAACATAATGTAGTCATCGACTTTTAACAATTAAAAACAACGTAGAACGTATTTTACAAGAACGTAAAAGAAACGCTACCCAAAAGACAATACATAGATTTTTAAGTAAAAATAACATGTAATACTGCATAAAGTGTTCTTAGAATTAAAGTGATTGATTCAAATGATTCGTATTTTTTTGTATTAAGTATTGACTATGTATGTGTGTTTAATCGTAAACCCCGATATACGCGAATTTCACTTAACGCGATTTTTTCCGAGACGTATCCCTCGCGTAAAGCGGGGTATTACTGTAACTCAAATTTTGTACATAAAAATATAAAAAACATGTAATTTAGGATTAATGAACTTTTAATCATTTTTTTGAAAATTATATTGTAACGTTAGCTAATCGGAAATATTTTCTTTAAAATATCGTTTAATAATTTTAAGTAATTTAGTTTATTATAGCCTAGAAATACATAAAACATTCTTAATATAACTCATTAGTTATGCATATTGATTTAAAAAACATAAATTCAAAATAATATTTATCACAAAGAGTGTGCGCAGTATACGTATTTAAATTTTTTTTATATGTTTTGAAACTTAGGAGAATATATATATGATTTATTTTTAATTAGTATAATATCACACGGTAGATACATAAAATAATCACTGGACTACTAACCTAACCTAACCAGTCTAGTCAGGTGCCATAAATTCACTTTCCATTTGTATCTTTATTACCCGTGACTCATGCTTTAACTTTATTTACTACAAAACCTGTATTTTTTGTTGATTTGTTATCTTTTCTGACATATGTAATCTACTAATTTAATTTCGTAATTACTTGTTTACAATTCGTCATTTGCGTATTAAGTTGACTGTTATAAATTTACAAATATCAAATTTGGATGACCAAAGTTTAATCGCGATTTACAATAAGTTTTAATCTCGTAATATAGTAATTTTTTCACAAAAGCCTTATCAACAATTAACAACGTGAGAGTGTTATTTATACTATTTTTTGATTACATTGTATCACTTAATATAATTTCATAGTATATATAAATATATATATATTTTTTTTTAATGTTATTGATTCTTACAAGCAAATAACTATTTTACGTATTTTGCATTATAGTGAAATTAACTCGCCTTGTTGAATTAAAATATAACAATTAAGTGGTTTTAAGAGTATTTAAATTTTTATACTTATTAATCAAGAAAACGTATTGACCTCGATTTTACTGAACAAAATATCAGCCATGAATACATTATTTTCTATAACGGATTAGAACTTCAACCATTCAGTCAATAAGACGTGGATTCATTGCATATATTTAAAGTACGCCATCTTTGGTGAAGATCGCCGGCAACGTGCATTTTTTATACATCGATTCATCACTTCTTCAACCTTGAGCCAATTTTTCAGGTTGGAAACAACTCCATAAACTGAAAGAGCACTCACGAGGTGGCAAACTGTTTCTATCTCACTAATTGCGCTGTTAATCTATACAAATCGGAACACATGAAAAAATCGGTTTTACTCAGGCAGGCAAAAAACTACCGGCCGTAATTAACCGCTTGCTCTTCTTCAGGTGCAATCAAATTTAACGAATGGGGTCTTCTGCACTCAACAATCAAGACACTGACCTAAAGTCAAAGAACATGCGCAAAGTTTAATTTTAATTTAACCGCTTTATAAGGTTTCTTTTCTATAATAAAGTTCCAAGATTGACTCCGGTAGGAGCAATGAGCTTTCTGTATAGTAAAGTAGTGTAGAAAGATTACTCGTGGAAATAACATTCAAAATATAAATTTAGATAATAAACCATAAATCTAAGTTCTCGAGGACATTATAAAGTCAATTAAAGTATTAATTATAATATGATTATTTTCTTTTACATAGCACTGTAGCAATTTTATAAATTTGAAAACACAATGCATGTCAATATTGTTTCTTTTGAGTTACTTGTTTTCAATTTTTAAGCTCTGTTTTATTTAGATTTATGTAAGTATTATTTATATATTTACATTTAAATACGCATTTAATATTTATGTAAAAATATTTTATGTTGTTTAAATGACAATAGCTGAAAATGAATGAATAAACTTTCTACCTTTATTTACGTTTGTGAAAAAAAACTTATTATTTTTAAAGAATGTCAATTCCACGAGTAACAAACAATATATTTGCCACTTGTTTGTGTATTTGACGTAAGTTCTTAAAAATACAATGAGGTGTGTTTTTACAGTACAATTTAAAAATAACAATAAGCTATTCACGAGTCGAACAAAACATTTTAGTATTATTGAAAAAAAAAATCAATCGTATTGACACATACATTGTCAAACAAATCGCATCATACCTATTTCTTTAAAATATTTTTTTATGGACTCTGATTTCCCAACACGTGTATGAAAAATAAATAATTTAAATAAAAAAATTTTACAAAACATTAATGTAATAAATCAAATAACATTCACTCTTTAAGCTCTTTTTAATTTAACTAACGCATATTTTATTGATAAAAATGACTATTTGTGTTACACCCATTTTCAATAAAATCATAAGTATTTTAAACAATAAGTAAAATACTTGAGTGTGGTGACCGGTTTCGCCAACCTTTCACGTTGGCATTATCAAACAGAAAACATTATCAAACACTCCGGTCGGCGAAACCGGTCACCAATAAAAACCTTTATGTGGAAAAATCACTCAAGTATTTGACTAATTATTTAAAATATTAACCCTTTGCACACGAGGCTTTTATCGCGCGGAATCCGACCTTTGAATTTGATAGTGGACTCATTCACACAAATTAAATAGTTATTACTAATATGATTAGGCACATTAGTTCATACATAGAAGATGATTTAAAGAAGCTCTCAGAACAATATCATCGTGATTTGTGTGGGATTTGAACCCACATCCCCTGGTTTATATGACCGGTGTACTAACCCTTGTACTAACGAATCACTTCGTTAATCACTTCAAAAATATTGGTAAATATTATAGTGGGAGATATTAGAGTGTATTCAAAGGATGTTTGTTATATGCAGACCGGTATCCAGCAGTTCTCAGGCCCGGCCCGTTCACTCGCTGCCCATCTCCGTGGCATTTAACACACGCGAGAAGCAGACGTAACGTGTCAGTCTTGCGCGATCTATTTTCGGACCTCCCGTATCAAGGCTGCGTGTATAAAATCTGTTACTCGTTTTCACTTCTTAAATAAAAAATGGGCTCTTCTTTCTTGCAACATGGGCGTAGGAATACGTTATGCCTCGAGTGTGCCATCGTTAGTCCACAAGTATTCTTTCACAACGGTTTTTTGATTAGTAACATTATTACAGTTTAGGAACTATTGGATTAATTTTTTTCTCTCTCTTGATAAACGGTCTTATTTAATATCAAATAAATACAAACAATGCTTTCAATAGCTTTTTATTAACATCGTCGTAAATAGCTGGTATTTATAGGCGTCTGGTTAATGTATGCAGTTTGTTAAAAAAATAGTGTTTCAAAATAAAATTATCAATGAGTTTGTGATCACAACTGTCCGTGATCGAAAGGTAGAGCGAGATGCAAGACAAAATATTTAAATCACACTTATATATTAATAAATTTAAATTTGTTAACTTCTCATCATTTCTGCACAACTCTCCTGAGTCATGCAAATTATTCCAATTATGTCTTCTGGGTATAATGAAATGCAGGCAGATGTGCGAGTCTACTTTAGCGAGAAACATTAGCACAGTGGCAGAACCCGCAAGTGTGTCACATCTGATACATTCAAGATTCTTGCCTATTTCATCCCACATTATATGTATACATAATTATATATATATATACAGGGTGCCCAAAGAAAGTATCGGGTATTTGTTAGTCCAGTAAAACAAAAACTACTACTAATCAAGTATTTTTTTTTATTGTTGATTATATGGTATGAATACAAAATGGAAAATTATTTCGAAAAGATGATGTTATCCAAATGGTGACCGTTACGCGCTGCTGGCACTCTTCTGATTAGAAGAGGAACGAAGATTTCTGATAATACGCTGACACATAGCCCTCGATATTGCTGCCATTACTGACCTGGTGTTTTGTTTCAATTCCGTTAGGTTCATCGGATTATTCTCATAAACCGTGCTATTAAGGTATCCCCATACGAAATAGTCAAGAGGGCTAAGGTCGGGACTTCTGGGAGGCCAGTTGATGTTACCTCTACGTGAAATGACCTTATTATGGAATAATTCGTCAACAGCTTCAGTTGATTGATTGGATGTATGGGAAGTGTCTTGTTAGAACCGCGTTCTTGAGTTGAAACCTTGAAACTCCTACAACTCTGGGCCCAAAAATTTTCGCAGCATATCGCAACAACGGTCAGTATTCACATTCACCCGATACTCTTTTTGGACACCCTATATATATATATATATATATATATATATATATATATATATATATATAATTAAGTGTCCGTTATGCTACTCAATTGCAAGGGTAGATGTTTACCACATGTGCGTCAGATTCAAATAATTTTTTTAATCATTTGAATTTAGTTTAAATTCATTCGGATCTTGATAACACCAGTCATCCTGAAGGTCACTTCAGTCTTAGCCTAGACATTATCCAGACACTGTGAGTGATTATCGCTCGCTCTTCCCCTCCACACTTTATCCGCACTGAAGCCTTCTAATATATATATGTAACATCTGTCCAAAAAAAAAATCTAATATTTGTAGCAACTTTTGAATTTTTTTAATCATAGTATTCTAAGAATGATATGAAGATGCGATCGTGGTTTATTGGGGAGATTAGATGCCAAACATGTGACACCTGCGCCCCATCCCTTCCAGCCTCTCGCCCCGAGTCGGCCATGTTTAGATGTTAGCAGCCTCCAGGAACCCCAGGGGATACACACCTCGTCGGTGTCGCGTACAAGGCTCGAGAAAATATTACCCTGAAAGGAAAGTACACCTGGGCGCTAATCAACGTTACCCTAAAGGGTTATTTACACCTTAGATGCTTTTTAAGGGTACACAGGGTCTCGCTATAAGTCGATGCTCAAATGTGACGTTTGTTTAATATCCTATGTTGAACTTTATAATTTTATTAATTTGATGCCATTGCTGACGAAATATTGTATTATATGAATTACCTATAAATTTATAATTTATATGTTTAAAACAATATAACAATGACTGGACAAAGTATTTCAAATATTTTTTTAAAAAAATGCGTTGATAATTGAAATTACTACACTTCATTGAGATAGTTGCTTAATTATTTCAGTTAGTTATTAAGTCAATTTTTAGACACACAGATAAATACGAGTAACCGTGGTTTACGTTTATCCAAAATAACAGCAGTCCTCTGTGATTTATTTTACAGCTCAAGGATTGCATTTATGACTATTGTATTTCTGTCACTAAAGCACTGACACGCTGCTGCTCAGGGAGTCTTTTCTAGAATAAAATATTCAAGTATATATATTTTTACTGCAGAAAAGTTACACTCGTACCTTTTTCTTTCCTCATCTTACATCCTAATGTTTGTAACTTAAAAAACCGTTATTTAATAAACGCGATTCACGTTTAATGATTAAATTATTGACTCGCGTTTGTTACATGATAGAGTACCGAGTTTGTTATGTCTTATTAAATTCCATCGTTTCAACATTCACTGCAGTAGTCATCCTCGAGGAGAAACATCTGTTAACGTAAAAAGCGACGTGCGCACAGGTGTAACGGTCCATCCATCATCATCGTGCCCATCTCTTTTCACCTTCGCGACTTAGTCCCCTTGAAAGCACCACCCGAAATTAACGTGTCGAAATACTGTACACATCTTCAATCATCGTTACGTGCAACGCATGATGCGTGTGATACCATCCTTATCTGCTTTTTGTTCGTTGTAATTGAATTAAGTGCGTACTTCGGAAAACCTACCGATCAATCATATAAATAATTGTTAAATATATATTTTTTTAAATGTTGGTATTTACATGTAGCGCTGTATTTTACTAATTCAAGAGATTAAACATGACCGATGGATTAAGTTCATTTTTGAACTCAAAATAAAGCACTGCGTGATTTATTTTTATTGAGAGTTATAGGGTTATGATAGGTTTTATCTAAATCTAAATATATTTTTGTAAATAACTCTGCCTCTATTAAAGTATCACTAATTCTTCTTTATCGGGTGTCTCTTCTCAGAGGAGGTTGGCGACCATTTCACTGAGCATATACTCGTGCTGAACCAGTGTTCATGGTTTTCTAATGGGAAAATAGTGTAGTGGGTCCCCGAGTCCTTCTACATCGCAGTTTTATATGAGAAGAAAAAGTCTGCGTATATAATCCTTTCCTTACAAAGCTCTGGCGTTTAGATCTGATACTCCTTCTGCAGCAAGCTACAGAAACAATATCAGGAGCCTCCCCACCTCGACAAGATACTTCCATTTCTTCATTACCGATCCTTTACATATGCTCAGGATACAGAACGGCAGCCATGCACAAGCAACAGAATGGGGAGAGCGGGAATGATATCACTAAACAAGTTCATACACACTTCGACAAAATATTTGGAAGTTTCTATTTTAACCCGTTGGCGACAATGTGTCGACATGGTAAATTCTTTTGTAACTCCGTTGGCCGCCATAGTGCACCTTTTATTGTTTACCCTATAAGAAGTATAGGTGCGTATTAGAGCAGGTACAAACCCTTTTTGTCAGTTTTGAAAAGTAATTGCTGCCATTCGGGCGTATTCACATTGTTGAATTAAAAAAAAACAAACAAAAAAAAGTTGAACTGATAAAAAATTATTCTTGGTTTTATATATATATATATATATATATATATATTAAAATTGTAGAATTAATTAAACGATTTTGATTTTTTTTAAATTTGAGTTCGTCCCGTTAATCCAGCTATGGGAGGCATCTCGAGGCGTCAGCGCCGACGATCTTCCTTTCTAAAGCCGGGTTACACCGCAGCCTCCGGAACGGGCTCGGTTACACGCGGCCGAGTAAAAACTGGCCGCTCTTCTGCAGTGCGACCTGCATTGCGCAACTCCCGACACGGCCTCTGCCTTATCGCAAATATGCAACCCAGTGCTGGGATACTCAATGCATCAGACCTATATCAGATTCAATCATTTTTCATGAAAACAGATATCGCACGAGCAGCAAATTTTTATTCAAAGATCTGCTTCAAAAATTTCTTGAAACACACTGGTAAAAACATTTTATTTGCTCGTGCCATCTTTCATTAGATTTCATCGACTCAAATCGCGTGTCGTCAGTGTATCAGTTTATATATAAAATAAATCAAATTCGATCGACTGTTCCTTGGAGGATATGTTTTTAAAGCGTCGAATCGTTGGCTTTTATTTAAAGCATCTATATTGCCTCTTCAACTACATAGAAAAATCGTAATATATTTTCAAAAAACCCCTACCATAAAGTAATACCGGTACTAAACAAATTTTACTACTGTCATGTAAATTACCAAAAAAATATATTGAATGCTTAAAACTATTTTAGAAAAAAATCTTACTGCGGACGCATCAGCGAAGTTCTCAGTAGCACAGCGTTAGAATTATGCATTGAAAATATTTGACTCTTGACTATTGACTCTGTTTGATAATGCCAACGTTGGCGAAACCGGTCACAAATAAAAACGAACATGTGGAAAATCACTCAAGTATTTTACTCAAAAACATTGAAAATATATCTAAATTACCATTTTTAGTTATTTCGGAAAAAACAATTCAGCATTTTATTAGCAAACTAATGAAGGCGATTTTTTTTTTAAATAATGTATATATTATGAAAGCCTCAAGTTTATCACAATATACACTCGTCTTTCTTAAAGTCTTCACAGTAAAAAATGCACATTGTTTATTCTTGCATGCAGTTACCGACACCCAAGCATGCATTGCTGTCTTCTCAATTACCAGCATTTCACAGCGGTGCGTCGAATGCATGTGTTCACACAATTGATATTTAAACAATAAACGCTTCTCGTACACGCATCGCGCAATCAACTCAGTGAAGCAGGCAATTAAAAGTTGCTCAAGCGTTCGCGCATTAGGCTTCCTTTATCTCTGTTAGGCGTTTCCGTGAGATCAAAGCCCTGGGAAGTGTATCATCTCAGTACACGGGGCATCTCGCTGATGTTATCTCTTATCTCGCCTGCGCCTCCGCTCCGCTTGAAACGCTCTTCTCTCTAGAATAACATTACCTTTCTGGGGATCCCGCCTAGACAAGCATGGCTTTAATACGTTTTACCTCATATATAATTGCTCGGGCGCTAAGCTAAGTACGGCGTGGAACAAAAAGCCACTGAAAGCAGCGCGCCAGCCTTAAGTTTCATAGGTGTATTAAATAATTTAACAGCGCGTTGTGTTACGCTATCTTTTCTGCAGTATCATCAGCATTATAGCAAAGGCTTTTAGTCTTCCCCTGAATTGAGATTTTGTTATTCAAAGCTAGTCTTGTTTCCGGGGAAAATGGAAAATCTCTCGGGAATCCACGGTGCTTGGTTTCCTACACTAAGCATACTTATTACATTGATTTGTTTAATATTGTTTTTACATCAGTAAAAGATCCACTTTTTTTTCGTTTTTTAGAGTGCACTTAAGATCTTTAGTATATTTCCATTTCAATCTGATTTGATTCGATTGACTTTACGGCAAGGGCCGTCGCCTCTTGTCCAGGAGTTAAGATCTACGAATATTTATCATCCAATATAAATCTTCAGCTAATGTAATTAGACGCCCACTTATTTCAATTTGTTAACATATGTCCACCTATACTTACGTTTTTTCTGTCAAAATTATAGTATATTTCAATCAATATCCGGAACAGTTGATGCTGTTATCAATACATAAATGAATAAACAGAGTTTCTTTTATCGCTTCTATTCCGTAATAGACTCCGTAGTCTCACGCAGTAGAGATACATGCTCTACGTTTATTAGCAAACAATTAATTGTTAAAACAGAATTTCTTTGGGCTTAAAGTTTTTTCAACTGTCTGAATTTTACAATTATACTCTTAAAAAACTTCTCGGGACCTATAAGATGAGATTTTTTCTTAAACAAATAAATAAATGTCAAGGTATATATTTCTACATCTATGTTTTCTTTCCTTGCCTGTGGTAAAGTGTTCAAATCCTTCATTTATTTTTTAGGATTAAATGTATGGTTTTTTTAATTATATAAGAATAAAAATTTATATTTTTTTTGCAGGACCCTACGCGCGTGGTTTGCCCTGTGATTGACGTCATCAGCATGGACACATTCCAGTACATCGGAGCCTCCGCCGACCTGAGAGGAGGCTTCGACTGGAACCTCGTCTTCAAGGTAAACATCGCGATAATTGGACCAAATAACTTTCATACTCTTAAGGTTATCTTTATTGCAAATGTCTATGCATTAGAGCAAGAAACTTGTATCGAAATTCATCTGAAAATATTACGAGTACTTCCAAACTTTGCGTAAGTATAATTATATTTTGTTCAGCATTGGATAGATTTTTTATTTTGAATATATAAAATTAGTCAATTTAAAAATTAGATCAATTTTATTATGTATTAAAACATGCAAAAGCGTACACCATTAACAAGATAATTTTACTTAAATTTAATGAACAAATTATCATGTAATACTTCAATTCAATATCGTAATAATTCTTATGTTAAAATAGACCGAAAAACGAATTATCTGCATATAGGATCTCTTAAGAAAATATTTATCTTCATAATATGCTGTAATACGTAAATTCAACGATTGCACTGTGTTGAAAAATATAATCAAGTTGTTTGTTTGTTTTTTTCTGCGTGGTTAATTCTGAATAAATTGACGTACGCCTGCATGTGCAAGCATTTGTATGGCATTACTGTACAAAAGATTGCCTGCACACAGGCGCATTTTTTTCCAAACCAACGAATATATAAAAAAAAACATTATATTGTGTATTTTTTTTAAAGTGACGATTTTATATCTATTTTCTCAATTCAATGTATTTTCTCAAATAAGTTCTATAGAATTTTAAACATTCAATAATTTCTAAAGTATACTTCATTATTTATAGAGAAAGACAGTAAACAATATTCTGAACACTCATCTCATCAAAAGAGTTTATTTTTCTGAATTGTTACAACCTTTTCAATTCACGGACTTTTGTGTTCGTTTATTTTTTGTTTTTCGTGAGTAATATCTGTACTTGAATATAAAATAATAATAATATTTTTTCTATTTAATTAATGTTATTTGTAAAAAAACTAAAGGTTTTTTTCTAAATTTCAAAAAATATATTAATTTATATTGTTTTGTTGCCATGATTCATCATACCCCAGTGATAAAAATTATGAAACGCTATTTCTTAGGCTATTATCAAATTTAAAAATAAAATGTTTGTGTTCTTTAGTTTTTTTTGTATAATTTATCTAGCTCAATGTATAACGATCATAGGATTATCTATGAAACTTTATTTTGAATAATTTTGTTTTCAAAAGTAGTAAAAACCCATATTTCAGAAGATAAAAATAACAAAAAACTGGATCTGACATGTTGGTTGTGATATTTCAGTGGGAATACCTGGGAGGACCCGAGCGAGCAGCGCGGCTGGCAGACCCCACGGGGGTCATCCGTACTCCTATGATTGCGGGAGGTCTGTTTTCTATGGACCGCAAATATTTTGAGAAACTTGGCACCTATGATATGAAGATGGATGTCTGGGGAGGCGAAAACCTCGAAATCTCATTCAGGTAATTAAACGTACTCTCTTCTCAATTAAATAATTACAAAAGGATATTATCAATACTGAACACCAAACAACCCCTAAAAATTTAATAGTTACAACCCTTCCTCTTTGTGTTTCAGAGTATGGCAGTGTGGAGGTTCCCTGGAGATAGTCCCATGCAGTCGCGTGGGGCACGTGTTTCGTAAGCGTCACCCTTACTCCTTCCCCGGGGGCTCAGGAAATGTGTTTGCTCGCAACACGCGCAGAGCTGCCGAGGTGTGGATGGATGATTACAAGAGATTCTACTATGAAGCCCAGCCCCTGGCCAAAAATGTTGCCTATGGAGAGTAAGCATATGTCAATAATAACTTTACAAGCTACAAAATATTAATATCGGTAAGACGATCTGGATCTTAAAGTAAAATGTATTTAATGACACGCATGTTGGTCAATTTCGATTATCCGACGATTTACAAATTATTGCAATATGATTTCCATCTTGAATTGAATATACTCCAAAATTCTTCCCATCTATTAAAAATGATTTAATTATTATAATCATATTTACATTTCTAACTGGATACTTACTATTAATGAACTTTTAAATATTTCCAGTATCACAGAGCGATTAGATCTAAAGAAGCGACTCAACTGCAAACCATTCAAGTGGTACCTGGACAATGTATACCCAGAGCTGAGTGTGCCGCGAGCTCCGCCTACCACCTCCTCCGCCGGCAACTCGGTGCGACAAGGCCTGCTCTGCCTGGACAGTATGGGCAATCTTCTGCAGGGTACAGTTGGTAAGTTTGCACAATAACCATCAAAGAGACACATAGATTTTTAAGTTTCTTCTATTTTAATTTTATTTTTAAATAATTTTAAATTTGCTAAATAAACACTGCACTCTTTTGCTGTTAAATATTATTATAACTTTAAGCAATAATTTTATTGATATGTTTTGAAAACTTAGTAATATAAAAAATTATTGTTGTAGTAAAATAGATTTCATAAATAATTGTTTACATTTTCAGGAATGTATCCTTGTCACAACACGGGAGGCAACCAAGAGTGGACTGTGACATCTCTGGGTTACATAAAGCATCACAGTCTATGTCTCACGCTGACCAGGTTTGAGATGGCCAGCCCTGTGGTGATGATGCCGTGTGAATCGGAGGACAATGTGAACCAAATGTGGAAACCGATCCAGGGAGGCAGGATTCGCCACGCCAAGATCAACTTCTGCCTGGACTCCAAACTGAAAACTCTCTCGGCCCAACCCTGCGACGTTGCCGAACTTAGTCAACAATTCGAATTTAAGACTATCTGAAGAGACTTAGAACCTGCCTAATAAATCTACACTAATCAATGTACGGATCGAGTCTTGACTTTGTCCAAAAAGTATTCGATAAAGAGGTCGGAGTGGCATCTCAGTGGAATATGTCTAATGTAATTATATTTCTCGAAAGGGCCAGTTTATTATTAAAACATTTGAAACACGAAAGTATTGTGAATGGAATGATTTGATCCTCATCTAAATTGGTTCATGTTCGACTGCAAAACGCAGTCTGTGTGTCTCGATTATAAAAATTTGACTGACTTATTAATAAATGAACAGTATTTTTAGTTCTTTTCATACGTTTAAAGTAATCACATTGAATATTAAATGCATTTTTCTTCTGATATGAATAAATCGATTTCTTTTTCAATCTGGTCCTTTTACAAAATCTACTTACACTAACAATCTTGTACATATGTAAGTAAAAGTAACTAATCTCGTTTTTGTATATTTACAATTTGTACATATATAACGGATACTAGATTAAGTATTATGCATAAGTATTTTTATCTAATAGTGACTTGCAAGGAAAAAAAAAGATTTTGAATGAAGTGTTAAGAGTACTCTCTCTTAGTTTCTTAAATTGAGCATATGAAAAATAATGCAATTTCTCAGTATAATTATATTAATTAGTATTAGTTTTGTTCCATATTACAGATTTATTTTCTTGAATAATGACTTCATAGCTTTTGGTTAATTTTCGTAAATAGTAAAATCGATAGAACTGTTACACTAAACTATTATTCCATGAGTTGAAAATAGTTTAAAAATATAAATAAATGTATTTTTTTCATAACAGACAATATTAGACAAGATTGAATGAAATTTATTAAAAACTGAACTGATATGTTTGCATGTTAATAAATTAGGAAGAGGTACGGGTAGAAAATGAGTTCATCTTATCGTTTGTTGTTACATATATAGATAATGACTTTAAACTTTACTATATAGTGTGATGACAACTGATGAAATAGATATATTGTAAAAGTTTCAATAACGTGAAGACATAATTGTTTTTGGTAATGAAAAATAATATTAATTTATTATTTTTCTGCAATTGGTTGAAATATTTATTTTAATTTTATATTTTTCTATTGAAAATCCATTTGTCACGTTGAAAAGTCATAAAAAGTAAGTAAACCTTACTGGATTTAATATTATGTTACCAATATAAATATACCTTACAATATTATAGATTGGGTGACATTTTATTACATGCACATAGATATATTTATACTGTAAGTGCATTTAACATTGATAGACTATTAAAGAATATTAAAATGGAAGATGAGGGGAGTCCCTGGCAGCTGCCATTCACAGCTACAGAGGAGAACTTTTCCTTTCATCTTTCTTATTCCATCTTCCATCGATTTAATTATCCTAGCTTGAAGAGTCAGCGCTACTCTCTGCCTTTCTTGTAAAATGAACCCTGTCCAATGCTACTTTGCTGCTTCCTGTATAGACGTGTACCTAACAAACGTTTCACGCATTTGTCCTTGTGATAAACATAAAAATTTGAGTAGTTCCACGTTTATAGTAAACCTGTAATTTATTCCAATACTTTTATAAAGACAATATTATGGCAGGTTGTTTTAGTTTTAAGCTAGATTATACAATTTATTATCGTTTGTAATTATTAATTAGGTTCAAATTCAATTCCATTATTTATTTTAGAACTTTATTTAGTTACCATTTTTAATTGTTTTATTTTATCTTTTATCTTTGTTACTGATTTAAATTATAATAATTTGGTATTGATGAATCTTTGTAGGCTGTGATCGGTATGCTTGGAAAATGCCTTTCGCAAAGGCAACTTAAAAATATTATAAATTATAAAATTTATTTGACATTTATGCTCTCATTATATTATTAAATTTATAATTTATGTGTCCAATAAAAATTAAAAATTCTATATTATTTAAACATATAAACCACAGTATTGTTATTTTTAATCATATATGAAATTACATTTTCAATTCATTTTACTATCATATCACTACATAAAACTCTTTTTAGAATTTTATGAACCCATTTTTTTCATTCTACTTTCTTTTAAATAAAATTGAATCAAACCTGTTCAATAGCTTTAAGACGTCGAGTACTGGTATAGCTTGCTAGAATCTTCCTGTTATATATTTCAGCATCCTTGAGAGGCTATTGCGATGTTGCAACATTTAACATTTCCTGGGGTACAGCGTAACCTTTAAACAGCTCAAAGCTTATATTGAATAAATGCTCTTAGATTTCTTCTTTTGCCACTGCTGGTTTCTTGATCTAGCTACCGTCGCCTCTCAAATCAACAGATGCGAGACTCATTTGTACAGTTACCACATTATGCAAAATCAGAGTTTATATATTTACTTTGTTTCTGTTTTTTTTTAATTTTATTATTTTAAAGTTTATTTGGTTTTATTTTAAATTATTTAATAAAAATATATAGCTTAGTAATAATAGTATATTATAAAAATGCACCTGTTTTGTAATCATTCACACAAGTATAGCATTACAAGTAGGTATCGTATACCTAGACAACTGCAAGAAGTACTTTAGTATAATGTTCTTATGAAAGCCCCTTGCTTGTGTTCCGAGTCAGGAGGCACTCGGGTGTATAAAGTTATATGTAAAATTTAAAATGACTTTTTTACCTTTAAATTGTAGGATACTTGAGCATTGAGAATAGAGGTCATTTGATATGTTTAAATTCCTTACATTAGACTTTTAACCATTTTAAACGAGTTTTCTTAGTGATAGACTTTCAGTATCATTTGCTTGAGTTAACTGAAAAGTGTCTTTACATATTCTCACTTTATCCTTCTAAATGCATAAAAATTCCGAATAGAAAGTAAAAATGCCTTTATAGCTTAAGAATGATCGAGTATGGTGATAGAATGGTTACATCCACTCCTAATATATATTTTTCTTCATTAGCATTAAACTAGGTTCATAGCAAACAACCTTTGAATTCAAATAATTATAAAACTACCCATTTAGTAATCTATAGTCAATATAACCTGAACCAAACTTGCTTACGTGAATATGGGTGCTTATATATGGATCTTTTGTGTTAATTTAAATTTGTTGTTTTACCAATCATATATTAATTTTTTGCCGTTTTTTTCAACGTACTTAGATATATATTTTGCATTACTCGCAAAGCTTTTTCGTAATAAATTGACCAATTGAGAATTGATTGAATTTGTAAAATAAGTTGCAATGATTTTATTACTAGCTTATGATCTGGCAAATTTATACAGCTCTGAACTTTGAGCTGTCATATTCAATCAATCTGTTAATTCAAGTCCGAAATCTAATTAATCTCTGAATAAGCCCACAAATATGAAAACATCTTAAAACGAGTTAACGAGACAGTGGTAAATAACATATTACCCATTCGTATTGCAAATTTTTCGTATCAATGTTTCTAAGCATGTTTGATTCTTCGATATATTGATTAATTATAAATGATAATTTTTTAATAATTACCTGCTAAAAATGCATTTTGATTCCAGCTTAAGGTCACTTCGGTTAAACTACCTTTGCTATTGTTGAATCCACATATGGTTATTGTCTTTTTTATATAAGTTGTAGACCAGTTGTATGATTGTAACTTAATAAAGAAAATGTTATTATCATGAAAGGTGTAACTGGAGGGGACCTTGTAATGAACCTGTAGAGATGTATTTCTAATATACTTACTGAAAGAAGATATTAAATAAAAAAATTCATTTTGTAAAATACTATTGTGTTTTATTTTTGGAGTGTAATTATGTGAAAATCATTCCAACAGGAGACATACACAAATTTACAACAATTTAATATGTATTTTTTTAAACTACAGTATTAGTGAAATTCTTCCAACCCAACAATTTTAAAATATTAAATATCAATACCTCAAAACAACAATAAGAAATTTAATAAAATATTGTCTTTAAGATGTGCTAAATAAACCGGGTACAAAATTTCCAATACAATTAAAGTTCTGAGAAGTAAAACGTTAATTTATAGATCAATTGCTATGGATGTCTAGCAATGGTCAAGTCGTAAAGATTCCCATAAAAACCATAGACTGAAGCATAGAAATGATGAAATCTCCAGTGGCTTAACACCCTCGAGTTATGTTTTCAGTCATGTCAAACAGGACGGTAATACAAAAATATTAATAATCTACTCTTTATGCCTGCAAATTTTGATTTGATAGGAGAACGTATATGCAGCCTTCGCCTCTGAAGAAATAAGACAGTGAGAGAAGCCCTCTGATGAATATTTCAGCCAACAAACTTAAGAGAATAATATTTAGTGTCAATATTTCTAGCAAAATATATATTTCACAAGAAATACTATTATATTTTCCACTTATTTGTAATATTTTATGTTTTCTTTGAGATCTTGATATTTATATGTCTGTTACATCTTATAATATCTACGCATATCTTTTAAGTAATTTTATCACAATGTGTTATCGAAAATTTTTACTATATAATATTATCACAATATATTTAGTTTGATAAGAATATAATGTTTTACGTGTGTCAATTTGAAGGCAGCGTAGGTCCACTACAATTATGATTATTGTATTCTAGATCTGTCTATTGGTGGTAGTTAAGAATAAACATAATATCTAAATAAAAAATCTACTTCATCAAATGATACTTAAAATTTAAAAATATATTTATACATCATCACATATGTTAAATAATATTAAAAATCAGCAATATGATTTCTTAAAACCCATGACCACAGTGATATACTCACAGAAATAATCTAACATTTCTTCTTAATGTAAATAGTATATTGTAAATAGGCTTTATTCTCATGTTGCTGGGTAGGCACTGGTCTTTGTGTATGTATTGTTTACAATAACTTTAACCCTAAGTTAATAAATAATAGTTAATCTACAAACACATTCAAAATATAACTACAAAGTCCTTTCATCTTCATTCTAAGGATCATTATATTAAAAAAATAAATCATAAAACATTATCAGTTCCTTCAAAACACAACGCATTTTGTGCATTCTACATTTCTCAAATGTTTTCAATTTAAATATAAACACCAACTTTTTAATCAATAAGTTGTTAATTAAATCAAATTGAAGAAATTTCGGGAAGAAGAAAGAACTACGATTCCATTAGCAAATTATATGAGCTAGAATAGTAAACTCTACACAATAAGAAACTATATAAAGGTACTTCGTACAATGTTTGTACAATACAACTTCTGATTCTAATTAGTCTATTAGTAAATAGACTAATTACGTCCTATCACACAAGCTTATTTAATGTGGCGAGGCACTCATGTGGGATTTAACAAACCTACCGATATATTTCAAAGCCTTGAACGTTCTATTAGGAGAGAGCCTCTGTCGCAGAAGGTAGTATCCGGCGCAATTGAACGCAACAAAAAATACAAGCAGCATGGAGAGAGAGAACGAAAAGGTTGCATCGTTCATTCCCATCATCTTGATGAAGTACTTGGGGCTCTTATACTCACAGTAGGTTTCTGTATCTGGACAAAACAAGTCCTTGCGGCCCGATCCATAGATTGCAGTGACGAGCCCTTCCAGACCGTAGCGCAAGTAGCTGCAGTACATGGCCAGGCGCCAGTGAAGCGGGACCGGAAGGTCTCCAGAACCAATTCCATAAACAGCTAACAGCATCAAGGGCACCGAGAAGGCGGGCCCTGTGAATACGCTGTTCTGTAATTGCAAAGAAAACTCAATTAGTGGTATGTCGTGGGTGTAAATAATTAAAACTAAGAGTAACGCAGTTAACTCACTACTATATTTAAGGTAGAGGAAATGATAACTGCCAAGGTTTCAGATATTAGGGCTATCATGAGCAGAACTGAGAAGAACATAGCAAATCTAGATATGTCCATTGGCTGTCCTGTTATGAAGTACGTCATTGTCAGATAAATGCTGGACATCAATAGCTGCACCGGAATTCTGACTAAAATCGATGCAGCAAAGTACGGTTTTAGTCCATACCATCTATTGAAATATTCTCTCTTCAGCAGTTGTACTTCTGATGGAACTGTAAGCACATTAATACATATTTTATAAAAAGCGCTAATATTTCAGCAGCAATGTATAAATAATTAATTCTGGGTTAAAATCCATTCCAACATAGGTATGATCAGCACTGGTAAGCACATGTTAGAAACGTAAGCTACACTCTACTTGTCTGATTAATTTCAAATAAACATTTTATGAACCTTTTAAATGAAACAAATTTTACATTTTTTTACATCAGTGGACAAAGTAATATTACAATTGTATAATTGAACAAGTGTCAGGTTCAGTAGCCAAAGTCCAATACTATGCAACCCACATTTGTCGTAGACTTGAACATCAAAACTTCATGATGAATGTTTGATTGATGCTGACTTGATTGTGAAAATTATGCCTAGTTTATAAAACCCTATTATATATTACCTACTACACAGATATTGTCATTAAAGTCTTCTGAATGGATTACGATCATGATAAGAATATTAAAAATATCTAATTTCTCAATATGAATTTAAATTAATACATATTTAAAATATTTCTTCAATCATTATGATATTTATAACCAAAATATGTTATTAAGAATCGTGGAGTTTACTCACATGAAAGAAGCACCGGTAGCATCGGAACGTACATCAAAACTATAAGGCAGGTATAACAAAAGCCAAAGTTGAAAATTGTTTTCGATCCGTCTTCTCCCATTTGCAAAAAAAGGAAGCCGATTATAATTCCCAAGAATATATGTAGAGAGATTTTAAGCCAAAAGTATGCCTGGAAAAATTACAAAAACTCAACAAAAATAGACATTTTATTTTTTTATATTTATTCTTGTCTTCAAAAAACATATTCTAAAATTTATCAGATATTTAATTTTTAGCAAAAGATATGTAACATATTCTATAAATTATGTGATTAAGCACATTTTTTCATACATTGAAAACAATTAAAGAAAATAAATAAATTAATCAATGTACTAATATTTCTTGTTTTAATCTATGATAACACAGAGATAAGAGATTAAATAATCAATTTAATACATACAGCATCTCTCCATGCTTGCAGTATCATCCTATAAAACAATACTCTGAACTGCATCCACGCAGAACTTCGGTATTTGTACTGGTGCGTGCGCACAGCCTCAGGAGCCGGTTCCAGGTCTAACGGAGAGTAGGGAAGGCACTTCTGCGAAGACTCCTGCGTTCTCGCCCTCTGCGTCTTGTCACACTGGGGAGGAGTCCAGCTGACACAGCGACCGTTATCCACAGCCATCACCATTTTCTCCGTATGATCCCCATACTCCCCACTGGACACCTCAATAACTGCAATAATTATTTTTATTTAATCAGTAATTCATTCAACAATAAAGCGCTGCATGTTCTAAAAGTTTTAAACCAAAGATATTATAAACCCGTGATATAAGAGCACCCGGGATATATTCTAGGCAATTAATCATACTTGTAACATTCAGAATAATGACAGACCATCATGGCTCAAAGGAGATAATCTACAACGATATCAGACTTTATACATTGTCTCTCTGCACTTTGTTGTATCTACGGTACAATCAATTGTTTACATTTATTGAATACATTTTGTTACTTTGTAGTATAATACATCATTACACATGCAAATTGCATCAATTACAATTGTGTTGAAATTTTTCAATCTGAAGTGATTTCATTAAAATTATATTAACTTGACGGCCTTGCATTTTCTTATTCTCTAGGTGTATTTTCAAAGCCAATCATTTATTGTGAGACATTACATTGACAGTCGTGGAATACTTACTGACTGATATATTAGATGATGGTTTGGAGTGTTATTTAGTTCATTGATGCATAAGCGCTGACAAATTACTGTAAAATACTGTAAAAATTATGATTTTTTTCAGATATGATAGGAACTACTAAATGCTAAAAACTTAACATGCTGATCATGGTTACAGTCACCTCTAATCTCACTCGTCTGCCTATATTATACCCCCAGTCTCTGACTTACTTTTCAAGATGAGAAGTTTACTCCTCATTCAAATTATCTGAACTCCGATGCCTTCTGCTTCTGGAGTTAGCATAAAAGAAAGATTTTTTGATGAGAGATATAGTGGAACTAATACCAGTTGTAAAAATATAGAGAAAACAGGGATTGAAGACGTTGAATATAGAATAGAAAATTTTACCATCCAAAAACACTTAAAACATCTATTATGTGATTAATAGGATAATACGTGATGTAATAATTACCAAAGTCAGCAGGATTGTAATGAACAGGACATGGCAGTCCAATTCCTTTTAGGAATGATACAATATGTCCGCCGTAACCCTGGTACACACACTGGCCGGCAGCCACTATGTACACGTGGTCAAACATGGAGAACAGGCGAGCTGAAGGAGTGTGGATGGAACAGATCACTGTTCGGCCGCCTTGAGCTATCTGCTTCAGCAGAGAGATGCACTGTGACGAGGAGAGATCATCGAGTCCGCTGTTGAAAGACAATCCCAGATATATAAGCAATCGAAGAAAAAAAAAACACTTAAGAAAATTGAAAGAATCTGATCATAACTGCATCACTCCAACAGTAACGTCAATTCACATATATAAATCAAAAACATCCTTTGAGATAAGCACTTGCCACTCTACCATACTGGTGAATGCAATTCTCGACAATCTGCCTATCTATCAGGATTGCATCATAGCTGTGATGGATCAAATTACCAGATCGACATATCTATACACAGCCTCCGCTTAGTCTATGGATATGGGAAGGTAAAGATAATGCTAAGGTTTTTAACAATATATTTAATTAAATTATATTCATGATGAATTACTTTATTCATAATAAATTTTATAAAACAGTAATAACACTAACCAACAGATGAGGGTACCTGTATATTATATCTAAGTAGGGTAATTAAATTTTATTATAAGTTGGAAAACTCCATTTTATAGCTTATAACAATGGTTATGTTAATTTACTTTGGAAAGAATAGACATCATTCAATCATTTAATAATTTAATAAATTGAAAATATTCATTGAATCAAATAAGATTTATTATTGATTTATTAAGATTTATTTACATTATTTTTCATAAGTTTTTTATGGATCCTATCACCGATCCTTTTTATCGTAAAACAGGAGTCAATATTTAATAATCCTTATTTAGCATGCTTACTTTTTGTTAGAAAAAATAAAATCATGTACTTATCAGATATTTTTACGCTAACTCTAGCAATACTTGCACAGTGGTACATCTTCAACCTACTATTGATGAAAAACAATCAGCATTCAAACGTTACTTAAACCAAACAAGTATTTTCAACAATGAATAGATAAACTAGCATAAAAATGTTGAACTTATACTCACGTGGTAGGTTCATCTAGAAATATAACAGGCGGATTGTTGACAAGTTCCAAGGCAATTGACAAGCGCTTCTTCTCCCCTCCTGATAGTCGTGCGCTGGTTGTATTTTTTGCTTTACTCAATCGAAGCATATCCAGAATTTCACTGATCTGAAACATATTAATATCATTAGTATTAGTTGTGATAATTTGCTGTTAGTATTGCAATATTCTTCAAAATGTATAACATATCATTACAAAGTAACACAACTAATAAGCATTATTATTTAGTCATCAAGCTCTTCTATAAATTTTTAAACATTTTAATCTTGTGTGAATGATCAATATTTTTGTTTATTTTACTAATGAAGTAATGATATTTTTGTCTGTGTATTAACTGTGATGCACAGCACAAATATTAATATACCATTGACTCCTCTATTTCTCCCACATATACCTGTCCGTTGTATATAGCTTACTGAAAATGAAGCTCTCGAGTAAATTTATATAATTGCCAAGAACAAGAGGGAGTAGGAAACTGTACTAACATTTTTGGATAAGAAACATTGTTTAGAACGCAAATAAAACCGCCTAGATCACTTAAGAATCTGGGTAAATTAATCATCTTTATTTATTGAATCGACTATTCTTACTTCATAATTTTGAAAAAGTCTTATTGAATTTTTAATTTTTAAAAACAACTTTCAAGTTAGAAAAATTAACTATATTTTTATTGAATTCTATTAGTGATTTTGTTCTAGAATTATGTTTAAGAATGAATTAACAATTCTTATAAATGAAAAACCCCAGTTGTAATAAAATATTAAAACTTTAAAATATCGGTTGAAACCGGTATATTATGATGCATACAAAATTTAGCATTTAACTTGTTTTTTTAATTCATGGAAAAGCATTCATGCTTATTAATGACCGTTTTTAATTAAATAATAAATCCACTTATTGCATGTCACTGCGATCACCAAGTAAACAGGTATTTCCTAGCAGATTCAATATTTCTTTTTATGTTTACAGTGTATTACAAATTGATGTCGATAATTCATATTTGTTGTCAAAACAAGACCCAATAATAACCTCTGAATAATATTCTAGTATATATGAAAATAAGATTCTAATTGTACATAGTTAAAAAAATTAACAATCGCATAAACTCAATAAAAGGATTCTCATTGTTATTTTAATAAGGAATCATTAAATAAAATTAAACTAACCAATGACAGTTCCTCGTGATCGAGCTCAAAACGTTTAAAAAAATTATGCCATAATCTAATAACCAATTAGTGAATGATAAAATTACCGAATAATCGATTTAATATTGATTGCAGTGAACCGGAGTACGTAGCATTGCCTTTTCGTAAGTGTTAAAACAACAATAAACACGAATACCTACTATGTATATACTATCAATATTTGATATCTGAATATATCGCCCTGTGCAGGCCACCGCGGCCGGTGCAGGGCAACACC
Source organism: Atopsyche davidsoni (assembly GCA_022113835.1). Taxonomy (NCBI): domain Eukaryota; kingdom Metazoa; phylum Arthropoda; class Insecta; order Trichoptera; family Hydrobiosidae; genus Atopsyche; species Atopsyche davidsoni. Next base: position 15,816,560 of record JAILWY010000013.1, read on the forward strand.
TCTGGAGAGAAAGAGTGACGAGACATCACACGCCGTGACACGACATGCGACCGTTTGATTCAGCCAATAGCGTCTTACGTTTCATTGTTTACTTGGATAAAACTAGAAAAAACACCCAAAATAAAGGGACGCTATTGGCTGATTTCAAATCGGTCGCATGCCGTGTCGTGACGTGAGTAGAGTACTTAACACGCGGCCTAGGGCCACTGATCGCGCACCGATGGCCCGAGCGGTTTATCACCTCGCCGTTAACTGTTTGTTTTATTAATCATCAGTCTTGCTCTTTTGCTACTGATGTTGTTATAATTTAATTGTTTACTTATCAAGTGATCAACTTTTTGTGTCGGTCAAGATTTTAACAATTAGCTTACGACGAAAGATTTAACTTCCTCGCGGTCTGATGCTACCCAACACTAGGATTCCGTGTTCCATATGTAAGTACTTTTTTTGTTGTATAAATGTAATTAGGCATCCGTTTTTTTAAAAAGCTGATTTTCTACGTTTCACAACGATTCCGAAAACGTTTCGTTCGCCTTTGGTCGCCATTTTTTTTAATATTACAAATTGTTTACCCACCGATCTTTTTACTTGCGGCCTACTTAGTAGAATAATGATGTCAATGACTATTCATACTCATATCATCCAAACTTTGGATCTATACCGCACGCAATGAAGATTTTTTTTTGAAATAACGAAATGTCAATATTAATTAATGCGATTTAGAGAAACAACGATTGTCGATTGTTTGAAAAAAACAACGACGCCCGCCATGGCGGCAGCGCGGAAAAAGTTCGTGACTGCTGTTGCACCACTATTATCCGACTGAACGACGGCAAATTGCATGTGCAACGTACCATAAATATGTGAACGCGCACGTATTGCACAACCTTTTATCTGATTCTTAAAAGAAGCGAATATTATTTGCGAGATGGTATTCTGAAGTTTTTGAGGTTAGGAAGTGAAGTGAAGCATCTCACAACGACAGCTTTCTTCTCCCGGGACAAGTCGTCGCCGAGCTTGAGGTCCGCAGCCACCAGCATGGCCTCCTGCACCGTGATGCGGGGCTGCAGGAGGTCCTCCTGCATGATGTACCGGCTCAGCTTTCGGAACTGCCGAATGTCGCGGGGCTGCCCGTTCGTGCAGATCTGGCCCGTTGCGCTGAAGCATCTGTGAGTAAGAACATCATATTTAGCAGGCCACTCGCGAACGTCATTTTTCAATGGTATTCAGAATCTCTAAACCAGTGCTTCTCAAAGTGGTCCGGGGGTCCCTGAACAACGTCAGGGGGTCCGCACATTGTGACACATTTTCATTAATATGGAAGATAAAATAAATAACAATGAATACATTATTAGCGATTTTTACGTCCAAAGTAAAATATTAATATAGACAGGTGCATAAAATACAAGTAATAACAGGCATCGCGGTGAGTCAGGTAGGTTAATACAGGAACGCAATAGAGTCGATACTTGCACCAACTAGTCTATAATATGAATTTATGTAGTTTTTCACCCAGGGCCCGTAGGCAAGTTTGACTATGAAAATAGAGTTTGAGAGCCACTGCTCTAAACGATGAAGATTTTTTCGCACGCTTATAGTTGATTGTTACAAAAATATATGATATATACGCTCTGAATACGTAATCGGCGCGTTTGATATGAAGAAAAAAAAAATCCTTCAAATAAACAGTTTCCCAAATATAACGCGGAAATAAATATCAAACGTTATTTCTAATATATTTGATGACCTTTTTACGATTTCGTAAAATATCTTTTATTTTTGAATAATTTATTAAAATATAAATTGAGCTTACTTGTATCCTGCAAGGATGTTCAAAAGGGTAGACTTCCCGGCCCCCGAAGGGCCCAGGATTGCCGTGAGTTGTCCCGATCTGAACTGGCCGCTAATGCTGCGAAGGATTATCTTGGATGCTGAAACATAAGAAATCAATATGTTAGTTATTGAAAGAAAAAAAAAACACGTTAAAGCTTTCTATAGTAATACATAAAACTATACCCGAGGATATAGTTTCAATTTCCTTTTTTTTGTATTGCTGCATCCTTATCACGCCCAAAATCCGTTGTCATTATCGGTAAAATATTCCATTTGTATAATGTTTTACTTTTCAAAATATTTAAATAGGCAGCAGAATATTTATCATTATAAAAAAAATCTTTAATAATTATCAAGTCGTGTGAATATTATATTATACCTTACATTGACTTCTGTATTGCGGATTGTTTATTATTTTCGCAATAAATAAACTTCTCGGTTCAAGATCAAAGTAGAGACAATGGGATATAGCCTTGACATTAAATGCATATCTAAGAAATTAAATAACTATATAATGGTTATACTACTATTAATATGCGTAGTTCTAATTACGTCTACAGTTACTTATATTATGATAAATAAAGTAAAAGCAGAGGCTAAAGCACACAGATCACACCATAATTGTTAACATACTCAAAGACTCATAGCAGCCTTGTTGCCAGGATATCATTTTTATTTTCGTAGCTAGTTCATCGGTAATATTAAATATTGTAAATAAATCATTTTGAAAAAAGTTAATTTATCGTGGCGTATTCGTAAAGGTCGTAAACTTTGGACTTTCCTTAGTAAACATACTTCTTAAAAAAAATTTGCAAATTCATTTTTACAGTAAAACCACTATATAACGGACTAAGGGGGGGGGGTGTCCGTTAATGCCGAATCTCCGTTATATAAAAATAGGTTTAAAATAAATGAATTTTTTTTTTAAGTACACTGTATTTAGATATAATAAAAAAACACACTAAATTATATTGAATTGTCTTAAATAACGTTGCTGTTTGATATCGACACGCTTGCTTTCGGTAATCCTACTAAAAAGAAATCAACTTTTGTTTACACTTTTGATGTAAAATAATGTAATGTAGTTTGTTGTTTTTTTTGTAATCAAAGTACGAAAATGCATATAATATAGTTGAATTATTTCTAAAAAATGTTTACATGCGGGGCGACACTTGAATTTAATCGTGTACAATAATAACACCACGTTTTTATTTTTTTACATTTGCCCGGATTTTTTGTCCCTTATATCCAAAGTTCGTTAAATAGAGGTCCGTTTTATCGAGGTTTTACTGTAATGTTAATAAAAAAACAAACGACGCTTTTTTTACTATCCTTATTTACTTGTGCTTAAACTCTGAATTCAACATATGAAATTTAGTATTTATTGCAGTTGAAGTGGAAAAAATATTGATAAGTTATTTCATTCATTTAAGCAAATATTCAAGAAAAGTATAAAAGGAATACTTTTTATACCATCCATATTCGAAACCATAAATACACTGTCGACACTTGTCCCTTCCCCTTAATTCAACACGTATATTATGTTCTTGTATTGCACATCGATTACTTTTTATCAATGCCATAGACGTTGTAGAAAACATACAGACCAATTAAAGGTATAATTATAAAGCGAGTTTAACGAGGAGGCAGTTGTATGTGCAATTATTTTTATTTATTTAAATACTAATACAAACTGGTAACTCGTGCAAAACATGTAACTAAGAAATAATAACTACGTTTAAATATAATTCATGCTCAATAACACACTAGTTTTAATAAGAAAAAGACTTCTCGCAACTAATATGAGCTATCATTTTCCTGTACGTATCTTACACCTCATATATTACTCGAATAAAATAGATAATTCTTTGGCTTCGCATGCTAGTCAGCGAGACCTGATAAACTCGAGTCGAGTCAACCTAAACACTAACGCAAATATTACATACCATCGTCCAATCCATCGTGCTGAATCATTTTGGACATGTGAAAACCGCAACGTTGAAAATGTTTTCAACGTTGCGGAGGGTGACATTCTATCGGTTTCCGAAACTTCGTCGGCTCTGTAGAATTCCTGCTGAAGCACGCTCAACTAGCGCGATCTGAGAATTACACATTTAAAAATGAGTCGCTCAAATAAATACTCCACCGATAGCAAAAAGGAAGCCAACTTTATTCTTGTACCTCTGTCACAGTTAGACTCACAAATATTGTAGCTACAATTGCAAAGTTCAAAGGGTAACATTTGGAGGGCTCCTCGACACCACCGTCTCTGCGTTTAGCCATCGACTCCCGAGTGAGTGCCTCTCCTCGCCTCTCCTCGCCTCTCCTCGCCTCTCCTCGCCTGTCGGTCCACGTGTCAAGATCGTCGTCTCGAAGAACCGCCCTCGCAGTCCTGCCGCCAGACACCTCGGGCTTATTTCCCGGCGGGTCAGGAGTCACGAAAACAATCAAAGCCCTCAATCAGCGACGCACCGCAAACAGCAGCAGCACGTGCAGTGTGCTTCAATGACTCCATTACTCAACCGTTCTTCTGCTCTACCGATTCATTTATAATGGGGAGCATTTTACTTTTGTGGAAATTGATTTAGCCAAAAACAAATCGAATGCCGCCCTCGAATATCGAGAGATCCTTACAAGAAGATTGTATAGTTTCCTAGAAATAATTGTGAGTGTTACACGCTTATACGCGTACACGAACAATGATGCCTTTTACAGTGAAATATTCTTAGTAAGTGACTTCGCGTAATTATGACAATCAATGATTATTGGTTGTTATTATTTATGAATACCGGTGATTTTATTGATTGCGCTTATGGTATTTTACTGTGAATTAATACATATTATGAATGTAGAATTAAGAACTTGCAATGTATGATATTTATTAAATAGTGTATAATCATCATTATAAGAACATAAAATGTAATGTTCAAAGAGTTAATATATAAAATAAAATTTAATCTCACCTTTTTAAGACACCAAGTTAATGGTTGTTTATAACTCGAAGAAAAAATCGTTTTTATATTTTTTAAATATAAACTTTTGGGGTATTTTAAACTGAAAGTAATAATGTTTTTTTTTTATCTGCGGTTAGACCGCTGACACTCGGTTGAGAGGAGGACTCTTGTTTGATCCTCGTCCTGGCACGTGCATTTCAAGCTGATGCCATTCGGCTCGAGCCTGTTGACATTGCAGGTGTCAATAGAAATTGCCTCGAAGCAAGTGCTTGGAATATCAATTCATATGAATGGTTTTGTGTCGGACAACAGCTGACTTGTCAATGAGCTGTGAAATTGTCTATGTCGGAAAATATTAATGAATTTAGTTTATTAAAATTGAACCGCCGCTCGAAAGTGATCACAGAATTACCGACAGAAGAGCTCGATAGCGCGTTCAAATTATCCCGAGTCCGCCTTCCCGCAACGAAGGAGCTGGGAACAAAGGAAAAACCTCTTGGACTCGAGAAACCCTTACAGGTTTACATGACATCTTTGAAAATCAATTTAATTCAGTACATATGACCTGATCTTATACACGAATAACTTTATACTACCTTTTATGTGATTAAGCATATTTTTTCACACATTGAAAATGATTAAAGAAAACTCTCAGAAAATATCATCGTGACTTGTGAGGGATCCCTCACAAGTCACGATGATATTTTCTGAGAGTTTTCTTTAATCATTTTCAATGTGTGAAAAAATATGCTTAATCACATAAACATACTAATACCTGCATGGGTAAATAAATACGCATCCTGATTAACATTAATCTAAAATTAATATAATTTATACTACCTGATAAATATTTTTTTCAAATGTCGACATTTTATAGTTGATTTTATTCATTGCTTATAACGCAGTATTTATAGTTTTTTTTCTACAATTAATGAATATTACATGAATATGGTTGTATTTCCTGAAATAACGACAATCGGTGTAGTCAATAGCGATGGATGATGTTTACTTTTATCTAATGTAACCTTTTCCGAAATTTACTGAGCAAAGAAACTAGCAGTTGACCGTTTCAATTAAGAAACACGAATATTTTTACTTGGATTTCTGTGTTAAATGTGTTACCTGTTTTCTTAGTGTGCACTCTTTGCTTTACGTTTGCTACCACCTCCTCCCAAAGCCATTGATATCTTCAGGGGGAAACAGTTCCTCTGGTAAGACGCCGGTGCACGACCCTCCTACCCCTCGATCGATAATTTTAAGTACGAATCACATGTTTTATATCATCCAATTATGATATAGCGCATTAGGACGAAATGTTGACCCTCAGCGGCGGGGCGCGACAAAAAAACTAGAGTTTGTCTATCATTATTAGATAAAGTATGATTCGATCTATAAACGTACTATATCTTAACATGGCTACAGTACTGTAAAAGTCTTGCATTTCTTAACGTACCGATTATACAAGGCCTTCAAGTCCGTACAGGGGGTTTCATTGTTCTTAACTTCGAAGAACGAAGGCTTGGATAAGTAACTCAAACATTTGTTCCCTGGCCGCCTCTTTGTTGTCGACTGACGCATGGCAGCTTCGCTGTCATTGACTCTGGTCTGCAGATTTTGTTTCGACCAATGACCAAGAACGCAAATATTCAATCTACGATTAAAAGATAATAGTATCCGTTTCCCAAGTGTCGTCAATTGGAAACAGGCACGACATCCTCAGCGGCGCTCGCACTGCAACCATAGAATGAACCCCAGAGGATGTGAAACTTCAACTCAACCCATGTGCATTAACATACAAGTAATTTAACAATTTAAAGACTAATTAAATATATATTTTTTTAATAAAAAATTTTTTTGATTTTTCCACGATTTTATTGTGACTAGTTTCGCCAACTTTTCTAGTTTTGTATTTCAAACGAATGTTGACGAGATAACCTGGCAAAATTATTCACACAAACAAAACGTGGAAAAATCACAAAAATGTTTATATTTTTAAAAATATCAAAATAAAATTTCACTAAGTACAATATTAAATACTATCTTTAAAATGACAAACTTTTTTATATCAGTTGACGTCTTCGCTAATCACCTTATTTAATAATTTATGTCGAGGAAGCATCTAGAAAAATTAGTTAGGATTTAAATAATCTCTTCTGATTAATATATTCTTGTCAAATCTAATGTGCATTAATCAATGTGATTTTTATTCAATAAAATTCTCCGATAAGTTGATAAATAGATCCTTATTATTAGTTATTGAAAAATAACCTCCACATTAACGTCCTATTGATTTAAAACTTAAATTTCGTATATACTCGTACATATATATATCTGCACGCAATATGCATCTATGTAAAATACAATACAATAATTATTTCGCTATCATCAGCTTTAATGTCTCAAAATCTTGGACATTTATCTGAATTGACCCCGACAGTACATTTATATATTTAACAGCATATAAATAATATTGACTAATAAATTTTATTCGCTCATAAAATGAATACAATAACCGAGATAGAATACTACGTGCCTAGCCTTTGGTTTATCGGGTCCAGGTTTTATTGTTGTATAATTGAACCATGTGGGGACTCGTCAATAGTAAATACACTTATTTATATTGCAAATTTAGTGCTTTATGATACACGTTATGGAAAGCGAAATAGACAAACGATGACTGTATTTGTGTAATATACTATTGACTTCAGCAAAATGACTATGACCTCAGTGTCGACGTTTGTATTTTTCAAGGAGATTATTATTAAACATGATTCTAGTACCGAAGCCGAAATAGTAAACCGTGGCTTCACACCCAAAACACAAAAAATGGTTTTGTCGTTTTGCTTTCGGCTATTCTGAAAAATATATAATTTTCTTCGATATTCCACTCCAGTCTATCAAAACGCTTCATTTGTTAAAAACATAGCCGCGCTGTTTGAATTCTCACATGTCGGAGCACAGTGGCGGCGGCGAGGGACCCTGGAGGGACCCTGCGGTGGGCTCGCGGTTGACATCTTGACCGTCACTGGAATAATTTATAAGCCAACGTTCACAGGAGGTTAACGACACCGTACATTACAGTCCGTCAAACTACAAGCACTGTTGTAGGTGTTATTGATATAGAGAATTTACCATCAATATTTATTTCATTTTGAATTTTTATAAAAAATAGTCCATAAAAAAATTCATATTTTAAAATAATTTTTTTTTTTTTTACGAAAAACGTAGATAGGAAAAAATTGCTTTGAATTAATTCTGTAATAATTTAATATAAAATATGGTTAATTTAAGTCACTAAATTTTGGTCTTCATTAATAGTTTAAATTTAAGAGGTGAAAATCGCACAATTACTCATCAAAATCAATGAACATGGAAGTTTCAAATAAATTAGATATTATTTTCAATATATTTCAGCGATAGGAATTCAATATTTTTGACAGAGAGTACTTGGTGGAATTCCATTTTAATGTTTTAAATAAGTTAAATACTTGAGTGATTTTCCGCATATAGATTTTTATTAGAGAGTGTTTGATAATACCAACGTGAAAGGTTGGCGAAACCGGTCTCCAATAAAAATCTGTATGTGGAAAAATTGGTCAATAATTAGAAATGGCCATGGTTTATCCTGTTCTTTTTAACTGATCTAGTGGCGAATAACTCAATTCACCTTTCCAGTTCGTCTTACTTGGAGTAGAAGTCAAAAATATCGTACATATAGTAAAATAGAGTACAAGTAAAAAAAAAGTTCATTTTCACTATTTAAAAAAAATGTTTTCTTAATATATATTTAACTTTATTGTGAACTGCTGGTGTATACATTTACCATGTTAATTTTTTTTTTATGTTGAAACATATTTAAATAACAAATTTGAAGAGATCTCGATAAAAACAAATAAGTGAGCGCTTTCGCCTTTCAATGGGTACTTTCAGACTCAAATTATAAATTAGGAGTATTAAAATTAAACCTTTGACTATTCACATTGACTTAAATAAAATTTCATGATTAATACTGAATCAAAGAGACTAAAACTATAGGAATGCGTAGACGACCACCTCCTTCGCGCTCATCTCTGTGCAGGTGGTTGCCAAGCCAGCGTCACCGGCCGCGGCTGCAGGTCGCAGGCTTCAAGAGCCGCGTGCCTGGTAAGGCTATACCAGAACCAGGAAGCGACTCTCGTCTAGTCAGCCCAGTTCCCCACTGAACTAGAGTAGGTCTTATAAACACACACGATTGATTAAAGCAACAAAAATATATATTATAGTTTATATGAACGGTGGGGTACCCAAAAAAATATCAGTACAGTACCGATATTATTTTGGTTACCCCACCGTTCATACAGGCTATATATATATTTTTTTTTTTTGCTTGCAAAAAAAAATGAGAATTTCGTTATAAAAATGATATTATGGCATTTCCCGATCGTATTTATGAGCAACCCATTTGTAGACATTTAAATCTTTCCAAGATTTAATTTTTTACGGATGTTTTTTTTGTCTAAATTCACGCCATAAATACATTGTACATTTTTGGTGACGCGGCATGGGTTTTTTTTGTAAAGTATGTGTTGTGCCGGTTATTTGGGTTTTTTAATGCAATAAATAAAACTTTTTACTTTAATTGTAACTTCACTACACGCCACGAATTAACACAGTATTTTAACGCCGTGGTAATAACGTTTGAACATAGATGCCTTTAAACGCAAGAGTATTGTAAGTAAAATGATAAATCTGGGCGATTCGTGAAATCGGGTAGTTTATCTTTTTCTTCGGGTGCCTTTCCTCAGAGGAGGTCGGCGACCATCTCACTGAGCATATATTTATGCTGAGCCAGTGTTCATAATTTTCTTAGAGAAAATAGTATAGTGGATCCTCGTGTAGTTTAAAACAGACTTAAATTTAAAAAAAATGAATTGAATAGTGTTGTCATGCTGCTGCAACAACTACAGGGCTTGTTGGTTTTTACTTGTATAATGCAAGAAGGAGCTGCCTTTGAAATCTATGTGATGGTGGATCCGAGTGGTTTCCCAGCAGCGCCGACTGTGCCTTGCAAAATCCGGCTATAGAATGTACAAGATTTTTGCGGCCATTTAGTAACGCGGCGTGAAGAACTCCGAGCAGGCTTGAGTGGGCTCGGGAATAGTAAAATCAACTTCTCGTAACTACACATGTTTTTTTAAAGCCGAGCATTTCAGCGATCGCGGCAGTGTTTTCCGCCTTGTGTGCTAGCAGTTAGTGCGGCTGCTTAGTGGTCGTAAGGTCCGGTCTTGATAATAGGTTCTTTTTTTATGTAAAATAAGCCAAATCTTTATGTGTTTTATAGTTTATATGACTTTCCTGTACTCAATCAAAGAGATGCCTCGAATCGCTCGCTTACCAGCTCATTTTCCACTTGCGTTTCTCGATTCGTACAAAATATAGTTGTCAATATTTATATATATTTTTTTTATTGGAGTTATTAAGTATTGCTGAAAACGTTTTGTGTACATCAAATAGCACTTCCGATTCAATTCTAGTATACAACCTCTCCATAGTCCAGTAGTTTATAAGCTGGCATGCTAATCATAAGGCTGCTAGTACTTACTGCTGCTTTTCTATTTAACTTTTGCAAAATTATGTGGTTATAGTCTCCTCGTTCTCAGATTATCTGAGGTTAGAATTTTATTTAACAGTGTAGAACACAGATCAAATGTTTAGTTATTTCAGAATAATAATAGTGTATATTGTTTACACGCTTCCAATAAAACCTCGTTTCACAGTTCAAGATCTTGCCCCTGGATCTATTATAACGATTTATTAATGCTATCGCATGGTTCTATATGGTATTTTAATATTTTAACAATTTAACATCTTCACAGGAAACATGAAATATTATTCCACAATTCATCTGATCTAGGTGATTTAGCCACCCCATTCTAATGGCAGATTGGTTATGTACGGTGAATGCAACTTTGGTCACTCTTATGCCGCAACCTGCCAGCGCACGAGTCACGAGGACTCGATTGAAGGATGAAATTAAATGGAAAACAAATTGAAATATAAAAGATAATATAAGCGGCGGGTACGTGACTCTTTCACCGACGTCGAACCGACTGCCGCGCATTTGCAGTGGCGTAGCATTCCACGCCTCGAGTTAAATAGCAAAACGACTGTAGGTTTTTGCAGCCAATGTTATAAGAACTCCGTATTTCTACGGGCGCCCATCATAGTGGATCCCGAAATAGTACGCTCGAATCCACAAAAACGCGACAAATATGAATAGCCGATTTGCTAGGATTGGTAACATTGGTAACGATTGATTTGCTATTGGTAACATTTTTATTTGTAAGTTCCATCGCCTTTCAAGAGTTTTTTCAGACGTTTAAGAAGCTCTTGACTCAAACAAAAAATGCGTAATTTTCTTGTCATTTAATTTTTCATATTTGTTATTTAAAAGTACAGTGTTACAAAATTAAATCAATCAGGAAATATAATAAAAGCTGTTTCGCCTAAAAAATATTTATATTTTTAAGTGGTACAACACTTTTAAAGGCACTCTCAATCCGGCGCGGTTGAAAGATATACACTATTATATAAAGGGACATGCTGTGAAGACAAACAATGCACCAACATCCGAATATAAATATTTGATAGTAAGAGCCGAAGTCTCTGTTGTGTGTACTAATCAAGAAAGTACCATGATATCAAGAAGATACCATGCACCCTCACATACATTTCCTTGTCACCCCACGCCACTGTTATGTAAGGATTGGCAGATGTATTTCAAGAATGCAATTGAGATAGCTGCAATAATTGACTGCCCTGGGCTAAAACTTACAGCCGGTGCTCCAAGCAGGAGTTTCAACACCAGTTAATAGTCTCTATATGCTGTGTGTAATACGCGAGTGTTTACTAGTAAATGATATCGTATTATATTCTAAACCACCATGAAATATAAAGGTTTTACTTTCAAATATAATACTGCGGTTAACTTGAATTTACACCGGTGTTATTGTACATTCTACCTCTCTGGGTCAAACATGAAACCCTTTACTTTTGACTGACAGAATAGCAGGGATATAATTTCAACACAATCTACACTAACCGTGTTTATGAAAATTAAAGTCATAACCGTAAACATTTATACGACAGTGGGATTCCGAGTTCAGCTGTAAGCTTTCTTAGTTTAATTTCCTGTAAAGTCATAAATCATCTCCTGAATCAAAACTAAGAAGATCCGTTCATAAAAAAAAACTGTCGTCACAGCCGTAATTACGTGAATGCTTCCTAACGCTCACCTATTTTCCTCTTTTCTTGTGGCTTCATGTCATATACAGAAAAATCACAGTAAACATGCATCGGAAATGGCTTTTTGTCCCGGCATCACAAGGCGCTCAATTTACTAAAAGTAACGTTTATTAATAAAAGTATGTTTGGTGTGTAATTTATTGAATACACGTTACAAGCATTGTTCCAGTATATAAATGTATATTTATTTTAATTCTCTTACGGCAATCATATTTCATCACATCGGCTAAACGGACAATTGAAATTTCTTTCCAAGCATGCAGGCTTGACGTGCTACACGTGAGCTTATTATCTTTGAAACTCGCAACAATTAGCCTCCAGCATGTAAAAACAAACCACATATACGCTAAGCGTATTTTCTTATCCAACCAACCGTGGACCAAATATTATATGGGGATTATTCCCAAAAATGAAGCTGTGAATAATCCACACGCGAAACATCAAAAAGTAAATGTTTAATCTAATATATTATTACTTACATTGTTATTAAAAAAAATCCTTATTGCGTTAATTTTGTAATTTTATGAATTAGTTTTAATAATAAAAAAAACGCATTTCGTTTCACCTTCGTTTTTCGAAGAAATTTTAGTGCACCCAAGTTTTACAGGAGGGCAAAAATACAAGACCCCGAGCAACCTCGCTGCGAAAAGACTGCAATGCACATTTGATTTTCATTTCGACACCAAACCGGCACAAAGTGTCTAGTAAAAACTCAAACTACTGTTATTAATGTTCTGCTTCATCTCAGTTTCCCCTCGTGCATATTATGGTCTGTTTAATATCAACGTATAGTGTTATAATTCCAACCACATAGAACAACTCGGCGGTACGTACACAATTCTGAGCAATGATACATTCTTTCACGCGTGAGAGCTTTGAGAATTTCAATATTCGCTTACGAAACGGCGGCCTTCGTTGTTGGAGTCGGACGGAATACACAATAAAAAGACACGAGATCCCCTCATCTGTTATTTAATCGCACGACGACGAACTGTCACAGCGGTGCTTGAATTTAGCATTAAATTTTCAGTTTTCTTGAGTTTTAGTCCCCGTACTTGAACTTCAAATCCCTGAAGGTGGCCCGGGGACCAAAACGTCAGAGCACTGAAAACTTCAAGCAGTTCAACATCCGAGAAACTTATTCAACAAATAGTGACATGACTTAACAAATATATAAAACATTAAAAATCACCCTCCACTCAGCATTTTATTGCATAAACCTAATGCTTTTCGCCCTATTCAAAATCGAGTCATAAGAGTAGGCAACGAAATACACTCACCGCGAATAAGTGGTTGATTTTGATTAGAATAATGTTTAGTGAACGTATTAAACTGTGGATATATTTTATCGCAAATCTACGTGTTCTTTTCCAATAGAATATTGCGTTAAGTTCTCTAGGTTGGTTGTCAGAACCCTTGATGGGTTTTACAAAATATTCCGCTTACCGCAAATAACTATTATCTACTGAGAAATGGGCAATAAACGGTTATATGGTTTCATAGAGTTATGCAAGCAATCTACAATTACTATCTGTAAAAGGTACTTGCACTTGTAAGAGTCATTATAGTTGTGCAGTTTGAGAATATCGAAAGGTGAAAAGGATTACTCGTAAAAACCACTTGGTTAATTTATTTAAATAGCATGTAATAATTTTAGATATACGGTAAAACTTTCAGTTTTTAAAACAAGTTTTCTCTATAGTAAAAAGCTGCAGTTAATTCAAACTTTCTAACCGAACGTGCTGTCAGTTACGTCACTTGCACCATCGCACCATCACCGCACCGAAATATTTCAAACAAACGGTAGATTGACTCCGGTGTATTTGACTGTCATATATAACCGGAAGATAGAACCGGTTTCAGAGCACGTGAACAAAAATTGTGTAATAATTGTTGGTAAGCCCGACTGTACTGCTTGCTTGAGTAGAAGTTCTCTCAATAGTACGAAATTTGCCTTTAAGGTAATCTAACCGAATTATAAATAGACATTTAGCTTAATCTTCATGGACTTGGTGACCCCCTCTTTTACAATCTGAATTTATAGTCGTTCAGGCACAACGGCAGTATAGTCATATAATAAATAAGTTAAAAGATGGTTAGCGTAAACCTGGTTTAGGAAGTCACGGTATAAAACTCATTATTTGCTTGCAGTAACTTGAATTGTAGATATGTTAGATTGATATAAAAATAGTAAGCTTAATTTTTTTAAATTTATTAAATATCCAAATTTAAATTGATGAAATAATTAGTTTATAAATAATACTATTTAAAATATATTTTATTTAATATTATTTCCCGTTTTCCGAATTGTGTTTTTAATTATTTTTTTTTAGAGTTTAATCTCGAAGGGATTATGTTTTTTTTTTTGTTAGTTAAAAGCAATAAAGTGACGGAATTTACACTACAAAAATTTTATATTCATTGATTAGCATTTATATTGAAAACATGTCACTTGTGAGATTCGAAACTGGGTCTTTTGAGTTACCAATGTACCGACGAGCCGTCGGTACTTTTATTGTGTAGTACATTAACAAAGCGGCCAACGCCTTAGCTTTTGGACACGTTCTTGGCTGCTTAGTTTTACACAATTGGATTTATTCTAATATGTTTTAACCACTCAATGCATTTCAATTGATCAGTCAATAAAGCAAAAAACGCACATTCGTATTCGTGGTGCAACGCAGCGGTTGCAGCACGCACAGGCAGTGCTACTAGACTACTCAGTACGTGCAATGCACCTGCACGCGGCGCTACCTAGTGATGGGTATAATCAGTTTATATTGTTAATCGACCTGATCTATTTTTCCTTGATTAAAATATCCCGTTATTCCAATCCCATTTTCATACGACATGGTGTTTTTTTTTTTTCCCAGTTTGAATGCTTAATTATCCCAATTGTGGTTTTAGCAGAATCTTTACGAACACCTTTTTTCCCATAAAATATCTCAATGTTTCAACTTAAATTTTCAAATCTTTTTAGACTTCATTCGTCGTTATTTTCCTTATTAATTGATCTGAGCGAGATGTCTGTAAACCACACTATAAAAAAATATATATAGGATGCTACAAATGGGAAAAGCAATCAGAGGAGGTTGCGACTGCGCCCAACTTTTTGCGACTTTCTCTCGTCTTAGCTTTTAGTTTTTGGAGTAAATCATGGGATACTTTTTTATAAAAAAAATTACATATTCAAAAATTATACTTTTTAAAGACACGATTGATTCGACTTAAACAATTATTAGACTAATCACTATACCATCATTAATTATCACAGCTCTTGACTGTGGCAACATCCTGATAGCGGTACTTAAAAGTTTCAAAAGCTTGATTAAGGAAGCAATTTGTAACAGGAGCTCAGATTATCACTTGAGAAGAATGCAGTTAGAAACAGCAGAGTTCTTGGAAGTTGGATGTCTCCACCAGACGCTGTCGATCAGTTGACCTGGATCAGGTCTGCAGAAAAAACTGGCGGCAGAAATGCAGCAATTATACTCCAAACCGCTCTATTATTTTATACGCAATGCATAATGACATATTGTAAAAACTATTTTTTTTAAAACGCGATAAATTATAAGAACCTACTTTAAGCGAATAACTAGTTTATAAAGTGGTAAATATTCAAAAAACTACAATATTTTATTGTTTGATTTATTCTGTGCTTACGGACGGGAGACTGCAATATCTGAAAACTAGAAGTCTAAATAATAAGGGACAAGCAAATCGACAAGCAGTGGAAACCATTCAATGGCAACTGAGGCTGTGTCTGGGTTGACATGTATCCGGCATTTGTCTAGTATACAAACTTATCACAGAAAATCCACAGCACATAAGTGTTTTTTGTAAATAATTTATTTTTAATTTTAATACAATGTATTACACGATATAACTTCGATAAAACCTTTTTGTTTAACCAGTATTCGAAACCGGGCACATAACAAGCACGAAATGTAATCTAACATTTGTTAAAAAGTAATAAACTAAATAAGGAAAATCTTCTATCTTCTATATATTGTATATAAAACACAAACTCAAAAACCGGCGGTTATTTGACTGCGCTAAGTTTTAAACCCTTCGAACCGATGTGCCAAATATACTGAGGCACATCGCCGAAAGCCAATAATACTAAGGTGGGCTTAGGCCACTTAAATTAAACAATTAATAATCAAATTCGGTTTATTAAGTTTCAACATTTTGCGGTCGCGAATGCTTTTCAAAAAGAGAACAGTGTCATGTTGGCGGATAATGCAAGCTGCCAGCAAAAAAACACTGATCTTGATGTTTGTTAAGATAAGTATGACGTTGCCGTTGTATAATGCAGGCTGCCACAACAACCAAAAAAAAAAACAACAGAACTGTCATTAATTTGCGACGAGATCTTTTTATCACATTTAAGTACAATCCTGCTTGGTCGGAAATCAAAGATTTGCTATCGCCTGGTTAGTCATCGCATCACAGACATGATCTGACAGCTAGAGTTTTCAAACAAAAACTCATGAATCTCACGATAAAAAATTATATATGCGGCGAAGTGCAATCCGAGATGTATTCGATTGAATGGCAAAAACGGGGTTTATCGCACTCTCATATTCTAATTTGGCTAAAAGAAAAAATTGTTCCAACTCAAATCGATAGTGTTATATTTGTTGAACTACCGAATCAACATGATGATCCGATACTTTTTGACGTTGTTTGTAAGAACATGATTCACGGCCCATGCGGAGCATTGAATATGAATTCGCCTTGTAGAAAGACGGCAAATGCATGAAAATATATCCACGCGATTTGATTAATGAACTTCAAACTGGTGAAGATGGATATCCGAAATACAGACGAGGAAAGCCAGAATATGGAGGATTCACCACCACCATTAAACTAAGAAACGTTGATATTGACATTGATAACAGATGGATTGTTCCATACAGTCCAATACTGTCAAAAACATTTCAAACATATATCAAATCAAATCAATCAAAGCTTTCAAGTCGAAACGATGAAATCACTCAATTTTAGATGGGTCAAAACGCCGAAAAATCTTTTTTTTTTACACACCTACCGAAAAAACTCACTATATTGTTTATCCGCTAGCATTAAGATAAAAAAGTTAATAAATAAACAAAATTTCCTTTTTTTTTTTTTTCGAACATATAAAAATAGTATTTTATTTCTGTATTTAGCGTAGTAGCACGCGCCGGGCATCCGCTAGTAAGTAATAAAATAAATAGGACGTCGGTTAATGACGTCCTATTTATTTTTATTACTCTTTGCTCATTTAAGATTACTTTTATAGATGTTAAAAAAGTACACTTTGTATTAAAATATATAACGTATAGACAGGACTGATATGTACTTTTAAATAAATTTAAGTTAAAACTTAATTATTAATCCTTTTGCAGTTCCAATCGTTATTAGCTTGTAGGTCAATTACTATCAAATCAGATTATTGAAGCCTGTCCTGGTCCTGTACCAGTCTGTTTCTTTACTTGGGTTTACTTTTACTAATAGTAAACAAAAAAATGTGAAACTTCAATTAAACTAGCATACGAGTATCTGTTACAAATTTATTTCAGCGTCAATTTTTTTAACCTAAACATACAACTTTTTTTGTAACCTCAATTTTAAAGTATTCCTATTCTAAGTAAGTTAAAAATGTATTTGAAGCGATGCAAGAAAGTAGACTGAAGAACGAGTTACCTCTCGAGAAACTGCGGGGAAAAAATGGTGCCTGAATAGAACAAAATAGTACCGTGTTCTATTTTGTACAAAAAAAAAACCTGTTCGAATACCTTACCAACAATGAAAAAGTATATTTAAACCTCTAATTGCGAGCATAATCTATTTTATAAAAGTGCTCGCTATACGAATCACTCTTATATCGAAGTGAATTTCCCCATAAGAATTTTTGGAAACTCACATCATTCGTTCAAAATATACAAAGTCGGTTGTCAGTTCTATGTGATGTTCCGCCAGAAGCTATGTTAAGGATACAATTTCGACCACAATTGACGACTCATGTTCATAAGTGAACCTATCAACGCAAACAGGCCACAGTTGTCTCAGAGCAGAATTTAGGGTTATCATGGTAACCCCATTCCAAGCTTAATCAATATTCTTCGTATTGCAAAATATCGCTCGCATATTGAGTTACAGTTTATTTAAAAAAAGAATTGCAAGTCTTAAAAAACTTTCGCAAACCAAGTTGTTACGAGTTAAGCGTATAAATTGTGTTTGTAACAATAAATACTGTTGCGGTAGTAAATTCTGAGTCCATTCAAATCATAATAAAACAATGATTTTTATTCTACGTATCTCTGCTACTAGGTAATCGATTCTAGCACAAAACAACAATCCCATCGGTCGCGAAAAAAAATCTCGCTTATTTCAATAGAGCGAACTATATTTTAGTGCTGTTTGTTAATTTCCATGTTATAACCATTCTACTTGGAAATTGCCGTATCCTGAGAATGGGAATGAAAATACCAACAAATAAAACTTGCAATTACAATAATGCGTATACATGTATTTATCGCGATTCTTAAGCATAGCATACATTACCAAAGAGCGCTGTTATCAGATTTTATTTATTTATTAATAAAGTACTTTAGTGATTTTCCACATGTTCGTTTTTATTTGTGAAAGGTTGGCGAAACCGGTCACAAATAAAAACGACTATGTGGAAAAACACTCAAGTATTTTATTAAAAAATATTAAAATGGAATTCCACCAAGTACTCTCTGTCAAAAATATTGAATTTCTAGATTTAATTTTATTGCCTACACCGACATCCAGTAGCGTGAGAATCTTTTGGAGAAACATATTTTTTTTTACAAATAATAAAATAAATTATCAATAATAGTTTTAACGATGACTATGTAGTGACATAGTTTTGCAAAGTAGTGTGGTTTAGTGAAAAGTATAAAGACTTTAGTGGAAACGGTAGGTAATCAAACAGATCAAAGCGTGTCAGAAATCGAAGAAAACCTGCGATCGGAGAGGTTTTTCTTATCTTTTTTTTATCTTTTTTTTTTTAAAGATTTTCTTTTTATTTAAACCCGTTGATATTAAAATTATTTTTAAAAAGTCTACGATAATCCAAACGCGGGACGTCCTTATCGGTCAATTTGCCGATCGTTGGACTTCCGAGCAACTAAAAAGATGCAGGGTTGTGACCTCCGTTTTGTATATATTCTGATGTCAGATTATGTCGACATTATTGTGGAAATCAAATAAAAATAATAAAATAACCAGCGTTTTACTATCGATCTGTATCGAGTTCGTTAATACAATAGCAGAAAATAAATCTTTATATGATTACGGTACGATACGATTTTGAATGTCCTATGGCGTAGTAGCCTTGTCGGCAAGCGCACCGGACACCTGTGTCGCAAAAAAATTTTAGAATGGGATAAAAGTAGAATAAATCTAGGAAAACAAATGTCATAGAATTTTCAAAAATTTCACTTTTTTTTAAATGGATTAATTGTGTAACAGCAACTGCAGAAGTTGCAGTGCGTACTTGCATGCGTGTACTAAACAGGTTGTGTGCGTTTGCCTCACCTATGAAGTAATAAGATCAACCTACAGCCTATAATCTCCAAGGTAATCAGCACTTCAGCCGACAAACCTAGAGATCATTGTACTGCACGGTACTCTTCGTACTCTTCGGTTTGAGCCGCTCACAAGGGAATTTCAGCAGCTTTCTATAAACAACAAGTAAGAATAGCAAATTGGCTAGGATATACGAACATGTCTGTTTGTAAACGCTTCCGCTTTTTAAATGCTTCAGATTTGTCTGAAACAGTTTTCAATTTGTTCAAAATTTGAGTATTATATATTAAACCAGTCTGTTATGGATATTTTTCTACAATTCAATATCATTAGTTACCTATATATAATACTTCGAGAAGCAATTACTTTAGCTGTGTAAAAGTTCAAATAATTCTAGATATCTATCATTCACATGTGTTAATTGTACATTTTTAAATAATCGAAAAATACAGATATTTTAATAAATAATTTCTTTCAAATTAAATTAGATATGGGTATCTGTATTTTTTCTCGAACCCGTGAATATCAATTGATATATTGAAATAAACAAATTATTAATTTTTTTGGTTTCCATCAGTTTTATCTGTTTTGCAGATAAGCCAGTATTGCTTTCATCGTTAAATCTGTATTACGTACAAAAGAGTATCAGTTATACGATTTATTAAAATATTCCATTGAATAATGATTAAAATTTCATAGTTTAGTATTTCTGGGGTTATCAACTCTCGTTGTATACCTAGTAACAAACAAATTGAGTCACTTGGAAACACAAATACATAACACTGATAATGTTGAGCAAGCATCTATATGACACAGGCGTGTCACCAAAGGACTTATCTCGATCAGTACTCGTAACCGTGACTGCTGTCATCAGTAACCCAACGAATTTTTTTTATTTAAATACACCAAAGTACAATATATTTCTGAAAAATAATTCAGCTCCGCCGGGTAAAAGATGTCTATTAAAGCTATTTGTGCAAACTTTTACACTATATATACCTACGAAAGTAAAATGTCCTCTAATATCTATGAAACTACAAACTTCATTACTTGCCGGTGATCGTTCAACCAATCCAAAATCTGACCCATACATAAGCATATTTTATAAATACTAATTATTATTATTAAGTATAAAATTAATCAACAGTTTGGATATTCACTAGATGAAAAATTTATTCTCTCCTATCAAATATCCTGCATTTTTTATTCTGCTTAGTCGAGAGTGCTTGCAAGTAATTATTTATTATCTAGAGTAGGTGCATTGGTTGCATACTTATTCATCAATTAAAGGGGTCGTAGCACAAGGCTGAGGTGGTTGTAAGGATCAGGGCGCCAGGTCGTAATCTCTTAAAGTTGAGGGTTTGGATCTCGATTGTTTCCCGAAGTACAAATAGATGATTTTTCTCATCGTTTGCACAAAATTTTTCTGTTTTATCAGATATGTAAAAAATGGTATATGCGTATGCTTCATATTTTTATTTATGTAATGCTCCAGGTATAAAAAAATGTAGGGGATGAGGGGTATACGGAAAATACAGTTTGACCCTGTTAATAAGAAACAGGTTACTTTATGGCGCTCGCGTAATATGCGGTATCAGATTTTAGGTTCTTAATGAACAAAGCAAACTATATCATCAGTCGGTATTTCTTTAACGACATTCCTTCACAACACGTTATGTCGTTAATACTACCGAAGTGTTTGTAGTAAAAACCTGTAGTTAAACCAGCGAACAGACAACAAATATGAATAGTCAAATGGCTATAAGATTGCGATTTTTTTGTTTTGGAAGCGCTTTTGCTTTTCAAGGGCTTATGCAGACTATTTTGAATAACATATTGTAAAAAAATATTATTTGATTAAATAAATTAATTTAAACTTGTTCTGTCATCATTGGTTAGTAAAAGTTACTGCTGTAATGTACTGAATGTGGCAATCACATTATTAAAAAAAAATATTCTACCGCAATAACAACTCACGCAGAATATTTATAAAGCAAATTCGGAAACAATACCTCACAATAACCGCACGCCGTGTCATTTCGATACGGAGGCTTCAGACAATCACTACAGTGGTCCCCAACTCTATGTCCGCGGACACCATGGCGCACGCCGACCGTTTTACGTGTACGATCACGATAGAAAATATTTAAGTTTACAATAAAATATTGTAAAAAAAATTATATTTAGTAATTAAACAGAGAAATATGAGCGAAAAAAATTACATCGTAATAATTTTCAAAATAATAAGTCTTTCCAGAAAACCTGTTGAAATAGCATCTTATGGGTGGAGTTTGGTTTGTCTTCGGCTCTGTAATAACGCCCTCTAATAATGCGTTCACGATATTATTCAGATATTTTATAGAAAAGTTGCTGAATAAATATAAATCTGATATTTTTGCGGTAGTGCAAGTGAGGTGAAAGCTATGTGAAAGTCTATCTGATATTTTTGCGGTAGTACAAGTGAGGTGAAAGACTTCTGGAATATAGTTGACATAAACAAATGTCCATTCTTGAAAAAAGCAGCATACAAAATTAAATCGTTTTTCGGTTCTGCGAATCATTGCTTTTAACAATGAATATAAAATCAAAGTACAAATCTCGACTTACAGATGAAAATATTAATGATTTTAAAAATCAGCCAATAAATAAAAAAAACATAAAAATTTAAATTAAATATTGTCGGTGCATTGAAATTTCAATATACTTAACCTTGACCCTAACATATATTTTTAGTATTCTAACCTGTTTGCAATTTTTAGCTATAGGTGTACTATTTAAAGTTACTATTAAAAATAATTATTCGTTGCATTTTTGCCCCAATTCGACCCAATTGCCAGAATTGTTATGCTATTAGTTACTACTTATTATTTATTTTAAATAAAAATGTAAACAATTTTTTTTATATTTTATAATTATATTTTTAGAAATAAATATTTTTTGTGCATTGTATGTATTATTGACTATGTCCAACTATAAATATACCTTGAAAAAATAAATGTTGCCCACCGCCCGACCAGCATTCTAGAATGTGCTCTTGGGTGCAAAAAGGTTGGGGACCCTTGCACTAGAAGATTGGACTGAAGCCGAGCGATCAACAGACCAAGTGTTACAAAAAATTCAGTATCCGGTATTATCCAGTAGTCTCCAACCTTCGAAACCCTTCCAATTAAGCAAATGAAGTACTGTTGCTTAAACCTTTCAAACTGGAATATATTTCCACAATTCTGCCTAATTTTCCCTTAAGTTTAAATTAGTTGTGCAACGTTTTGGCTCCGGTACCTGAACTTTTTTCAAACAGTGAAAATTCATTGAAGGGGTTCCAACTTATCAAATCTTGTTCCATTTAACTCCCAATAAACATTTTTTTAACAGCAGCATCCATCCGTAAAGCAATTTTAATGCACTGTTTTAAAAAATAAAACATGACACGAAACAACGTGTTTTCGCGGTGCACAGTTTGAACAGCACTGTTATAAATGGAAATTAGCCCAAAGTACTTGGAATTGCAAAAATGTTATCGTAAAAATGGCACTGTCTTCTTCGGGTGTTTATTTAAAAATACAGTTAAACACTTTTTCCAAAAAATGCATAAAAAAAGCCTTTATTCGTGAAAGTTTTTCTCATAACTATATTTTATATACAACGATTATTTTTACTAGCTCACATTGTTTATTAGCAAATAGCGGATATTCTTTTTGTCAAAAAATGGTACTTAAAATGTTTCGCAAAATTGCACTTTCATTCTTTGTTATCTACTCACGGTTTACTCACAAACTTTCATTTTACTAAAAAAGTGATTAGTCATAATGTTAAAAAAACACGGAATCTTACTTTTTTGGTGATTGAGTAAATGCATTATCTGTAATTATAATACATCAGACTATGCACTCTGACTCAATGTTTCTTGTATTTTCGCAACGCATGGAAATATATATATTTTTTTTTGCTAAAATGATTAAATCGGCATTAGTTTTGATAATTTACTCGATGTCGAAGCCGTTTGCGGTCCACTGCGAGAGGATGGTCTTCCAACCTCTGCGTATATACATGATTTTAACAGTGTTTTTAACAGTGTAACTTCGTAGGTGGGTGAATGCTTAGATGCTTGTGTAGAAAAAAAATATCAATCATTAGTAAATCACAGAAGGGTTTATAAGGGAAGTATGCAAGGTCGCTACAGCAGATTACGGCTGCGGGTGTCGGATCGAATCTGGATGAAATACATTTTCTCCAATATTTAAAAAAATATATAAATAGCCTCTAGATATTATTTGAAAAATTAGTTGGCCGCTTCGACCAGCGGACCGAGACGTGAATTGAGAACATAAAATTAAAGAATAATTTAGCCGCGTTTTATTTTTGCTTTCAATAACCCACAGCCATACGTAATTTTGTAGCCAACAATCGAGCATTTATAATTTTCCGGTTTAAATATGAATGACCACAAATCATGTAAATATATTGATTATTAGATATATATTATTACATGCAAATATCGTTGAGTTATTTGTTTATTTAAAGAAAAATTTGAAATCGCTCATGTGTTCAGGTTTGACAGACAGCGGCTCGTGGCATGTGTAACCTTAGCACATAGCGTCATCTTAGAAAATATTCAATTACTCAAACGTTATTCTATTGTTTTTGTATATTATTCATGATATTGCAAATTATAGAGTGATTCAGTTAGTTTTTAAATTCAATAGTCACAATTTTTCATTGCTAAAAAATAACCAATAATCAGTCATAACTGTCATTAAACATTTAAAAATCGCCATTTTAGATAATGTTTTAGGTATCTGATGTTTTTCACGTGAAACGCTTAGAAAAATTCTCGATAAATATTTAAAAGGATTTTTTTCCTCATTTTATATACCTAAAATCTTATTCAGTAATCAGTTTGTTGTATCCATCTATAAAATTACACACATAACAAAATTATCAACTGTTACGTTTTCAAATTTAAATGAGAAAAATAAAATTCAATTTAATATATAAATGTATTTTCACATATCGTGATATTTCAGCTTATATTTTATTTGAAAATTAATTTCCTCTTTTTATTGTTTTTTTTTTATTTGAATCATGCAATTATTGCAATGGCCGAAATTTTGTATAGTATGTAACTGTTTTTCACTCATTAAAAGGTTTATTATACTACTTTACTATAGTTATGTTATTTTATCCGATTACCAATCAGGATATAGACTTCCTGTACGGATAGTCAAATCTTACTTCTCTAAAAAAACACACACACTACTCCATTAACATCCCGTGTAGACACTAGCACTATTTTATATGAATCGTAAATCTAAATTAATCTAAAACGTCACTGCTTTTTAGTAACTGAGACAGAGTGGCATAGTAGATGTTCAACATAATGTCGTGTTTCCCTTGTGCTGCGAAAAAAATCCATGATTCCTCCGGTCCTTTCACATGTGAATCGATTTTCCAAAAACATATCGTAACTAAACTTGATCTGTAATATATTTTATATAAAAATTATGAATATCCTTAA
Organism: Atopsyche davidsoni; assembly: GCA_022113835.1. Taxonomy (NCBI): domain Eukaryota; kingdom Metazoa; phylum Arthropoda; class Insecta; order Trichoptera; family Hydrobiosidae; genus Atopsyche; species Atopsyche davidsoni. The sequence continues at coordinate 15,841,691 of JAILWY010000013.1, forward strand.
GTAAACTTATTTTTTCTGTTAGCAAATCTTACTGTTTTCAGTGTACAAAGCTAGTTAACATACACAACGTATATACTGGAAGCAACGCAAGAACTAAAAAATGTCTATAATTTAAAAATTTCGTTTCATTAAAAAAATAACCACGAGCGTCTATCATTACTGAGCCCAAGTCTACAAAGGTCTCATTAGCTTATTATCCTAATAGATCGCCTCCGTGCTCGTATTTCTCTGCAAACGCTAGTGCTGTGTGAGTTCTGAATCTGCGAATAATGGATAAGTAGATATTCCATTTTTACATGATTGCTCACCACTTTAGCTATACATATTAACTTGCTTGTTTTTCCTTCTACTTTTCTGTACCCTTGTTGTACAGATTTTCTTTTTTAATATCTATTCTACGAGCAGGAGACATCCAAAGTTACATAATCTAAAAACATGAAGTCTATAACCACGCTACTCTGTAGGAGAAGGAATCTAGAACGGGGCAAGAATATAATGACTATCTCGACTGCGTCTGGAAAGATACGCAACTGGCATTTGCCTTTTTGTATAAAGAGAAATTTCACATAAACTCCACCAAAGAAGGTATATATATATATATAATATGAATATAAAGATTATGTGTCTCGTCGTTAGGTTGTGAATCTGTATAAAAAGTTTATCTACCATCCTATTAAGTCTATTACAGCCTAAACAGAAAAACAGTAAATGATACCTTCTTATAACCGGAGCTTTAATATTCGTATAATTCATGCGTTTTTATAACGTTTTTGACTATACAAATTTAAAAATATAAATTTAGTATAAATCGGTATTAGTAAAATTATGATAAAAATTAAAAATTGAATAAAGCGTCAATTGAATGTCTTCAAATCGCATTTGGACAATTATTAAAATCATCAATTTCATTCTTGTACAAATATGTATTTTTTGGTATAAAAAAAGTTTAGACGCCGCTGCTCGTACATCAGTCTCGGTACACAGACCAGTGCAGGGCAACGTCATGCCTGACGGTAAGGTTACGTTAAGTGGGGTGCAAAGTCGGACTCAAACCTCCTCGTGGTGCATCCTGGGAGCAGACGTGCGGGACGACTATTTCTCAACTGACTGACCGGTAGACCAATTGTCGAACCGTACGGCTGCTGCTAACCTAGCTTCGCTAGGAGAGCCGCACACGTGACCATCTTCCAAAACGCCTATATGGAAGACACAAGTCGTGAGAGGGAGCCCCCGGATGATGAAAATCATTGGGCCCTGTCGCGCAACCCACCCAACCACACGACGTAACAGATCGTGTCTACAGGTGAATGGTACCTCTGCACTTTCGCGCATCCTGTTGAATGTTCAGGGTCCGCAACAGCGGAAGCGGAGCCTGCTCGCCAGCGTGGCTCTATCACAGATATTATTCGGCGCCGAGGTGTGGGCACCAACCATGGATATGGCCCACTACCGGAGCAAGCGAGTGTACAGTGTCTAGCGGCGCTCCGCATCATCGCATCGGGTATCGGTCGCTATCGGCCGATGCAGCGCTCGTGCTCGCGGGGATTCCGCCGATCGATCTTCTTGCAGAAGAACGGAAGGCCATCTCCGAAGACGCGCACGATAGCTACCTGGTGAGAATAGGCCGGTCGGCAAGCGCACATTGCCCGCCTAACATGGACGACGGAGGAATTGGTCCCGTTCATGTTGGCACGCAGAACAGCCTGGGACGCAGTCGTGGACTTCTGCGAGAAGGTCCAACGGAGGAAGGAGGAGCTGGAGAGGCCTCGACAAGCCTTTCCACCGTGATTGCGTCTACGTCTTCATACTTACCCCCTCTACAGGAAGCATGAAGACGAAAGATATATTTTGATCATTTTTGATATATGTAAACTATAATATGCTGCCTCTTCCCCCTTTACTGGAATGCAACATATGTTGAAGAAATGCCTGCAGGGATCTTCCCCGCAGGAACCGGTGATCCCTTTGCAGCTTCTTTTTTGTTTGATGATATTTTATTTTTTAAGGCTGTTAATGAGGAATAAAGGAAACGCCACCAGAGTTGGAAGATTACCCAGCTCCGGGGGGAACAAAATAATAATAATAAAAGGTGAATGGTGGATAACAGTTGTATCACGAACGATTCCCTCGAAATTTGGCAAAATATCCCCAACCCTTCAACGCAATCGAACTGCAAGAGGCGATCAACCACCTTCATACGACAAAACATCAGAACAAGGCTATCAGTTACAGGGTTACTGTCGAACTGGAAGCGAAAACCATCGGAGTATCTCCAACAGTCTCGCGGGGATCAAACTAGTCTAGTAAGCGGGTTACGCAGCAATATAATTTAGTTCTCAGCTTCTCGTGGGATCTTACGATGACACACAAACTACGCAAAACAAATTACAGACCCCGTAGACGTCACATGCGCAACTTTCATGTGATATTGGAAACCGGGCGCCATCTAAAAACTACGCCCGGCCACATGCCGTGAGAAAAAAAGGTCAGGTTTGACTCACCCTTCCTGCCAACAGGGACGGAGTAGGACAGGTCCTGGAACTCGATGTCCACGGGGGGACGCTCGGGCAGGTAGGACAGCTGCTTTAACACCTCGCTTCGGCCCTCCATCTTCACCGACTCGCGGAGCACTGCACACCACTTTACAACTTACTATTGTATTTGTTTTTTGTGACAATTGTTTGTAATCTTAAATCGTGATTTTTTGTCTTGTTTAAAAATAAGGTGTCAAAGGATATTTTATGTATCACAATTGATGTTTGATTTTATAATGTTTTAAAATTAAAACAACTTTAGGATTCTTTATAAAAAAATATATTGTTTATATTAAACACCTGAATAAATGTCGTTCAAGAATAACACTGAATCGCATTCATTCGTAATTTCCACCTTTACAAGATACCGTGAGTGTTGAATCACCGTAAATACATTTTTCTTTAACAGACAAGGTCCAGGTATCTGAACTGTGACCTAATCGCTGAAATTTCATTTTTGATTGAATAAGTATTTTTTCAAATTTTTTTTTATTATTTTAAAACATAACTTGGAATCTTTGTTAATTGGATGAGCTGTCTGGGTTTTTAAATTTATTAAAAATTGTTTTGCATTGCCAATTGATCGTAAAAGTCTTTGAGCATTTTAAAACGAAAAGAATAAGCCGATCAACATCTCGAACGATTCAAGTCGACGGAGCCTTCTTTTGCATAATTCGCGATCGCAAATCTCTGTTGCTGATCTTCTGAATTCCAATTTTTTCAAAAATAATCCAAAAGAAATATTGTTGTTTGTTGGCATGATACTTCTAAGAAAATTAAAATTTAAAGAACACATTGTAGATTATTTTATAATTCTTTTTTCTATAAACACAACAAAACCTGTCTCTTTTTTTTTTTTCAGTAAAATCATAATTTTTAAAGCAGGATATTTCTAGTCCAGAAGAGCTAATTGTGTTTAATTTATATTTTATTCAACCGCATTGTGGTTTAGTAAATTACTACGATCATGTTTATTTTGTAACGTCTGACGAAACCTTTAACAAAAAAAAACCAAAATATATTTGTCCCCTTGCAGGCTGTTCATGTGTGTTTTCTGTGACGAAGTATTAAACATTTCAATAGTCTGCCGAACATTATGCTTATTTAACTTGTTAAATCCAATTGTAACATTGACAGTAATACATCAAAACCTGAGGCGGCGATGAATTCATTTGAATATTTTATTTTGCGTTTTAATTTTTTTTTTAATACACAGCTAAATAGTATTTGTGTATATTTAAAATTCATTCAATTGTCCCTTTTTAAAATCATTTCATCGATATCACAGTATAAATAAACCAAGGAAGATTAAAAAGTTGTCACTCATCAGTAATAGGGTAAGAGTGTGGTAACACCGACCGTATTCTAAGAGTCTCCGAATATTTGACAACGTCGCGGCGGCGATCCTCAGCGACAAAACAAGACATAAGAAGTTTCTCGCAACAAACAGGATTTCAAACACGAAATCATTTGGATTTACTCTAGTCCTGAATGAAGGCACGAAATTTCTAAAATACTCAACACTTGCTTATCATTTCCATCTGGAAGTTACTTTCAGTTATTTTAAATATCGATGTTATGTATGTATATATTTTTTCTCGTAGCAAATTTTAGAAATGTTCTAATTTTTGTGAGAAAATAAAATTAATATTTTTTCGTATACCGTGTAGGAATCAAAAATGTAATTTTTTACAAATTTATAATCGCCTGGTTCAACAAAATGTTTGTTATTTTTTTTTATAAAAGTATATTCAATATTATTTTATTTTGGTCTTCTATATAAATAAATCTCAGGCATTTCGTGTCGGTCTCGAGTGTCAATATCAATAAAACGTATATTTTCAAAATAATATCTGTAATTAATATACCTTAGCAAAATGTATTTCCCGCAAAGAGTTAAGAAACACGAAAACAAAACGATCCGTTCTAATAAGCCCTGCCACTACATGTAAGCATGTGAAGCAAGATTATTGTAAGCAAACAGACATTTTTTTAAATTATTCTTACCTAGCGCCTGCATACACATTTTAGAAATTTATTACAAACGTAAATTATTAGGAGAGTAAATTAGTTCGTTGCCCTCAAAGTTTTTAACAAGTAAACAATACTTTGTAAATTTGCAATAGTTCTTATGGGTATGGTTGTAACATGATATGTGGCTATCCCCTCGGCGTCCCTTTTTTAAAAATGTGTTTTTTTTTTATAGTTTTGCTTAAGTAATCAACGAAACGCAAGTCGCGACGGGTGTGCAACAATCAGTTAAAACTTCCACTCGGCGTGTCCTTCACCCTTTTGACGTTTGACTCGCGTTCAATAATAAATGTACCATGTCACGGCCCGCTCGATGCAAACGAAGAAAAATATTTTTTTAATACTCTGTTCAGTTTGATATGATATGAGATATGAGTCGCGATATGAGATATATTTACCGATTATTAAAAGCATTAAACTTTTTTGTTATATTCTTCTTCACATGGGGACATTTTACTAGAAAGAAAAATTAATTCAAATACTTTGATTTTTTTTTTTCAATACGCTTAACTAAATTTATGCACAAACACAAAATATAACACTAAACTTGCGAATACACGTAATACCTCGCAAAGGAAAAAAACTAAAAAATTGTACAACTTTGGAGTTATCCGGTGATATGTTTAGTATTTTATCACAGCCCACGGGTATCAGACTGCACGCACAAGTGTATAGGCTCTGGTGCGGGGTCAGTGACCTTGCGCGGCTCCTTTCTCCGGGCCGGAAACGTAAAACCGAGAGTCCACGCGGGCTCGCGGAAAGTGAAGGCATCGCGTAACACGAGGGGAGAACTCTGGTATTCGCGAGAGGACATCCAATCCTCTTGTCTGTATTCCGGGGAAAAAATCTTCAGTGCAGTATTATCAAAAAAAATAACTCGTACTTGTAGGCAAAAGTACTTTTGATATTATACTCAATGATAACATCGTTCAACTGAATTCATTTGTATATAAATATAAGCACACAGAAATTAAAATGAAAGCTTTTTAATAAAATGTAACGAATCGAGTCGTTCACGCGTTTGTATTTTTTCTTTGTAGGTTTGATAAATGTTTGCAGCGATCGGCTTCTGGCTCAATCGAATGTTAAAAATATATATCTCTCGTGTTCATTTCTTAAATTATTTAAATTAGATTTTCACATTCTGCAGACATTGCATAATGGGGTCGAGGATTTTTTTTTTCCTCAAATGACAATTTGAAATAAATTTTTCGCAAGAATTAATAACGCATAAAATGTAAAACGGCAATCTCGTATTTTCGTGGTATATTTTTGCGTCCGATGTAGATAACAAGCGAACGCATACATAATGTATCATTGAATGTGCTAACAAAATTAATGACTGCGATGTATTGGAAGGAATACGTCATGCGACAGGGTGACCGCAAATTGTGGCTCGCTGAAACGGCCGCCAGTCGTGTTGTGGGAATATTATTTTTTCCTAGTTTGTACCCACAGCTCCCTGTAACTGCGATCGGGTGCATTCAAAGTAGCTCTCGTGTCAGAATTTATCGTATTTTTTTGACCGCAAGCCGTCGACAACACTTTGAGCACTCAATTCAATCGACCAGGCCAAGTAGCGAACTTCGTCCGGCCTAGCTCCCTGCCGAGGGGCGTCATCGGTGAAACAGCGTGAGGATGCTCCCTATCTTGCCACGCTACTCTACTGTTGTGACTTTTGAACTTCCCGAATGACGACTCCCCTCGCGGAACTCTCGCGATATACTTCTCGACGTCCCGAAGCAAAGTAACTGCCAAACAGACGCGGCGGCCAGATGACGAGAAGTTTTCCGCCAACCGGGCAGATAACACTAAAAATAGACAGAATTGAGATCAAACGAGGAGGATCCAGCACCGGCGCGGCCGGCCGAGGGAACGCTCCAAAAATATCCGAGCACATCCAGTATTCGTGGTGCGATACAAAAATACAATTTCTCGACATTTCGCCAATAGTTTCCGTTTGGTTTGTTGTGATTATTCAGGAGGGCGATACTCCCGGCCGCCGCGGGACTCGCCGCTTCCCCGCATAGAAAACAATGCATCCGCTCAAATTACAATGACAATCGCTCACAGAAAGGGAAAATATTCAAATTCAGGACAGGCACGCCGACGCGTACAATCACCGCCACAATTGACGCGCAATCACTTTCCGACAGTTCGGTTATTCGATAATTCCGTTTCAAAACAATGCCCGTTTCACTGACGCGTTGCGGGAAGCGACCGGCCGCCTCCACTGCCCGCCGCGAAGTGCCCGCCTGGACTCAGCGCCTCCTCGTCTCCGCAGCGGCAGTAGTCCAATCGGCTGTAGAGCCGCGCGGCGCAGCGCCCGGGAAGCGAAGCGTCGATGATCACATTTTTGGGTCATCTTCACATCTGCACATCAGCTTTCAGCAAAAGGAAAATAAAAGTAGACGCAATATATTTTACACGCGCAAGGACGTTGCGTGTCAAAATGATATATATTTTATGTTATTCTAATTTTCATTAATGGTGGTGAATTTAGGTATGTAAGGCGTGTGTTTTTCAAATGATTACAATGTACGCGCGGAGGTCCTCTATGGTATATCAGAGAGACTCACGGAGAAGTAAAGCCGCTAACGATAGCAATGATGTCATTCGTATTTAACTTTATTTTGATAGAAGATACTAAATATTAATAATCTCCCTTTCGATATTAAATTTGACGCTTTGGGGAAAACGACCTTTATTCTTTTGGAGAGTATAAGATGTCAAGTTAACATTTTGGATTGAATAAATATATAAAACAATCGACCCGCGTGAAATGAATGCAGTGATTCCCAATTGCATAAAAAAATATTTTTTTTAACTGAACAGTTAAATGTTCTGCATTAAATGGACCCGATTTGACTATACAATTAGACGCTATATGAAGAAATGTGATAAAATGATTTTCTTATTATACTAGACTTTAATTTTAAACATTATCAAAAATCATTTTTAAAATGATAAAATAACTTCTGTAAATAAGAATAAAAATAGTAACAATCTCAAAACTATTTAAAATTTTACAAATTTAACTATTAGAAATGGTTTCCGATTTTATCCTGTAGCTCTATATCCCCCTGCGCTAGGGAACGTAATTTATGCAACTGGTAATTTTCCCTAGCATGCCTAATAGTTACAAAACCAGTTTCGTTTTTGTTGCAGCTACCAAAAGAGAACGAGATTAGCAAATTATTCATTATTTTTTTATTACCAACAAACTACTTAAAATATGTTTTAAAAGCGATATACGTGTGTGTGTGTATGTGTGTATAAATATAGACAGACAGGTTGAAAGATATCATCTTCACGTTAATCCTTAATAAATTAATTTTATAATTTCTACCGACAAATAATACTTTGAAACTATTATTTTAAAGAATTTTCAGACAAAAAATTGTTATTGCTTGTACTAATTGTATATATAAAGTCGAACAAGTCGTCGCTGTGGACAGAACCATCGTAAACATGTGTTAATTTTCTTGGCTTGATGATTCTGTCAACAATAATCGACATGTCTCACTATTGACTGGCTTGCGATCAACGACCTTCTAGAGGTAAAAATGTTTTGTGTCAAAATTTAGGCACACCTGATCAATATTTACTACTCAAATCAACACATAAGGCGTGAAACATAGCAGTCTTAAATCTAAAGTTATACTACGCTATATAAAATCTAGAATACGATGAATCTTTACAAGCGCAAAAAATATAAAAATGTTGACGTAGATCGTATTAAACATTTAAAATGCATTTGCATGCAGTGCATTTTCTTGTTAACATTTAATTATAATAGTTCTGGTTCATTTAGAGGTCAAGTTTATATAACAATGTTCGGGTGTTTGAGAGGTGATTGGAAAATCTGTTTTTTTAGTTAAATTTTTATATAATTTTGAAAATTATAAACAATTCAAATCGGCATATTGCGAGTGATTCTGTTGTTACTGGCTTCTCGCTTCTTTACCGAAAAAGTGGATGCAAGGGGCAAGCTTTGATCGAAACCTATTAATTGTCATATTCAACTTTTATAATTTTATCTAGAGTCGTTTCTTAATGCTGGCAGGGGCAATTTATAGCTTAATGACCTCAAAGCTCATTTTTTAAAATATATTTTATTCCGTCAAAATGATTAAATATTGAGCCTGATAAAATATCAAACGTCTTCCTTTTGATAATGTCGGCGTGAAAGGTTGGCGAAACCGGTCCCTAATCAAAAATTAACATTTAAAAAAAATCATTCAAGTATTTTATTTAAATATTTTTAGTATTTTACGCACAACGCCTCTACTTGATGCTTGCTAAAATTAAACCATATAAAAGTATTGCGCTGTCTGTCACCAGATTGACTCAGCGTTTGGAGCAACAAATGCAATTTTAAATTATAATAAATATGAGCATATTTGTTCACCTGTCCTGAATGAAGCTGCGTCGAATTCTGAGACGATTCTTCCTCGCCGGCCTCGCGGAGTAATCCTCAGAGCACTCGAGTTCCGCATATCAAGTGAAAGGATGAGATTTATGACTTATCTCAAATTGAATATGGATGACTCCTTCGGCTTATTTGAGATGGATAACTTATCTGACACGGGCAGCTTGTTTCTTGTGAATGTGTATTAGAGGTCGACGATTAGTCGAGTGACTTCGCTGCTGTTGCGTGATGCTCGTCGCCACACTTTCTCTGGAGGAACCGCATTTCACATTTCACTTCCTATTCTTTTCTCGACTTCCTCTCCTGCGAGATTCCACATTTCATATAATTATAAACACACAAACGACTGCCTCCGATGCGAGATGCGCTCGCATCCGACAGAACTATCGTGGAAGGTCTCGTCAATTTAATTCTCCCAGAACGAATCCTGTATTTTTAAACGTTTAGTCATATTTTCCCAAAAAAATATTTTTTTCTTGCAGAATCAGGCGGCTCGTCCGTCTCCGGCATTTAGGGTCGAATCCGGTTATATTTTTATCAGTGCTTCCTTATTTATTAGATAATAACTTTACAGCTACGCAAACTGAAACGGTTAATCTATTTATGCAAATCAAAATATGAATACTTGCATAAATTTAAAAACAAAATGTTTATTTATCAGCCACAATTTAATTTAAGTTGTTTTTCTCGCTGAGATGCCGCAGAAATAAAACTAATAGGAAATAATTTCAGATAACTAAAAGAGTCGTAAAATATGTTAATTTACTTTGCTCGTTTGCTAAAAAATGTTACCGACTAGTCGGGTTATTTTATTTTTAAAAAAGCATATATTATTATTATTGTGCATTCGAGGAACAAGTCATCCAACAAAATACCATTTCCAAAGCACCTGAAGTTAAAGGTCACCAATAAACCGATGCGCCATCCTACAAAGCATCTTCTTTCAAGAGTCTTCCTTTGCGTTATTTACTCCAAGTAGAGACGCAGCGCGTGCAGGCGGCTTTACTCTGTGTTTATTTTCTGGGCGACCTTTTGGGATACAATGTGTTTGGAATGTCGGGAAACTCGCGTTTCTTTAAAGTGGTCATTCCGCTTCAGCCTGTTTTTTTTTATTATTTCTATTTTGCTCTAGCCGTTTTTTGTAATCCGACTTAAGCCGATTTACCTAAAAAATGGGTTTTTAATAATGTGTGCTAGCGCCGCTTAGTGGTTTAAAATTATATTATAGTAAATCTTAAAATTGTAGTATCCGCGCAACGCTTCTGTAGATATAATGCGGTGTATATACTATTTCGTATCAAAAGTACAATTTTATTTTGAATTTACAAATTATAGCCAAACCAGAAGCAAATGTTGCTCATTTATAAAAGTAAAAATATAATTCGTATTATAATATGTTACAAAACAAGTAAAATCATTATAAAAAGTGGAATAAATTAAATTCAAGTTTAAATAACTTGAATATGTGATAAATTCACATATTCACAAAACGACATGTATAGGTGTATTGTAAAAAAAATAATGTTCTGTTATGACGTTATTCCGAATTAACATGTTGTTTTTTTACATTTGGAGTTACACACATCCAAATATATGATAACTATCATCATATCCGTCGCTTTTTGAAAGTAATTAATATATTTTATTCAATTCTAGGTATAAGTCACGGTAGTGCCGATGAATACCATTTTCCTTGAAAACACAACTCTTCGCATTGAAACTCGAAGTGCCAATTAAAGCCATACAAGTCCAACAAAGGCGCTTGTCCTGAGCTCGTGGCCTCTGCAAATAGCAGCTTTGTGGGAAAAGCACTCAAGTGTCGAGGAATCCAAGCAAACACTCCTGAGGCCGCCGACAATGAGTGTTATTACTTGCATTTACCAGTAGCAAATATCTATAAAATCTGAAACAATGCAATCCTTAAGAATCAACAAGGAATTGCAAATATAATAAAATCCTGTGCATACTCATATTTATAAAATTTGAAAGACAAATTGTTTTTCTGTGTTTTGTTTGTACAGGAGGACGATGCTGAGTCTCAGGTTCCAGTCCGGGTAAAACAATATGCTTTTAGTGCAATTCTGTAAAATCATGAAAGTTCTTTTCAAAAAAAGTAATCCCAGCCTGTTTTTTGTGATTTTCCTGCACACAACGAGACAAATGGCAGAGACACATCAAACTGAAGCAACCACAATCGCTTCTGAATGCATTAAACTGCTCGCCTACCTGCTTCTTACCTTGTGGCAGTCTATTTGAATTGCGCAGTGTGATCATATACTCAACGCTCTCAGAAAATCATAAAGATAACAGAAATGGCTCCAAAACCTATTATGATATTTGGTGACTGGTGCACTTGAGACGAGTGGAATCTAAGGTCTTGCAACCCTTCCGACGCATGTTTGAAGGATACTTTTGCACAATTGAAATTCCTAATGCTTAACTAATGTTGTGAAAGTAAACCACAAATGCTTCCGTTGATGTTCTTACAAGGAATATTCACTTATGGCGATCAGCCTTCTTGTTTTCATTCTCAAACTTTTCTAGAACCCCGATGTATCAATGCCACCTAAACGTACCCTAAAACTTATGCTAGATTTATTTATGATAAAATTTAAATCAATTTAATTCATGTTACCCATATGATTAATCATTACTTTTATTGTTATCATAAAAAAATAACACAATTTTTATTTAAGTATATATTTGTTATAGATCAATTACCCAAAAGTTTCTTTGTTGCCATTTCAATGTTTGTTTATGATATTTAAGCCTTCTCGGGTAGCCATGAATTTTGACCACTCTGGTCTTCCGCAACGGTGGCCTCGCTTATAACATTATTTCTAATTGTAACACCTTTGATCTGCTGTACACAGATCATTTGAATTATCGAGTGCATAATAAGTGCAACAAAATTACAAATAACTGTCTGTAATTACAGACCAATTATACGAGCCGTGTACAAACACAGGTATATGCCTTGGACTGGTGATCAGCCCTGACTCAGTTTGCAAATCGAAAAGGGAATGAGCCTCCATACAAGCAAAGGGTACAACTTTAATTATTTAAGATTATCTATTGCTTTAAGTTAAGCAGTTTTCCTTGATATCTGTGTCATGCTTATTATGTAGAACTGTCCTTTAAGTTTCCAATAAGAACTAACTTTTGTGTAATTGAATAATTTATTAACTGCAGTATACAGTAGATTAAATCAGACATCTGAGTGCTTTGCATGATCAATTGCCGGACATGAGGTCGCCGGTTCAAATTTGGGTGGAGCAAAACAGGAGTGTCTTCTTTTTTTCGTTAAAATGCACTGAGCGCACCGTGGATGATTTGAGTCTTGTTCATGCAGACAAGATTCTAAGGCTTGGCAGAATATGTTGGGAGATATTCATATTTCCAGCTAGCTAAAAGAAACCAGAGTGTTTTTTGGTACTGAAATTGGGGAGAGTTCAAAGTTTGGCAATTTTGATTGCTTCTTGGTGTGTATTGTTGTATTGCCAATTAACTAAAACAGGGAATTTTAGTATAGGTCCAATTTAAGTACAGAGAGTTGATATTATAAAAACACAATAATTCTTTTAAATCTTCACTTTATTTCCCTATCCAATTTTTCAAAAATATTCCCTTTATTAACAGTATTCAAGTATTTAATATAAAATAGTACACATTCTTTAGTTGATAGAAGTAAATAATCTATTCCACATATAGATAAACATATAAGTTATAGATTTATAAATAGACAAGTCATTCTTTCTATATAAAAGTACAAATTAATTACAAAAATTCACTTTTTGTATCAAAATTCCATAAATTTTTTTAGGAATTATTGATACTTCCAACAAACTTTAAAATTTGAATTATGATATATATAAAAAAATAGCTTTTCTACTCTGCTGTATAATAAATTCTCTACTCTACTGTATAATCCAATTTTACAGTATTTTTAGTACTTGTATATATTTACCGACCATCAAAAATCTTTGGAATTTCAAATTGACAGCCAAAATTAAAAATCTTTCCAAACTGATTCAGTACAAAAAATTGCAATATTTTTTCATTCTGTTTTGATACATGAAATAAAATTAGCAAAGTTAACATCATACATTTGCAGTTAAGAATGAATGAGACGTGTATACCAAACTAACCGTTGTATTGAAATTTGGTATTTAAGGTTATGCTCAAGCTCGCAAGCCAGTCACGCTCCTCACAGCCATTCCCTATACAATAATTTATATGAGATTTAAAGAACACTGACGGCAGCCTTATATTTTCTTTAAGTTTGGCAACAATGGCCAGCGATAAGTACCGTCCCGAGCACACCATGCCGGAAGTGGAGCAATCTAAAAACTCAGGTTAATCAAACCTTTATCAATAATCAGTGTCGTCTTTCAAGGCACACGTATCACATTGTATTCTTTGTAACGGCAGCACCCGGTCCATAAGCAAAGTAAACACAATGAAGATAAAAGTATACAAAAACAATTATATAATTTATATATAGATATATGTACATACATTTATTTAACAAATGGAATCAAATAAAAGAGGTCCTTATGCTATATTTTTCTATTCCTAGATATTATCACTATTATAATCAAAATGTATTTGTTTGCATTTTGATGCACATGATCACCAGTGAGATTTAAACATCTCGAGGGTTTTAATTTAACATACAAAGTGTTTAAAAGTTTATAAAAATCTCTATAAAAATATTCTAATGAATAACCCTTCTCATTCCAAATATATAAAAAAAAACTACACTCGTGTAATAGAAAATCTAAATTGGCAAATCACGGGTTTACTAACATTTTATCAATGCGAAAACATGTCCATGTACATATTTCACAAGCTACGAGAAACATGCATGTAAAGCATTTTTACGATATTCGTTCATTTATCAGACAAAATTACAAACAGTCTTAAGAATTAAAATAGGCAATTCTGACTTTTACATTTTCAGCAGAGTTGCACCGTAGATGATATTAGAGAGACAGTATAAATTACATACACAGATCCCCTCCCTATAAGCCCTCGGGAATCAGTAATCCTAAACAGAAATGTAAATCGGTTTATCTGGTAGACTTGAGCTTCCATCTGAGGAACAGGAATGCAGCGATTCTTAGAACTACGAAGATCACGCACAGCGCGGCGATGTCCAAAGTAAAGTCAGCATCTAACATGTCCAACTCCTCCAGGGTAGTGAGAGGAGATTTGAAATGGCAGTAAGTCTGAAAAATACGATACAGTCACATTCAAAAATAAAATTTCTTGAATTATTTTAAATGGAAATTTCAAATGTCATTGAAAAAACAAAATATGTTTTATAATAAAACGTAATTTGGTAAAAATTTTTGATTAAAATTAAACTAATTTTGATTAAAGATAAACTGAGTTTATCTATACAAATAAATAAAATATTTGTACAGATAAACTGAGCCGTTACAGATCAGAAATGATCATCATCCACCACACAAAGATCTGATTTTTAAAATACGTTGCACAGAGCCATCAACAGCAACATTTTTTTATTTGAATTGAACAATTAATTACCTGGAAGCATTTCAACTTTTCCCTTCCGAAAGAGTACGTGGCTAAAGCGGTTCCTTCAAAGCCATATCGGATGTAGGACACGTAAGTTATCCAGCGCAGGTACACGGGTATAGCATCAAACGACACAAAGAAGCCGGAGAAGAGAAGGAAGGGCACCGACATAACGGGGGCCAAGAATACTCCGTTCTGAAAGATAATAACAAGAACTCAGTAAGCACTCCCTGTTCTCAAATACTATAGGTTAACTTGGCTTAGCAACTATGAGTAAAACTACTCCTAAATGTATCTTATTCTGTTTCTTATTGCTTATGCATTTCTAAACCTCTTTGTAATTGTTCTGATGCACGTTTGTACACAACAAGCCAAACAACTTATAAAAAGCAATCAATAGTGCATAACAATCTGGCAAACAGGTTATACAGGTATAATTTTATTGGCATTGATGGAGAAATTTTATTTACCTGCACATTCATGGCAGCTCCGACCACCAGACCAACACTTTGAGCCACAAATGAGATGAGAAGACAAGCCGATAAGAACATGGAAAACCGGAACCACTCCAGCGGCTGTGACGTCAGCAGATACACAATCACTACATATATTATGCAGAATATCGCCTGAAACACAACAGATTTATCTTAGAAATAATTGATCGCAACAAATACGTACATTGTAATATTGTATTGATAATTTTATGAGACAAATTTCAATTATATTTACCTGGAATGGAATATCTGATACAGTTATAGCCAAGTAGTAGGATCGTAATGAATACCAGCGATTGAAATTTTCTTTTAATAACACAGGCATTTCAAGTGGGACTAAAAGAAACATAACATTATTAATGAAAAGCTCAACATAAATTGAAAATTCTATGACATTCGTAATGATCAAGATAGTTGATTTGAGATAGTACGCTGCTCGGTTAGAGCAACTTGTAGTTCTTGGGCTTTATCTCATTGATACAATTGTCCATCTTGCCTTTTAATCTTTATAGCACATTATTTGGCTAATATTTCATCCTAATACTATACTCACAGCTTAGAATTGTGATGGTCATGGAGGTGTACATAAGGAACAACATGTTGAAGAAGAGGAAGCCAAGGTTAGACAATACTTTAGCACCATCATTTCCAATGTCGTAATACAAAGCACCAATCAGGAACCCAACTAGAATGTGGGCAAACAACCGTAGGTACATAAGGGTCTGAAACAAAGACACAAATAATAATTATTTTGCATTACAATTTCAGAAGCACATGTAAAAATGATTTCAATATAAATACAATTATTTTGTATGACCAAGTTAATATTTAAGACAAAAGTGAACATAAGTATAGATGTGTTTCAGTCAATATTTTAATGTGTACCCATCTCTCTTACACAAAAATTGTACATGAGGTCCCCATCGACAGAAACCCAAGATTAACAATCTGAAAAAGAATGTAATATTAACACAAATGATATCGCACCCAATCTCTGCGACTGAAGAGCAGAGTCCTCTTGAGCACCACCCAGAACTGCTTGAGCTCACTGGTTGGATACCGCTTGGGGGAGACACTCAGCCCGTCCTCCAGGAGCGCCACCGACACATTGTCCGGCTTCTCAATGTCCAAGGCAACGGGAGCATCACCTGGAAATAGAAATTTAATGTTACCAAAAAAGAAAGAATATTATTATTCATGTAACTGAAGTTTTTCCTTTTGAAAATAAAATAATAATCTAATTATATTTCTCAAACGATAAACTATATTAAGCACACCTTTTCCTTTGGAGATATCATTGGTTGCGTAGACCAGGACTCCATTATTAGAGTTGTTGTGCTGCTCCTCATTGGAGAACTTCTCTAACGGCACAAGAGGCATCTCGTTCTTAGCTAGGCCATTAGTCTGAGGGTTCAGCGCATTGTCAATATTGTTTTTGTTGTTCAATTCAAATGCCTTTGCTGCGGGGAAAGCTCTTCCATTCCTGAAATTATAGCAGTACTTACTTTAGTACTATATTGAAATTCTATAAATCTAACTGATCTCAATATAATATAATTATAATAGAATAATAAAAATGAAATAAAAAGTGCTACAAAAAATATTTTCATTTCAAAACAAAGAAACACATTAGTATGAAGGCTATCAAATTTACTAATTCATTTTGTTATTGTACCTGATGTCATGCTTTCCATTATCAATAGCACCAACTAGCTTGGAGGTGTTCTCCCCGTACTCTCCGCAGGAGACTTCAATGATGAAGGAAGCCGGGTTGTGGTAGGGAGGGCACTGCAGGCCCAGGCTGCCCAGCCAATCCACTGGAGAACAACATCACAATATCAAATATAGAAATGTCATGAGACACAATCAACCGATATTACATTAGTAAGTGTTGGCCAGATATTTTTAGATTTTTTAAACTTCTCATAAATATTCTGCATTTGTCAAACACATGACGAATTCAAAACAACTTTTTTATAAATATAATAAAGAGTACGATGGTATATGAGACGTGATACATTTATAAAACCACAGAACACTCCCATACAAGTTTTTTATGTAAGTAAACCTCACAAACTGGAGACATCTAATTTTAGTCAATCTATGTCTATTAACAATTCCGTGAGTAGAAGGAAAAGTGAGTGATAAACAAATCCCATAGTGGGCAGCAATGAACCAACCACTATACCACCAGGCAGATGATATTATTCAAATTTAATACTTTAAAGCAAACAAAAAGTCTTTTTACTATAGTTCATTGAAATAATAATAAAACTTACCTAAGCGCCCTGTGCTTCCTTGGTACACGCATTGTCCCTCGGCTAGAGTGTAGAGATGATCGAACATCTCGAACAGCCGAGCAGAGGGCTGGTGAATGGTGCAGATGATGGTGCGGCCTCCTCGAGCCAGAGTCTTGAGCAGGGAGATGCACTGGAAGCACGAAGAGCTGTCCAGCCCCGATGTTGGTTCATCAAAGAACATGATTGGAGGATTGTTCACTAACTCCAGGGCGATGGACAGACGTTTCTTTTGACCACCTGATAGATTCGATGTCATGGTTTTTCGGTGCACCTCCAAACCGAGAGTGTCCAAGATCTCTCGAATCTGTTGAAAAATATTATGTAAGTAGTATCTATACGTCAGTCTGTAGTTTAATATACTTCTCTCTAAGAATAAACGTATTGTTATAAAATAATCATTTATAAACAATACATGAAATAATAAAAAGAAACAAATAGCATTAAAAAAAGCTTATTTATTATTTATAGCGAATGCATTGGAGGTTATTTTAATCAAACACAAAAGAATCTCATTCTATAATAGCTTGCGTGCATCAGCCGAGTCTCATAAAGGACATTGCATACTTAAATAAAGATTTATATTTTTAAAGATCTCGGATATCCTTAATAGACACTATTTGGTTTCGAAAGAATGATTTTTTATTTTATAAATTTTAGGTGGGCGCTCACCACTTCGTCCTTCTTATTCCTGGAGAGGGTGGAGGGCAGCTTGAGGCTGGTGGCCACGGCCATGGCCTCCTCCACGGTGAGGTTGGAGTGCAGCTGGTTGTCCTGCATGATGTAGCAGGACAGCTTGCGGAACTGGGACAGGTTGCGTTCGTTGCCGTTCATGGTGATGCTTCCCTCGATACCGGTCGTTCTGAAAAGAAAAAAATCTTCAAACAAACCTGATATACTAAACATTTAACTTTTTGAACATTGTCAAAATATAACTTATTATTTGTGTTCTACTTTCTAAACGTGAAATATAATTACAGTATCAGTTATCATATATTATTGAGCAATACGTGAGACAAAAAAAAAATGTTTATTCAGTGCTCATATCGGTAACAAAGCACTAAGCGCCAATAAGGCACTTTTTAAAGCATCACTCCCGGTTTTCAAAATGCGCTTTGATACATTTTATTTTAAACGTTTACTACTCTCGATGCATTATTTTTTTAATACGTCCCGTCGTTTCTAGCTACTTTTATATTTTTGGGCATTCTACCACAAAGCTACAAAAAAACGCAGTATTTAAATCATAATTTGAGACGTTGCCGGTAGAAGTTTCGACTTGTCGGATCGAGCTTTGAGTTTATATTCGCAAGCTGCGTCCTGGAAGAGGTCTTTCTCGGATGGTAATTCTTGAAAGAATTAGGTCCGAGAGCGCCAGGGAGGGAGAGAGGGAGCCGCGCCGAGCAGAGCCTTGCCAGGCGAGGCGGATAGAGAAAGTCCGCGCGGCCGCGATGCTGGTGCCGGATTATTGCTCTCGTCTGCAATACCTCGGGTATATTCGATATTCATCCGAAGATGTATCAAATCATACCTTCCGGACTCAGTCAGAAGTGTTTATTTAATGGCTGCCATAGAGTAAACATAAAAAAATATCATCCAATTAACTAAATTATTAGTTGTCTGGTTTTGGCTAGTCATATGATTATCGTTTGGTTAATATTTTTTTCCTGAGTTCTAAACGAAAATATAACATTTTGAATGTCATCTACGTAAAATATTTCGCAATAAAACTTTTTGCGAGCTCAAAAAACACGAAATATCGCACTTTGAGCTTTTCGTCCGTCGCAATCGGCCGCTTTGGTATTGGTGCGAATTGCAAGTTCATCCTGTCCACCGAGCGTTCAGGCGGAATACAAGAAATATTAAATTGCAGATTATGCAAGAAGAAGACCTTCGATTCTGAGATCTTTGATTTGCAGATAAAATGCAAAGCAGGTTGAGAGTCTACCACCGGGTAGACTCTAAACCTGCTTAACCGGAGCGGACGTAATTACAGTTATTATTGAATTAATAGATGCAAGGTTGGGAAGCACTGCGAGAGTTGAGGCTTACTCTCAGTAGGCCATCCTGTTATATCGCCGATAAGGGTGTGATTCCTCATTTTTTTTTAAACCACTACACTTCTCTGGAGTCTGTACCTAACTGCGCACTGCTGGCAGGTTTATTTACAATAAGCCACACCGTAACGTCGCCGAAGAAGACGCCCCTGAATAGAAAATAGGTAGCCCGCTCATTGAGTACTCGTAGGGTGGATCACATCCTGAATTGTCTTTCAAACCGATGACGTCAAAAAAATCTATCCGAAAAAGAATGCCCCAAATCCGTTGGACATTTAATAATTTTTTTCAGAATGTGTACGAATTGGCCGTTTTTATTATTTCACTTCTATTAAAAACCTACAAATCTATTGCGTACTATGATTTTTTTCATAACTATGGAGAGGCTGCTAGAAAAGGCGGCATGTTACGATAAGAGACCAGCAGCTAGTTCCCTGGAAAAAAATAAGTTTCTAGCACTTATGCACCATTAAAAATGTTTGTCTGAACCGAACTAAAAAATGAGTGATTGTAAAATTCAAGAATAATTTTTTGTTTGGATCTTAAAATTTAATCATCGCGTACATAATTGTTCGTATATTAAAATTGAAATGCATAAATATATCACTTTCAACGACTATTATTATATTATTTATTATTAACAATAAATTATTATTTCAAAGACACTATATTTTAATTGCATGTACAAATTTATTCAGTATAAACTATTTCCTTGGTGTTAAAAGCAATTTCATATTAAATGATAATTTTTTTAATACTTCACCGTTTTTACGTATTTTATTACAGTTTTAATCACTTACAAACACATTCGGTAATATTGTGTAGTGCTAAGGAAATATTAATAATAAATAAGGTTATAAAACATAATTTAATACGAACAATAATGTAATTGATTTTGAATATCCTGAATTGACCTGAAAGTTTCAGACAACAACGTAAACATTTACTACCGAAATTATTACCTTTAGTGTATTTTTAGTAATGCGATATAATTGGGGATGTATTTGTAATGCAAAATAGTCTTAAGTCTAAAAGTAAAAGGCGGCCAAGGGTTAAGAACTCACTTGTATCCGGTGAGGATGTTGAGGAGGGTGGACTTGCCGGCGCCGGAAGGCCCCATGATGGCCGTGAGCTCCCCCGAGCGCAGCCTCCCCGACACGCTGTTCAGGATCTGCTTCACAGCTGCAACAAACACGAACGGGATCAGTAACGTAGACCACGAGGTGCACTGCCTCATCAGGAAGTCTCTAGTAAGCAGGATGTATTTGTAAAGTTGATGGAATATATTTGATTTACAATTGGTTAGCAACCTCTAACCCTATTCTGTTACTTGTGCATGGCTGCCATTCTGAACTCTGAGCGTGTGTAAAGGATCGGTAATTGGGTAGTGGACTGATTGTGGAGGGATGTGCTCTGGAAGTACCTAGTCGAGGTGGTATTGTTTCCGTAGCTTGCTGCAAAATGAGTATCAGATCTAAACACCAGAGCTTTATACGTAATGGATTATATAATAATACTATTGGGTAGCAGCAATACGCAGACTTTTCCTTCCAATATAAAACTGCGGTGTAGAAAGACCAGGGGACCCACTATATGTACACTGGTTCAGCATGAATATATGCTGAGGGAAATGGTCACCAACCTCCTCTGAGGAAAGACACTTGATGAAGAAGAAGAAGCGACCGTCGTTCGTTTTTGCATTTGCGTTGTTTTATTGTTTTTCGTGATAAAATAAAAGGAAAAACCTTCGAGAAAACCCCTCACTGATACAATTTTACTTGTCTGACGCAAATGCAAAGATGTGAGAGGTTATAGTGAACGCCTGTGTTCTGAAAGCCTGATTGAAATTGACAGTTATTAAATGTCTCGCGCGGATTTATTAAAACGCTGTCTTTGATAATCGATCTGCAATTAAGAATAATCGATGTAGATTAAAAACATTTGCATCTAAACCACATACAATTACTATAAAAAAAACGTTTTACGACATATATATATATATTTATGTGTGTGTGTGTGTGATATTTTACGCTTCACACTATTTGGAGACCCCGTCGGACGCTAGAAATTGATTGTTCCCTCAATCACCAGGGTGGCAGAAGCAAACAAAGGGAGAAGTGGAAACGACATGGGGGAGGGGGTGGTCGATATCGGTCATGGTGATGATGTGATATGTAATGCTATATACCTTTGTACGTTTCCCGCACGACTTACACTGAAACCCCACGTCATTAAATTCAATGGGGAAAAGTTGAGTACTAGAAATATTCAGCATGTCCTGATTTCTGCAAAACTCAATTTTATATAAGAAAAACTAACATTTCAAACAACAAATGTTACGCTGAACAAGTGGACACCAATGTTATGATTATGAGATGAGACGACGAAAAATATATTTTTGCAAGTTTTAAGGTTTCGCAAATAAAAATGTAAGCACACGTACTTTGATAAAACTTGTGAAAAAATATAGAAAACGCGGTCGTAACATAAGTACATAATTTGTACTTATATATAATATGTATTTGTAACCAATAATATTTTCACCAACAAATAGTACTCCATCATATAGCTAGCTACCAAAAATAATGTTTTTACATAATAATAAAATAAGCGTATTCCTCGCAGTGAGAGACCCACTGTTTGTTTTCAGTCGGCAGTTCAATAATCCAATAAAAGAAATCAATGACCTAAAAAAAATAACGTACCAGCGTAATAAATTCCAATGTTATAAGTAACCATACGCTCTTGCGTGAGCAAAATACACACAAATCCCCATAAATACACGCGCCAGGTCCTGCGTAGAATCTATAGCCGGGTTTGGTAAAGCCAAATGTACTGTAAGGTCTCTTTTTACGCGGATTATTTTTACGATAGTTTGAATTTGTACGCCATGTACTTCATCTAAAATTTAGTAGACAAAAGTATTTTTAACTTTTATCAGTTCTTCGGGGAAGCAGGCAAGAAAGAAAAATGGCACCACCTGCAGATTTAGATATTCACATTATAAAGAATAAACGGTAATCGTTAAAAAGTTGACCGTCATATTCGAGGCGATTTGCAAACTTTTATAGTATGTACTAGATTCATAATATTCTTGTTAATTTTCGCAAGCTTTTAATTTTTAATCTGTTTTTTGGCCATGGAAAAATTACGAAACACATTTATAATTTTTCAGATAAAAATAACTTTTAAACTTTTCTGCATAAAGAATGCACTTAACAGTTTTCGAGACTCGTATCAAAGTGCATATAAAGTGGTGTAGCATTTTATTAAATTGATTAAATTTGCCATAGAAAATTGGTAATAAATAGACACCAAAGCAAACAAATTATTTTAAAAGATAATGATGAGAGTCATGAGTTGTTGTCTTTTTTTTTTTTTTTTTTTTATTTTCTAGCAAAATTATTTGTGACTCGTCCCCTGAGAAAAAATTGCATGACTACTAAAGTATTATTTCCCTTTAGCACCGTTATTATCACGCTAATCTAGTTACACAAAAAATAATAACATAAACAATTATCAGTTATTACCCACCGCACCTTAAAATATACGAGGCGAAAAATTCACAACACGAAAAAGTTGTTTTTATAGAGCTGTTTTTGTTTCCTGACGTCCCGGAACATACATTTTCTTAACATTTTATTCTCACTTTAATATGTAATCTGAATCGGAATATAATTTAATGAAAAGCTATAATTAAGTTTTTCTAAGCAAAAAAAGAAATGTAAGCATATTTTATTTATATATTCTATTTAAATGGGGGGGGGGGGGGGTGCAGCCAATACGATTTATGTTTTTCAGCTATTAACCAACCTATTAACATTACCTAAAGGATTAGCCAGCGGTGTTTAACAGGTTATAATTTTTTTGTAATTATATGATGTCGTTTATAAATATATAGCAGACGTTATAATTATAAATACTACGATTTTTGGAGGTTAACGTTGTATTCCTGATAAAATAATTTTCCGTGTGAGCATATTTTCAATTCATTTATCAATTATTTTTTTTAATAATTGGACGGGGAAGCCATGTCTCATATAAAACTATACTAAATACCGTTTTATTAAAAATAAGAAACACTGTTTCGATAATACTATGACTTTTGGTAGATAATAAATATATATATATATATCAAAACGTATCTTCAATTTAAAAAAAAAACAAATAATACAAATTGAAAACCTTCAATTTAATATGTAAAAAAAAGTTACGTACAAAAAAGTAATTACATAAATAACATGTAAAAAAATGAACATCTATCAAAAAATTGCTTCGGTAATTAGTTTTAATTTCTACTTTGATAAAATGTAATAATATATCAATCTAGTTTTTTTTATTTTTAGTATAAGACATTCAGCTCCAGAGACCAGCGGCGGCGCCGGTCGAGAATACTTGCGGGTGGAGTGCATAATTTAATATTATACAGGGTGTCCAAAGAGAATATCGGGTATTTGTTAGTTCAGTAAAACAAAAACTACTTGTAATCAAGTAATTTTTTTATTGTTGATTATAAGAATACAAAATGGAAAATTATTTCGAAAAGATGATGTTATCCAAATGGTGACCGTTACGCTGCTGGCACTCTTCTAATCTGGAACGAAGATTGCTGATAACACGCCGAAACATAGCCCTCAATATTGCTGTTATTTCTGACCTGATGTTTTGTTTCAATTCCGTTAGGTTCGTCGGATTATTCTCATAAACCCTACTTTTAAGGTATCCCCATACGAAATAGTCAAGAGGGCTAAGGTCGGGGCTTCTGGGAGGCCAGTTGATGTTACCTCTACGTGAAATGACCTTATTTGGGAATAATTCGTTAACAGCTTCAATTGATTGATTGGATGTATGGCAAGTGGTCTTGTTGGAACCACGTTCTTGAGTTAAAACCTTGAAACTTCTGCAACTCTGGGCCCAAAAATTTTCGCAGCATATCGCAATAACGGTAACTATTCACATTCTCCCGATACACTTGTTGGACACCCTGTATGTTTAAGTAGCTGCGCCGGTGTGAGCGCACACCTGCGTGCCGCCCTGGGGATGTCATCACCTCACGTCATGCGAGCCCCGCTCATTCTGCAATTCTCTATGCCCCACGTTAATGACGAGAAACTACCGATTGAGTCCATCCGTGAGCAGTGTCGACACGATCGATTGTTAATTAAACCTACATGAAAGTTGCAAACTCTTGCTGAGATGTAGAAGGTTAACCTTACTTAACCTAACACTAATTTTATTGATTTTGTTCTACAAAAACAAGCAAAAGATTAAAAGTTCTATTTTATTGTGTACTTTAATTTATATCTAATATCAATTAACCCAAAAATAATACATTTACTCTTAGAAGCGTATTAGCCAGTTTAAATTGCTTTGCTCCATTTTTTAAACATGTTTTTATTTTCATATGTATTTTTTGATATTTACACAAAACAGTTTTACTCAATTCATTAGCATAATCCGCAAAATATACATTACAAACAAGCATCTCGCTTTGCCCGCAACATCCAGTAGTCAATCGGATGGGCCCGATATGAATATTCAATTGAATTCACAAATATCCAAACATTTTTTTTTAAAATTTGCATCAATAAAATATTCATGGTAACAAAATAAAACTATATTTCATCAACATGAACCTTTACCATATTTGTTCAAAATACATTTCATGAGCGATGATGTCTGATCGCCAGATTCAAGGCAAATCTATTACTCGTTTGTGCCGCGGTCTTAATTATATATTTGTATTGAAAACCAACCACTAGCGTCGGTATTTTACAAAAGAAAGTTTAGGAAATAAATTATAATCCCCCGAATGTGCAACGTCTGAGAGTTGACTGAGAATAAGCAGTATTTTCCGAGCAAAAATATTGAAATAGTTGTACACACAATGAAACGGTGTCTGCGAAAAGCATTTAATGTTGTTCCTAAAACTCAGCCTACATACCTATGCTTTTAAAAAAAATTAATATCTAGATATTCGCTTAGTACATCAGCTGTTTTTTTAATAGCTCACAAAACATAGAATATATTATTATTATTTAAATATTGAAATAAAAAAAATAAATACATTTTAAAAAATTATACAATATGTTTGTACATAATTTTTTGATTTTTAAATAAAATTTAATTTCTAATTTAAAACATTAAATTACACGAATAAAATAAATTAATTGTGTTACATCTATAATTAAATTCGTATTAACTTTTAATTTTTGCAATAAATCTTTACATAAAATTAATTTACAGCTTGAAAATAATTGATGGGGATCCTAATGGTCACTTTTATTGTAGAAGTTACCAGAGTTGGCAGATTGTAAGAAGAAATAATCATACAGCTGTTAGAAATCGTTACATGGGATTTCTATATAATAGAAGATTGATTTATCCTTGCTTTTGTCAAAGTAATAATGCATACATCATTTCTGGTCTCTATGGTCAATAATTAAGCAAAAATACACGTCGTGGATTATCTAACCGACTACAGCTGTCAGGCTCGCAATGGCACTAGCAATTGGTTTACCTGGAGCTTATTTACAGGAAACCTGTGAAGAAAAAAACTATGGATAGCGGAAAATACCATTTTTTAATATGTCTAATAATTGCTTTATTTGAATGTTGTAGACTTTTTATGTATTATTTTATGGGTCATAAAGAAAAACAAACATGAAAAATAATTTATTTACTCAAACTTTAATTTTTATGGTTCCATACGGATTGCAAACTTTTTAACCTGGTATTCTTATGGCTACAAGAAAAAAAAAATTATTTTAAAAAAATCTGCATATACCCAAAACCCAGGTGATTTGTTACTCACGAGTCACTACCCTATAGAGTGCATAGTTCCGAGTACTAGTAAGATTATGACCTCATATTATTGTCAGATCGGTGTATGACAGCAAAGACTACAGTCGCCATGTTTATTTTACTAGAATGGCAACAAATCTATTTTTTGGATTAATATATATAAAAAAAAACAAATGTTTGAATACAAATCATCTTTGACCAAACTGAAGCAGGCGGGAAACTAATTCCACCAGTTTGGGATTCATCTATCGGATCGAACTCGGGAACCCGCGATCGAGAGTCAACGCTCTTACTACTGAGCCAACAAACCGACCGCTTATGTTTAACAAGCTTGGAATCACTCTGTATACAAACAACTTATTGCAAATTTATTTTTATATTCATAGCTCATAGGTTCATAGCTCCCGGAATACTTTAGGTGTTGAACAAAATACATTTATTTCAAAATATATTTATAAATAACGAATAATAAATAGAAAAAAAGGCCACGAAGGGTATCTCGAAGGTAACCCGCGAACCCGAGCGTCGATCAAAATAAAACTATTTCACAAGAGCGCCCGTCGTTCAAAGTCAAGCAAGCCCGGAGAAGCGCGGGCGAGGCGATAAGCGAACAATGGACTCGTGAAATATTCAACATTCAATGCATATAAATATTCTCCGAGGGGACCAACACGGGACTTTGCCCCGATGACCAAATGCTAAAGTGCGGTTCCACAAGATAACAGAATCAACGTGAAATGTTGATGACTGCTGTTACCCAGATTAACCGAATGTGTTGTTTCGATTGCGCAATTATGAAAATTAGGATTTTTTTAAAAATATAGTATGGATGCAAGCGACTTTGATCAAACTGAAACGAGCGTGAGTCCGATAATATCAGCATGGGATTCATCAGTCAGGCGGGGTCCACAGTCCAAGTGTATGTTTTTGTTTGGTATAGTTACAGTAAACCAACTTGGTCAAAAACATAACGTAGTACGCCAAAGGGCAGTTTTGATATTTTTACCCCAGTTTTTGGGGGGTTGATGAATAAAGTAAATAATTTAAAATGTACCAAAATAACAAACAGACAGAATTGTTGACCAAAACTAGCCGTATTTTAACAATTATTATATTGTTTCGGTTGATTGACTTTTCGGAAACCGAGTGAGAGTGGAAATACCGGTTTAGTAATATGAGAACACCATACTTAATCACACCGCAATGAAACAAAGTGACGGTGTACCATTTGCCGAGCCAAAAATTCTCAAAATATATCATTAGATTTGATCTAAAAAATCCATTATTCACAGAAATCGAACATTAAAAATATTTAAGATAAGTATGTTATCTTATCAAATGCAAATAATTTTAACACAATGTTCGGGATCATATTCGAAAATCACGATTTAATCAGGTAAAGATTGAAGGTCAAATTCCAACAATGCGGAATGATTATATCAAGCAACGCGCGTCAAAAATATACACTGCCCAAAAACTCCAAGTATCAAATCTGGAACACGATTTTTTTTTTATGTAGCATGGCATCGTTTCGGTGGGGTTTTCGAAATAACATATATTTATAATTGTTTTTTGGGAGAGACCTTTGTCGACACAGGGTCGACTGCGGGCGCATCTGGTGCAGGCGCCAGGGCCGCGGACCCTCGGCGGAGGCCGCCCATAATGACTAGATTGCTGAAGCCCGACAGTCCAAGGTGCCTGAGGCTGTGCCCCACACGAGCACCTTCGATTGTACTTTGTAGTGCAATGAAAATTCTATATAATTTTTGTATATGGAGCGATGATTGAATGCGGAAAAGAAATTGAAGAATTTGACTTGACAGCAGGTTGGAGCCAGTTCAACCGACAAAGCATCGCATGGTTTTGGATTTCATTATATTGATTAAACAATACATTTTTAGTGGTTTGATATTGTTCATTAATAATAATCTAGATACGCAGGGACTTCACTCTTGTTTATAATAAAATTGCAGAACAATGAATCCCTCAATTGGTTTATTGGAAATTTATGTGATATTGCGCAAGGTCGCAGTTACAATTTTAATATAAAAAGTAAATGTTTTCGTCGTATTTTAATTCTATACTTATATAATTAAAGACAATAAAACATGAATTAATAATACATTTTCAAATTATTTAAACTTTTTACAGTACTTCTAAACATAAAAAAAAATGCGTTGACAAGTAAATTATATACAATGAGAGATAAATGGTCATATTGAGTTCACATTTTTTGAGTATATTCTAGTTAATTAAAGTGTAGCGACTCGTGTTTGTATCCCGGTCGTATCGCGAACGTGTAATTTGAATTTCATTAACCACGTAATGGGCGGACTTGTGTGGCACGCACGAGGCGCCCCTGACGCGGAGACAAGCAGCGTTGCGGTTCGCAGAGATAAACTATCGCACGCCGGCCGCGATGTGTGATTAATAATAACAAATACGGAGTGAAACGAATCAAAGATCAACATCATGCGCAACAGCTGACTCACAGTGCTGCACAAAAGAAAAAAGTGAAAAATTCCTCATTTCAAATTATTTACAGAAATAATCATACTTACATTTTTTGTAACACCTTGAATAAGACGAGTGCGATCGCACCGAAACTCTAAACTTTTTCAAAAATAACAACCGGAATATTTTTTTATGGTAATCTCGTGTTGAATACTGTAGAAAAACAAACAAAAAAAACTAGCCTCAAGAATGCATAGAATATTTAAAACAGTTCTATACAATTATAGGTAAATTGATACTCAGTGGTTAGCCCATAGACCAGAGGTGTCAAACTCAATTTTGCAGAGGGCCATATACTAAATTTAGAATGTGTAGGCGGGCCAGATTCAAATAAAATAAGTCTAAGAGCTCTAAAAAGCATGATTCTTTTTTCTGTGACACATTGCGATCGCGGGCCGTATTGATACGGCTCGAGGGCCGGATGCGGCCCGCGGGCCGTATCTTTGACACGACTGCCAATAGACCTTGATCGAGAGGTCTCTGCATTGATCCCCGTCTTGACAGGTAAATTCCAAACTAATGTTATTGGGCTCACGCCTGTTTCGGTTTGGTCGAATATGATTTGCATTGATATTGCACAAATCAATATTTACAACAGATTAGCTCAATCTGTAAAATTTTATATTTGAACAAAAATTATGAATAGCCAAAAACTACGACATTATAAGAGGTAAAGTCGCTTCAAATTTTCCTTCTCCTATTCTTAAGCTTCCTAAATATTATCCCAAAACTTGAATCATAAAAACTTATAAAAACACGTTTCAACTCCGACAAATTAAAAATGTCTGAAACTAATTAAATTCAATGATAAAATACTTAAGTAGTCAGTTTATTACACTAACGTAACCACAGCCAAAATTCAATCATTGAAAAAAAAAAAAAAGAAGTATATTACGCAGTACCCCTGGAGGTCGTCTAAGTCCCAGCGTCAGTTTCGCTGAATAGTTAAAATTTAATTAGTGCCATCAGCAAAGCATGACGAAGAAACTGGTGCAGCGATCAGGAAGATGGAGCGAGCCGAGACCCACAGAGGTTTCCTTACTCCACTCGGCCGCCGAGGCATGCGAAGTTAACGATTACACTGTGGAGAACAAACTTGTTCTCGAGCTCATCGCGGTGTAAGCAAATCATCCTCACAGCATTGCTCTGTTATTACGAATAATCTGTTTATGGGTACGTTTTTGGTTTGACGGTATTTCAGCTTACAGTACTATGGAGAAAATCGAGGTTTTCAAAATAGTTGCCAGTTCGGAAAGTGCGCTCACCGAATATTCACTGTAAAACTTTAGATGAGCTTTCATAAAAATTCTTAGCCTCCGCATTGTGTCTGATAAACAATCAAATACAAAATATTTTTCCTTGTTTATTGTATAATTTTGTTATAAAACTTTTCTCTAGTGTCTTTTCTGGTTTAATCAATATAAATTACCCATTAGGCAATTTTTTTTAATTTAAAATTTCAATATACACTAAATGTATTTATATATTTAATAGATTTATTATAAGTTACGACCTTTGGTCATTGCTTTTCTATACAAGAACGTATCGTTTAATATAGCACGTTCAAACATAAAGTGAATAGCTTGGGGTAATAAGAAGTTTTCAATACCAATTCAGCACATCAACACCGGCGTCGCGACGCTCGACGCGACGAACTGACGCCACAGAGTGACACAGCGTGCCTACGTTATAGACGTTACGTGAGGGAGAGTACCTCTTTACATAATACCACCCTCAACGACATTATACTACCCTTCATAAAAATATATTCAAAAATCTATTAAATTCCAGTTAATATTGAATAAGGACGCTGTCTCGAAAGTTCAATAACGTAAAAAAAGACTTCAGCAAAAAAAAACATATGATAAATTACAAAATAGTTCAGAGATTATAATATTTTTTTGTAAGCGTTTCTTCGAGTTTTTAAATTGAGGTGAAAGCGCTCACAATTATAACCTCTTTACCATTTGGCTATTTATATATTATATATGAATTAATTTTTTTTTCTTTGAACAAAAAATGACATCAAAGCTAAGTTACACAAAGAAAACAAGTGAAAATTTATTACTGAAGCGATACCTAGCGATTTTAAAGCGTTTTTTTTTTTCCGGTTCGTCGTTTTTTGGATCATGCCAGAAATTTTGTGATTGCCGGGTCAAGTAATGGAAAAAGTGTTATTTTCACTCAAGTTAATTTGATGATAAAAATAAATTATAACGATATGTTTACATCAACTTTTGCACAACGCAAACGAACAATATTAAGTATGTATAAACACATTTATTACATAATAACTATAAAAATATATATTATGAGAAATTACCGAGGAACCAACTAATCTGAAGTAAAGTTGCTGCACAGCGATAATGTGTTATGCGGCAGCTGCATCCATGTGTACGACACGTCTGTACTTTATGATAAAATATGTGCAAGCTCTGTATTGTTCATTACAAACAATATGGAGCTGCATTACATGTAAATTTATTCTACATAATCATCACGTCCAAGTAGGAAACAATGAGGGAACAGTGTGATAAGGACAAGTACCATGACGTGGATTCCTATGACGAGCCAACTCCTAGCGCACCTGCTCGGGTTCACCGATGGGGCATCGAGTCTATTTGCATGCGAGTAATGTTCACCGCGAAGAAACACGCTCGAAATGCAATGTGAAAACAAGTGTACAAAACACATTACAAAGTAAACACGTATAAAGTCTGATCAATGACGTTGTAAACTAGAGCAAAAAAATAAACATGAAAAATTGGCTGATAAACCATATCAAGCAGAGATGACTCACACGGATCTGTGAGTGACTGTATAATATGTAGAACATACTGCGATAATAAAATCCAACTTTAAAATGTACACATGAGTTTAAAACCCATGATATCAACCAATGGCGTAATTATATCAACGACAAAGCAATCCCATTGGATTTTTAACAGCCATCATCTAACGTTTCTGATTCATACAACATTTTCCTTATAGATAATTCTCAATCAATTATGCGGGAATTATCAAAGAGTGGACAAAACCTAGTCTTTTTAACATATTTTTATTTAAAAAATATATTAAAAAGAAATGTGTTGTATAGAACTGGAATAGAACAGGAAGCAAAGATGCAGTGATGTCATTTTCACTTTTCACTGTCTATATGTGTTTTAATTTGTAAATATTTACTTTTTTTAAAGTTCTCTACCAAGTAGAAAAAAACATCATCAGTCAATCATACCTACGAATGATTATCATAAACAATAAACATATCATTTGGCGACACGAACAATCGCAGACGGGAATAATGAATTCATGAATTATAATGAATTTAACAATGCCTCATCGAGAACGGCGACATCAGCTTCATACTGAAAAAGCCGACTTCAGCTGCGTGTCCACAGGCATGACGGAGATGAAAAGGAAGTCGCTGAATCGTGAAAATACCACGCAAGTATTAATATGTCTGATCGCTCGAAGCTACTACTGGCCGGGATAATAGATAGCTACTTGACACGAATACAAGAAAACTGATGTTAAGGCGTGTCTCAGCCTGAAGATGCCAACCTAGTATGTAGGCGAAACTAGTAACGTTGAAAAATAAAATGTTTAAAAAGGCAAGTGATATGGGATTTTTGTAAATTCCTCGCTTTTAGTTAAAAATCATTATTAATTTTTTTAAACTATTATTAAGACGTTAAAAAAAATATATAAATTTATTGATGTTGTAAACTAACATTTTATAAAAATAAATACACAATATATAGTATTAAATTTGATCAAAAAAAATATTTGAAAACATTGTTGCCTTTCGAAGGAAAATTATTTATACGCGAACGAGTATAAAGTAGGCGTTATCATTTTATCCTGTGATGTCCTTTATTTCAAGGATTTTAGAGTAAACAACTAATTATGGTAAAATTTTAATAATGTAATAAAATATGATTACTTTATTTGAGGACGATTTTTCTGAAAGGTTTAATATCGTATTTAGGGCGGTGAGTTGTGATAATCGTTTTGTGTCTGTTCTCGTCCACAATATTCTCGGGAAAATCGGCATGGTATCTCTATGCTCGTGGACAATAATAAATAATTATAACACACTGCAAATACGTGTTTACTTATGTTGTGTGATTATGAAGAAAATTTTTTTTTTTTTAATATAAATAAATTGTCCACACGATCAGCAGCCGACGGAAGATTACGGGACATAATGACCCTCGGTGTGTCGAGTTGCGAAGGACTCTCCTGGCACGTGAAGGTGTGCGTGGCTGTACTTTGGAACTACACAATTACGCTTCGACTCCGGAGACAGCCGCAAGGCCGACCGGCACGATGGCCGGAGTGCGGACACTTGGAAAAAAAGATCCTAAGCTGACACTAACTGCACTTTCAAGTACCCAAGATGGGCGACAACCACACTTATTATTGACCAGATTAACAGCTAGTATTCATCCGTACTTCTTCCCTCAGTCCTCGCCCGACTTCTCGATTACAACAACAAGTACCTAGAGCCAAAAGCCTGAGCTCTCACCACCCCTACCCCTACCCCTACCCCCATCGCAGGTGAATGCACAGCGACACACCCCACCTAGCCATGTTGAAGGCGGTAAAGGTACCGCCGGAGCAAACCAAAACATAAAAGAACCCTCGGCGAGTCTCAGTTGGCGCGCTGTTGTTTCGACCTCGTGTTTTCCTGTGACGCGTGACCGCCGCGCCGACGAGGACAGAGATCCGAAAAACGAAAATAACAAAAAAGAAAAAAAAATACAAAGAAAGGCACGAAAACACCAACGGTCGTGAATTTGTGTCATCAATTACCAAAATAAAACGAAATGTGATTACACTTAAAAATAATCCCACACACGTCCGTGTCGTTTTAATTCAATTACAATGAGGGCAATATTCTCGCACAAAAAATATCAATATTTACTAGTGATGGCAGTTTTCGGATACAATAATCGGCAGTGTTTAGAGTTCGCACCGCCGATATATCGATCGTAAATTTACGAAACATGGAACGATTTAATGCATCGACATAATAAAATCTATATAGACGATAGAGATCGATATAGACAGCAATATTATGAAATTTAGGATACTACAATCAGTTAAAAATTGTGATGCATTGTATTGCGAAAAGCCACTCAGAATATAGTGTGATATGCAATTTTAATGCGTCTTGCTTCCCGAGCGTCATAACATATATTTTAAAATTAATTTCTAGTTTACATAAATACAAATCTTTTACAACACTAACGATAGCATTACGCATAGCGTAATTCGATACTTAAATTTCGGAGACACTTTTTACACCGTTTACTACTCAATTTTAATTAACACGAGGTATAATACATGCGCGTGCAAACTTACTTATTTGCACTGCCACTCTTTTAAAATCGCCTCGTAGTGCAGTGATTATCGCGTTCGTTTGCCGACCGTAGGATCCACGGTTGAATTCGGGTCAAGCGATAAAAAAATACAAAACGTCTTCAAATTCAAAGAAAAGAAGAACCCTTGAATAAAAAAACCACTTGTTATGCAGGTTTTTTGTAATTTCGGACGCAGCAGGCGCATTCGGTTTTGAATGCTTTGGACCGCTTTTCGGCTGTCTTTATTTTAAGGCCTCCATATCTTGCAAAGTTTTATGATCGCTCCAAGTGTTCCTGCTACGAGCTAATGAAAAACACAAATCACTAAATAGTAAATAATCGACATGTTAGAAAAAAGTTTATACACGTTCCAAAAACACGTTTACACAAAGTGACATTCGGAATGCTCATATTGGAGAGTTAATAACAAATAAAGTATTTTCGTTACACAACAATAAAAAAATGTCTATGGATATAAAATAAGTTCCAAAATGTCGTATATAATTTAACTTTCAACATCTTGCTAAACTTTTAAACAATTAATTACAAAAACCAAGAGTTTGACGTATAAAAAAAAAAAACTTATTTTTAGCAAAGAATAAAACGCTTTAAAAACTTGTATAAAAATATTTCTGAAAGCCAGTGTATTTTTAATAAAATATTTTAAAACAAATCTGAAAACAAGTCATAAATTATACAAATCAATACTTTCAAGGTTATATAATTTAGAAGTTTTATAAGCGGTTTTGCAACCGAATCGTAGTAATTGTTCGTACAACGTGGTTTAAATATGGGTTTAAACATTTTGTATTCAAACATTTCATACAATGTGCATATATAATAATAATACCATTTTCAATATCTCCATATTGGATAATATATTCAGAACTTTTTTATTAGTTTTAATTACTTTGAAAACAGGACGTGGAAGGTAAAGAGGATGTAAGAAAAAAACATGTGCGTATTTAAAATAATCATTCAGTGCGTGATACAGAGCTATTTACGTATAATATAATAAAAAGTTATTTCTCAATCGAATTATAAATTTAAAAAAATTGCATAATTTTTCAAAGTAAAAGGAAAAGATCAGTTTTCGTATCTTATTGTCTGTTATATTTTTAATAACATATATTGGGTAATAATTAAAAAATATATATATTATTTCTGTTCATTGTAAAAATTTTCACACGTATCTAATATTTATAATATTCAAAATAAATCAAGGTAAACATAGTTGATAAAATATTATCTATAAAAAGAACGTGAAAAAACAATGATAATGAACAAGCCTCGTATTATTTCCGTCACCTTGTGTGGGTTTAATCGTGCAAATTAATAGAGAATCAATTAAAAATAATATGTTTTACAAATATCCTGATAACTAAGAAAGATTATGCCGGTTCATTTGCAACTAATTGCGCTTAGTTACACATAATGGCAAGTTATTGTCCACGGTTTTTTTAAAAAATTAATTGTAACTATATAATATAATAGCTTAGATAATTTATGCAATTCTCAATGCCAAATAATTTTGACGGCTGAGATTTGCAACTAATAATTTTTTTTTTTAATTAAATATATTTTTTTTATATAAGTAAAACAACAGTACGTAAATTTAGCAGATATTTTATTTGGTTGACTATTTGTATCGCGATTTTGGTGTTTCGTTGTTGAATATATTTAGACGTTATAAATAAATAATTAAGTCGGTAATGCAACTTTATTTAAATTTCAAGGGACGCAGTATTTTTATTGAAATTTTGCATAGTAATTAATTGAAAACTTTGCCGAATGTTAAACAAGCGGATGAATTTCAAACTTAAATTATTCGCAATTAAGAATAAATATAAAATATTTATATATATGACCGCCAGCCGCTTCGTTGTAGTATATTATGTTTAAAATTGAATATGTGTAATTTTTTTATGGTCTAATAAACTCTCATTCGTTTGGTCGCCAGTCGGCAACAAAGTAGCGGCCAAAGCACTCGCTTTTTTATTTTATTTGGTTTTGGTAGATATATATACGTATTGTGTAATAAACATTGATATACTAACATAATTATATACAATACTCCTGCATTAAATATAAATAATGCCACAGTGATTGCATGAGTGTTGTGAAATGAATAGCTGGGAGTTCCTCCTCGGAGTAGCTCGCAAACAAATTGCGCTATCAACAGTTCTCCGGGAATAGATTTTTGTTTACTTAGAGAGTTTGCCCTACATTCTATACTGTAAAATATCGCTACTACGTCCGACCAAAATTTTATTCACATTCGTGAATTATTTTTATATGTATTTGATAATAACATGAACAACGTTGTAGATCGAAATTAGCTAGGATATTTTAGTTGGCTTAAGAATGACTATGACATTTATTTGAAACGAAATGTATCTTTCCATATATTATTACATTTGAGATTTAAGGTCATAGCATATCATAATAACATAATTATCATGGCACTGAGTTGGACACATCGGTGAAGTGAAAATGTAATAGAATGATAATAAATACTCTGTCATAAATTTTAACGAATAACTGGCTATGTGAAATTTAAAAGATACAATTATTATATTATTTGACAATGAATTTAATACGTCGATGCGAAGTTATTTTTTTATTTGTTTGATAATGACACATTATAAACTTCAGCTAAGATCTGTAAATATTATATAAATAAGATAAATTATAATATTTTCAAAAAACCAAAAAACGCGTTTTTTTCAATGACAACAAAAATCACTTGTTTTCCCAAAATATAATATCAAAGTTTTATAAACATAGATAAAACCAAACGTTAAGAAAACAACTACCATGTTTTTTACTAAAACAGTGAGAAAAATAGTTTATTTTTCATGTACATACACTAAAGTACTAAATACCCACATTTATTTTACATTTCTCATATTCATCACAGAAAAAAAAAGCAGTGCCCCTCTCCGTCTGAGGGTTGATCTTATATAAAGTTTCTCAAGCTTCAGAGCCAGAGATTAATTATTTAAATAAACTGGATAAGACAATTATGCCAGCACAGGCGGTCCGTCCGCTTCCAGTAGTTTTAGCATTTTCCCGTGGCCAATAATTGTAGACGAGGGACCCGATCGATGGCCCGGTGTCTCGGGAATCAGCTTAATTCAATTTACATAAAAGGTCAAACTTATTGGGCGAGCCCACCGGGCAGGGCTCACTAAGCAGCCTGAACACGCTGCGACATGACCGATAACCAAACGGTAACTAGAAATTCGCGTTCTATAATTTCGCCACTACACCTAACCTACCGTTCAGTTGTGGTTTGTGTTGCAATGCGTGTAGGCAGCTTTAGAAAATTACAAAGCCGAAGTGCGGAATATACATTACCAGAACTGCCGAAGAGCTATTTCCAAATGCGTCGCATTTTAAACCGCCTCCACCAGCCGCTTACTCACCGATCATGGGCGGAACAAAAGTTTTTTAACCATTTTTTTCAAATCATTAACTGTCTTTAGATTTAATAAAATCTTTCGAATTCAACTTTTCAGTAATTTCCAGAAACGCACTGAGCAGAACACAACCCCAAATGACATTCTGAATACCATAAGTATCAATAAGTTCTATCTCAGGGTCTCTTATTTATTAAATCGACTTGGGTTAGGTTAGGTTAGGTTCTTTGCTTCTAGTCTAGAGTTAAGCACTCAAAAAGACCCTTCATTTGATTACAATAGTCACAATGCAGCGCCTTGAAAATACATATTGCATGAGAATATAATTAATGCTTTTACAAAACACAGTAAATATGTTTTGGAAATTACCAAAGATTTCTTGGATTAAAGTTCCTAAGTATCTATATAATTAATACTCTTATTGAATATGAAACTATAAAGGGAGAACGCCAGATGCTAATTTCGCAATCGCTTGTTCCAGATAATATCGGCATATGCAAATTATACAAAGTATCAAATCATTAAACTTACGTAATGCGTTACTGATGACCGTTTTTATGGTGTACAACAAAAAAAACCAGGCATGTGAGGAGTGCGTGGCTGTAAAATATAAAAACGAGAGTAGGACCTTTACATGCGAGGGATTGAAGGTTTTTGTCGTGCATAGTGTAAGAAATGCAAATTCGTGTGTAATTGAAATTTCGTGATGTTTTATTCAGTTCCAGAAATCTTTAATACAATATATCATCGCATTAATGATCATTATATCTTTTAAGCGGTGAAAATTCAAACTCACAATTATGAAATGCAGACCTTGACTCAGAGATCCCCCGCGTAAAATATACCTTGTCTCCATTTTTATTTTAAAAAAATAGCAACATTTAATAAACCTAATAAATACTATTTTTTAATTATTCAACAATCAATTTCTATTTTCCATTACTTTAAATACTTCATGTCCTATTTTTATAAGTTTCAAAACATTTGTGCATATAATTTGAACACAACTCGCGCCCAGTAAAGTTCACAAAGCAAAAGGATTTTAGATAAACAGACGAACAAGCAATTCTGCCTTATTTACGTGGAATCACAGAAAACCTGTTTCAGAAAAGGGGTTTTCTTTAAAGGATTTTCCTTTTCTTTAGAAAAAAAACTTAAAAGTTGGAGAAACCTGAACAAACACCGAATCTCACGCTCGCAATATTCGTAGCAGCATTGTTAGTATGTATATAAACAAACAAACAGCTCAGGGTATCAAAGTACTGTTTCAAAGGAATTCTTTAGTCCTGATATAGCCTGATGACTAAATGGAATGGACTTTATTTAACAAACAATATAATTCTGATACGACCTAAGAAGCTTTATTCAAATAATGTATATTATACGTACATGATAAACAGCCATTAATTCTATCTCTTGGAAACAATTAACACGATTCTATAGACATGCATGCATCGCAACATGATAGACAGATATTCTCGAAGAAACAACTGACCGCAGTTATGGAATGATTTAAATCAGGAAATTACACAATTGAATACACATGAGAAATTAAAAACAGAGAGCACATAAGGTAGAAATGATATACGGCAAGATTAGTTAATACGTTCTTGGGTAGGTCCATCTTATCTATCGTTACACAAAGATTTAATCAATAACACCTGCTACTTTCGCTTAAAAATATATATATATACATTAACTTGTTACACGGCATAAAAAGGGCAACTGATCACACCAATGCGACAACGCGAGTCGTTGAGTGCCTTTTCTTATTTTATTTTGATTTATTAATACTTCCAAAATTATATTGATATTAGAATATGCATTGATGATATAATATAAGCTTACGACCAAAATTGAGCACATGGTTATTCTATAACGTCTATAAGATAAATATATTATTTTGAAATAATATTTTAGGGTGACAGACAGAGAGGGGTTAAATTGTTAAAGAAGTTTTCCTGTATCATGATTTTAGCGAGGATGGTAAAAACAAAGATAGCAAAATAATAAGTAGTTTTATAATGAGAGAAAATGCTCTCTTTATAATAAAAATTAATTGAAGGCAAGATTGGGTACTCACTATTTTTCCGCCCCTCGTGCACCTTGTAGGTGAGGTCCGAGAAGGCGAGGTCCACGGGGGGCCGCTTGGGCAGGTGCGCGAGGCTGCGCGGCTGCGAGGGGCTCATGGTCACCTTCACCGACCCCTTCCTGGAATCCAATAGCTTGTCTGAGACATCGCTAGACGACGACGGCGTCTCCGCGGCGTCCAACTTCATCGTGAATAGCCGGAAACCCACTCAAACTTTATCAAATTTTCTACAGTAATTAGGGTGGGCCCACAACACACCGATGCACACATACACACGCACGAACAAATTCACTATAATTCGGAAGAACTAAGAAAGCACCCACTATTTTTTTTACGATATTACTAATTATTTGATAAGCTACGTTGTCTTTGGTCGCTTTGTAAATGACGACTTTGGTTTGAGCCGCGATCGGCGCAGATTACGCGTTGTTCTGCGCGGGCGGGCGGCGAGCGACTGAGCTCCGGCGATTGCGGAGTGCAGTCGCAGGCCAGTCCGGTAGTCCACCAGTCCACCAGTCCATCAGTCCACCAGTCCATCAGTCCATCAGTCCATCAGTCCACCAGTCCATCAGTCCATCAGTCTATCGGCCGGTCCTCAGGTGTGCGGGACAATGGCCACTGCCAGCGTGCAATATGCTATTCGTCATTTTAGCGCAACGTGACTCACGCTAACACCGAAAATACTCTTAAAAATACTAGATTAAAGTGAACGCGGGGGAGGCGACGATGGACAGTGACATCGGCCTGGAGTATCCAACCTTTTGACATCTTGGGTCGCGTTGAGTTAATAATATATAATTGTGTTGTAGATCTAAAGAAATACTCCGTTTTTTTTTTTAATTTAAGGCACTAGAATCAAACACGGACCTTGCGTCGGACGGAATTGTGCGTCGGTCCATTGCAATGTCGTTTGCAATGCGGATGACCTTGATAAAAGTTATTTTTGAAAAATGACTACAAACAATTGTAGAACATTTATTTTTGAAATTCTTGCCTCAAACACACTCCCATAATAACATTGATAAGCAGGTTTATTTAACATTTAAAAAAATACAATCTAAAAGTTTTAACTGAATTTCCCATTTGGAGTTTACCCGTTAGTTTTGAAACCGCATGTATAGTCTGCCTGGTGATATCAAATTGATCCTAATGATACAGCGTGCGGCTCCGAGAGGACGCTTTCAGGTGTAATTGAGTTTCGCTTGCATTGCAAGACGAGCTCCTCGAGTGTGCAATTGAGAGATGTGAGGTCACATTCGAAAGCGACCATACATTTACGTTGAAAACCCAACGAAAGGTACCTTCAACAAATCGAGGTCTAGATTACCTAATACACTTAAAACTTATTTTAAATTGTGGATGATTTTTTAAATGTAAAATAAAATATTGAATTAGTAATAAAAAAAATTTTTTTATCAATACAGGTTTATTATATATGCAATAAGTTTTTTAGGATACGATAACATTTTTTATTAGGATACATTTATTCAGTCGTTTTTTTTAGTGTGTGGAGCGATTACACTTGCAGATATTTTAGATTAATCTGCAACGCATAGTTATTTAAGACATTTTAATTTAAAATATAATGATCTATATTTATGGTTCGTTTTTATTGTAATAAATCAAGAAAAAATTCTGTAAAAAAAAAAATAGCAAAATAAATAATGCAATTATAATTAAATGAACTGTTGCCGTTTTTTTCAACGCTTTCGTTTTGTTAGCACTAGTTTTTTCAGGGTGATGTTTGAACTATCGAGAATATTCATGAAAGTCACGAAAGCCAGGAAAAGCAACAGACGAGGGGTCGAAGCGTTTCTAAAGCAATAGAGTCACTCTAGGTCAAATCGACACAATGTTAAAGCCAAATTAGCCTCACCTTTAATTTAATAATTACTATGATCACACAAAAAAAAACGTGGAAGAGTGCAACGGGCACGGAGCAACAACCTGACGAGGGGACACGGCGCCCCAGGCTGGGCCTGCAGCCAGGGTCGGGGGCGCCGACTCAACTCTGCACACTTGGTTATCACTGGCACGGGGTTCAGCAAGCGACGACGATAACAATAAGAGGCATGAAAAGTCTACTGAACAATAGCTTACAAGAGATAAATCCAGTGGCGTGCATAGGGAGGGAGATGACCGGTGATGGCGGATCGCCTCGGGCGGCACATATTTT
This sequence comes from Atopsyche davidsoni, assembly GCA_022113835.1. Lineage (NCBI taxonomy): Eukaryota > Metazoa > Arthropoda > Insecta > Trichoptera > Hydrobiosidae > Atopsyche > Atopsyche davidsoni. The sequence goes on from JAILWY010000013.1 coordinate 15,883,454, forward strand.
GAGACGGCATATTTAAAATTATATTAAAATCTAAATAATAATCTTGTAATCAACGAAATCAATGAATATAATAAGTAACCCAACCTAACCAGAGACATACCTGTGTGTCATATTTAGTACGCTGAGCAAATCCATTTGCAATTTAAGTCTTAAAGTATACCTAAGGTAGCTACTGTTCCTATACTCGTATAATAATAAAAAAGGATGTTAGCACTATAAACTCAGTTAATTCACATAGTTTACCTTCTTGTTTGGTTTTGTTCTATCTCTTAAATAGTTGTCCTTGTTAACTTGTCCTTCCTCATGCAAAAACGGGTTTTTAAATATATATAATCAACATAATTTCAAAAACCAAAATAAAAACGAACAACGCGAAAAATCGTTGAATTATATTCCCGATACCATAGTAGCCTAGAGTCGTTTAGTTTCGACCGCCATTGCACTGTTTTTGATTTGCACTGTTGCAAAATAAAAACAATTTTTATTTTATAATTTTCTTGCAAACGGTGTACATATAAATACAGGGAACTACTTTACGGGTCGTAGTTAGAAGATTATAAATAATGCAGGATGTTTTCCTGTTTTATAAAATACTTTTACGGAACAACGTTAAAAAAATACTACCGAAAAAAAAAGAATTTTAATCAATACATTTAAAAAAACTTATAAAAAACGTTATTTTTTCATTTTTATTTTAAACAATTGTAATTAAACCTTCCGAAGAAAGGGAACTCTAGACGTTGGTAAAGAAGCGAAAGGTCTCCTATTTAGGTCACATTTTTTGCAAAAGAAGTATGGCATCCTTCATCTGATTGTCCAAGGAAAAATCAAAGAAAAAAGGGGCATTGTAAGGATGAAGAATTTGCGCCAGTGGCTGGAGATCGGAAGCGCAGCCGGATTGGTGAGGCTGGCAACTTAGATAGTTTTAGTTTTTTAACTACTGGTGTATGGCTACACCCCCGCGATTTGTTGCTACGTGTGTAGAACGCTTTACCCGACTGTTCCACGGCAGCTTCCTACTCTTAGAGAATAGTGTGGCATTTCCCGTTGACAGAATGAACACGAGTATAGGTATGCCGACCGGAGTCGCGAGTCGCGAGTCGCCTCGGCGTGGAGGCGAGGCCGCCCGGTGCGTGTCACGTGGCCAGCCGAGCCCGGCGATCCTGAAGTTCTCTTGGGTCTTCGTCTTACACGTAAAAATAATCAGCAACCCTGCGTGCTGTCTTATATTTAACTAATACAATACGCATGAAACGACGAAAAAAACAATCGAAAAGTATTTTCACGACACCGTTGAGATTCAAGCCCGCACCTCCGCGGTCATCGCGGCCGGCGATTGACCACTTGGATGGATGGCCGTGGAGGTGACTGGTGAATCTCACCATTTCGCGTATTAATCGATTAACATAAAATTTAATACATAATAAACCTATAGGAGTAAGCAATGCGAATCCATCAAAAATATATCTACATCACTACATTTTTTTCCAATAGTTTTCCATATCATGTAACCTTAAACTTCAAAATATCCAAATCAAAAATTAAACTAGCTTATTTGGACACTGTCACGGGCTCAAGTCATTTTGACTATTATATCGTGTCCGTTTTTGAATCGATACTAAAAAAATAATTTTGAAGATATCATGCACTTTTTACAGTACTAACCTGAATTGCTAAATTCAATGGCATTCGACGTCATATTTAATGAAATTCAATATTATGGCAAAACTTACTCGATGTGCAAAGATATTTGTGAAATTTATTTCATGAAACCATTTGTTTTGCAAAAAGTCTGGGCATGCATCTATTATACAAGTAGAATGAGTTAAATGTGGGTAATTACTGTTTTTATTTCTTGTAATTATGAAGAAAGCTAATGACTGACGGGGGAAACACAAATAGCTAATGATTCGATAAATAATCAAATTACATACCACATATACCATTATTGAAGTCAATTTTATATATGTTATTGTAAACATATAATTAGTATCCAAGATAAAATTTTGACTGGTCAAAATTTACATTACATTCCTCGATTAAAAGCTGAAAACGTATCTTGCCAAAAAAATAGTAACGGTATTATATTAACTATCTAAATGATAAATAATATTTTCCAACGTTATTTCCCACATTTTTGTACTAAAGCGCTAGTATAAATTTTAATCGTAAATAAATACGACGTAATAAAATAAAAATAAAATATATGAACATATTTTTTTTTCTAAAACTCCATGTATAATTGATTTGTGAGTTTTTTTCAGTATCTCTGACTGAATGTAGTACAAAAAATATAATTAATCAAAAGATATTTATGCAATGCATTGTTGCTTGTATGGACCGCACACCACTGGCCGAGTTCAAGTATTATCGACTACTAGGCATGTGCGGGAGATCATCACTAGTCATCATTATGTTTCTCTTGCTGTAGCGGGTCTCTCGGTGCATCGCGAGACCTTGCGAGGGCGAGGCTTCTGATACGGATAAGGCTCAATATATGTTTTGCACAATATACTGGGTGAATCTCATGTGCATATTCAATTTATTATTTTCAAAATGCTCATACAGAGCAATCGAGGAAGATAGATGGTTGAATCAATACTTAAGCCAATTACTGGCGGAAATACACGCTGGGTAGGAAAAATGAGATTCGAAAAATAGTAATTAAATTGAAAATAAAACACATTCTTAACATATGGTGTTTTTTTAATTTCATGTTCTTCGATACATGATTTATGAAAAATATATAGAATATTAGGACAAATAAAAGCAATGAATGTTTATAGGTACTCCAAAATGAGCAGTATTTTTTTAATAAAAATAAAAACTAAGTTTCTTTTAAAATAAATAATTTATGCAAAATTGTTATAGAATGATATATAAAAACACAATTAAAATTATTGTATACATGTTATATTAAAGTTGAAAAAAACACGATTGCTGTATTTGGTAAATCAATCAAGTAAAAAAACCTAGTACTGAGGTACAAAAATAATATTCACTGCAATAAGGAAGATTATTTTTATAAAATAAATACACAAAGAGATTGCTTGTCCTGATATGATAAAAAAAATAAAACATTGTCGTGAGTTGATAAACGATTCGTGAACCAATGGCAAACTAATTGATTTATTATAAAAGCAACATTCCAAAATACAAGACGGATCCACAGATAAACGAAAAACCTAAGAAATTCATAATTATAAAGATATGATAATCAAATTCGCCGAAAGCGAGTTTGATAAATAGAAAGTCCAATACATATTATAAATTCAGTGGTTAGCGTTACTAATTCACATAAAATTACGTGTTTGTAGGGATTGTATCAAAATATATTAAAATATTTTTTCTCACTCTCTTACTTATTGCGTTAGATGTTGATATAACTAAGCAACATTACTAATACTTATGAACTCAATCGATAACTACCGGCTATCGATACATATCGATCGAGTTTTCAGTAGTTTCGATAATTAAACACATCTTAAGTTATTGAGTAGACCGAAACGTTTTTTTCTGAAAACTGTTGTCAATGTCACTATTATATTATATTTGGTTGTAAAACCTTAGTTTTTTTTAAAATTTATTTTATAGAAACAATCTACTGTACCAACGGTAATTTGTTATTCTAAAACTATTAAGCCATAGTCAGAAAAAAACGTATTGAAATTAATGACGTTACATTATATGCATTAGGGATTTCTTTGTCCTCTAATTTTTGGTTAAATTAATATTGTTGCCGATGTAAGATGATTCGAAAAAAAAATCAGCTGTTCAGTTGACAACAGAGATAACATTAGTATATACAAGTGATGGGTACTATCGATTTATAAATGCCCATTCGATTAGAATGAAAAACAAACTGAGATTTTCTAAGAGACACTAAGCTGCAGTGTTTTATTAAGCAATTGAATTTTGTAAAATGGTTTGTAATCAGATTTTTTTATATGAAAAAAAACATGCATGACGTTTACAAGTCTATTGTTTCTAAAGTGAGCACAAAACATCGGCAGCGACATTCAGAATTTGCACGATTATATTTACATTAAAGACGATTATGAACAAAATGATGATGCGTGTGATACAATAATATTTATTTAACTTTTCGACACGCGTGATCTTTTTCCTTTTTAATTTAAAACAAAACGAAAGTCTTGTTAAATGTCGAACTTGTTTTTTATTGATATTATTATTGGATTATATATTTTTTACAATGATCTATTTTAAAAAAATCAATGCTAGCCCCATCACTGGTGCTGTCGGATCTGTCACCGTGGACTCGGGTCGATTTTGTAATTCCTCGGTACATCTTCCAGGATACGAATTTCCATGAACCGACATGTACATGCTTGTTGACAGTGTACAGATAACTGTCATCCAATGACACATTGACCGTTGACCTTCAGATAGTAAAATACTCGAACCGACTCCGAATAAATCAATCGATTCCAAAACCTAATTACAAAATATGGCAGTTTAACGGGATCGGATTAACCGACATGTGTTTAAAGTATAATTATTATAAATAATACCCGGTTTTTGTCCGTCGACAATAATTACATGTTCTGTTGAAAATAGTCTCATAATGAGTTTTATTGTGCTAACAGAGAGTAATTAGAAGAGAGTCACATAGGAAATTTCTTGTAAGGTAATCAAAATTTTAGACGTATGTATTGTATATTTCATCACTCTGCTGCTTAAGGCGTATACTGATATTAAAAGCATGCATACTTTTGAATGTTTATTTAGCATGCTTTTCTTTGATAAATAGCTAAAACATTTAAAACGTTGGCTAACAAACAATAATCGTTTAGAACATAGGTTCCCAAAGTGGTCAATATCGACCCACAGGAGTCGTTCCCCCCTGCAAAGGGTCGATGACAGCGAAAAATTAAATTGGGGGTCCATGAACTGTAAATGGGAGTCTACGAGAGTGCATCCCATTTAAGCAGGTCATCACCAAAATACCACAGTGGATTATCAATCCATACGGTGACATTGAAGAATCGGAAGTCATACTACAAGAAGAATTGATCAAAATAAGCACTAATGAAGAACTGAAGGTGCAGTTTGGAAAGGGATATCAGCAATTTTGGCTTCAGAGAGACATACTTGCTATTTATCCTGCATTATGGACTATCGAAAGAAGGTTTTTGATAGCTTTACCATCTTCATTCCTCGTGGAAAAGGGCTTCAGTGCGGTTGCCATTCTTCTTACAAAAAAGAAATGCATTGGAAATCACTGGGCGAGGAAATTTAAAGTTAAATCTGACCTACTTCAAGCCAAATATTGAAAATTTTCTATCAAAGCATCAGACCCATCCCTCCCATTAAAAGTATTGATTTTTTTTAGTGATTGTTATTATATTTGCATTTTGTGTGTTACAGTAAAACCTCGATATAACGGACCCTGTTTAACGGATTTCGGATATAACAGACAAAAAATCCGATCAAATATAAAAATTCAATATTAGCAAGGCAGGGGGTCTACGAAAAGGGCAAACAGTTTAGGAACCTCTGGTTTAGAAGTTCAGTAGTTCTGCTCGACTTACCATACATCTTCCCGTTTAAAAGTGAATAAAAATGATTGAATTTTCAAACTCGAAATTCATCGCTCGGCGTGTCATTTTTCATCAGTTCGCATGTCGAACCGGAAACTTGAAGAGCAAAGATTAATTTGTATGGACGTATTTTGAGAAGTTTGTATTATACATTTTGGCTCGCCGTTCCTCGTCGAAGACTTTCTCGGCGCGGACGTAGTATTTGGCTCTCTTACCGTGCGCCAAGCCAACTCGCTCGGAGCGGCACGTGGAACTTATTATAAAACACAATGTAACAATTTATGCTATTTATAAAAATCATCTGACAATGTACCGTTAGCGATTGAGTTTTTTTTTATTGTTATATTTCTTAAGTACATCGGTTACTTTTCGGTTGGAAGATTAGATAACTGACTCTCGATCAAAAGTTTCTCGGCTCGAATTCTCAACTGATGTAATTTAATTCACGTCCGATTTAGTTTGGACGGATATGAATTTTATTAGAATTTATTCATAAAAATGGTAAAGAATCTTTGAGGACATAAATATACATCGAAAATTTCGTAGGCATCTGAAATTTTATCGAAGACCACTGCTCCATAGAACTGTTTCTATAGAGCATATCTTATCCGTGAGCTTGAGCAGGCGGTTTCAACACATGCTTCTCGGTAATTTACTGTTTAAACTAGCCCTAGACCGAAATATATAAGAAATGTTGATGTTAGTAGGTTTTGGCGGGCGTTTTCAAAAATAAAAATTCTTGGACACTAAGAGGTTTTTTCCCGACGTTTCGACTCATCGGCGCCACCCCAGAAAAAAAATCATTGGATATTCAGCTTTCACTGATCCCGTATTAACATAAAATTGAATATTTGATTAGGACTGGTAGATATTCCTAGAAAATCGAATTAAATGAAAACCTGTGAATGTTACCGGGTTATTCGGAACTACCCTCTCCCATTCTCTAGTTCGTCGAAAATAAACCTTCGTTAAACTAGTTTCGACGCAAGTTTAAGTTCTATTCCTATTCTATTATTTTTATACAATTTGATTATTACAAATTATAATATGATAAATAAACTTCCGGAGTAAAAATTTTCTTTCGTCAAAAGATGGTTAAAAAATAAATACAAACTCCCTTAGTAATATGATAGACTCTCTACATTAAAAAGTCATTAACGTAATAAAAAATATATATTTTAAAATTTTGCTCCTTCAGTAGGATTCGAGTGTACATGCATCGGGCTAGTGGAGGGAATCCCACTTCACCGACTAAATCAACCGATTTACTGACTTTATCAACATTTGTGACATAGCAAAAGCACTAAGTGAATAAAAAACGATATAAAAATATTGTTCATGAATGCAAATTGCATAACTATACTAAGTATACTTTTAATAACACTTATTTCATAAGTGTAGTGACAGTAACAATAATTTAAAATAATTTTTTTTTTAATTAATTAGACCAAATTTTATCTAATTCGGCTTGTTTGGCTGAGTAATTGGGATTGTCAACAGTAGACCGTGAGTCCAAAGTGTGATCTCCGACCTGACAGGTGATACCGACCTTAAAAAAATGAGTCCATAGTAAATGTAACAAATAAAAGTAACATCAAAAAAAAAAATCCTGAACATCAACAGATATGGACAAGTAACATTATTATATACAAGAAACCGGTTCCTTTATTTGCATTTAAATGTTATGATACCGACTGACATCGTCTCAAGAACAACCTGGTTTGTGTAACAAATAATAGTATGACAAAAAGATTGCATTGCAAGCCCTTTAAAGTTATTAACCACTTGCAAAATGCTTGTGTTTTAAAAGTTTTTTTTAAAGATAAATATATCTTGTGACAAATCTCACATCATCTAGGTCATCGCTCTCAATGTTAAGACTCGAGTCTTTTATAAATAATTCTGACTGATGTGCTCAGTGATAACCTTAGCAAATAAATGCTGAATGACCAGTTTTGAAATAGCAGCACATTCATGTTTATTACTTTAAAATTGGCGGAGTACAAGTTTGTTTAGCAATCTTATGTGTGTATAAAATATAAATCCAAGTTAATTGGTATTTGTATAAAATTTTGCTTGGATTTACATTTAAAGCTATGAAAACTCATAACTTGATATTAACGTATTAAATAGTATTCACTAGGAGTGAAACTTAATTGCAATAGTTTTAAAAGGCTGTGTTCATTGCAAGCAGCAGTCGTAAGCCTGCTGATGGACAACTCCCAGAATATAATATATGCAAAATCATAAATTATCTATGGAAAGAGCATTCCTCGATGATAAAATATATAACCATTCATGTAGTTGTTTTATTCTAGACTCAATATTTATAATTAATAACTACTTAAATATTTTTTCCACAAACAATTTTGAGATTACATAAAATGTTTATACTAATAAATTATGAAATGAATATCACCTGTTATTATTCAGTATAAAAATGTTATCCATTTTGTCCATTTGTAGTAGTCATGCAAGCGAATCACGTATGCAGCACACCCCAGAAGGCGATCGAGAGAATTCACAGTAGGCAAATGAAATCAATCGCAATTCAACACATTTGTGCAACTAAAAAGTAATAAAGTTAAGTGTTTGAACTATCTTCAGCACAATATAACAAAAAGATAATCTAAAACGTTCTCAAACGTAGCATTGCAATATTTGTTTTGCGTTACGGACGCGAATTGCGGACAACTGAGAGGACGAGACTTCTTGACACGAAAATATGAAAGAGAAATCGCTTGGAGGGGGCAAATTGATGTTTTTGCTACGCTGCGCAATTTTGAACACAGAGTTATCACTGAGAGGTCAAACAGGAGTTCAATCTATCGTGTCAACGGCGTTTTCTTGTTTTTTCACAAACATCAAACCATTTTTGATAAACAAAGAGAATGAAAACAACTTTTGACGTTTCGTCATAATTGCATGGAATAACATTGAACATCTGGAGATGTTCTCGCTTTTACCGACACAGCGGTTCTATGCAAAAGTCATGCAAAACATTGATTTGAGAGTGCACCTCGAGGTTTGTTTATTTATTGTGTTTATTTTTTGTTTATCTTTTGTTTATTCTCGTAAAAAAATCTTTAGATAGTGTAAACAATTATCTTTTGTGTTTTCAACAACATGGCAATCTAGCGATATAAATTAAAAGCTTTTAAATTTGAGAAAATATCTAGCAATTAGTTTTTGTAGTATTTTAATAGATGGCGTTATATAAAAATAATTTTATATAAGATGCGATTGCAGAGAGCACGTTATCAATAATACTACTAAACTTTTGTAGAAAATAAACAAAAGTACTAAATAACATTTAATTTATTTTTTATATTTTCCGTACTGAACAAAAATGATTTATTTGAATAATCTGTAAGCTAGATATATTTTTTTTATATCTAGTTTACATTATCATAGAAGGTTATTTATATATATTTATACCTCTTTTTGTGAAATACTAAAAAAATTCTCTTGTTTTGTATCACAAACTCATGCTACTCATATAATAGCCAAATATTCAGTCTATTTCAGGTTTTGATTTTTCTTAAGCTTCATGTCATGTCAATTTATCATTTAACAGTTATTTATAATTTATTCATAATATTGTAGATCAAATACATAAATAGTTGAGTTGGAAAATTGGAAAGGACAGCTTTACAAATAAAAACAATAGAATATGTGTTTATTAATTTATTGAATGCAACAATGGTTGGACAGTGATAGTTTGGCGATTGGACAAAAATCTATCAAATCCCCACTGAGTGCAATTATCACAAATTTCGAACATTTGTATATACTTATATAAAATGTTCTACAAACTACGAGTAGTACAATGTATCTAGATTAAAATTATCAACTTTTGGTACTTTTACAAAATACAGAAACTATATTTCGATGATAAAAAAAATATGCCATAGATAATATGAATATTCAAAAACTTACTTTCTAAAATAAAAAAACAGCCTTAAATTATAATATCTGTGAGGGTAATAGTTACCCGCTAGGTTCTACGCAGTTTTCCACTAGACTTGTACCAACTCTCAGAGGGCACGTACATCCTCTGCTGTTAAACAGCACGCTCTTCAAATGCAAGAATAGAGGAATACTTGCGTTAATAATCACATATTTGTCAATCAGAAAATAATAAGCGTATTCTCCAACGATATTTTATTTCAATACAAATTTATAATTATTTTATGCCTCAATAAAATTAACAACACGTGTATTTGATAGTTCAGGTTATTTCATTCTATTGATAAATTTTCGTAGCTTTTATAAATGGTTATTAATAGGTTTTCTTTAAATGTTATATTTCTGCTTGATAATCAATTTTTTTATATTAGACTAGCTATTAAAAAATATTACCAAACTGCGTATAAAAATAACGAAATAGGTACCGTTAGTAAATACTACTTGTTTTGAAATAGATTGTGGGATATTTTGAATGATTCATACCTTTATACCTTAATTCAAACAAGCAATGCACAATATTTACCTTGAAATTTTTTTGGAATAAGAAATAAATATAAATTTATCAATCAAAACTAGATATCAATTGAAAAGTATTCACCTAATTTATTAAGTTAACTAGCTTTTCGAGCACCCAAACACTTGTTTCTGTAAATTATATCCACCTTTCCAAAATAGACCTATCTAGTTTAAGCTTCGTATTTTAAAAATGTTTTAAGTAACTATGATTTTTACGAAACACAGGTAATCATATAATTGTTACATTTATTATCCATACTTTATACTTATGCTTGATTTGAAAAATTTCTTCACCAGAAAAATCTATCGTCAACATTTTTTATTAAAAAATAATGTTTGCGATTGTCCCTGGAGGGAAATTCAAAACTCCTATATTTGAATCCAATCTTTCAATTGGTGATAGACCGTTGCTTAAATTATATATTAATGTGAATAAGTTGAATATAAATCTTTTCACATTTTTAATATTTGCATGTTTGTGCATTTTGTTAAATAAGTGATAATTTATCAAATAGTGTAAGAATGAATGTTCAATGTTATACAAGTTAGATTATAATGTTTGAAAAAGTAGTCTTTTGTTTCATAGATTCAAAGCTGGGAAGTCGTTTAATCTTTCACAATTCAGACGTGTTGTATTTTAATACTGCAATATTCACCTCTAAAAGAATCTTTGTTTTCGTTTTGTTTTAAGGTTTTATCAAAAAATATATCATTTAACTCAATTTATTTAACAAAATATTCTTATTTTCTTCATTGTATCAAAAAAAATTATAAAACTTATTTTCAATATCATTTTTTACAACGTAGCATTTCATTTCATACATCATCCGTTCTTGGCAGTGGTTGTGTATTGACATAAGTGAATATAAATACAGGATAACAATAACACACGGTGTGACTTACTTCAGCTGATGAATGATTAAAATGAGGAAATAAAAAAAAATACAATTTACTAAACCATTTTAATCTCACGCTCGATATATTATATCATCAATTGAAAAGCCGATTTGTTGGCTTGCTTTTATTACAATATGATTGTAAACCACGCCAGCTGAGAAAAATAAGGAGTTGATATTGAAATGAGCAGACTTTGTTGGTACATTTGTGCATACTTTCAAATTTGAGATTAAAATAGTTACAACATTTTAAAATTGATAACCTATATTGATTAAAATATAGTTTAAGTGTTTAATCGCAGTACAAATACATTAAAAATGACATTTTGCTGAATCCTAACCATATTGCATCCTTCGTTTACCATTACATCATGACGATTTCATTTATGATCATCACAGTATGATCTACCTTTAAAATTAAGATCTATAAACCTTTCATATTATTTCAGAAATCTATCTTTTCTATAGTTTTAAAAAGTTTTTAATACATTCAAATGAAAACATGCCTAATTTAGTATTGTATAAAATATTACTTTAAGATTACAATATTTATTCATAAATCTTAAGATCCTATTCCAATGAATTAATAATATTCTATCAATTGTGAACAATAATTTTAATGTGATGAAAATTATACAGATGTAAAAAAATGGCTGCCAAAATTTCAAAAGGCAGATTAGCTTTTCGATAATTTAAATCGCTTGTACAATAAGGCTTGGGCAATGTATTCAGTTTCATAATGTGTATACGCTTAACATAAAAATACTGACAATCAAACTAGCATTCTAAATCTTCGGTCCTTTATTTATGTTATTACTTTGTTTCATTATCAATTAATTGATCATTTTTGCAATAAAGGTAACTTAAAAATAATATATAAATTTTTCTACATATGAGAATATATTTCAAGTAAGAAAATAATACCCACACTTATAAAACAACACTTTAACTAAAGCAAAAGCTTGTGTAAATAAATAAACATACATTTATTTTTATTGAACATAATAAATTTGAATACTGATATAAAAAATATAAATCCAAATATAGATGCACAAGTACCAAGGAATGCTCTCGGCTCACCTAGCACTGAGGAGCCCAAACACCCTAGACTATTCACAAAAATAGTGGTGAGTTCCTTTAACTATCTTCACTTTGTGCCCGATCAGATAAAAAAAGTATTAAAATATTTCAGGGTAAATGGAATCAAAACTTAGCTAACAATTTTCTTAAATTAGGTAATCTTTTTACTGAGAAAAGAATGTTATAAAATAATTTTGCTTACGAGCTACAGATTTCTTTTTGGTTCTTTCTTTGAAGATTTTACATGAAATCGTATCAATTTGGAGTTTTGTATTTTTTTATCAGTAGCTGTCTGCAGATGTGATATGTTTTGCAAAAAAATAATCATGTTTCGATATTTGATCTTTGATCTCCTTTAATACATATTAGATAATAATATACCATTTTAAACCAAACTCGTGCATTAAAGATTACGCAAATAACTATCAACAATATTGAGAATCGTGTTCATTTAATTGTAATACGACAGCCAGTGTCAATAGAGCCGATAATGCACTGGAGTATTCATAATGCATTTAATAAACTGCTTAAATACAAAAAATGTACACTTAGGTGTATCACTTTTGTTAAAGTCAGTTTATCTTCAAAGTTCCATTTGTATTTACAGTATAGATATGGAAATTGTAAAATTGACTTAAATTTTTATAGTTTGCTTATCGAATCATTCTTATTTTCCAACGCAAAACAAAGTAGGATATGACTCTTATGAATATAAAAAAGCCAAGTAGGGCAACTGCATCTAGCCAAAACTCTGAATTCTCCATGGATAGTTCTTCCAAAAACTTTTTGGGACTTCTGAAATGACAATATGCCTCGGAACACTGTAATTTTTCTCTTGCAAATCCGTACACTGACAGCATTGCGCCTTCGTAACCGTATCTCACGTAACTCACATATGTCACCCACCGCAGATATCCAGGGATGGTGTCAAAGTTCACAAAGAACCCGGAAAACAGCACTATCGGGATGGTGGTGACCGGCCCGAGGTACACTCCCGTCTCCACCCTCATGGCCGCTCCGATCAGAAGTCCCAGCGACTGGGCCACGAGAGCCGTGAGAATATTGATACTTGAAAACATTATTATGCGATCTGCTTCCAACGGTTGGCCCGTCATAAAGTATACTATTAATACATAAACTCCACTAAAGATAATCTGAAAATTCAAAATATTTTTGAAATATTCTACTTTAATTAGTATAACACAAATAATTAGAACAAAAACAATCATTTATTTTTACCTGAAACGGTAGATCTGCTAATGTTTTAGCAAAGTAAAATGCTTTTAGAGAATACCAGTAATTAAGATGTTCTCTTATAAACACTGCCATTTCAACAGGAACTAAAAAAAGTAGCATAATATTGAAAGATACAACTGATACAATATTAAACCCAACCTAATCATTAAAATTTATGGATATATAAATAATTTTAAGGTATGTCATATTTAAATAATTTTTACTTACAGGTAAGAATTGTCGGCATCATCGCAGTAAACATTGTGAAGAGTACTGTAAAAAACACACATCCGGCGTTACTCATCACTTTTGCAGCATCATTACCGACATCGTAATAAATAAGGCCAATTAGTACGCCGACAACTGCATGCGACACTAGCCGAAGCTGGGTTAAGGTTTGATCTCTCATTATACTAAGGAAAGTTCTTTTCAGAAGTATCCAGAATTGGATCCAGCCGGACGTAGGGAAGCCTGGCTTGATTGGCTGCTGTGTGACACTCTCGTTTGAGTCCAGAAGAGACGTAGTGCAAGTCACCGGAACCAACCCAGTGGCCAGTGTTCCTGGAGGAACTTTCTCACAGTCTGAAGCGGTTGTTACATTATTTTTTGTAGATGGAGTAATTTCAACTACAGTGCATTCAGGTTTTCCTAAAAATAATTTTTTGGTTTAGTAAATTTGTATTAAATGAGTATTTGTTATAATAATAGAAAACTAGAGTATCGGAATAAAAGTATACAAACCGGGAACGCTGGAATCACTAGAACTGCTATTTCTATTTATATTATCTTTAGCCAAATTATTAGTAATGTTTGGTGGTCCATTATTGTGATTATTAGAATTATTAGTTATCGCTAAAGCTTGTGATTGGTTGTTGGTTGATTGAGACCAGTTGTTGCATTTTCCATTGTTTACTGCCAAGACCAGCTTGTGAACCCATTCTCCGTGCTCACCACATGCCACTTCCATAACTGAAAAATAAAAAACCGTTATCATTATAAAGAGTTATCATTCATTCATATAGTATAATTTTAAGCTTTGAAAATTTTTAACAGCAATTATCAATAAATCAAAAAATATTGGCGCTCAAGTTAATTTTTTTCAGTTGCATGGAAATTCTTACTCCCTACATAAATAGTAATAAACAAAGAATATCTCAATTGTTTTGATAAATGCAACCGGTGAATGATTGAAGTCAACAGTTTTTAAAACATATCTATTGTCATAATTTTAACAATTGTCCGTTCACTTAACATGCACTATAAGATTACAAAAAAAAAAATTTTTTTTAAATGTATGCAGTGTAGATTAAATTTTTTTTAAAAAAATAGAGTCAAATTTTCTTTTATTATAGTTTCATTTCAACGCATTTTTTAATTGTATTTAATAACTATAATAAATATGACTATCGTTATTTTATTTCTTGTCTATTTTTTGATTAACGTCAATCAGATGCGTATTTATTACCCATTACGGGTTTATTATATTATTACTTATATGATTAGGTTAGTACACCGGTCATGTAAACCAGGGGATGTGGGTTCAAATCCCACACAAATCACGATGATATTTTTCTGAGAGTTTCTTTAAATCATCTTCTATGTATGAACTAATGTGCCTAATCATATTAGTAATAATTTTATTTCTTATTAATATTGCACTCACCATAATCAGCAGGATTGTGGTACCCAGGACAGTGTAATCCCATAGAAGATAAAAACGGAACCAATCCTGAGACGTTTCCTTGATAAATACACTGACCTTCAGCCAGTGTATAAAGGAAGTCAAACATTTCAAACAATCGTGCAGATGGCTGATGAATGGTACAAATAATGGTGCGACCACCCCGAGCCAGAGACTTAAGCAAGCATATGCATTGGAAACATGAAGAGCTATCTAATCCAGAAGTCGGTTCATCAAAGAACATTACGGGTGGATTATTAACCAGCTCGAGTGCAATCGATAGCCTCTTTCTCTGTCCACCTGACAAGCAGATTGTCCGCGTGTCACTGCACTCCACCAACCCTAAAGTTTCAATAATTTCAGCTACAACAATTTTCTTCGCATCAGTTGAAACATCCTTCCCCAGCTTGAGGTTGGCAGACACCATCATGGCCTCCTTGACAGTCAGGTGGGGGAGCAAGCAGTCATCTTGCATAATATAACAAGATAATTTTCTAAATCTTCTAAGATTTCTTTCTTTTCCGTTTATTAAAACTGATCCGCTCAGGTGTGAAGTTCTGTATAAAAAAAAAATTGAATTAGTATTATGTGTCTCGCTTATAAGAAAAATATATTCTGCATTGTCTTATCTAGTAATTATAATATAAATATACAATACTTTTACTATAACACATTTCGATTACTAATTAAATATTATTTAAGATTTAACTCACTTGTATCCGGCAAGAATATTCATGAGAGTACTCTTTCCTGCGCCCGACGGTCCCATGATAGCTGTAAGTTCTCCAGAGCGAAAAGTTCCATTGACCGCCTTGAGGATGGTCTTGTAGCCCCTCTTCCTGCCTTCGGAGACCGAGTATGAGGTGTCGATGAAGCGTATTTCCACTGGCGGGCGTTTAGGCAAGTGGGTGAGACCGGCGATCTGTCTCTTATTGTGTCCGTCGTCTTCTCTGTTGGGAACTTTACGGACAAGAATACTTCCTCCGGCGATCCCGTTGCATAAGTTGTTTTGAGAACCACTTGGAAAAAGAGAAACATTTATGAAATTAATTTTGTTGTTAAATAAAACAAAACATTTTTATTCAATTTCAAAAATATTAAGAATTGTAATTTTTGGAAGCATTATAATAAAAATTCTGGGTTGTAAAATAAAGTATTAATTAGTATTCAGGCAAAATAGTATGAAAATTATATCTGGTTTTAAAAATATTTACAAAATAGCATTTTGCTAGTTTGATTACATGTATATGTAATCAAGTCTATGAGAAGTATTTGACCGGAGAGAAATATTTTATATATTTTTTAAGCACCGCTTTCTGAACAAATACGTAGAAATTAAATTTTGCCTAGTGTATTGAATTTTATGAAAATCTTTATTAAAATTTTATTTTTTATTATCTTAAAAACAATACAAAAATGCTTTTAACTACAGTCTGCCTATTTTCGAAATTATCTTTCTTCATTCAGTGTAAAATCTTAATTAGAAAATCTAATTGATTACAAATCATTTTTAATAAAGCGGTGCTCAATGGGGTCAGATATTAAGTTGACACGCATTGCGGAACCGAATTGCCTAAATTATTGTGACACTGACCCATTTTGTTGAATTAAATTTTAAAAATACTTTGTGCGGTCAATTATTGTGATATGATAGGAGATGTAATCATTTAATAAATACTACACCTCGAGTGGTATACGTTGCATTATTCGAACGGGTAAGTTGAGAATTGGCATAGATTTCGATAAAGTAACATCTAGGAATTGGCTTTTATTCTTTCAACTTTAAAATCCACTCTTGCAGCCAACTCGGCTCCTAATTTATTCAGAAGCAAAGCTCGTTAGTAGTAGCTGTAGCATGCAAGCGAGATGAAATTTTAAGTATTTAAGTCGTTGTATTTTTTTGAAGCGAGAGAGATGAGAGCAAAAGCGCGGCTCGGGGTTCATTTTTCGCAATATTTCTGTTTCGTAGAAGTTTGATATTTATTTATATAAATATATATAGATTCTAGCTATGCGATGTGAACGTAAAAATATTCAGGTGAATGGATATTTAAAAGTCGTTTTTACTTAATATAAATATAAAAATCTATCATCATCCAAATTTTACTGCGACAACACATTCACATAAAATAGATTTCAATCGGAGTAAAGGTTTTTTTTTGTATGGCTTTAGCTTCTCATCAATTGAGAGAGTTTATTATCATAGTTATGATTTTAGATTTTTACAATTTTTTTTTGTTTTGTGGATTAGTATCATTCCACGTAACTAGATTTATCTCCCGGTGTAATCGAAACCATAACGGACTACAAACGTTTTACTGTCTAGTTTTATTCGAGTCAATTTATAAACTGATCCAGCCTCACCAGAGCTTCTTAAAGTAATGCCCCCCAGGTCAATAGTTAACCCACGCTTACTTAAGTTTTACTATCTCCCTGCTGGAGCAATTTATAACTTTGTATATTATATTTTAGTATGTATAGTACGTTTATTAATAAACTGTTTTAAAAAATATCCAAGAAATACAGACTGACCAGCTAACGTAATTAACGTTTTCTTACATTCAAAAACTTTGAGCTGGTATTATAATTATATGTAGATATGTTGCTCACGCGTGTCTACGAAAAATATTGGGTCTACTAATTGAATAATTAACAATATGAATTTTCATTTTCCGCAATAATTCGCGTAAATTTGGAGAAGGGAACAGACACCTTATGTACAGAATTACGTAGATGTGTATAGAAAATAATTTTCTCGTCTATTGAATGCACGTGCATTTTATCTGAGCAGTACAGAAAAACTATGCATAAAACCTTTTTTTATTTTTTATTTTATCAATAAATAAATTTAAATATTTTAATAGAAAAAATTTCATAATAAACTTGGGAATGCGTCCATAATATGGTTCGTTATACGTGTCCCGAAATAATGAAAACGAGTGTGATGACCGACCAGAAGGCGGCTAATGAAGCCCAGAAAACTGAGAAAACTCTTGCTATTGTTAAATAACCAGAAAGGAAGTATATTTATCAGTCTACAGCGTAAAATAAGCGCAAGTAATTTCCACTGTCTATATTTGTTATTATTTTATAAACTTCGTATTTCAGCACACACTCAATATGTATCCAATTAATGATATAAATTTAAAAAAACAAGGTTAAGATTAATTTCAAACCTTAATTAATGGGGAACGTACAAAATATCTCAAGAAAGCTGAAAAATAAATTCGGAGTAATTAATAAAAATAAATTAGAGAAGTCTCGCTCAAAGTTTTGTTTCAATAATTTACGAAAACTGTCAAACTAAGTAGATGCGGTCTGGATAAATCGCTGTGGACAAATTCGAAAAGTTTTTGCCCCAGCTTATTTTACGAGGGTAAAACATCAAAGCCCTGGCATTATTTGCGATCAAATAATGTCTCCAATGAGACTAATTCACACTTCATATATAAAATACTATCAGTTACCTCGTGCATAAATCATCATCAACTGAAACGAGGACACGTTCGGTCCATATCGAATCAGTTTGGAATTCTTACCATTGATCTTTGACTTTAAGATTTTAAAAACCACCCGAGATGCAGATGAATTTAATTTCATATTTGATCGCAATCCATAAAAATACAATCCGCAAAAATACAATAAAAAACAGCGTTCATTCTGTTCAATGTATTTCTTGGAAAAATAATATGTTGATACATCAATACAGGTCAGAATATTTACTTGGGCCTGTTCTGTTTCAGTCAACCGTGTTTAGCCCGCCCTTTTCCTAATATACCCAAAATACGTAATAAAATTTCATAAAAACATAAGAATTTGCAGAATAAGAATTGAATTATATAAAAAATAATTGATATTAATTAAACTCGTAAGTCACGTTACAAAAATAATATCTAACTCCATTTTATGCGTTGAAAAAATAATATGAAAAATACAGTAAAACATCGATATAACGGACTTCGGATCCGGATTCGGAAAAAATCCGGTCAGATGTAAATTTAAAAAAAAAATTGTAATTGTCGATAGTTGATTATAAAAAAACAGCAAACTTCAAAAGTGCAAACAAAATTTGATTCCTTTTAAGTATAATTACCGAAAGCAAACAGCAACGTCACTTCACGACGAGTGTCCGAAGACAATTAAATAGAATTTGTTTGTGTCATACAGCGTATTTCAAAAAAAAAAGTTTTTTTGTGTAACGAACTTTCGGATTTAACGGACACCCTTCCCCCCCAATCGATCCGTTATATCCAGGTTTTACTGTACTCAAAAAGCGGCGTAATATTTGTGTGGATCTGAGTATGTTAGTAATTTTTTTTAGATTTAAAAAATGATAATTCTTGCCACGTTTTTTTATGTATTTATTTTAATTGAGGGGAAAAAAATAAGGGCGGGATGTTTATTTGAGGGGGCGCGGCGCCTGCGCGAGACCTCCCCGACAATCCCTTCTAAGCCAGCCCGAGGTTCACGACCGACGTCTCTGAGCCCGATAATGCTGGGAAATCCTAGTTAATATTCGCCAGACAATTAAAAAATTACGATGATATAAAACGCAACAGAGTCTCCGAGGAATACCTTCGAAAAAACCATTCACTTAACTAAATACGCGAGGGATATGTTCCGGAAAAAATCGCGTCAAGTGAAATTCGCGTATATCGGGGTTTACGATTAAACACACATACATAGTCAAAACTAAATACAAAAAAAATATGTATCATTTGAATCAATCACTTTAATTCTAATAACACTTTATGCAGTATTACATGTTATTTTTACTGAAAAATGCATCTATTGTCTTTTGGGTAGCGTTTCTTTAACGTTCTTGTAAAATACGTTCATAACAACCAACGCTGTTTTTAATTGTTAAGAGAAGTCAATGACTACATTTATGTTCATACACATTCTTATAATAAGAAATTCGCGTAATGCGAGGCATTTTAACGCGAAATTTGAAATTCGCGTTATAGTGAAACCGCGCATAGCGGGGTCGCGTAAAGCGGGGTATTACTGTAATCAATATTTTTGACAGAGACTACTTGGTGGAATTCAATTTTAATATTTTGAATAAAATACTTGTCATGTGGAAAAATCGCTCATGTATTTTATTTAAAATATGAAATAACACAACGTGCATCTTGCTTAACATGTTTAACATTGCTTAACAAACTTTTATTATTCTTTTATGTTATAAAAACATTTTTATTAAGATAATATCTCTTTTTCAAAATGAGCAATATTTGTTCCCGATGATGCAATAATTTGTAAGTTGATATATTAAAAATTGAAAATTTGCTCAGCAATCGTCCCAACATGTATTTATAAATCTAATATGAAAAGTCTTGAAGATATTATTGTTCTTCTACTTCTTCTTCTTAGACTTCTTCAAACTGAAAAGTCTGATGAAGCTCTTGAATGGCGAAATTGCTCACAAACAAAAATGATAGTAATTTTCTAGCCATTGGACTATTCATATTTGTTGTATTATAAATGAAACCTAATAATTCATGTCATGAAAAATAATTATTTATTTTAATAAAAATACAAAAAAAACCGACACTGTCAATTCAAAACCTATTATGTTTTTATGTGCTGAACATAATATTATTTTGGTGTATCATTTATTTTAAACTGTCCAAATCCAATCAAAATATAGAACAACCTGTGTAATCGTGAACAAGTACAAAAGGCGTCATTGTTGAAAAGAGCTCCACTCAAAACAGGCTTTTTTAACACGTCAATTTGATCAAAAATGTTTTTGAATTTAAGCCGGTCTATTTGAAACTCTATGACATTGCAAAAAAAAAAAGAAAATGAGTGAACGTCATTTTACAAAACAAGTTTTTATCGATTCACACTGTCGCTCGGCATCCTAGCACACTGGTAATACGTGATTTTGATATGACGTCATGCTGAAACCCCAGGGGGAGCAGACATTTGAAGCCAAATTGGCAAATTTATGATCAGAGACCCAGTGGCCTGGACATCAGACGAATCATTTTAACCCTTATTTGATTACAAAGGTCAGATGCGCAAAGTAATTTTATCAAAACAAGTTGATTTCTTGATCAAAAAATAAATAATTCACCGTGGAAGGCCATCGCTATTATTTATCAGCTACGACAGATTCGATTATGAAAATATGTTCTCCGCCTCTACGCAATGTCACAGCTAGATAAAGCCATTTAACATGTAAGCCGTCGTGAACGCTATAAATTTACAGGTGTCTACGTGTTATGCTGTTTTACGGGTATTCCATGGTATAATACCCATGGTGGTAGTACACCATCGCCACCATTATCGTAGCAATCGTACTTTATATAGAAAAGCACCATGAATCCGGGAGTAATCAGAAAAACTCATTACTATGAACGGGAGTGACGAGTAACGGTGAGTGGATATTTATTTGCGTTAGTAGAGATTGTCGAAAAAACTTTTATAATTTTAACATTAAACTTTAATGACAGCTATATTTACCATATTTTGTACATAATTTAATTAGAAATTTCCGTCACTTTGAAATCAAATGACATTTTAATATTCATTGGTTCACTCCATTAGGCTTTAATCAACACCTACGATATCACGACATAAATAGGACACAGTTTATTGCTAAGCATACAACATTTTCCTCCCTTTGGCTGGCATTTTGTACCCTGAGCGTGTGTAAAGGATCGGTAATAGAGTAGTGGACTTGGAATGATTGTGGAAAGATGTGGAAGAGCTCTTGATATTGTTTCTGTATCATGCTGCAGAAAGAGTATCAGATCTAAACGCCAGAGCATTGTAAGGAAAGGATTTATAATAATTCTATTGGGCAGCAGCAATACGCAGATTTTTCTTTTGAATATAAAACTGCGGTCTAGAAGGACCCGGGAACACTATTTTCCTCTTAGAAAAACATAAACACTGTTTCAGCATGAGTATATGCTCAGTGAAATGGTCGCCAACCTCCTCTGACGAGAGGCACTTGATGATGAATACAACATTTAACATTTAATGTCGAGTCTAATAATTAATTTAACTACATTGCTTATTCAAAATACAAATTGTTTAATGCCTCAGTCTTATCAATACGAAGCCATTCCAACGAATTTGGCTAAAAATGTAATTTTTCGATGAAGCCCCCCGGCATTTCTCGGACAAGCTGGCTTAGCAATTTTCTCGTGACGCTTAGGAAATTTGATATGTATTTGAATATGCTGGGTAATCCAATTAAGCTAATGATTTCCTATACGTAATAAATAATCTACATTAACTAATAATAACTTACAATTAACAAGCTAATGACGCAAGGATTCACAGTAAAAAAAGCGATATTAAATATTGTAAAAAATCTCGTAAAACTGTTTTGGGTGGTTTTGTTGAATATTGGAATCATCAAAATGTATTTGGCAGTAACGATTTCAGATTAATAATAATAACAGACGCTTCAAAAATATTTATTTGTTTTCTTGTATTCGAGAAGTATTTACAGCCACTTAAACAATATTCGCACAATGACTTCTTTGAAAGCTACTTTAGGTATACTTTTTGTATACCTGAGTTTTTTTAATATAACCGTATAACCAATTTTCGTAGAAGCTGTTTTATTACTTTTAAGTGAAAGGCATTGACGATAAACGTATAGACAGTACTGGAGTTCTTTTCCTCAATTTTTATTTATGTTATTAGTAAACACTTTTTTCGAACCAACAATAAATACAGAAAGTGCATTTTTTTTAATATGTTTGGAAATAGACTTTTTAAAACGACACGAGTTATTATAAATACAAATAAACTAATTTTTTAAAAGACGAAACAATTGTTTTATACTTTCAGAATAATTGCGATCCTATTTCCGTGTCACTTCAGCCGTTGTGGCTTTTTTTTATTTTCAAAGCCCTTGAATCGACTCTCCACTATACGAGGCACTCCAAAGTGGTTCCTCTACAGCCGCGATATAGTAACCAAAACTAACCACAATTAATATAAACAAGGAAGTAACTAAGATAAGAAAATTAATGAAGCAACATCGAATCTCCGTGTGTGGCAATTTATAATTGACTACAAGAAGTTGAGAGATTTTTTAGTAGAGTATAAAAAAAAAACACCTTATTACAATGCAATACGGTGC
Source organism: Atopsyche davidsoni (assembly GCA_022113835.1). Lineage (NCBI taxonomy): Eukaryota > Metazoa > Arthropoda > Insecta > Trichoptera > Hydrobiosidae > Atopsyche > Atopsyche davidsoni. The sequence continues at coordinate 15,906,506 of JAILWY010000013.1, forward strand.
AATCAATAATTAAATGTTGTTGTCTTATAGGTCATATATTTTCAAGGTCAAATTCAAGTTGGCGTTACTACCGTATTTTGCATAAAAATAAGTGCTGTTTTTTTATAACAGGTCTTATGTTCTCGTAGTTGATATTGGATTTCAACACACGGAGGGCACAGCTTCATTAACATTCTTATGACAGTTTCTTTTGACACTTTTGTTTATTTTGATTAAAGTTATTTATTTTTACACGACGTATCACGACGACAGTGAAGACAATTCCAAATGTTTTTTTTCACTCCTGTGTAATGTCAGTGAGACTCCGGTGATAGCTCGTGACGCAGTCGCTCCGAGCGAGTACATCAGGCTAATTAATAAATAGGTCCCCCACACGTTTTTTTCCGCCATTGAATGAGTGGTGGAGTGTATTTTTATAGCATATCTAATCAGAATGAGCACGCCAAAAAGCGATTCCCGCGAGCAACAAACGAAACAAACAAAAATGTTTCCAGCGCCGGGGCCAGCCTTAATAATACCGTGCTATTCTGTGAAGACGAGGAGGTACATACAACAATAACCGCAGTTCGAAAAGTCAAGTATGATTAAATGATATGCTACACATAAATCAATCTAAAAATTGTTATCGACAAAGCAGGTAGAAGCTAAACGAGTTCGTAGGATTTCTCAACCGTTGTTATTAGATAATTGTGGGATTTCTCGGGTGTTGTGCCGCGTAGTGCTTCGTGTCTTCCGACGTTTACATCCCGATACTGGGGCTATCGGCATAAAGTCGTGCTTTTGATCAAATTGTGGTATACTTAGTTACTTGCGGGTGTATTCTTGGTTAATTAGTAATGTCACCTGCAAGTGTCAGTGGAACTCGTGTTTAGTATGACCGACGCAGGTGTATGTCCGATGCAAATGTGCTTTTTACGACTACATTGATCGCTTTTGGGTATACTTGCAGTATTTGTATATTTACACACAAACAAATTTATACATATATGTATATAATATATATATATATATATAAATTCTTACACAAGAATTGCTCTGAATACTCTCTATTCTCAGGCATATTCAACAGCTGACGATGTTTGTTTCCCGGAGCTCGTAGGGTTTCGATAACACGACTTGGCATTGTATAATGTAAGGTCGAGGCAGTGGCGGGGGCGGTGGCGGTGGCGGTGGCGGTGGCGGTGGCGGTGGCGGTGGCGGTGGCGGTGGCGGTGGCGGGGGCGAGAAGAGGGAGCGAGCGTTCCGTGCTCGTCGGACCATGGTGCCCTCCGCGACACTTCGTGAGGCTTACTTAATCCACTCAGCTCTATTGCCATCCACTCTGGAAGCCCCACGCGGGTCTTCCAAGTCAAGGGCCTTCTTGATTATATTTGAAATAATCATCAGAACAACGCGGCATCCTTGTCGGTATTTACACTCTGCGGAAACGAGTACCAAACGTTATTTAATCTCTACTGGTGTACTCGTATTTATTACGAGTTTTGTTGGCACAAGCTTAAGGCACCAATTATGCACCAAGGGGGATACAAGTCAGATAATCTGTGCGAACAGTCGATAGTGGGAGGTCGCAAAGGAAAGAGGCAAGCTGTGGAGGTTTTGTCTAGTTTTGGTAGTCTCCGTCATTTTCTCTTGTAAAAAATCTGCATGAGAAAACGTTTTTGTTTTAAGGGTTTTTTATGGAACTAATGGGATTGGAAAGACCCACTGCCCCTCCTGGATGCAAAGGTTGCTAATTGTCAAACCCAGTACGCGGTCCCGATGTCTACGTATAATCGAGGATCAGGTTGCAAAACTGCCATTGTCAATATTGAACCTACATATATATAGAAACTATGTTAAATTTATTTGTATACGAATAAAAGTGAACGCTAATTTTTATTTCTTAAAATTGCTTAGCGGCGAAATGTTATGTTACTCAATCTAAACTTTAAAATTCTCAAAATTCTTGCTATGAATTTTCTATTACTAGGCTAGAAAAATTTTAATTTTTTTTTTCACAAATATTGACAGAAAAATAATGTATTTAAAGTATATACGTATAGATATTTCAACAATTACATGATAGTTTAATGTGTTATCTTAAAAATATATGATTTTGTAAAAATAATCGTCATTCTTCGCCTTTATTGTACAATATATCAAAACAGAGGTCAAATCAAGTAACTATATGTTTGAATTTTAAAAATTAAATGGATCAGAAAAAATTAATTTCGCCGTCTTATATATAATAAATGTACTTAAATAAAAGCAAATGTTTTACAAGACCACCAATTTACTGTATAATAAGATCTCTTTCGGCCAATAGGAGTATCTCAAACAGAGCGTTTTTTTATGTTTTCATGTGACAAAATAATAATTAAGTTTAATTAAAAACTGTACATTTTTAAATAAAATATTTTTAACAAGTTTCTTAACTGGTGTTTTTTTTTTATAAATACTCTTTTTATAAAACAACTGCTGACATTTACAATTCAAATGAAACAACGTGACATCAAATTATAAATCGTACGCTTTATTCGTGAAGGACAGCTTCATTATTTTGACTAAAACTCTTGAAGAATTTTGCATTAGTAACGATGCTTATTACAGAAATTTTATAAACTCGAATTAGTCTAATGAAGAAAAATGTAACCAGTGGCACATTTCTCTCAGTAGGAAATTGTGACGCTATAGCTCAGCGGCTCGAATGTTTACCCAAAAGACCAGCAATGATTATTTAAAATGACTTATTACTTATTATAACTTATTGTGGATAAAATGTATGTTTTTTTTTTAAATTATCTTTTAAATATTTTAGAAACCTTCCATGTTCACAAAATCGGTTTATACAATCGTTAGAAACCAGTCGATTTTTCTACAAAAATTACTCACAGTGACGGATCGTGCAAAAACAAATAAAATGACGCAAATAATAAAAAAAAAAAAAACTAACTCAGAGCTGATTTATAATTTAAACGTTTATTTTCTATCAGCAAACCTAATTAGGGTTAGCATGTTTTAGAAATTATTTAAATAAATATATTGTTAAAGTAATAATCGATAGTTTCGAAAGTTCGATAAATATTCGAAGAATTATAAATAAACATCTTTTATGTATGGAATAATGTAAGCAGACTTGAAAGAAAATTAAATAAATATATATAACAAGGAACATTAAAAAAATGCTTCGATATCGGTAATGAACGAACAAATAGCATTATGTGAAGTTGTTGGAATCATTTTTTTATGCTTTAAATCGGTAATATTAAATCAAACAATGGAAGATTACCAATCAACTTCTGTGCACAGCCTGAAGCGGAAGAAAAAATTGTCGATATTAAGGCTTTATAAAAATGCTTTATATTTAACCTACAAAGGTCGCCTGCAAATAATTTAATTAGTTACCAATGTAAGCATTCAAAGCAGGGATGGTTTATCTGAACTTATTTATTAAATAAGTTTAACATGACCTTAAAAAGGTATACTGTTGCTTTTTTGCCTTGAGTGCTTGGTGGAATTTCATTTTAATTTTTTAAATAAAATACCCAGTTTAATAATGCCAACTTGAAACCCGAAACCAGTCACCAATAAAATTAAATATGTAGTAAAATCACAAAATTATTTTATTTAATATATTAAATATGAATACCATTAAACTGAGGTAGATATATGTGATATACTATAGAATGATTAAAATAACAGAGGTGTTATAATTTTACAGCATTTATTCATCCACAACAAACTGGTTTGGTTTAAGTATGAATAGCCGAATGGCTGGGGTATAACAATCATTTTTTTAAAAGTGAGTGATTTTGCATTATGATATGAGCAGCTAAAGGGGCTTTCACTCATTTCAACACAATCGAAAATTGCCCGGTTATTATCTAATAGCATCCTTTATAATTTTTTAAAACACAATTAACTAGCTCATCGGCTCGTAGTCGCCTGAATTACAACGCGTATAGACTCCTAAAATTCTCAAATCCAAATATAAATAATGCAGGAAGGTGCTCGGTACTCAAATCGAGATAACCTCTAATATTAGTTTTTATATAATATTATAGAAAAATGTAATTTTAAATTTAAAAAAAATTTAATGTAAAAATGATTTCTTTTTATACATCTTCGTAGGTTTACCGGATTTTTCTCTTAAAAAAAAAACATCCAATCAAATGTTATTCATCCCCTAAGGTATGTATGTAAATTTTCTAATCATTTAAATCGTGAAAGAGATTTCGATGAGTCAGATAAACGCCCCGAGCTCAAGGGAGGAATCGAAAGAATGCGACCTCACCTAACCAAGCCGAGCCCAACCTTCTTTCAAGAATTTTCTTTTAAGTTATTTGCAAATACCTTCGTTCAAAGAACATTTTACATTCTGAAAAACCCATTCGCTTTTTTTATTACACAGGTTTAGTATGTATTTTAAAGCGTGTAAAATATGAGCTCGGTAAGAGTACTACATTTATAAATGTACAAAAATGATTGGTTAAATGCAATCAAAAGCAAAAGTACTCACTGCATATATAGAATAGTATTTTTTTTTAGTAATTTGAATTACTTTGTTTATTGATTGTACATTTAGAGACTCACAAATCAATGAGGTGTTCTAAACAAGACTAAAAGTTCCTAAATCATCTTAATTTTATAATCAAACCGATCCAATTCTCAGTATATACAGCGTGGACTCGTCAACCGCGACGATAGCGTAATGATCACATGTAATAGTATACATAAATACCTCAGCAGACTTTGTACTGCGGAATATAATCCGACTCTGAAGTAATTCCCAAATCCACGACGGATCAAACGACTGGCCGCGTTTTGAATTTCCTGGCCTTTCCCACCGAGGAAACAGGAAACGTTCATTTGTGATTATACATAGAGCCATTACATAATAGTAAGGAGTGCGCCGAGCTGTCGTGGCACACACAACGATGCTAGAAGTATTATGATATATTCTATTAATACCTAAAATTACAGCTTCGGAAATATATATACAATATAGAACAAGTAGAAATTTTAATCTATAACTTTTTGGGATATTTAAATACGTCGATTTGCACTCGAGGGATATGTGTATTAATCGATATTTGTGGATATGTACCTACACTTATCAATGGGACTAATGGAATATTCAAAAATTTCCTTGCGGTTATTATTTAAAATTTCAGTATTGTATATAACCCTACAATATCACCCCCAATTACAAGTGTGTCAAATTTATAAATTAAACTTTTATTTATCGTCGAGCTGGAAACAAATATCTTTAAAAATACGGAGGAAAATTCAAATACTTCATTTTGTGCTTTAATAATAAAAGCCGCTAGGATGGGGTGCTTTAAATTATCCCCTTTATGGCGCCATAAATGTTTTTTTTTCTTCCAGAATGAGTGCCTTCATTTATTTATTAATTTTTAATTTACGACCCATACAATTTCGTGTAGTACCTTCAAAACCCTCGGCAACGTACTTTCCCTTTACATTTTTCAATTGTATTACACCGGAGGACGCTTGCGGCAGACACTCGCACTCGGGTACGTAGAATGGGGAGTCTAAAAAAGAGATATTATTGACTCGTAGGGGAATTACGACGAAACTAAATAATAGTTCTTTGGTTGGCATTGCCATGGTTTCGGCCTTGTCAAGATATTCAAAAATTAGTTGAACAAAATAAAAAGCGGCGTACGGTGTGACAATAACGTCAATAAATTACTGTTTGGAAAATTGTAACAGTGTTTATAAACACCATCAATAGAATGTAAACAAATTATTATACAAGATTCATTAAAAGTACAGGGTGTCCAAAAAGAGTATCTGGTATTTGTTTTAGTGGCCGTTATTGCGATATGCTGCGAAAACTTTTGGGCCCAGAGTTGCAGGAGTTTCAAGGTTTCAACTCAAGAACGCGGTTCTAACAAGACAGAGCCACTTGCCATACATCCGATCAATCAATTGAAGCTGTTAACGAATTATTCCCTGATAAGGTCATTTCACGTAGAGGTAACATCAACTGGCCTCCCAGAAGCCCCGACCTTAGCCCTCTTGACTATTTCGTATGGGGATACTTTAAAAGTAGGGTTTATGAGAATAATCCGACAAACCTAACGGAATTGAAACAAAACATCAGGTCAGAAATGGCAGCAATATCGAGGGCTGTGTCAGCAATCTTCGTTCCAGATTAGAAGAGTGCCAGCAGCGCGTAACGCTCACCATTTGCACAACATAATTTTCCATTTTGTATTCTTATAATCAACAATAAAAAAATACTTGATTGCTAGTAGTTTATGTTTTACTGAACTAGCAAATACCCGATACTCTGTTTGGACACCCTATATAATTTCCAAGCATCGAACAGTAGACGCCACGAGCAGATGAAGGATTTATAGTACAGTTAGCGTGCTATCAGCAATCTTCGTTTCAGATTAGTAACGGTCACCATTTGGACAACATCATCTTTTCGAAATAATTTTCCATTCTGTATTCTTATAATCAACAATAAAAAAATACTTGATTACTAGTAGTTTTTGTTTTACTGAACCAACAAATACCCGATACTCTCTTTGGACACCGTATATATATAGTAAAAAATGATGATATTATAATAGTGATGTTTGCGTAATTTGGAAGAGAGAGAAGTCGTTAATTTTAGGGTAGATTCTGCGAGGCGGGGGCGCGCCCACCCTTGCAGCCCCGCCCCATCGATCGGGGGCGGGAGGCGCCAGGAGCCGCTCCCGAGTGGGTCAGACGCGCCGAGGAGTCGCAGACCATGGCGGGACATCGCCTGCTCCTGGCGCCAGCGGCGTCCACAACATCCTAACCACTGAGGGAACTCATATTCCGGCTTAATCAAATTTAGATTCGCCATTCGGCACTCTCCGCCAACCAAGCATCACAGAAACACTTATTCAAATTGAAATGAAATAAAACCAACAGAAAATATATTTTGATATTTTTTTCGTAATAAAATGCTTTGAAATTTCATTGAGTGCGGTAAAAGCGTGCAGTATGTAAAATAAGTATAAGATTTTTCTTTGTCTTATGATGATGCCTGCCGTATGCCTACGACCTGTTCTACAGAGTTGTTTCTCATTTATCTCAATTTTTCGCTTATCATTGGTTTGGAATTACTTTTGATCTCCACGTTTTGTATTCCTGTCCCATAGTACATAATCCCCTGTTAACGACACAAAATAGCGCATTTTCAAATCACCATAATTCGATCGCTCACTTTTCTAAAAGATACTGACATTCCCAAATGGATCTTTCGGTCCACTGGGTCTGGAGCTTCCCGTTTATAATATACGGTGTTCAATGACGCGTCAATGTTTTTTTTATTAAAACGAACGTCAAACGTTAGGGTTAACCAATTAAGGCTAAGTTGCAGTGGCTCGTTAGCATAATGGATAATGCACCGGCCATGTAAGCTTGGAGATGTGAGTTCGAATCTTACACAAGTCACGATTATATTTTTCTATTGATATATGAAAAAATGTGCCTAATCATATCAATTAAAATTATTGTATATTTTATGTTGAGCAGCCTACACACGTTGCAACTCAACGGAAAGCCGAACGCGTCATCTTATTTTGAGTGTATTGTTTATATATGTTTATTTTTGGATTGAACGTCAATTAGATGCGTATTTATTACCTATTGCAGGTTTATATTATTTACTAATATAATTAGGCACATTAGTTCACACATAGAAGATTGGTAGGCACATTGGTTCATCTGTAGAGTATGATTGTTAAAAATTCTTGATTAATGGATGTGGTTCGTTAGTACAAGGGTTAGTACACCGGCCATGTAAGCCTGGGGATGTGGATTCAAATCCCAAACAAATCACGATGATATTTTTCTGAGAATTTCTTTAAATCATCTTCTATGTATGAACTAATGTGCCTAATTATATTTGTATTGTTTGTTTATAGTAACCAACGCAAAAGAGGACGATATTGACCTATTACCGTTCGGTTGTCGGTTGTATCGCAAACGTATGTATATGTATGACAACCAAACGGTAATTAATCAATAATGCCCACTTATTTAGAGTGTTTTTTTTTGTAGTTTATAACGCAAAAGAGGACGCTTTTGACCGTGTTACCGTTCGGTGGCTGGCTGTAACGCAACGTGTGTATATGACTTTACATGAAAAGGTCACTACTGGAGTGTGTTTGTTTTACACTGTGCGTAGGCTTTTTTTGTGAAGTGGAACCAATAAATCACGTCGTATAGGCAGCAGGCGAGGCGTGCAAATCGTTACACAAGTACGATCTCGACCAGGAATCCGCAATAATTATCGACATTACTTTCTCGCCGGAAAACAGTTACACGCAGAGCGGACTCTGTGCAACCTCGTCCGGCTTATCGTTCGGAGGAAATCAAAGAGTATTGCATACTTCTAAAAATAAACAAACTCCATGCTCGGGAAGCCCAATCACCTCAAATGTCTTGTATTTTTTTTTTTCATATAAAAAATGTCCAAAAACATAAACCTTTATATAATAAATACATATTATCAAATGGGACAGCCTAAATAATATATACATATACTGACTCAAGATTCATGAAGTTAGGGATTCTTATAGTTTGGTCATAATTTTCAAATGTGAGATTATTTGTATTTATTACTACTCCATATTTCCGTTAAAATGTTGGAATTTATTTTTATTTATGTTTATCAAATATTGACTGAGGTGACCGGACTATTAGATAGAAATAATACACAGCAATTTTAACTTAACCTATGGATTACTTTTTAACAAATCTACATTTTGACTGTGACAAATAGACACACGATTTTTCTTCTATAAGTATTTTATTAAGAACACGAATTTAAAAATGAAATGTGCATACTTATTTTTTAAATATTCGAAAATGATATTAGGCCATATCTCTTTTTAAATAAAATTTAAAATGAAAATTTGACGAGTATAGCACATATTTTCAAAAAACTACCCTCAACCAGAATAGTCGAATACGAACTTCCCTTTTCACCGGTGGAGCACTCCTGACTCCGACCCTGGAGTGGAGAGGAGGCTCAGGGGGTGGCGAGGGGTGATGTAGGTTGGCCGCCTACAAGGCCGGAACCCGGAGACGAATTCGCGTTCATTATTATTTTATTTAATATTACTTGGAAAAAAAATTAAAAGAGAGGAAGAACTCAGAAAAAATTAAGTAATTTTATGTTTACAATTTTATGAAATATCTAAAATTTATTCTACTTTAAATGACTACATAAAAAAGTATATTGGATTTAAGGGTCTAAACAAGTAAGGTTTAATAAAAAAATACATAAATAATTTTAGTATAAAATTTTTAATCACGTCGTATATTAATGTTTCCTTGTTATCTTTAAGCTTATGACAAGCTAAACAAAAAAACACGACTACAAGTGCGTGCAATACGAAAATATGTACATATATACTAAAAATAATAAAATCCTAAATGACCCAGTCGTTTAGCTCTGGACTGTCAATGATGATGACGATGATGACATTATGATTAAATAATCACGCGTTCCTCGCATCCATTATAAAAATGACGAGTTCATTATTTAGGTGTCGGTAGGTAACCATTTATGAAATAGCACTAGCGGCTTAATTTCATCTTAGCTGTTGCGTTGAAACTGTTCCAGCACGGCTGTTGTTTGTAACAGTTGCAATGTTAAGAAGTAAACGAGGGATGGTTTACAGACTGCAGCTTTGGATATTATTCAATTGAAAAGTGCGATTATTATATTTTTAGCAGCAAATAATACATTTTTAAATTATGCAAGAAAAATAACTATACATTGTTACCGAACGAATATTTTGATGACAGTTATTTTTAATGATTAAATATATATATTATGCTTAATTATTATTAATATGTTGTTAGTTGAAACATGGTTTGACTTATACCAACCTTTCTTTTATTTTTTAATATAAATTAAGTCACCAACATTAGTATTCAAGTAACATGACCAAAATGGTTTTTTTTTTTATTTAAAAGTTTTCAGAAAGTAAATGGGAATTAACTAGGTCAGGCTGCAAAGTTTTCAGCAACCACCCGGTATTGAGTATTAATTAGCACGGAGCATTCCTCTATTCTATAGATTACGCTCTTAACATCGGCGCTCCATAGAGCTGAGCTCAACACTTATCGGCGAAGCTTCTAGAAGCAATTTCCGAGAGAATGACGCCCATTTCAATTACCTATCATTGTTTTGCGGGATACGCTGCCTTCAGACGTAACTGCGTACTATAAATACAATTTAAATGTACAGGGTGCCTAAAACTCACTTCAATCTCGCATTATTGATAAAATGGTGCATTGTTACCACCCATTGGCCAGTCAGTTGGTGCGCTTGCTTGTTGACCCTAGAATCCCGGTCCAGATCCGAGTTTGACAAAAAGTTTCTAATTTTTTAAATTGTCATGTTTTTAAGGGCTAAACCTAAAAAAAAACCTCACTGTTGCAATTTTTCTGTAATTTCTGGAATTCCGGAGGCGTATCAAAGCGTAATACAACTAAAATCGGCCCTGAATGCTTCCTAGGTTGTGGCCTTCTTCTACGAACTTGATGAGCAATGTTTTCAAATATATGAGTTTTGATGTTTCTAACAAAAGACACGTGATGAGGTTTTAGAAAGAAGGAAAACGCACATTTAATTCTAACTATTATCTTTTTAAATAGTAGTTGGGCAAATTGAAAGAAGGTATTGCATTTTGTGTCGTATACCTACATAAGTAATATACATGACGAGTTGGCAACCCAGACAGAGGTTGCCTGAAGATGCGAACCAAACATGGTGGCGAAACCGGTAGCAGCAATAATAACAAGTTGGAATAGCACCAAAACATTTTTTACAAAAATAATATAAACCACTTTCTGTAAAAATATTAAATATTTCAGATGTCTCAAAACTAATTTACATTACAAACTCAATCCCCCTGAGATGATGGTTGTGTTATTTTATCGCCAGAAGAATTTTACTGTTGTAAAAAAAAAAAAAAAACAAGCATACATTATTTTTTTCACTCCTACACGACCTACTTTCTAATGAGTATATCCAATACAGTACGTTTTTAATTCATGTTTCTATGACATAAATAATCAGCGTTTAGTTTTTTCCACATTGCATAAACAATATAACGAGTGACATCCGTTCGTGTATATATACCATATTGTGCGAGAATGTCTAATCTTGCGGGCATGTGTGCGTGACCAGGGCTGGCCAACGGTGGTCCTCGGGATCGTTTCCGGCGCCCGTCCCAAGCACCACTGGCCGGGGGAGTAAATATTTTTTGTTTGCTTGGGCAGCGGTGCAGTGACTCACCTTGTTTATTTTCGTAATATTTTTTGAGGAAATTTGTCAATCGATGAATCGATTTTGGGTTACATATATTACATAAATTCTTCTTTATCAAGTGCCTCTCCTAAGAGAAGGTTGGCGACCATTTCACTGAGCATATATGTATGTTCATGGTTTTACCGGGTCCTTCTACACCGTAGTTTTATATTGGAAGGAAAAGTCTGCGTATTGCTGCTGCCCAATAGCATTATTGTAAATATTTTCTTTGTAAAGCTCTGGCGTTTAGATCTGATACTGCATCTGCAGGTGGCTACATAAAAAATAGTAGGAGCCTACTTCATTGCCGATCCTTTACACACGCTCAGGGAGAGCGGGGAGGTTTATGGGGAGGTATATAAATTAACATAGTGAAATTTGATCTACGAAGAACGCGAAGTGATAATGAAAAAAATCCAAATAATACACACCAATCTATCAATAACTATGCATCGTTACTGAATTAAGTAGTTAGTATGCAGTGCAGAAGTAATAAAAGTTAAAGAAATAATAATTAAAAACAAGCATTGATAGTAATTAAATGCTGAAGTTCTGTTAATATTTGTAAAAAATAATAAATTTCAAGATTATTTATCAATCTATAACTATTTTTAATTTGCTGAATCTCAAATAAAATAACGTATAAATAATGAGAAATTAAATATTTTTGACAGAGTACTTGGTGGAATTCCATTTTAAAATTTTTGAGTAAAATACTTGAGTGATTTTCCACATGTTCGTTTTTATTTGTGACCGGTTTCGCCAACCTTTTACGTTGGCATTATCAAATATTATTATTTGATGATTATTTTCAATAAGTCTCCACTATTATTTCCTATTGCTAAATCACATCTTTAAAAAACCATTTACTGCGCAAAAAACCTATTATTTACAGATACACACACTACAGGACAAACCCCAATACAAGATAACGGCTGCTACACCTCAAAGCCACTACTTTAGATAATTACCCCATTAATATAAAAAAAAATTGTTCACAAAAATTTGCAATTATATAGAATCCTCCACTTGTCTAGTACATTAAAATCACATTAGCCCTTACCACCTGACAATCACTCTCTCTCTTTCCAACAACCTCTCCCTCTAATTGCTTATTTTTATATAAAATCTCACTCTGATAATGCCAACGTGAAAGGTTGGCGAAACCGGTCACAAATAAAAACGAACATGTGGAGAATCACTCAAGTATTTTATCAAATTATTGAGAAGTGGTTTTGGAAATCATAATCACAATCGGGGGAAAGTATAAAAATGGGCTGGGAGAAACGATGGGTAGGAGCAGATTGAGGATGCACTCACTGCAGGAGCCCGCCGTTGTTGAGGGTGTCCCCGGGCGGGGGCGGGGGCGGGGGCGAGCGCAGGCCTCCTCGCCCGCCCCCCGCCAGCTGCACCATCTCGCGCGCCTCCGTGGTCATGCTGCTTGCTGGACACCGGCACTGGCACTGGCACTGGGCACTGGACACTAGACACTGGCTCTGCACACTGGGCACTGCTCACTGGGCACTGGGCACTGGCGCTGCTATAAGGAGAGGGGGGTGCTCATGGTAGCTCCGGAGACCAGGGTCCGCTCTTAGGAGCGCTGCTGCTTGGCAGGCTTGAACCTACAACAAATAAAACACAACTACTGTAGCAAACTTAATATAATGACATGAATTAACGCAAGCTATTTTTTTGTGTTTTTTATCTATACAGTGTGTGCATTAATTTTTTCGGATTTTCTAAGAGATGACGTAACTAGTATAGAATCACATTTCATTGTGAAGCGTCATTATTGCGCTTTTGTTTTCGCTATATGTCATATCGCTGAAGTGTATACAACATTTTTTGTTTTTGAACTCTCAACATGTCAAGTACGCCCTATACCAATACATGCCCTTTCTGGAATACGCTTCACTTCTGAACAGGGTATCAAAAATTGGCTTGATTCTTTCTTGGCTTCGAAAGACGAACAGTTCTTTTGGGATGGAATCCATAATTTGCCCGAAAGATGGGAAAAAGTAGTGGCTAGCGATGGACAATACTTTGAATAGAATATATTGTACCATTTTTTTATAATAAAGCTCCAATTTCACGAAAAAATCCGAAAAAAATAATGCACGCACCGTATATTAATGTGCAACTTCTTCTTCATCAAGTGCCTCTCCTCAAAAGAGGTTGGCAATCATTTCACTGAGCATATACTCATACTAAATCAGTGTTCACGGTTTTCTAAGGGGAAAATAGTGTCCACCGGGTTTTAGTTATACAGTGTGTCCAAACAGAATAGTTTTAGTTCAGTAAAACAAAAACTACTAGTAATTGAGTTTTTTTTTTTTATTGTTGATTATAAGAATACAAAATGGAAAATTATTTAGAAAAGATGATGGTATCCAAATGGTGACCGTTACTAATCTGGAACGAAGATTGCTGATAACACACTAACTGTAATATAAATCCTTTCCTTACAATGCTCTGCCGTTTGGATCTGATACTCCTACTGCAGCAAGATACAGAAACAATATCAGGAGCCCTTCCACATCCTTCCACAATCATTCCAAGTCCACTACTCCATTACCGACCCTTTACGCACGCTCAAAGTACAGAATGGCAGCCATGCACAAGCAACAGAATGGGGAGAGCGTGGAGGAAAGCGCTACTACATACTACTTTTAGTAAGGTTGTTTTAAAAAAAACATGATTTTACATAAAAATAATGATTCAATATTGAATGTCACATATATTTTATTTTACTCTCTTTTCCCTTTAACCGTTAATTAAATATCGTAATTTACACACCGTGTGAATTTGATGTTATCATTGAAATGTCACGCGTCCCCCTGATTGACTGCCATTATGTCGCTAAGCAACCAGAAAATTAATGTGTTGTTATTTGAAAACAAAACTCATGTTTGAAAAATATTTGGTGATAAATTGTTTCTGAATAGGACGTCGTGCGGCCATTGTATTGAACGTACAGACTTGCATGTAAGGAATGTAATCTCTCATTGTCGCGGCCGATAAATCCGAATTGTTTTCCAAATAAGAAATTGTCGAAACTTCAGTCATTTTTGAGAACACAATGAGCTTGAAGGTTAAAAACATAATTCCATGAATTTTATGCGAAAACAGCAACACTGTTCGATGTCAGGATGTTGGTAAATAATGAAAATGTCTCTGTACTGAATGAAAAATATATCAGCAGTTGTTTATGTGAATAAAATGCAAAACCGACATCGGTATACTTTCAAACTTAATTCACAGTGTAGTTTTAAATTTTCACAGATGAAATCATTACATGTGTGGAATTTGTTGCAACGAAAACTACACTCATTTTCAATACCCATAATGAAAATTTCATAGATGAAAGTATTTGGGAAAACTTCATAAGAATAGACTATATGAAGCTAGTGCACTGCACAAATAATAGTAAAATATAAACAATGGTTAAATTATAATACAAGAATGTAATCATTGAAAATTACTGGTAACATCCGAGTAATTAATTATAATTATTTACTCGTTATTGTCAATAACCAACGCAAATTTACAGGTATAATTATAATAACCCAACATAAGGTCAGTAAAAATTCCTAGAGAATTTAATAAAATGTATAAAATATCTTCTTAAAAGAAATTAAATGAATGCAATTCGAAAACAAACTGGTTTAATGATTCGATAAAATTGCATTCCAGTCCAAAATAGTTTGTTTGCGTGTGTAAACGGGACAGCTAGTAACGATTTGGAAGTTGGCATGACAAAAAGTCTCCATGTGGAAATATATATTTGTTCGTTAATATTACAATACAGAAAACTTTTTATCTTTATTCTTTATGTGGAACTGAGTGGAGATGGGTAGTCACATTTTTGGTCGCGTGACCACCGCTGGTCGAGGAACCGTGAAACTTTTAATGTCAAACGAGAGAATGGCCTATTTAATACAATTTAAATAACAACAAGATAAAGAATTCATCCAGTAGATTTCAGTGAAAATTCATTTTTTAATAAATAAATACTGTATAACGATGATGAGTTGACACAGAAATGATACTGACTTGACATTCATTATATACTTGTAGGTTCTCTCTATAAATAATTAATAGTCCGTAATTGCGGACGTTACAATTCCTTGAATATCTGCGCAGATCTGCAACTGTCTCTAATAAAAAATACTTTAATGTGAAAATTATAAATTCAGTTATGTACATAATAATTAATTGCTTGATAGTTTCAATTATACTGGTATATAATTTCTTGTTTAAGTTTTTATACCTATTAAATTTATTGAATCAAGTAGTTGGATAGCATTCATGGTAATTTTTATTTACTATAATTATTAGTTATTATTTCAGTTACAGATTTAGTAGACCCGGAGCGCTAACTAGAAGCCACTGCTGCGAGAGTCCCGAGAGGCTGAAGCGTGTAATTGTCAGATTGCTGTCTGCTCCTCCTCCAGCCGCCTCGGTCCGGAGGTCAGTGGCTGATTCCAGTGCATCATTAGCTGCACTTCAATGCCAGTTTATGCAACGATCTTGAAATAACTCAAGCTGAAGTGCGTCATGCCCAGAGCACTCCTCAAAGGACGTGTAATTACTGAGAAGTGCTGTTTCATTTTTATTCTAAGAAATATCTTGTCAAAGGTTACGTGCAGAAGAAACTACGTATTATATTAAAACTGTGATCAAAGTCTACATTTTATATTTACTGAGTGTCTAGCACGTTTGTGCTTTGTTTATAACTGAATAAAATAACGATATTTTATTATATAATCGAAGGTTGCTTATGGTACGTCTTTTACTATAGAATCAGAAAAAAATGTATATTTTGTAATCACAGGTAAACTCTGTTTACGGTGCATCTTTTGTAGTCATATAATTTAGGAATATTTTTCATTCTATTGTTTGTTTATGGTATTTTATAGTCGAATAAAGTATGCATATTTTACTCGATAGTTTGTACAAAAGAATTATTTATTTATGGTACGTTTTCTTTGGTTTTATAATTCAGAAATTGCCCCAAGATCGGCAAGTACTTGTGCGAAGTACTCGCTAAAAGGTTTCTGAGCGTGTAGTTGACATGCGCCTTGGTGATTCATGAGAAAATTTACGCACGTTTTGGTGTAAATTTATGAATGTCAAGGTGTATTGTTGTCAGTTTTAAATGTCAAACTTGTAGTACGGTAAATATCAATAACCTTACAATCCACGTGTAAAGAACGCCCTGGACACTAGATTTTCTTAGTAAGCATCTACATGTTTCAATAATATCGAAACTCTCGGCTCACTAAAATTTCAATTTTGTTGAAAATCTGTTTGCATTATTTGGAGAGCCTTCTTCGCTATTTGCAAATAAAGAATATATTAAAAACTTTATTCGATCTTATTGAAATTGGTCCAGATTCTTACGAGTATTTTATGGTACAGTACGCGAGTAAAATTCTGTCTCATGGAATCAAGCCAAAATTGATTTTATTGTGTATTGAGATTTTTTTATAAATATATATTTTTAAAATAAATATATATATCGTTGAAAGATCGTTAAAAGCCCTGTCTCCTAGGACGTGCTTGAATGAGACTGCAGTAATATTCAGAGCAAGGTAATAAGAACGCGAAATTGAGAATAGAAGGGATCGCAGTTTTACCTGCGAGGTCCTATGTAAAAAATCTAATCTAACGGAACCCGATGACGAAGTATGACGTCACTGAGATAAAGCGATCGAAGAGAGAAAAGTTGACTCAACGAGGTTTATAGATGCGGTGAAAATATTTTATGCCGTCAGGTTAACGACGAGAACCGTCCTTAAAAGTATAAGCGCCCATGTTTTTATCGGGTTTAAATTTTTTTTTGTTCGTCTCAAACTCTTATTTTTTTATACGCGGTGTCTTTAAGCTATGGTAATAGAAGAGACCGTGCTTAATGTGTTAGTAGATTTTTAATTTTAATGTTTTATTTAAAACATTTAATGTGCTAGCATTGAAAAAAATAAGTAAATTTAAAGATAGCATTAGTAGAGTATATAAAAAATATGACTAAATCTATTCCAGCTAAGACGCATAGATTAAGAAGATTTGGTTAGGCTAAGTTTTTGCTAAGTGAAATAATATTTTGTAACAGCATATATCAAATCAGATAATGACTCATATTTTGGGAAGATATTTGAAAACTTTCTTAGACTTTTAAAGCATTCTCAGTTTTTAATAATAAATCAAAAATTTCTTTAGTAAAAAATGTGACAGTGAAAAAATATTTCTTTATAAAATATTTTCTTTTCGTGAAATGAATACAGCACTAAGCCAAGTACACAACAAATATTTGTTTAATGCTAAAAATATTTAAACTTTTTGTAAGCCAGAGTCCCAGAGATGTTTCTTTGTCAAACGTTTCGGATGACGGTGTGTTTTTAAGCACGGTGTATTTATTGTTAAAACATCAGTACACAGAGAGCAATTCGTTTCCATTCTAATTTACCGTTAGTCGTTGGCGAAATAAAATCGAGACTCATCTCGCATGGTACGGGAGATGTAAAACGATAAATTATTCAGACTTGACTTTGTGCAGGGCGCAAACGTTACTTGTTCAAAAACTTTATATGAATAGTCATTAGTTCATATGATAGCCTCCATTTTAATATAATTGGAGCTAGTTTCAATTCAAGATTAAATAACTAATTACCCATAATTATATATCCATAATTACTTGATAAAACATTCTGTTAGATATTTATTTTGGTTAACAAGAAACTTGGTAATAATTGATCGAAATTATTTGATATTTAAACAAATAGTTTAAAAAGGATTTCGAAAAAATTATTAAAATAAAAAAACACATCCATTTTCCTATTAACACATTAGATTTTAAATATGCATTGGCGTTTATTGTTAAAATATTATTTCACCAAATAATGTTTTTTTAAAAATCAGTTTAATATCAAAATGAATGCAATACATTATGTTCAAGTTTAAGCCCTACGAAAGTTTTGATTTTATTCGCTTCTTATTTTTTACCCTAATTTATACAATGAACAACCTTAAATATATAAAAA
Source organism: Atopsyche davidsoni (assembly GCA_022113835.1). Taxonomy (NCBI): domain Eukaryota; kingdom Metazoa; phylum Arthropoda; class Insecta; order Trichoptera; family Hydrobiosidae; genus Atopsyche; species Atopsyche davidsoni. Next base: position 15,924,860 of record JAILWY010000013.1, read on the forward strand.
GCGTTTCTGTCGTCATAAAATCATAAAGATTTTGATTTTAATAGTGTTAAATATATCAATACGGTCTCTAAATTGTAACGAGGTCTTAAATATTGAGAATTTTTCTTATATTATAAAGTAAACGATTCTCAGAAATCTGGTTTATATTCGTCACGCCGGCGGAGCTCTGTGCTCACGCTGAATGGAAATCCATACTGACTATGACGAGTGCCAGTTCGCTTTTTGTATCTTGTAACTTGGTAGAGTACTGAGTCAATTTAAATCATGCAAATGATTGATGGATGTTGACTCAATATCAACGAAGTTATCGCCACATTAGCCCAGAAGTCTGTCTTGCCCCACTTCAAATCAATTCATTTCCTATTACCTATGCTAGCGCAGTTACTTGTCTAGTAGTCTTGGATTGAAATCCAACTGCAGCAAAGTTTCTTAATTGTATCGTAAGAATAAGATATTGCTTTACTTTCACTTCGAGAAAAAAACTCTCTCCAGTATACGTTTATTTTATGATTTCCCCCAATTTGCAAGGCGAATGTCTCAAACACAACATACAATGATTCAGATGCTGCTGTAGTGATTAGTACCTACATCGGAACACGTGTGATACAGTCCATTGGAATGTGCTATTCAATCCACGATAAGCGGTCAATGAAACCGCGATAGCATTTCGTGAGAAATCTTCCTTGTAATGAGACACTCCCGAGACGTGAGATTCTTCCTGTTTACTAATCTACTATAATAATAGGCATTGTGTGTGTGTGTATGTTTCATTTTTTAGTTTTCTATAGAATATCTTAAAAGATACAACGCTGATTTTTTGCATGTAAGTTTAGTAAATTTTTCCGTAGCTATGTGCCGAATTTCAAGACGATAGGATAATATTTTTATTCATAAACTAATTTAATAAAACTATAAAATATGCTTTAGCGAGTTTCAATATGTACGGATTTTATTGTTCTACGCGAGAATTTCAAATTTAGAACTTTTACAAAACAACAAATTTTGATGCTTCTTAGAAATTTTCAGTTTATGTCAGCTTGACACAAGTACCAATTTTATTTTTTTTCGAAATTGCGTTATAAATTATGAATCACATCATTAATAACTCAAAATGCCTCCGAAAACGTCATTCTGTGACGGGCAACATTTCTAGTATTATATAAACAGCCTCCCCGCGCCTCTCTCCAGAGAGACCTCGCGACATCGAAGCAGTAACCACGTATATTTCCATCCCGTGTAATTATATCGATCTTCTGATTTCCAACCATACATTATTCCTGCATTCATCACATCGCATCCACGGCGACATTGACTTCAACCTATCTACGACGAAACTTCTAATTTATTCAAAAACCACTTTTCATTGATATTAAATCATACAGGCTTAGTATGAATAACTTCCTTCTTTGAAAGCGAGTATCATTGGAAGAAGATGATTCAAACTGGTATAGCAAATCTACGGCGGCTGTGGTTAAAAAAGTATGCACGGTATTACGATCCCGCAAAGACGGCTCTAAAGGGTATCAGTAGTTTTTTTTTTGAGTTGGGATTCCTCAATAGCGTGTGTGTCCACCCTCTTCGCTGCCACCGCGACTTTAAATCGACGAAAGGTCCTTCCCGTGTCTGGGGCGGCCAGACGTTGAACGACCTGCGCCTCGCAGCCCCGCCCCGGCTGCCTTGAATCCGTGGTACTAATCACTACCCCCTAAAACCCACCCGAGGGCCACACAGTTGGCAGCAACGTCGTTTTGAAGATGTGAGATGACAACTCTAAATAGTCGGCCCCTTTTCATCTTTCTCACTGATACTAGTAGGTGAATACGAGTAGTCGTTTTGCACAGTCGCAGTAGGAACTGAGAGTGGTCGGAGGTAGTGTTTCGTTCCACGAAATAAAATCTTGCGGCTTGAATAATGATCGGGGCGCAGGCCGAATACTGCGAAGCCTTCCCGAGGCGGCGAAAAGAAAACGACCTGGCGCTGAGTCACGAAGTGTCCTGGTTGATTCTAGTCATCGCCTAGACCAGTGGTTCCCAAACTCATTTGGCCCACGGACCCTTTTTCATACTCAAAACTTCCCCACGGACCCCCTTTCATAGTCAAAACTTTCCAAGGGACCCTGGGTGATAAACTACATAAATGCATAATACATTTTGTTGAAGAAGTATTTATTGAAATTATAACATTTGTTTTAAAATACAAAATAAATTAATGACTTGGATGAACCTGGTGGGATGATAGCATAAATACACTCATAAGAATGTATTTATGTCCGGCTCAATGTTTGTGAGTAGCAACCGCAAATCCCCACGAGTACTAATTTCTAATCGGTTTTTTTTGTGACGAGGCTCATAACGGCATTGAATCCACGTTCTCGGTAATAATTTATTCATTGTTATTCATTTTAACTTCCATATTAATAAAAATATGTCACATTTTTTTTATTTTATTTTAAACCTTGCGCACCCCTTGACGTTGTGCAGGGACCCCCAAATCGATTTTAATTTTCTAAGGACCCCCTTGATGATCCCACCCCTTGGGGTCCGTAGGGACCACTTTGGGAACCACTGGCCTAGACCGACAGCGGAATCCGCATTTCTTTAGTCATTCCAATCAATTTCATATTCTTCGTGGGCTTTGATTGCAAAAATAAAATAGCACTTGCGCTACAAACTTGAATAGCGAAATGCGTTGGAGAAGACGAGAAAACTGTATAATCGACTGATAAAAGTTGTATGATCAATAAACCTAAATGGGTAACAAAAAAAGTAATATTTAACATTAGTAGAACAGTAAGTACCTAGTATATATTTATACGAGTGGAAAAGAAATATTTTAACAAATAAATGCACGTCGGTTTCTTATGGTTCCGACGTTTCAACTCATGTTCTCAGATCACATTCAAGTTTTCTTTCTTCAGGAACAAATCCTAAAAGTGTGACCCCGTGTAATTAGCAATCATTAATTTAATAACCTGTGACATATGTTTTATCGGTTATATTCTCTATGAAGCAGAGCATATAATTTTATGCATATCTTACTATGGGGTTGTCATTTAGTTAACATAACTTCCACATAAGCAGTAAGACAATATATCGAATACTGCCATAACATGGTTTTATGGCGCTCTATCGATCAAAGTAGAACACAAATTACTTACATATATTATACTTAATGTATTTCGTATGACTTATTGGTGTTTATTTTTGTTACAATCCTATAAAGCATACCATTTTTCATATTATAAAAGATACAAAGAATTCCGCGATTTCATCAACATTAAATCTAACGTAAGAAATAAATTGTCGTCATCATAAAACCTACAATTGTGTCTAATTTCTACAGAAATATAAACATAAACCGCAACATGAACTAACCCACTTTACATAGATTGTATTTAAATAAAGGCATTAGACTTAGTCATTTTCTGTCAAGATCTAGGATGATCACACTTTCTTGACTGGGCGGAACAAATTTATTTCAATTTTTATTAAAATAATAAGTTGCTTACAGGTTCAATGATCATAATGTTCATATTTTACCTGCGATTAGAAACCTTTTCGTTAAGATTTATTTATTTATTTTTCTCTTATAGTGATTTGGCGTCGTAATAAGGATAAATAAATACATATATTTTAATTAGATAACTAGTAACTGACGGTGAGTCAAAGGTGTAACAATTATTTTAAATATATTTTCTTATGAAAATATCTGGCATACTTGACTTAAATGCAAATTATCGGTGTTAGGAACGGTTGCATTGTTGATAAATGAGCCATCGCGTATTCTTATGCAATAAAATGATGGTGCTCGGCAAGCGTGTAGGGAGTATACGTATGGCGAGTGAGAGGTAATCATATAATGGACCAGAGGTCATACCATGATACAGAGTTTGTTAAATATCTTCAGGATTACTTTTTTGGACCAAAATGACGAACTGTAGTAAATGAATATTATATTATATGACGAAGATAGAGCTATACTTTTTGGAATGCTTGGTTGATACAAATAGGGCGTAATATTATGGTATGATAAATAGGTATTCGTATAAACGAGTAAAACAAAACTAGAACAATATATTGCTTTGTTAATACAAGTAAGACGTAATATTTTGACAAAATAAATGAGTATTAATATAAACGGATATAGTAAATCTAAAACACAATATTTTAAATTGTTTTGTTAAATTCTGAACGCTTTGTTGGTTCGACGTAGTGTTATGTTATAATGAACGTGTTTTTAAAACTCTCGGAAAGGTCTTGTTACAATGAAACGCTAGAGCTAAATACATTACACGCATTATAAACTTCACTTTCCCTCTAAGCGCTTGTGAAAAAAGCAAATTATTTGAACTGGAATTATTATAATTACTGTTACTTTTAGATTTAATTTCTCTCTTTAGATTTCGTTTATATGATAAACTAACTGCTGAGCGACAACATAAACCGTAAAAACGATTGGTCGCCTATAAAAATAAAAATCGGTCGTTTTTTATTTCAGAAATATACAATCTTGTTTTAATTATTTGATTTTTCTCAATAGACCGCTTTGGCAAGTATATATATAACTTTTAATGAAGACATCCTCTTAATCTCTCGGGGTTACCCGCTTCAGAGCTGCGCCACTTTTGGGGATGACCCAGTAATCCTTTATTGTCTGTGAAATATTTTTCTCTGAGAAAAGTGGATTTCATCAATAGGTACTTAAAATGAATCTTACATTGAAAATTGATACAAAAGAGAAACTATTGTAAGAAAATTATTTATTTTTAAATAAATAAAAATTACTGGTCTAAAATAGAAAAAAATTCTAAGAATTGAAAAAAAACAGTTGACTGCCTTAATTAATATCAATATTAATCAAATTGTCTTGCTTCATTTTTAATTTTGTTTATTCGTCGTAGATTTTCCTTGTTATCCTCAGTTTTAAAACAGATGTGAAATCTAAATCGTTATGTGAAGTCGTTAACAAAGTCGGATCTAGGTTAAGTAAGATTTTTTGGCATAGAATACTTAGGATATCCAGATTTTCATTTTATGGTTTGACTGTACATTGAAACGAAAAACCGTATAATCATAAAATAAAAATGGGGCTATTGCGTCATTAAATTACGTAGACCTGCGTTAGCAAATGACTGAATAAAATGGAAAGTAAAATATCGAACACGTCTACACGACGAGGTTTACTTGTGATCAAATTCAGACAAAAAAGTAAAATATGCAGGCAACTTTGTCGATGATTTATTAAATTTTATGATGGGTTTTATTTAATTGTCATAAAAACAATAAAATGTGAACAAATCTCTACAGTATCAACTAAAAATACACGATTTACATATCAGTTAGGTTTTTCAAATGTTATTTCTCAGATAATTCCTCGAATATAATAAAGTAGCTTCCAAGACGTGTTTGTGCAATTTTTTTGTAATTCAAACTAAACCTATGAATACTAAAAATAAAATCAAGTTATTCATAAAACAAAACAAAGCATTAAAACTGGTTAGTATTATACAATATGCGATTTTAATATTTTCCCATTATTCTCTTGTTAATTGAATACTGACATGTCTACTTTACTCATAAAATTTGTAAAAAAATAAATGAAATTTTTAACAACTTGTTTTTATAAAAATTAATAATTATGTAAAATAATGTGTAATCACTTAAGTCCAGAAGTAGCACCGAGTCTCACAATAAAATTTTTAAAGAAAGTTTGGTTTTAACGTTTCACTTTTCCCGAACCAATTTATTTGGGGCAACCCAACCGCTGACCGGCAGATAAGTTCGCCAATAGCATCCTGATTTTTTTTTTTGTGTTATCGAAAAATATACCGCAAAAGAGGACACTTCCGGTCTACTTATCTGTGGTCGGGCGCCATGAGCAGTGCCTCCCGAAAACCCTTCATCGTCTACACAACCCGCCCCTAACTTCTACAGTATTTTTTAATGCTAAGTTTTAAGTTTCAGCAACAGTTGTAATCAGAAGAGCTGCGTTCTTGAATGCAATACCCAATTATTTTTAAAATCTCCGACGCCCAAAATTTCAAGATAAAACGCAGTATAACATCTAAACATTTCCAATAGTTTGTTCGCATTGTCTGGAAACTCAGTAAAGGTTTTGTTTTCAATATATTTTTCGTGGTTAAACTGAACGAAAAAGCGTTTAAATATTTATATGACCCGTTTATCTGCTATCAGTACTTTCAAATTGATATGATAGGCAAGTAATTAAAATGTAACGGTACTTATTAACTAAACTTCGATGTCAATGCCATATCATTGTTCGTATTTTCACAAATTGATATAATAACACAGTTTACATTTACCTTTTCCAAACGAATGTCAAAAATATTATGAATATTTTACTATGATTACTAGTCAACTAAATTTGTTATTCCTGTATTTATTTAGCATTTAGCTTCAATGTAAAGGTTATAGTTGAGAGCCACCGGCCTGAGCCTGCACCTACATAAATTGTGACATTCGATTCGTATGGAAAATGAACAACAAAGGACGGTAAGTGTTGCCAGCTCGCGATCATTGCATGTGGGATGATCAAAATTTCACAAATTGGGGTCAAAAGGATTCAATTCGAGGACAGGTTGTTAATTGGACACGGGCTGGAGAGGTGATCGAGCAAAGCAAAGAACTCTCCAGATAACAAAGCGAGATTCACCCACGATAGGGCCTATCGCCTGCCTAATTCATTCCACGATTAATATGGAGCACCAAATACTAATTATGCAATCAAATCTCTGATACAGTAATTGATCGTTACCGCAGGGGCACCCAAACGGGTATCATTAAAACTAATCACATTTGATTTTCAAAGTCGTTACTTCACAAAGTTAAATATTTTTTTAATTTGATTTATATTTACTTTGAAGGCTGAAAACATACCAAAATATCTAAAACGTAATGCTCTTTGTAACCCGCATGGTGTATTTAACGAACGTATATTGTGAGTTGATCAGATTTCAGAAACTGAGTGAAAGTATCGAATTTACACACAGGATAATGTCTCTTCCAGTGACGTGTCCTGTAGGACTTAATGTGTTGACTCTGACCTTTGTAACGAGTAAAGGTTAACAACTTCATACACACACATTATTTATCATAATATAGGGTGTCCATAAAGAGTATCGGGTTATTGCAATCAGGACCGTAATTGCGATATGCTGCGAAAATTTTTGGGCCCAGAGTTGCAGGAGTTTCAAGATTTCAACTCAAGAACGCGGTTCCACTTGCAATACATCCGATCAATCAATTGAAGCTGTTAACGAATTATTCCCTAATAAGGTCATTTCACGTAGAGGTAACATCAACTGGCCTCCCAGAAGCCCCGACCTTAGCCCTCTTGACTATTTCGTATGGGGATACCTTAAAAGTAGGGTTTATGAGAATAATACGACGAACTTCAAAACAAAACATCAGATCAGAAATTGCAGCAATATCGAGGGCTATGTGTCATCAGCACGTGTTATCAGCAATCTTCGTTCCAGATTAGAAGAGTGCCAGCAGCGCGTAACGGTCACCATTTGGATAACATCATCTTTTCTAAATAATTTTTCATTTTGTATTCTTACAATTACTTAACAATAAAATAAAATACTTGATTATTATTAGTTTTTGTTTTACTGAACTAACAAATACCCGATACTCCGTTTGGACACCCTATATAATTTCGCGGTAGACGCCACGAGCAGATGAATGTTGATGTACGGAGGGTCGAGTTACTCTGGACTAAAAGTAGGGGTCATCGGTTCGACTCTTCGAGCGAAAGCCTGCCACTTATCGTGTACCTAATTGGTCATGAAATATTTATCACCTGTCTCAACAACTCATTTAATTCTGTATCACTCAGAGACCCGATGCTCGTCGGAAAAAAACACTGGCGGAGCGCAAACTCCGCGAACGCCGGCTGTCGGGTCGCCATTCTTTGTTTTTCTCTCTTGGCAACAGTCACATTTAAATAAAGTGTATGAAATATTATATATAGAGTGTATTGTAAACATGAGTTTATTTTTATTTGATTTTAAATGTATGCAACTTTTAGTCATGTTAATCAAGGAATCTATAATGTATGTGGGAGAATTGGTTTGTATTTTATTTTTCACATTGGGATTTAAGTTTTATGAAATTATTAAGTATTATTAGTATAAAAAATACTAAATATACGGTTACCATATATATTTTAGCATGAGTCATTACCAGAGAATATGATTTTTTTGTCAAACACACTTTGATTATACGCTCGGTCTCACTCATTGTTACGGTTTGCTATTGTCGGTGGGTTATTACATTTAAAATACGCGTTCTCAGCTCAAAATAATAACATTTAATTACATGTTTTTATCTCCAATACGATCACATTGAAGAAGTTATTATTTTGAGTATATAAATTAGTCTAAAATAAGTTTGTTTGAATATATGAATTCAGTTATATATATTTTTTTTTTAAATTTTATTGGAATATTGTAGAGGTGTTGTAGATGGGTACAAGTCAGTAGTGGAGGAGTACAAGTCAATGGTATAGTATTTTTCGGGTGATACATGAGCTTGAGACATGATGTATATAAATATATGTATTCAGGCATGTATTCTCATGTCAATATTGACCGGCTGCCTCGTGGAGGAGTGCGAGGAGAGCAAGGCGGCGGCGTCAAGGCGTCTGGGCACTCCTGCACCACGAGCGGACGTCGATAAATAAAACCACGGATGGTTTTAGGCAGAATTTTTCCGTGAATGTAAATTTCACCGCTACATAAATCAACAGAGGCTTTTCTTTTTCATGATTAATTTCTTTATAAGACACAATATTATTACATAACCTGTATTTTCAACAAAAGATTTTCTTTGCAATTTCCACGCTGAGGTGTTTCTTTGTTAGGTTTTTTTTTAACAGCACCGCGTTAATTATCTTTTTATAAACGGTAATGGGTATCAACAAATATCACTTGAACCTCAAAAAAGTAAGAATAACTTAAATATGTACAACATTATTATAGTAATTGACTATATGTATTGAATAATTTTTTTAAATATCCTTTAATATTGTCACTTTTACTTAAATCATATGTTAATACACTTTTCCCAGTGATTAATCCTTTGTTCGTTTTTGTATTCAAACGTCAGATCTACATAAAGCCTTTGTTAATCCACACGCGTTCAATACGAAAATCTACTCGACGTAAATATAAATAAAAACTTTTTATAAATATATTCAAACGATTCCCATCAGCCGAAACTGGTTGCGGACACCTCTTCTAGCGATCGCAAAATTACAAATAGTCAATACATTCAATAGTAAGACAAATATTCATTCGCAAATGTAGCATTTGCATATGTATAAAAAATATATTATTGCAAAATGAATTTATAGTAAATAATAAAACGTAAGTATTAATTTGAATTGAGGATAGATTAAAATTTTTAAAAAGACGAGTCAACAGTCGAGCCCTTGAACAGCAACGGTCGCCTTTTCCACCCCTTCGTAGCCTTTGTTTCGTATTTACTAACAGGTGATATTTCTTTCAAATCTCTGATATTTTCCCAATAAAAAAAAAAAAACAGAAATTAATAGCGTGCATCCAACAATCACTCCGATTTGAGTTCGTTCAATTAAATTATCATCAATTTTTAATATTTAGTTTCGCGGTCTCGAGACCGCCGCAAAACTCACAGTACAGAGAACACGGGAAAAATTGACACGAACCCGACACAAGGGGATTGGGAGCGGAAAGCTTGCCGAAAAGTCAGCACGTCGCCGGCGCGGATGAACTCCGACACGCGAGCGGGACTTTCTGTGGAATTATGCAATACGATAATTACACGCCAAATTGAAAACGGACAAACGCGAGCGGAAATTATAGAGCGCAAGGCGTTACCTCATCTCGGGTCAATCCGGTTCGTTCACAAATCACACGCGAGCTCGCGGTTGCACAGAGCGTTAGTAAATATAAATAAACGCGACTTCCCGAGCGCGATGGACGCTCTCTGCGGCGCGGAGCACTCGCGACCTCTCTCTCCCGGCTGCGCGGGGCGACTGCCAGTCCACTCCCACAGCTGGCCTGGCCACCCGCCTGCGCCAGCCAGGACCACCACACACACACACGCACACAGGACTGAGCGTGTGGAAAGGATCGGTGATGGAGCAGAGGACTTGCAATGATTGTGGAGAGATATGCTCTAGAACAGTGCTTCTCAAAGCGGTCCCTGGGATCATTCAGAAAATTTAAATCGATTTGGGGGTCCCTGAATAACGTCAGGGGGTCCGCGCAAGATTTAATATAAAATTTAAAAAAATTGTGACACATTTTTATTAATATGGAAGTCGAATTTTACGTCCTAAGTAAAATATAAATATAGACAGGTGCATAAAATACAAGTAATAACAGGCATCGCGGTGAATCAAGCTGGTTTATACAGGAACGCAATAGAGTCGATACTTGCACCGACTAGTCTATAATATGAATTTATGTAGTTTTTCACCCAGGGTCCGTAGGCAAATTTTGACTATGAAAGGGGGTCCGTGGGCAAGTTTTGACTATGAAAAGGGGTCCGTGGGCCAAAATAGTTTGAGGTCACTGCTCTAGAAGTACCTTGTCGATGTGGGGGGGCTTCAGCTATTTTTTTATGTAGCCTGCTGCAGAAGGAGTATCAGATCTAAACTCCAGAACTTTGTAAGGGAAGGATTATGTAATAATGCTATTGGGCACCAGCAATACGCAATGTAGAAGGACCCGAAGACCCCCTACTCTATTTTTCGCATAGAAAACCATGAACACTGGCACAGCATGAGTATATGCTCAGTGAAATGGTCACTAACCTACTCTGAGGAGAGGCACTCGATGAAGATGTTATATAATTGAAAAGAAGCTTATTTTAGAATCGGGGGATGACCGGAGGCTGCGAGGGAAGTCGGTCTGGCAATGTGATGATTAGAGGGACGCCGTCGATTGAGCACGCTCGGGGGAACCCGCGCAAAGGTCCCGCTAGAGGTGTCTGCTAAAGGCTGTCCGGGGTTGCATTCTTCTTGTCCGATCTCGAGACTGGCTGCAATTTCGGACAAATGCGAACCCAAACCGGTTCCCGAGTATCGAGAAAGCCCGGCGGTGGCTTCGGGCGCAGAGCGATCTGTGAGTTATTTTTGAGCACGCAACTTGCACTCACTCTGCCCACTACGATTACGTTACGCTAAATACATACAAATGCGGACCAAAGACTATCGTGTCTAGTGTGTTACGTGATTCTTCCGTGTTACTTTTTACGTCATTTTTACCCTGATCTTATCTCCGCATTTGTTTTTGGCGTGCATTTTCAGCGTGTGCAAATACTTGTGTCCACTCAAAAATGCCTATCCCGACTGATTTGCAGTGCTTGTCGCAGCTTTTATAGCTGGATTTGAGAATGTGAGGTTACCCCAAATATTTCATAGGCGAAAACGTATGGCGCTGGGTGCGAGGAAAAAATATGTACTTTAATCAGTTTATAATATTTCTGTTGTCTTTTTCCACATTTCTTTCTCGGTTTACGCTATAGTTACGTTACAATTTTAGTCATGCATGCAACGTATAATCAAACGAACCTCCATGGTTGGCGTACATTAGTTTCAAATGCGTACTAAGGATTGGCCTTTCTAACATGTTATTTGACTGTTTCGTTATATTTTTTTATAAAAGCGTACTAAAGAATACCTGCCGTGTCTACCATTCCACGTGTTTGATACGTATAAATAAACACACGCACGCACACCCACACACACACACACACATATATATATATATATATATATATATATATATATATATATATATATATATATATATATATTCATATATATATAAAGTTTTCATACACACGGTCTGTAGACTATATACACAGACACATACAGTGAGCCATTATAACTACGGCCAGGCACTTGTCTGCCGTTACAAGTATGATTGATATTTTTTCGTAACTTATTGCCTTTGATTGGCATTAATTGATCGTTGGCGCTGTCGCAAAGTTTACGAATTATACTCGTGTAATAAAACTGCAATCGTTATTCATTGACGTTAACATGGATATTTTAACAAAAATGTAGTCGTATTCGTTCAACTGTTTTCATTCAATCTATTTTATTTTATTCTGAATTTTAGAATCAAAAGTCTTGTATAACTTCATTGTAAGTTCCAAAAACGCTTTTGACTTGTATGACGTGTTTATGATTCATGGAAATAAAACGGCGTTACAGTTGAAGCCAAACATGTCGTTTTCAATGTTAGTCATAATGTGAGATCAACAATTCTGGTTGCTCCAATGCTTACGTTATCCTGCGGAAAAGTTTTTTTTTTTATCATTTAAACGATAGATAATATTTATTATAAAATACTGTATCATTACATACATTTTTTTAATAAATTGTAAATTAGTACATTTTGAATTTATACTTTTCTGTCCAAGCTTAAGCCGATTCTCGAAGCCTTCAAGGTGTACTATAACTCGAATACTTAGCCCATTACATAACTTGTGCAGTTAAATAGTCTAAGGAATAACTACAGATTGTCTATTTAACCGTTTCTTGGATATCTTCAACAGTACTCCAGATCGTTTACCCGCCTACTCCCAGAACTTGTGCAGTCCAAGTTTATGAAAGCAGACAGTCTTGAATAGCCATAAGAATTACTACTGATTGTGTATTTAGCCATTTCATGAATAGCTTCAGGAGTACTGTGGATCGTTTTCCAGCCTATTCCCTGAACTTGTGCAGTTCAAGCTTAGTTTCTATTTTAATTCCCCAACCGCCTAGAGCGCAGTAAGTCATTCACAGTTTGATTGAAATATTAAATAGTCTATTTTGAGACTATCAAAGTAAGTTTCCCAGCTTATTCGTGACATTTATTGTTCACTGTATATCAACATGTACATTATATAATTTTTCCTACAATGCATATTATTTGAATACAAATTGTATGATTCATTTTAAAAGTAATCAATCACCTAAAATTATATTTTTAATTAATATTAAAATCAATCAATAAGTAAAAAAATATTTGAAATTGTACAAAGATTTAGTTTTTCTGTCATGTCTGCGAAACTCATTGATATGAAAATAAAATTAAAAAGATTATTGAAACTACTCACTAGAGCGTTTTAAAGTTATAAATACCGTTAACTGTTATTAACGGCTTTCCAGCGAGGCTTCGATCTTCGTTTATAAATTAAAAAAAATAAAAGAGATTCTGAACAATCTTCAATAACTTCCAACTTTAATAATCACATTTACGCAAAATATATTACACGTTTCAAAAGAAACAGAGCCCTAACATAATATTGATGGAAAAATACCAACGAAAATTAACATGTGTTCTCAATTAAACGGAAGAAGAAATTAATTACCAAAATAAACTGAAAAAGAAAATTGCCCTTGTCCGAAGATCTCAGTTCACGGGAGCGTTTGAGTTCTTTTCGGGTGCGAGTGTACCGGCGAAGAGCGAGAAGGAAGATGGCGCCGTTCCAGTCTAGCATCGATTTTATTCGGTCTGCCGTCTCCTTTTATCGTACGATACTGTCTCTTTCACCCGCATTGCGGATATCCTAACCGAGCTTTGATTCCCCTAGTCGCACCCGGAATACCGTTCAAAGACGACTCGCAACCGAGAGTGTCGCGTTCCAATTTCAACCTGCTAAAAAGAGACGAACGGTGTTTTTTTCGTTCTCTGTTGCCGGTAGTTAGATTGATGGCTTTTGCCTGAGAATGTGGTCCAAGTGTCGGGGTGAGAGTGTCGTAGACAATGGAGTGCCTCTGGCTCGGAACGAACCCGAAAACAAAATACGCTGCACGGATGACATCTTCAATAAAAAAAAACTTTTCAGGTCGCGTATGTTTCAATGCCAGCGCGCCGGAGAGCCTCCGTTGCTGTTGATCATTTAAAATTACTCCAAACAGTCATTTCAACACAAAGGAATAACTGCGCACGCCTTAGTAGTCGATCACCACTCGAGCGGAGTCGAACCGTTGTATTCGCGATTCGCAGTATAAATAATACAACACCATATAATTTGAAACATGGCTCGATGCAACTCTTTGTAGGACCATAGTTCTTTTTTTTATTTCAGAGTACATTTTTTAAATAAATTTAAGCATGATTTTCTAAACATCAAATTTTTTTTTTGTGTTCTTTACTAAGACATAATATTTTGTTTTTAAACAATTAAAAAAAAAAAAAACTGCAATATATTAATAAATAATCCTTACGGCCGTTGCACTTTATTGATTATCGTTTATCCTCACGAATGGCGTATAACCCCCAACAATTGCTTTGTGAATTTAAATGCTAGATCTCGCATCGAATCTACGGTCTATGATATATAACACATGAAAGGAAATTACGATTGCGCTTTTCATAAACCTCGTGAAAGTCGTAGATTTCTACGTTCAATAATTTTCAATGGTTTGGTAAAGTTCAAAGAACAAACTTTTATTATTTACACGAACATGATCCCTAAAGTCGGTAAATATATTAAAGTCCACGAAAAGCCAGGAGAGCATAGTGTAGTGATGGTTTTTATCATTTCCATGAGAAAAGTTCAGTAAAGTTTATCAAAGTTGTCAGACTTCTATGGTTCATACATTTAAAGTTTAGAAAACAAGGTATATTGATGAATTTCACCTTTCCATGACTCTGATCTCTAAGCAAAACTAATTAAAATTAAAACACTTCTACACATCACAGATCTCTAGTTCAAATTAATTGTATAATAATGAATTTAATTGTTTCAACGGCCAATTGTTTGAATTCTATAGCCTGTAAAAATTATCCAATATACAAAGCCAATAACAATAAATACACTTAAAATTTATAAAAACAGCAACTAAGATCAAAAATGTACTTTAATAACTTTTTTGACAAAAAGATAGGGTAGATAATAAATCGATAAGATATAAAACAAATTCATTAACAAGCCATTGATTGTAGCTCCAAACTGGAAAAATAACAACCCTAAATATCAAAAACGTTAATCTAAAAATACCCGTAGCTATTTTTAACCCGCCCACACAATATTCACCCTTCAGTTGTTTCAGAAGATTGGAAAGGAGAAAATAAATATCGCTGATTGTTGATACAAACACTTTTCTGATATTGAAAACGAGCAGTTTATTTTTAAACCTTGTCAAATTTAAGAAAAATCTTGTCCAAATATGTGATGATATAATCACAAGAATAATTTTACGGTAACACTTTGCATCGGACAAATTAAAATTTTTGGGTATTAATTCCTTCTATCGTTTCATTATTGATTTATTGTTTTATAAATAATTATAAAAATAAATCATTTGTATTAATTATTATGCTATATCTGATACAAAAGACAAACCTTGTTTTCAAGAACTCAATAATGTATGTACTTTTTCAAATTTAATAATTTTTTTAAACACAAAAAACATTTAAATCCATAGGATTAAAATCATTTTCCAGTGTATATAAATAAAAAAATGACGTTAAAAACAATATTGACAGTTTAAATGAGACTAGACATTGTAAATAAATAAAAAACATGTAAGTAAATTAATAAATTGCAAGTAACATTTTGCTACTGATTTGAGATTGCGATTTGAGGCAATAATTTTTTTTCATGAATTTAATCGTGAATCGTTTTTTTAAGTATTGTATTCACAATTTATTTATACAGGTGAAAATGCGGATTTAATAAAAATATTCAGTAACAATCAACAGTATAATTTACTAAACATATTCACTTATATCCAAAAATACAGTTCCTTGAAATCAAATACAAACTTGTATTGAAAAATTAATTAATAATAAATAAAACTTTCAATCTAATCAAAAATAATAGACAAAGCCAAACAATTTTATGACCGACTAATAAACATTTATTCTCAATAATATTTTCCATTGCGGTATAACACAATTGACCACGAGAGAAAAAAAGAGCAGCTCGGTGCTGTTGCACTGAAAATGTACTGAAGTTGCACTGAAGTTGTACTGAAAGCAAGCGCGGACAATGCTAAACATTCTCATCACTATCTATGAACATTATATCCTGTTATATTGTTTATCACGATTCTAAACTATTAACCACAAAGAAAAATTCTCATAAAATAAGTTATTTGCATTAAATTGTTATTTTATTTTAATACTAGAATTGAAATAATACAATACTGTTTTTTTTTCTTGTATAATACAATTTTCCCCAACGCTGCTAATAATACATTTGAATATCTACAAAAGTTAATATATTAATATTATATAGTCAAGTAAACGTGTATTTTCACTCTACGTTTCTTGAAATTGAATAAAAATTATCTTTGATATTCCTTTACCTGCCATGATAATAAATACGTAATTTAAGTGTGGGAGCGGATTTGAGAATTGATATAAATACAGAGAAGCCTCCCTAGTTATATCGTTATGGGAGAGGATGGCATTTCATTCCATCAATATCCCTCACAGCCAATCCGGATGTTTATGTTATTCCATATATTTTATTTTATCTCTGAGGGAGCATCTTGCAAAATACGAAAATAAAAAAAACCCGAAAATGCTGAAAGAGAAAGCAGACATTGAACTCATAAAAAAACAAAATTGAGTGAATTAACTTCCAAGTACTTCATTATATAAATATTAATTAAACCAAACGGTTAATAAAACTGTTGTTTTTTTTTGCTTGCAGTAAAGCCTCTCACCTTGATGAGGCATGGTCCAACTCGTTTCTCAATTTGACGAAGCCTCTAAAAAAGAAAAGAACTATCATTGCCAAAACTATAAAAAAAATAAAGAGCGTTAATATTAAGCATTTTAGAAAGAATAAAAACAAATCTTAATGCGTGTTAAATATTTTCAATAAATACACTATTAAGTCAATTAAAAAACCTTGAATATATCTGTATGATAAATGTGTAGTATGGATTTTGTTTCTATAGATATGTAGAAGGACTGGCTCAGCATAAATATATGTTCAGTGAGATGGTCGCCATGCTCCTCTGAGGAGAAGCATCTGAATAAGAAGATGTAAAAACTAATGAAGTTTTATATTTTCAACTGATCGCTGTTGCTTATTGATCAAAAATTGATAAATAAGTACAATACAAGCAAAGAAAAATATATAAAAAAAGAACTCTTTCTAATGCAGATTTTCTTTTGTATCCTTGTATAAAATAAAGCGAATATCGTTCACATTAATAGCAGGCCGGAGTCACAGTCACCTCTGATAGCTTAAAATTATTTATATACCTTTATTGTGACCAGAGCTAACGCTATATCAATATCAAATAACTGGGTACCCAACCATAACATATTGCGATAACCCAAGTAACTGGGGGATCGCAATTTTTTTGTGAGGCCTTTAAGGGCTTCTTCCGACAAAAGAAGCCTTCGAAACGAGCAAGCCCTTACAAGAAAAAAATAATCGTAATTTCTTAGCTATTCGGTTCAAATATTGAGTATTACAAATCAAGCCAGACTATCGTGGATACTGAGGGTGAATATCTCCAGCTTGTGTATTTAAAAAGGTTAAATGAATAAGGAATAATACTTCTTATCTGTAGGTCATGGGTACAGGCATGAAGTTGACTTCGTTTCAAGGAAAGCCAAAAAAAAGGCAAAAAGATGCCAGCTCCTCTCTCTGTCGAGACAACCTTAAACGATGTAGCGAGACGAATAATAAAAAGGACACTCCCCGCGCGTGCCAAGGTTTTCGATCCTGATAACATCCCTCCGGCAAGGCGTTTTAGCAAAACGACGTCAGATTATGTTTGCAATAAAAAAACATGACCCATCAAATCTTCATTATCGACGCAAGCTAGTCGACAAAATGAATTCCAACTCCACGTTTTCACGTAACCGAAACGACGCCGAGCCGCGAGATCGAATTCCATCGATATCGTGAACTTTTCCAAGGATTTTCCTCGTCGTGATACGAGTAATAAATACGGATTTATTAAAAATATATATTAATTCTTCTTCATAAAGAGACTCTCCTCAGGTTGACGACCATTTCACTGAGCTGCTGTTCATGGTTTTCTAAGGGGAAAATAATGTAGTGGGTCCTAGGGTCCTTAGTATTTTTGCTAAGTATTACTTTACCTTGGTTAAGATTCGTCACTGAATTCACTACAAGATCAGAAAACATTATTGATCTGAGAAATCACAGTTCGGTTTCACGAAATAAAACGTGACGTCACGTCATTTACGAATCCTACTACTTCATACGCAATAAGCTACTGCAATGTTTTATACTTTAACCTCTTCGGGTGCCTCTCCTCAGAGAAGGTTGGCGACCACCTCACTGAGCATATATTTAAGCTGAGCCTGTTTTAATGGTTTTCTTATGGAAAATAGTGTAGTGGGTCCCCTGGTCCTTCTACACCGCAGTTTTATACTGGAAGGAAACGTCTGCGTATTGCTGCTGCCCAATTCCTTACAAAGCTCTGGCATGTAGATCTGATACTCCTTCTGCAGCAGGCTACAGAAAAAATAGCAGGAACCCCCCCATCTCGACAAGGTACTTCCAGAGTACATCCCTCCACAATCATTCCAAGGCCACTAATCTATTACCGATCCTTTACACACGCTCAGAGTACAGAATGGCAGCCATGCACAAGCAGCAGAATGGGGAGAGCGGGGAGGTAATACACACACACACACACACATATATATATATATATATATATATTAATAATGATTGAAAATGAGTTTATCAAAAATATAGCCAAACAATTACCGCACTTAGTGGGCGACATAATTCAGTCTAATTTTGTTTGTTTGACATGTTAATAACACGTTATTATTTGCAATTCGCGTTATTACAACACGGAAATACTTTTAGCGTGGCTGGTCTGCGATAATGGCCGCGCCGCCCGGGATCGATGGCGGCTTCCTTGCCCGGGCGCTGCGCGGGGGACACCTCTTTTTACAATGCTATCACCATCGGTGGCATTTTTAGTTTATTTAGTTTATATGCAATAAACAAACAATTAAATTTTAAAAAAATGTTTATTATGATTACATAAATCCCAAAGATAGTGAAGTTTCACAGTGAAGGACGGCAATAGTCTACGGTTGGGTGGGTGTTCATTGATAATAAATATAGCACAGATAAATTGGCTGAAATCCATATTGAATGTACGAAAGTTGGCACAGTCCGTCTTCGAGAGACGAAGGAGATGCGATGCGGCATCTTTTCGGCAGCATTTATTAATCGAATTCGCGGGAGGGTCTGTGTTTTGTTCGAGTAATAATTGTGATGGAAACCCTCAAACCATCAAAACTCCCCCTCCCTCTAGGCCATTTCAAGGAGAAAAGCTCATTTCGTTCATTTACAGTCCTGCCGTGTCTTCATTGAATCTATTCAAAGAGAAAGTAATCGAGCTACACTGGTTTAAAAAGACGCTGTTTGCGGCAAGGGTGTGCGTGAAAATGTGTAGGGGATTTTTTACATTTAAATATAGCCATCATCTCGTAAGAAGGGTCGAGGGCAGTGGATCTTTTTCATCCTTTTCCAAATTTACAGAAGGCCGAATATTTTCATGGGGGATCAAAGAGATCAGTAAGGCACACAAATGTGGGTCATATTTTATATATGCAGCGTCAAAAAGCTCGTCGCTCGAAATGATATCTGTCTTGTGAGATACTCAAAGTGCATGAGCGAAAAGGTAACTCAAAGTTAATTTTTTGGTCCATGTTCCGTCATGCCCAATCTCAAACTAACTCGATCTAACTACAACCGTCACGATAGCGATTTTTTTTGCTTACTGATTATGTAAGCATCTCTGTATGTCGAATGAGTATTGAAAGTTCCCCGATCATAGAGTAGCCTATGTTGTTTGTTTTTCCTTTTCTATATTTTTTTAACAACAATCAGTTTGGTTGTTCCATGTCGTGGCTTTCCCTTCCCTGCCGTGCTCCGCCTTTCTAGGCTAGGTAAAATTTCCACTCGTTTATGACTTTATTTAAGTACCTCATTTTTCTTTCGCATAAATATCGAAGTAACCATGGTCTTAACGGCGCTGAGAGTTTTATTAAAGATTTTCATAGGAATTCCTTTTTACATAACAAAATATTAGTTTTTTTATTATTTTTTTACGTTCAAAGAAACTATAAATCTTAAAAGAGTCTGGCATTTCTTTCATATGCTTGAAATAAATTGAATACCAAATACTTAAATTTAAAAAAAAATACTTTTATTAGTAAATGTAGGTTTTATGTCAAAGCAGTATATTCGATTGCCATGTAATGAAGATTAATAATATTCCATGTTTGTATCTTATGTATAGAATCGCTAACAAATTTTATTTTTGTATTTAAGTATATGAAGATATAAAAAAGGCACGGCACGGAGTTGATCAAGGGTAACGGTTACAAAGCCTTTTTAGATCTTTTGAATGTTCCCGCTATATCTAAGCATAGCAGCTTCATTGAAAATTTTACTACGAAGCTGCTTTTTTATCTGTTTCATTAAAAGCTGACATTTCAATTAAAATCTTTGATATTTAGTACTTTTCGAGAATCACCATCGATTGATCCAATTGACTTTTTGTTTGATTTAACTGTAGATATTTGACGAACATTTCAATTTTGAAAAAATTACCAATAAGTTTAATTGTGACATAATTAATTGAAGAAAACACATGCGGATTCATTATAATATTAAATACACATTATTTGTAACTCAGTTTGAATTTTTTTTTTAAACTATTTTAAAATTTTGCAGTTAATATATTTGTAATCAAGTATTGCAATAAAATTAAAGGCTTAAAATTTTTCAATGCATCAAAAACAAAATACATTTTAAATTTATATTAAAGCTTAAAATCTGAATTCGGAAAAGTAGTGTAACGATATTTGTTTAGAGTTCTAAGAAAATTCGATTAACAAATGAATATGGAGTAATTACTTTTACAAACACTATATTTGCAAATCCATCATGATACTTTTTTGCAATAATACACGGTTTACGTGGTAACTGCTCTGTTTCAAGCATGTGACTCGTAGCTCAAATTATTTCATGAATAAAATGAAAAGTAGCATTGCCGCACCATTTCAATAAGACTGAAATTTTGATACTCAAGAACTATGCAAATACTTTCTAATGCTTTAAATATGCATCTATCTTGAAATAAATATTTAAAACATAACAGAAGTATCGCAGCATCAATTTTTGGAAACCTTGTTTTATACTTTTCGGCGCTTGCATATTTTCGCGAAATCAATTTCATTCCTCGCACGCGTATAGCGAGTAATTTATTTTGAAAATTTGAAAAGTTGTAGATTAGTTACGCATTACGAGTGATACATAATTGACGAACCAATTCAAATCATAATAAATAAAAATTGACTTCATTGTTTGTGGGTATTACTCACTATAATAATGATGGATGTTTGGGTTAACGGGCCGGAGTGCGCAGGGCGTCACCCTTGCGCCGTCACGGCAGCCGCGCGGTGCTCGCAGCCACAGGTCCTGGCGGCGAGTGACTTGTTATGTTTATTATAAATATATTAACATGTCGACAATTTCGAATCATCTTTGAGAATCTGTAACGCTATTCTAAACTGCAATCGCTACCTCTTCTTCATCAACCCCGACTGTAGGCCCCGCGACGTCTGGCCCTGTGGCCGCGCCCCTGGAATGCACTGAGCTCGCACTGAGCTCGCACTGAGCTCGCACTGAGCTCGCACCGAGCTCGCACCGAGGCCGCACCGGGCCGCAGCGAGCCGCAACGGGCCGCACCGTTCCGTGCGTTGACCACGGCGACGGGCAAATGTGAATCACGCGTGTGGTGTGACAGAGGCTGTCGGGATTCCGCGTATCCGCTTTGCTAAGAAAATCTGTACTATTGGTTATTCTCCGCTTTTCTGACTAAGACTGAAGTACGAGGGCGGTCCGATAAGTACTTAGCCTCACCGCCCGATGGTGCTAGTATATGATGGATGGTACACACCAGATACCAAGGAACAGTCGAAACAGTGGACTTCACCCGGCGAACGTGCTCCGAAGAAGGCGAAGACCGTCCTAACAGCCGGAAAGGTGATGACCACCGTTTTCTGGGATTCACAAGGTGTGATCTACACTAACTACCTGGAGAAGGGCAAAACGGTCACAGGGCTCTACTATGCCGAATTATTGAGCAGATTCGACGCCGAATTGCAGAAAAAATGGCCCCATTTGGCGAAGAAAAAAGTGCTCTTCCACCATGACAATGCACCGGCTCACACCTCCGCCGTCTCCAAGGCCAAATTGGTCGAATTGCACTACGAACTGCTCCCCCATCCACCGTATTCTCCAGATTTGGCCCCGCGCGATTTTTTTTTGTTTCCAAACTTGCCGGGCAGAAATTTAAGTCGAATGAGGAGATCATCGCCGCCACAGAGGCCTACTTTGCAGACCTCGAGAAAACGTATTTTTCAGATGCATCGCTGGGTCAAGTGTATCAAGCTAAAAAGATACTATTTTGAGAAATAAATCGCCACTTTTCCAAAATTTTCGTTTTTCTTTTGTAGACTAAGTACTTATCGGACCGCCCTCGTATGCTCAAGAAAGTCTGTTCAAAAAAGTCAATTTTAAAAACACATCTATGAGCATTCATAGTGTTTTACCAAATAATTTGAACACATATATGTGGAGAAACAAAGTTTGTTAAGAAATATCATATAATAAAATTATTTAATGTTATAATGGGGTGATCAATTATAACACGTTTTACTGTAGCTGAAAAATAAATTGTACGAATTACACAAAACACCAGTTGATTGACAGAAAATAAATTATGGAAATATTCAAATATCAATAGTTTGATCTCAATAGCAGATTGTTAATTAGCGATTAAGGCGTTTTATTCAATTCCCATGACCTACTTGACAAACAGTCAATCATCGAGCACCATCGGATCTCTCTCGATATTGATTTTATTAATTGAAATAAGTTTCAATAACATTAATATATTTGTCTTTCGTGTTAAACTTTCGTCGTTCTCATTAGTAAATAAAACCGATGTATATTAATTTGTATCGAATGAAGTGTCTTGTATTTGAAACGCAAATATTTGTAAACTCTTGGCTTGTTATTGACATTTCCTTGACCAAATTTACTCAAAACGAAAAACACGTAGCAGGTGTGTTTTTCCAGAGACGATGTTCAAACACACCTCCAGCGCTAGTCACTATAGTTAACCGAGAATGACATTTTTTTATAATTATACAATTTTTGAGAGTTTTTATATTGTATAAACCCCACGTGGGTTACATTGATTAAATATTAATCAACACTTTTTTTCCGTAGAGTCAAACATGCCATGAAATCGCATAAGCGTGTTTCCAGCTCAAATATTTTGCTATGTCTTAATATTTCCGTCTCGATCGATAATAAGCACATATCGCGTTTTCCATTTCGCTTTTGTCTGGAAATCTAGCCCACGGGCGGGGAACTTCGATCGGTCGATTTCCGAAGTAGACCGCGGAAAAAACTAAAATAAAAACGCACGCCAAACCGAAACACGGAGGGATCCGTAAATAACATTGAAATCAGCCAACAAGTGGTTCTTATGTTCGATATGCAGATTTCTCCATCACGGGATTAAAAAAATTCGTAACTCACTCGGATTTCAATTAATTAACCTAAATATTTGTGAAACTCCCTTCGTTAATGCAAGTTATGATTTTTTTGTAATTTTGTTCAAAATTGTAAATATATCAGAATATAACGTGATTTTGGTAACCATATTATTATGTCAATCAAATTTTAATTACTTCGCACTTTCAGTTATTCGGTAAATGTCGTCTTTGAGAATTAACATGCCAGGGAAGGGATCAAACCGGTTGAGCCATAATTAATATTTATTTCCCTCGTGCTGTAGAGTACTTGTAGTTTTGAATTAGTTTAAATTTTTTCGTGAAATCTTTTTCAAACACGGTTAAATACATACAAAACAAACGTCGTCTAAAATACCCTTCTTGGTTTCTTCGGGTGACCTCCCTCAACCTGGCGTGAGATTTGCGGGTCATCTTTTATCCCCTATCACCTAACATGGGATAATTTCTAAAACTATGTAAAGGCTTCTCCGATATATCATTTTAATGTATATAATATACTTTATTTATATTAAACAGAAACAACGTTTATTGAAATCAAAATCCTAGCCTCGGTCCAGTGGATACTTACCCCGAGATTTCGGGAAAAGTTAGCGCGAAGTTTCTTTTGATTATGTTCCAGGAATGATGGCACTTCGAGAAAAAACCCATTTCGAGTCAAGTATCATGTGATTCACGTGTATACACAACAATAATAATACCGGAGACAAGCACCTCTTATTCCACTTGCGCTTTGTGGTTTATAGAGTGCTAAATGAAATCATCTGATTTTCGATGCCGCTTATTAGCGGAATCATCACACAAAAAAATACAAAGTTCTGCACAGTCTGAACTCTAAAATCAAATTCAGTTGTATATATTATTGATTTTTGTGAAGACCGTCTCACAGGTAGTACGATTTTGTCTATACAGGTTTGATTGATCGATAATAATTTTTCTAAGAGTTTCTTTAATCAATTTTCAATATTTGAAAAAATGTACTCAATCATAATTATAATGATAAAAATACCTTTGTATTTTGTCTTCACTTTGGGTTTATTAAAATTATTTGCATTTGCAACCAAACTGAGTTTAGTTAAGCATTTGATGATGACCCAGTGTATTGGGTAGAAACTAGTAATGCAAATAATTTTTATAAACTCAAAGTGAAGACAAAATACAAAAGTACTTTTATCATTATAATAATGGATCTTCGCGAATCAAATGCCTTGTCTCTCAACAAGACATACTTAATCATTATCAAATTCAGTTGAGTCAAAAAATATTGAATAAATTCACGAATAAGCTGGACCGTTTCCTAAAAAAATAGCATGATTGCGTAAAGCACCCACGAGGTGAAGGACCGGCGTGCTAAATCGGATTTCCCGTCGCGGCAGTCGGTGAACCTGAATTGTGCGGAATCAATTTCCCGGCTTTCCGAGATTAGGAAGGAAGCCACGCGGGACCGTCGGAGGAGAGCGTCCGCGCCAACTCTCTCGGGGACAACTGCCAGATTGAGCCGGCCAGGTGCCAAGCGATTCTTAAATTATTACCACTCGGACATCTTTCAGGCAGACCTGTGTAAGATTTTTGATCTGCGGCTGTTCATTGTCATCGAAGTGAAGGTTACAATCATGTGGTTAATTTTCAAACAAAAAAATACACAAAGGCAAAAGTTACATTTATTTGTGCATTTTTATTTTAAATATCTTGAATTAATCCCAAATTTATGTTATAGGGCTCACGCCTGTTTCAGTAGGGTCGAAGACTTTTTGTATTGACATTGCGTGTATCGTTCAATCATTATCCTATACATATAAGTGTTTTAAACATTATAATGTTTGTTTACAATACATGACACACGCACGTATATACATACGACAGAAGATGAAGAAGCTGAATTCCAGTGAGGTGAAGTAAAGAGGAGCAAAAAACAGAAAGGGTTGGAGTACATTGGAGCTGGTCACTGTCCTCACGAATGAGTAAGCCTAAAGAAGAAAGATAATTATTTATAATAATAGCTGGGAAACTCACTGGGAGTCTGCTCACAGCACGCTTTTAAAGTTTTGATTAAATTATTATTATAATTAGCATTCAGGACGGTTATTCGGATCTACCACATCTGAAAATTAGCACGTACTCATAATGGAACTCAGAAACTTTGAAGATACTATTAGATTATTTGTATGTAATTAGTGATAATGTACACCAGCCTTACTCAAGCCGCATGGTGGTCTAGTTATGAGCGCAGTTGCTTATCGATCCTAGATTCTTATTATAACTTATATCGATAAATATTTATTGATAAAATTAGATTTTACATACATCACTTTAGAATAAAATCTGACAATAAAAATCACACCACCAAATATAGATCTAAATTTATGGCGTGCAGTATTTTATTGCTTATTCGTAGACTTTATAATAACAGTTTTTATCAATTTTGATCGTTTTACATTGATTGTCTTTCTAGTTAACCTTTAACTATAAATACTATTTTATAATAAATATGACCATTCCTTCTGTAATTTAGCTTTCATTATATAATTATACGGAAAAACCTTTCTACAAAACCAATTTCTTCCATTTACAGTTGATCGGGTTAAGTGAAAAATCTAACGAACGGCAAAAAACTCGGGTTTACTTAGAGAAATGGCGACAGCACGAGGAAAGAAAAATGGACGTCCAGCCCGAAAATCGACTTTGTCGAAGCAAAGCCGCCATCACTGATCAAATAAATTCGTCAAACATAAAATTAGAGACGAGGACACCTTCCGCTCAGGTTTTCTTTTCTTGTTTTTTTATAAACACTTACCTGATTAAAAGTCAATTCAAATCATATTACACGTAATTACTTTGTCACTGTTTGAAAATCAATATTTTACATTTAAATTTTCTTTAACAACATGGGACGTTTTCTTTGTTTTGTATTACTTTAAATTCAATCATTTTTCAGAGACAGGCGTGAAAAGAAAAGAAGTGAAGTAGTTTCAATTCGACCAAGACTGGAAATATTTTTTTTTTAAATATATTTTAGGTGTATTATGAAGCAAAATTAAAACTTATAGCAGAGCAATCTCGTGTGTATTTTAACAAACTTTATGTCTTTAAACTATGTGTAACTTCTATTTTAAGACAGGTATAAGCTCAAACAATCCAAAGAGATGAGATAAGACAGTTGCCGATGTACATTGAACCTAGTTGTAAATGCGGACCTGGTAATGTGTTTGTAGATTTTATAGCTGACATTGAAAAGATGAAAATTTCTAAAAATGGACCCAGCACCGGGACCGAAACGTCGTAACTTCACGGAAGAAATGCGGTTTAGCAACCGAGTTAATATTAACAATGCTGTATAAAATTTATTTACCATTTGAATGCATAATCTTACTAAGCAAATTAGGCTACAATCTCGCCTTTATTTTTCAACCAATAAAATAAAAACAAAAACAAATTAATCATAATTAAAAAAAAAAAAGTTATCGTAATAATTGGAAAAACTCTATGAGACTGCAGGTTTTACCGGTGATTGTGTATATTCGTGATTTCATTTCTTGCGAGGTGATAGCCACACCCCTGTTATTGTAATTTGCCTTCATCAAATTAAGGGGAAAGTTTTAGCCAACAATCTCGGAAAGATCGGCACTTAATTTTCGTATCATTTCTCAAATCTAACTATTCCGTGACTGATTCGCGGCCCAATAATCGATTCATTTATTTCAGTATTTAAAGTTACTCTCGGAAAAGCTCCGAGCACGCGACGGTTTTACCTTTTTCTAGAAGAAACTAAAATTCTCCTCTGGAAATACCTCGCATTAATTATTCATTTATTTTACAGGAAAATTTCCAGCTGTTACCGTCGATCAATTTACCGTGTAATTTTCTTGAGGCTGTATAAAATATGGGTCTGTAATTTTATTGTCTATCTCTTTAATTTTGTACAAAGAGTATAATCTATTATTTATTCAGTACAAAGTTTTACCTAATTTTTTTATTTATTATTTGTTTACATACTCTTCGTTTTACACTTTCTGAATGTGCCAATGAATGTTTATAATGTAATTTTTACATTTTTTCATCGTTTATTAAACAAAAGATTTTTATTTAAATGACCATCATTATCATAATGCGTAGTCAATCTCTTCCTACGTAAATTTTATCCCATCTCTTTTCTTTTACCGTCTTATCTGACAATTTGAGTCTTATAGTTTTATTGATTTATTTATGATTCATAAAACGTTAAATAATATGCAATTTACCGATTTCGACAGAAACTACTATCAAAGCAGTTAGAAAGTAAACAAATGCACGATAAATATAATTGAAATATGCTTAAAAATTTTAAAATTGACTTAAGATTTGATAGAAGTTCCCAAAAATTATAACGAAATTATTAGAACTAAATCCACGAAGATCTTTACACACACAATTTGAGTAATACTGGATACTACAGATTAATATGGTATTTTATCGTGATTTGATGACTAAATGCTTGATGAAGTGTAATTTTATTACTCATATGTGCAGTGCTAAAATCAAGGCACGGAATGACCTTTGAACGTGCACTTCCTACAATCATCTGGCTGATGTATCATCAGATTTATCAGTCAGCTCTAAATGCACGATAACTCGTCACATGTGTTTAATTTACTTTGTTAAAAAAGACAATATTTTCATTGCATTTCACCAAACCATCAAGAGATCTAGACTTTTGAGTCGCCAGGTTATTCGTTGAAATCAAGAAAAATAGGAAAATAAATCAAGCCAAATTTAAATTAAAATATTTTTACTGAATTCAAATTAACATTTCTTTGGTCTCAGTTATAATAATGTCAACCTTTGATTAAACATGTTGACAATGCGAAATAAGGGCATAAACCAGAATACCTTCTCGAAACGAGGACGGCGGCACGGCTGAAGTAGACTCATGGCCGAAGTTCAGCATGCCAGTGCTGCGTGATAGGACGCGATAAACAACTTATCGGAGCTACTCGCAGGGGTGACAAATATATCAAGCCACGTGCGAAGACGGGAAGTTGCCTCCGACACACTCTAGGGAAGTAACTATCGATTATGTCAATCAGTTATGTCGATTGTTCCAATATTCCTAAAAGGTATTTTTGATAAATCTGTAGCCCAGACAGGTTTACTGTGTGTAGGTATGTTTGAAAGAATCAGAAAATTTTTCGTCACCGGTGGAATTTGAACCGATGCCCCACAGCCGTCGCGGCTTAGCACTTTACCAATTGAAGTTTTTGAGGTTGAATATAAGAATATTTTCATTCTTATGAACCTTAAATAAATAGGCGTGTAAGCTTGTAACATGAAAGAGTATTTCTACGATGCGTGGGTGGAATTTTGTGGAACAATTCAATCAAGAATCTGTAATATCTGCAGCATCATATGTTCTCTAGACATTGGGTTGCGTCATTTTGATATCTACAGTTTATAATCAATAGATTTTTATGTTTTTTGATTCTTCAGGGTGTTATTGCAACAAAACTGGACTTTAAGTGTAATTTACTTAAACTCGTAAAAAAAACATTTTTTTTAGAAGAGAGCTATTTTTCTGAGTTTTTCGGAGTCGTGTTATTCTTTTAACAATGTCTCGGAGAGGCACGCCAAAATTGATCGAGGTTTTTGCAAGCATTGGATTGCATTGCGAGTCGTTAGAGTTGAAATTAGTCAGAATGACACAGCACAGTCTTGGAATAGTCGATTAACTAACACTGGGTGCTGGAATCAATGAAAACCTTACAAGAAATTCCTTTCGACAAGTCATCCTAACTGGACAAAGAAAAAATAAATAGCATTCGTCCCGATCCAACGCACCGACATAGCTGGAAACGTGCCAGAAATAACACAAAGGTATCACAATTCAACCTTCATATTTTGCAAACAAAGGTTTAAGCTCCTGTCAATGTTCGTGCAGGCCGCATAGAAAAGCCCGCTATACACGACACGCCATTTCTCCAAATTAATAAACCGTCAATATTAATAAAGCTCGCGTGTAAGTATACCTTTCTAATAACTCAATTTTAATCCGCACAGCCTTCTTAATCCAGGATGAGCTCTAATCCATTAATCGGCCTTCCGGACCGAGAGGGGGATTGAGGGACATCAATAACGATGCGGAAATAACTAACGAAAAACAAATAAAATTAAAATCGAAGTCCACGGCGTCCCGAAATCAAATTACCTTTCTGCAGCGATTTCGATACTCATTCGTAAGTGCATATCAACTCACATATTTTCGCAATTATATCGAGTTAAATTATTTTAACATCATTCTGGAACCACCCATCGTGTACTTTCTGGTAAATAAATATAACTAGGTACAGAAAAAGAACCAAGTAACGATATTACTACAGAAATTTAACTTTGTATTAAACGTTGTAAATAATTGAACGTAAATATTTGTTCGTTTATTCGACTGTAAAAAAGTTTATGAAAAAAATAACAGTTTTAACCCATGAAATGGTTGTAATGCAATTTGTGGAGTTCCGGTAACATTGCTACCCAATTTTGACACCCTGAATGTAATCTTCATCGTAGACGGTAAAAACCGATAATTACACCTTTTTGGCGAATTTTTGCGATTCTTTGTGGAAAGCTTTCGCTTTCAGTGTTCCAAGCGTAATCGCGAAATATTCGCACTTCCTACCAGGCATGTAGAATTTAACTGCGTTCAAGCGAGTTTTTGTATCATAAATTGATTATTCTTTGAAAATATCATTTTTACTCGCTAAGCGGATACCTGATCTGAATTTCCCTGGGGAAAATGAAACCCTTTCCGTACTGTAGTCGTCAACGGATAATTTAAAACCGAATGTCGTGTACCCCCTCGGGTCATAGCGCAGTGCCATGGAAAGGTATTCGCCATATTTTTAGCCAGTCATAGGTACCATTCCACTAGACTAGTGAATTGGGGAGACCAGCTCAGGGTAGAAATATATTATATGTAATGATCACCGACCTCCTATGAGAAGAAGCATTAGGTAGAAGAAGGCTTAGATTTTAAATTATATTATTTAAAACTGAGACCACACTGTAGCGGCTTATTTTAGCGAATGTATTTGACCATCTCAGGTTATAGCGCTGATTTGCAACGCAAAGATCTTAGCCATATTCATAGCCAGCCTTCAGTTCTGCACTCCGCTGGAAGGTAAGCGAACACGTGCGCGCGTTAGCCATTGCCAACCGGTTTTTTTTTTTAAATAATTATACCTCATCTACGTAAATAATTAAATATAATAAAACGATGACAATACTAGTTCTTGGTTAAAGCATAAATCATATTATAGCTATAAATAATTACAATAATGTGAGGCACCATCGCGGGTCAAACGATCATTGGAGGAGATGAGGAGGAAACGATGATTCGCTCACGCTACTCGAAAGTTTTGAAACAGCCGTAAATAATATATTTTTAGCCGACCACTTCCATATCGATTCTACGGGTTAAATAATAGTAAAAAGTTCCGTCAGCCGACATTCAGTACATTTTATGTTTCATTAGCAAATAATATTTTTCTATTACACTGTTCCCGATTGGCCCAAAAGTTTTCCCGGATAATGCAAAAAAAAAATATTTGAAGATTCTTTATTTTTTATTTAGTAATTATTATAAAATTTAAACAATATTTTAAGTATTAGATCTTTATATATAAGACAGTAAAAAGTTTAAATACTTATGATTGTAGAGAAATATACATGTGTTATGATAAAATAATTAAAATAATAAAAGTGTAACTCGTGAAACTCGCCTTGACGCCATCTATTGGCAGAGTTCAAAGGAGAACCGACTGCAGCAGGTTTCTACTAAATCGGCGCTTTTACAGTGACATCTAGCGATAAAAAATATTTATAATGTAATTTTACAATATAAATATTCACAATACAATTACAATACGCCAAAATCTCTTGCAGTTTTTTCAAATAATGTAAAATATATTCATTTAACAGCGACTAAAATAATTTTATAATTTTTTTTACTTTTATTAAATTATGGTATTTTGATCAATACCGAGCCAGTACAATGAAATAATTTATTTCAAACATGTTTGCCATTTCTGTCGACATAATTTTTTTCTGAAGACTTACTTGCTTTCTCAAAATCAAATAAGTTAAATCTTCATAAAACGAATGACAAAAAAAAAGCTTTATTGTATAAACGTTTAAAATTTCGTATCTGTCGTATTAATATTTCAAGTAAGTAGTTGTTTTTAATTTCACATTTATTTTGATGTATTTATACTTACAGAAGTCTTAAAATATCATTACGTAATTCGTACATAATTTTTATTGTCTTTTTACACAACTGATCATTTTTTGTAATAAGTGTCGTAGATCAGGAGATATTGTCCATTTGTTTGTTAATTTAAACCAAAACAAGGAAAAAAAAAAAAACGTTTACCATTCTCTTTGTATTACTTTTTGAAAAACTTGTAAATGTTAAAACTCAATGAGATAGATATGGTACATGAAAGTTTGTAACATATACCTAGATTTATTAAAAGTTATAGAATATATTTTCCAGTGCTCAATATTCGAGTGAACGTTTTTGGAACAACTAAATTATTTTAATAGTTTTTGTAATTCGTTTACAGAAAAATTTTAAATTACATAAACATTTCAAATTTTAATGTGTTATTTATCCATTATTAAATCGTTACAATAATTAGACAACAAGATCTCAATTTCCCTCCACGCCGCAGGGTGAGAAACACATTACAAAAATAAAATACTCGATTTTTTGTCCAAAACTAAATAAATCATACAAATCAAAATAGATTAAAAGGTTGTATTTCCTGCCCCATGAAAATAATGTAAAATTGATTATATTGAACATCACGGAAATCGAAGGCGCGATGGTGTAAATGATGATGATCGCGATAACTGCTTCAGTCCTCAACTGGGCTCATGAATTATCAAGGAGTGACCGTACCATGCATGAAATATTTCAATAAGGTTATTGTTTTAAAAGTTAAAAATTAAGTTAGTTAAGTTAGTTAACAGGTGTTTTGTGGTTTCCTCGTATTCAGCACGGCAAACCGATCACAGCCGCACTCGCTGCTTAATACCGCTCACTCCCCTCTGTCTCTTCCGGCCTGGCCAGTGGTCAGTTGACTTCTTACTCCGATTGTCTGTAATTTGATTGTCGATATTCTAAACTTACCATAATTTTCTGCAGAAGTGAATGTCATAAAGCGGGGTGCAAGGGTTGCGAGGGGTGAGAACGGTGCCAGAGGCTTCGGCGTGTCGTCGAGTGAGACCGCAGCCGAGGAGAAGCCTCGGGGTAGAACACAACTCAACCCTTCCTTGATTTCCAAAACCCGCTCTGGGTTTCTACATTTTCTATTTCATTATTATTTATTATATTTTCTCTACTATTGCAGAACGCAAGAGTTTTGGATTCATCGTGTACAGTTTGGATCTATTGTGCTAAGAACCTATTGAAGTGAGCTATTGAAAATTGTCATTAGAAAGAAAGTATATTTTTTGTCAATTTGGGACGAGCAGGTGTCGCGTTGCAAATGAGGGAGTAAATGCGACCGAGAATCAATGCACGCGTGAGAATGCAAGTAAACCATACTATATGTTACTTAAAATATTTAGTTTGACGGGAGCTGATTGGCTGCAGGTCGGCGGTGATTAATTCCTGATAATACTTAGACACGTACGTGCGAGCCGGCATGGATTCTCAAGAGGAGGGTGCAATTACAGACGTTATCTGCCCATTGTCAGGAGTGCTTAGAAAAGTGCCTATTACAGCAGTATCATTATCGCATTAAAATAACCAATGTACAATGCAAATTATAATTATCTTAATATTCCAAATAACCTAATATCCACATATAACAACAGTCACTATGGTTATTTAATTATTTTTTTTAAATCTAATGATTTCTATTAAACATTTAAAAAATCAGCGCTCTTAACCCGTGCAATTTTTTTTTCTCTATACAATATTTATGTAATCGGTACAAATGTAAAACAATAAATGTTTGGGTGGCTCGTCGGTTTCGCATATTCATATGACGATTTTAATTTTCGCACAGTAGCGGAGTCCCGGTGGTCGAAAAGATTTCAACGTCAAGGTGCGATAAGCAAAAACTGGAGTCTGGTGAAGTTGAAAACCCCTGAAATGCTTCCTACTGCTTGCAGCTTCTTGCAAAATACAAAATCAAGTAGTTATAGACTTCCGATTCTAAGTTTGTCCGAGCGTGAATTTCTGCCGCTCACGTTAGAAAAAAAAGGCGAACACAAATAAGGACGAGTATAAGATTGATAGAAATTCACAACAAAAGACACTCACACTCTCTAGGAAGTTCCAATTTGTCGTGTGGTTTTCCACGCAGGTTATATTTAATAATAAATCGTACCGTAATAAGTCAAGTCGTAAAAAATGTCTAATGCGCTGAGCAGCAAAAAATCATTAGGATGAGAAATTACACACAATCATCCGATACCTCCATTCGAGCAATGACGAAACCGCTGAGTACAAACATTAAAATCGGGGAAATGAAAGTGAAAAGCGAATCCGCAAAAAGGCGGATGTCATCAGATGTTGCATTTGGGTTTCCTTTGTTAAATAACCACCTCAGCCCGGCTACTGGGGGGCCTGAAATAACATCACCACTTCCGCTGAAGACAGAAGTTTCAAGTGACAAGCAATTTTCTAAATGACCAGCTGTGCTATATAAATATACAGAGTGATTCCAAGCTGGTTACAGATTTTTAAATGTGCCGTTATTTGAATGATACTTTTGTAATGATTATAAAAAATTTAAACTTTAATTTTTTTTGTTGTACTTAACTCAGATTTCCAAAAAGAGACGATATATTCCCAACGAACATATGTTTACTTGTTTTATTCAAGTACTGCAACTTTTATGCGTTTTCAGTCCATCATGCCGCCCAACATATCCGACGTGCACCCCAAACCGGTGACTAACAACCACTCCGAGGAATCCCTCCCCGATAAGGCACCCGCGAGTCCCGAGGTCCTGGCAGGTCTCTCATCATCCCCGTCCACCCCCTCTGAGGACTCCAGCAAGAGCGGCGTCATCTCCGCCCTCCTGGATAGTGGTCCGCCCTTTGCCACTCCCCTTATCTGGCTCAACATCATCGCCATTAGCCTGTACCACATCATGGCGATGCTCCTGTTCCCGATATTTTGTAAAGAAGGCAAATTGTACACAGCACTCTTTGGTAAGTTTAAGAAAATCATTTAAAATTTGTTTTGATGCATTTGAATAAAAAAGTTTGTATTCAGCGTCTATGACTAGCACTGCAAATCTACAAAATTATTTTATTGCCAAATAATAATTTTCTAAATGACCAGCTGTGCTATATAAATATACAGAATGATTCTTTTGTAAATGATTATAAAAAAACTTACACTTCACTTTGCATGTGTGCCTTGCACTGTCATTCTTTCATATATCAATACTGCAACGTCACTAAAACAGCACCCAGAGCAAGATAACTACGAATTTTGACTAAAAAAATATTTTAACTCCAGAAGAAACTATTGCACATTTAGAACAGTTTTAGAGTAAATTTTTTTTTCTCTGAAAATATATCTTCACACACGCAAACGAGGTGAGTACAAACAAAGACTCATATGTAACTTGTCCAATACGAGTTTTCGTATGCGAACTAGAATTTTGCGGAAAACTCTCTTCTGAGAGGACCTTGGATGCGCGCATTAATGAAACAAATTGTTATTAACAAATTCATTAGAAAGACCAGAAGTGCGCCTCGACTGGGGATTTCTTCACCTGCAGGTGCGATGGAAGTTCAGCAGAGGTGTCGCAAGCGGTAGATGCGCTACTGTGGCCTGTTCCTCTGCAGCAACTCCTCATCTGGGCCTCGGCTAGTTGCGAGTGAGGGTTCGGTGACAAATGTTGTGTGAAAGTTACAGTTTTCGGTGGTTCGGAGACTATTTAAATTTTTTCGTCGATTTCAAGAATCCCACTGATAAGGTAGGACTACATGCTCGCTCGTTTTTATATTGTAACACTTCTTTCAATTAAAACCGAATTGAAAAAAACACGCAAGACGACGACGCCCTGAATGAAAATGGAATAAATAAACACTCGATTTTTTTTATTTATTTAACCTCAGCTACATTTCGTATTACTTTTTTAATAATTTTTTGGGCTTTTTTAGACTTGAGAACCTCTTGGAAAGTATGAGCTTACAAACAAAAATGGTCGTGATTCCCCAGTTATTTACAGTAATTGTAGTATCGACATTGTATTAGTGTGATTGTATTCAAAAACATCAATCATAAATCATAAATTTTTCAACAAGAATTGTACAACAGTTCAGTAGATATGTTTGTATTCAAAATGCCGACGCTCAAGTGATATAAAATAAGCCGTTTAAATATATCGATATTGTTGACATCAACAATAATAGAAGAAACAAAGATTAACAATAATGAAAATATAAATGGAATTGTCTGTGTACCTTGAGCAGTGAGAATGCAAAAAATCTCCGGCCATCGCGACATTTAATTATTCTGTCGTATTCAATCAATAAAATAAAAAAACTTGTAAGATAATTAATTGTAACATATTGACATACATTTTAACGTTTGGCAGTTCTTAAAGTTGAAAAATGCCAAATACTCGATGATTTCCACCTTCTGGCGATCACAGCCTGACGCCAGAGTCCTTCGGCCACCGCGACCCTGTGGCTGAGCCCGAACTCAAATAGTTATACGCAAGTGTGAAATCGATGTGCTCATGCAAGATAAATATTTTATTAGTTATATCATTTTGTCATTGAAATTTTTACAGTTTTCTTGTTCTATGTGTGCATATTTAAAATAAATAAATACAACTATTTTAACTTGGATGCTGATTGTTGAACACCGAAGATTATTATTAAATATTGAATAGTTTCGGATTTACTACCTTTTATACTATTGGTTTGTTATGTTTATGGTGTTATTAATTTTCAAAAATATATTGTAAATATGATAAACTTGTTCGGAAAATAACTGTAAATTAATGAAATTTGTAAGTTTTTTGAACAACAGTGTGTAATTTTATTAGTAGAGGTTGCATAAAGATTTCCACGTAGAGGAAAGAGTCCATAACGTGTCGCAGAAGCGATTTCCCGCAGAATGCTCACGCTGCGGTTTCACCACAACAGAGTCGTGAACCTTGAGACTTGCGGTTAAAACTCATCTTCAGATGCAGAATCATCATCGAGCATAACAGACTTATGCAGTTTCATCTAGTTACAAAAATCACTATCAAAAAATCGATCTAGGCATTTAGCAAACACACAAATGATCACATATTATATACATAAATGTGATCATCATAATATATATTTTTTTATTAATGATAAAGGTAACTTTGTATTCTTTCTTCCCTTTGAGTTTATTATATTTTTTGCATGACTAGTTTCGACCAACAGACTTGGTAATCAGTTTATTTATGCATCTGATGATGACCAAGTCTGTTGATCGAAACTAGTCATGCAAAAAATATAATAAACTCAAAGTGAAGAAAGAATACAAAGTTACCTTTATCATTAATAAAAAAATGGATCTTCACCAATCAAATGCCTTGTACCTCAACAAGATTTTAAAATGCAATTTTAAAATGATTTACATATTTTATTATTTATTTTATTTTTATTATTATATATTTTAAAAAAATAATAAATATTTTTGACAGAGTACTTTGTGGAATTCGGGTTATAGTGAAACCGCGCATAACGGAGTCGCGTAAAGCGGGGTATTACTGTATATATATTCTTAAAGGCCTCTACACAAGTCGCAACGAATCATGCAACCGACTTGGAGCTAGTCGATAGCGTCCATTTATTTTGGGTGTATTTTATGGTTTTTAAGTAAACAAGTAGTTGAGGTTTTAAAACGAATTGAGACGTTGGCATACAACCAACCAATTGGCTTATCATGTGGAGAGACAATTTCGCTTCGACCTGTTGCCAGCCGTCGCGGTGCTTTATCTAAGCCACAGAGATCATTTTTTCTCGTTGTTTACTTCAGAATGATTATCCCCGATAAGACGGGCTGGCTGACGGCAAGTCAACAAAACATAGCATCAGTTTTTGCAAGTATCACGACGTTGACGTGAGGTCACTAAAATTAATACATTATCTGCGACAGAAAAAAAATCAATAAACAATACGATATCAATCCTATTACACATGTTTTAATGATGGTTACTAAGTTGCCAAGTATTTGTTAATATCAAAATATATAAATTGAATCTGCGGTGACCCTACTATCGTGACAATAAATATAATTACATAATTCGAAATATTATTTATTTCAAACTTAACATCATAACAAATTGGATTAATGACCTCTTATTTTTTTAATGTACATTTTTTATATATTTATATATATGGGGCAAGGTATCATAAAGTCATCTAAAACTATATAATTTTCAGTGGCCATAACCATTAATATTATACACTTGTATGGAAATATTATAACATATTATTGACCAAGCACGTGCATAAATAATTTAGATACATCTGTGCATAAATTTACATTTTTAAATAATATTTTCGATTTTACTGATCGCGTGTAAGTAGCATGACGACACAATTCAAATATTTTAAATGATAAGTCAAATGTATTTTATTAAAAAAAATAATTGTAAATACTTCAGTTTTAAATTAAATATGTATCTTAATTTAATTTAATTAAGATTATTCTCTGCTATCTTGGATTTTTAGAATCACTTCGGTCTTGTATAAATGTTTATACATTCCTAACATTAAACGTTATTTTAAAACAATGGTAACTTTTCCACTGTCACAAC
This sequence comes from Atopsyche davidsoni, assembly GCA_022113835.1. Taxonomy (NCBI): domain Eukaryota; kingdom Metazoa; phylum Arthropoda; class Insecta; order Trichoptera; family Hydrobiosidae; genus Atopsyche; species Atopsyche davidsoni. Next base: position 15,963,245 of record JAILWY010000013.1, read on the forward strand.
AAGGCTGCGTTTTATTTTTTAAAGTGGTTTAATTTAGCTTATTTTAAAACTGGATGTATATATTTTTTTATGAATATTTATTGAAATACATAAAGCATTTACCGTCAAACCAAAAATTCTTTTCAATAATATGAAATGAGGAGAACAATAATAATACAATCTTGATACTCTATCTTCATCGTATTAGTAGTTAAATACCAAACCAATAGAGGATTTTAATTAATACAATAAAACTTATTTTTAATTGATTTTTAAAGCAATATTTTGTATTTCAATTTGTATGTATTTTTACTGATTATTTAATCAGGTGGAACTAAGCAATATGAGCGGGATTGTCACTAAAGAGCAAAGCAAAGAGATAGCAAACTTAATGTTGGGTATGAATAAACACTCTTTGTTGTCTTTATGTTTATATCATTTTGTGGCTTGTAACAATCATAAATAAAAAAATTCCAAAGAGAATAGTCACCTTCGACCAGCAATCGCATCAAATATGTATTTTATAGTGAAGAGAAAAATAATTTTCTAATTATATGTATTTCTCAGAACTCAGTTTGATAATGCCAACACGAAAGGTTAGCGAAACCGGTCACCGATAAAATTAATGTGTGGAAAAATCAGTTTGATAGTCAAAAATGTTTCATTTAAAATATTAAAATGTAATTCCACAAAGTACTCTCTGTCAAAAATATTGATATAAATTAATGATCAATTATTTATATTGTGTATCGACTATTCGGTCCCGGTATCAGGGACTTTTCACAGGGCCGGCATTTTGCAACACAAAACAAGAAAAAACACGACATCACATCCATGAATTGAGTATTCAACGTTCGCCAAAATTGCGCACATATATTTTTAATCATTGAGAACGCCGACTCATAAACACTGAAAAATATATAATCTTCATTTTTATTCAAATTGTTAAAAATAAGATTAAAAATTATACATCAAATATGAAAAGCTGTTTGGCTAGGAGATAACGAAATTCGGCTTCTCATTGAAAGGCCAGAGTACTTACTAACAAAAATGTTCGTTATCTCGTTTAAATATGGAGTATTTCAAGTTAAACTAGTCTGTTGTGGAAAATTTAAGTTCTTGGAAGTATAAATTAAATGCTATGCCATGACTGTAGGGGAAGTATATATCTAGTTTACAGCCGAATGTGAAGAACGGAACTTAAATATTTTTATGTGTTTTTTTATCTGAATATAAAATGGATTTTTTAAGTAAGGCAAGCCAGGCTTTTAGACTTGAACAGCGCTACCAAGAAAAATTGGTGTTCTTAAGGTTTAAATATAAAAAATCTTTTTAAATTTTTATTCATCAAGTTTACATTATTATTTTGTAAAAACGTATGACGTCGAGTTAAACACATGTTATATTTACTGTTTATATTATAGTGATTTGATAATCTATGCTCCCCTGGAAATTGACGTTATTCACACCCAATGACGTTTGTAGATCGGAAAAAATAATGCAATGTCATATCATACGTGTTGCAATGTTTTCAAATATAATAACTTATTTGACGCATTTATAGAAACACTGTTTATCTATCATGTTTACACGGTAAAAATTCACACCGAATTTTCAATGTATAATATATATTTATATACAAATATCCAGATACAATTAATTTCATGAATCTAGATATATTGCAAGTAGTTGAATAACGTATTTTATTTCAAGACCTCCCCAAATATTAAAGCATAACCTCAAAATGATAATAATTATATATGAATGCTCTAATATACAATTTTATAATGACAAGTAAAACGATTTGGAATGCTCGTTAATTACCTAAATTTTCCCAATTTCGAATACCAATTATTAGTTAAACACGGAAAATATATTAAGCAACTTCGGAAAGTTTGACTTGGGAACCTGAAATCTTATTCGTGATGTTGATCTTGGGAATCGATATATTGTGTATGTGATCATAGTGGCGATCTTCTGTTTCGGACAAATAACAGTTAAACATCATGGGTGCTTAATATATTACAATTTCTTATTATTGCTTACCAATATTTTTAATTACATCATTAAAAAACTAATGTTTAAAAGTAAATCTTGCTTACCGAAAATCCCCTTATATTTATAATAGTTTAAAAAATAACCAGAACGCGACTTTATTCTTTAAATAAATATATTTATTTTACATGGCCATTTTATCTTAATAAATCGATATGTCACTGTTTATTATTTCATCAATCATTTATATCAAATATAAATATAATATTCAATATTTTTAACAGAGAGTACTTGGTAAAATTCCGTTTTATTATTTTAAATAAAATACTAGTGTTTTTCAGTTTTCCGTCAGTAGACCGGATTCAGTTTGATAATGCCAAAGTGAAAGGTTGACGAAACCGGTCACCAATAAAATTATACATGTGGAAAAATCACAAAAGTATTTTTTTTTAAATATTAGAAACATAATATTGATTTTAAATCTAATAATAAATAAAATTGTTAATTTATTTAGTTTGGTAATGCAACAAAATTATATAATAACCTTTTCATTTGTTATTATTTAAAATATATATTTACTGCATTTATAAATTGTATTTATTGAAGTTATTCTGAAGATTATCTAGTCCCTTGGTTGTAAAGACTTACTTCACATATAACAAGCACTTTTAAATTTTTATTGTGCAAAACACTTACAGTCGACAATCCCGTAGACTTGGGACTCTGTACTTTGCGAAGTTGTCGATGCAAAAATTAGAGTGTTTTACTAAACAAATAATGACATCAGAAAGTAGTAGTAAACCTTAGAATTATTATTTTGACGTTAAAATAGGTTTGATATTTAATTTTCCATCATCATCACAAACTCTACCGTTGGAAGCGCATACAGATCGTTATAATGTAAAACATCTTGACGTCCACCAATCTTCTTTCTCAAATTAAAAACACTCCGTGTTGTAAGGTGGGAATAATCGTATAATTGGTAGTACATACCAAATAAATTAAAAATCAATTGATGCAGAAAATAATGAGTAAATATTTACATAAATTGATGATGATTGATAAATAATTTAACTATCCAACACTTTTTGTTTAAAACTACGTACAACGATTAAACTTGAATTTTTCAAACATCGTGACCGCTTACTTATATTTGACGATATATATTTCAATTACTCCCTCACAATTATAAAAAATAATTAATTAAAGTTTTGTCTTCCTTCAGTTAATCTAACTCGTACCTAGATTTTTATTGATTTATATATAAATATATAATATTATATTTCATGTTTTGAAATCACTATTTCGCACTACACTTGCTCCTAAATTTTCAAACATCGTTTAACATATTGCCAAATACCTGTTTTTTGTTATTTGTAATATGAAATCAAAGAAATAGTGCTTTGTTCAGTGTGTTCATACAAGCCAACTTGTTAATCACTGTAATCAATTTATAGTTAGTTTCTCCGCAAAAACGCATAGATCCAAATAAATCCTAACCTATGGGTTTCTAGTCGTTAAATCAAATGTTTTATGAAATGTTGGAGAGCTATCTAAGGTTTGTTTTTATTGCGACTTTTAACAACTTGGGACCCCACAAGTCTCGCCTCGGGGAATACTCCGATCCCCGGAGTATTCCCCGATCTCTTTAGTTCATGTTCTCAACAACAAAATCGACATCAACAAAATCAGAACGAGTATGTTTTCATTCACTTATTTCGGATCGCATTTAAAAAACGGTAATCAAATACCAGATTTATCCAAAGTTGTTTTTATCTTTAGATCAGTTAAAATATTTATCTTAATTATAAATATTCAAATGATTTACCTTAAACCAAAGCAATTTAATAATAATTACATTTTTTGTTATTAAAATTTTGCTGCATTTGCTTTATTTATTATTCGCAGTGAATTGTTGATGATTTTGGGATTCCGAACAAATTCAACGTAAAAAGCATTTGATTCTTACAATAAAAGAGTATTTCTAAGTATGTTTGGTCATTTGTGATTTTTTTTTTTCGAGATATGATAAGAGATGAGCTATTTTTCTATCGCGCCCCGGTGTTATATCCAAGCCAAAAACTATGAAAAGTGTTAACTTAACCTTAACATAAACTTAAATAATTTTTTTTAAGCAATAAAACTTTTAAAAAATACTAATAATCACTATGTAACGTGGGTGTGTTATTTAACGAAGCGATCTTATCTCTTCTATATTGAAGGATGCGACACCTTTCAAGCGATGGGGTGGGGTACAGCGAAGCCAAAGCATTTAAACAGGACCGGTAAATACGCATTGTGTGACGGATTCATATTGTTTTAGTATAAAATCTGCTCACATTTTTGATTAAGTGTACGAATCACAAAAAAAATAAAACGTTTAAATCTAAAACCTATTGCAATATTGTGATTGAAAAAAATCACAACAATCGCCAAGTGACCCACATTAAAGTAAGTTTCAACACCTCGTTAGACATCATTTTTATTGAAAAAAAAAAAAATGTTGACAAAACACGAGGATTGTCAGGTGATGTCTCACCGGCTTGCAAAACACCTCCGCACTGCGGCCCGGCCAGCACCGCCGGACACACAAGCCATCCACACTAGCCATGATACGGACTCCCATCGAGCATTTCACTAGCAACCTTGTGAGTATCGATTGATTCATTATCTCCATTAAAAATAATGGCTTTTTGTGATGTTGATTATTACTCTGTGAGAGTCTGTTTCATTTCATAAAAAAATATACCCTAAAAGTGCATTTGAACAAATTTGAACTTACGCTCACAGTATGTATAATCTATTTTGTGGATTAGAATTTCACTGTCAACCTTGTGAGTATCGATTGATTCATTATCTCCATTAAAAATAATGGCTTTTTGTGATTTTGATTGTTACTCTGTGAGAGACTGTTTCATTTCATTAAAAAAATACACCCTAAAAAAATACACCCAGGCCAATCAATTTTTAGTGATTTGCTAGCTCTGGACTTTTAAACCAAAATAACAAGTGAAGCGATTTTAATTCCATCTAGATATTATTTTTAAAATCTATTAATTTCGCTTGGGCCTGGGCACATTGGTTCGTGTGTAGATTATGATTGCTAAAAATTCTCGATTAACAGAGGTGACTCGTTAGTACAAGGGTCAGTACACCGGCCATGTAAGCTTTGGAAATGTAGGTTCAAATCCTACACAAGTCACGATGATATTTTTCTGAGAGTTTCTTTGAATCATTTTCAATATGCGAAAAAATATGCCTAATCATATTAGTAATTCAATATTAATTGAATAATAAGGCTTTTGCAAAATCTCTAGACTTGCGTCGTTGGATATCGCCCGCTTCCATTAAACATGATTCTCGGTCTTCAATTTCAATTCTCAGAGTGCGTTTGCAACATTAGAAGTTCTATTAAGATTCCGTGAATCTTTTTTAACAACCCAATTGAGATTAAGGGTTTAATATTGATACTTTATTGGGTTTAATAGCTACACACCGTATTGTAAGCAAGCATTATGGTTGATTTTCCAGCGTTTCGTTCTAAAGTGTTAACAACATGTCTGGTGTACTTAATAATACGAAATGGTTAAAATCATAATTTTTCTCAAAAAAAACATGCGATATAAATAGATAGAAATTTAATATTTTAGCAGATTGGTCAAATCTGTGAAAATGGCAAAACTCATTCATAAAATCGTATAAAATTGAAAATTAATAAATAGAAGTTGTAAATCATCCGGCGGCGTGTAAAATGTGTGATCGATTTGGTAAATTAAATTTCATAAAATTTATTGCATTATTTCACCAGTTTCCATTGAAACCGGTTTTTCAGACATTACCAAGTCACATCTCTGGCCGTGCAGCCAATCTATTGTCGACTCCCTTGGAGCTCACGTGTGCTAGTGCGCGACAGTATTGCTTTTCTCCTTTTAAGTGAAATCGTTAAGTTTTTCACAAAAAGGTACTGAAAAAAATGAAATCTCATTTATTCAAATGAGTTTATTTTAAATATTGCTGTGTTTAAATAATCAACAATAGGCATTATTTTAATAAAACCGTACTAAAGCATGTATTTTGTCGAGTACAGATTTTCTGAATATAAAAGACAGTTCGTGAAAACGCTATTATTTTTTCAAATTGATCATACAAATACACTTCAATATACCAAATTAAGCATATATGTGTGCAAAGCCTGACGTCTGGAGTTCGTGTAAAACTAGCAATTGGAAGTACGTCGGATAATTTTTAATTTAAAAAAATCGTATTTACTTTTTTTTTATTTCAATTATATATAATGTATGTGAATATTTTGATCATTGAGATTTTTATGTCTATATACTGCTAGTAAAATATATACAGAATATTTGAAAAAAAATACAACAACAAGTGAAAAGAATACGTGTAAAGTGTTCGCGTACTGTTAATTTACTTCAGAACTTACTGAATAATCTTCAATGCAAATAATATACAAACAATATCAAAGGGGACAAGACAAAAAAAAAACACGCATATTGAGTTATTTTATTCTAATTAATGTCAATGTCAATAAAATTAGCAGCTTTTTGTGAACTTTGAAAAGGCTTCTAAGGCTAATCTTTGAATTCAATGCGATTTTAAATATCAAGGTTCTAATTTTTTTTTTGTATATTAACTCCACAAGGGGGTTATCTACTTAACTCAGATGTCCAAATAGAGACGATCTATTCCCAACGAACATATGATTACTTGTTTTATTCGAGTACTGCAACTTTTATGCGTTTTCAGTCCATCATGCCGCCCAACATATCCGACGTGCACCCCAAACCGGTGACTAACAACCACTCCGAGGAATCCCTCCCCGATAAGGCACCCGCGAGTCCCGAGGTCCTGGCAGGTCTCTCAGCATCCCCGTCCACCCCCTCTGAGGACTCCAGCAAGAGCGGCGTCATCTCCGCCCTCCTGGATAGTGGTCCGCCCTTTGCCACTCCCCTTATCTGGCTCAACATCATCGCCATTAGCCTGTACCACATCATGGCGGTGCTCCTGTTCCCGATATTTTGTAAAGAAGGCAAATTGTACACAGCACTCTTTGGTAAGTTTATGAAAATCATTTAAAATTTGTTTTGGTGCATTTTAATAAAAAAGATTGTATCCAGCGTCTATGACTAGCACTGCAAGTTACAAAATTATTTTATTGCCAAATAATAAATAAAGCAGGCGCCGCTTAAAATGTTATTGATTGGGCATGTGGTGGAATTAGTTGTGATGTTGACAAGTTGTGACAATATCAAAAATATTAGTTCGTACAATTACAAGTATAAAATTGCTCTTGCCCGGAAATGTACTTTTCAATTGATTATATAACTTTCATTTCAGTATATTTAGTAGCAATAAAATATTTATTTATGTTTTCGTAGAAAAATAGTACAGTAATACCCCGCTTTATGCGACCCCGTTATGCGGTTTCATTATAACGCGAATTTCAAATTTCGCGTTAAAATGCCTCGCATTACGCGAATTTCTTATTTAAGAATGTGTATGAAGTCTAGTCTAGTGTATGTAGTCATTGACTACTCTTAACAATTAAAAACAGCGTTGGGTGTTATGAACTTATTTTACAAAAACGCAAAAGAAACGCTACCCAAAAGACAATAGATGTATTTTTCAGTAATAATAACATGTAATACATCATAAAGTGTTCTTTCAATTAATGTGATTGATTCAACTGATTCGTATTTTTTTGTATTAAGTATTGACTATGCATGTATGTTTAATCGTAAACCCCGATATACGCGAATTTCACTTAACGCGATTTTTTCCGGAACGTATCCCTCGCGTAAAGCGGGGTATTACTGTATTACTATATAAAAATCAAGTAACCTTTTTAAGGTTATTTCGCGAAATAACCTGCGGCACATGAACTAGATCTTGGAGATCTATTCGGTAAACGATCCACAAGGTAAAAAGAAAGTAAATTATTTAACTGTGAACTTGTACCGTCGCAATACCAGTTTCTATAAAATATGCAGATCGGGGTGTCATTAGCTCGAGCGAGCAAATACACTTATCGCGGTAATGAATGGAAACCTTTGTTACGAAAGCTCCGTAACGACGAGTTTTAATTGAAAGCTAAATTAGTTAGAACCCGAGGCTTCACTTCTCCTCGCGGCGCACTCAGGGCCGCGGCATTGAGCCGTGCGAGAACAATCAAAACGCATCGGTTGCGTGCCGCCAGCTTAGCGGCAGATCAAACCAGTTTTCATTTAATTAAGAATTTTATGTTAAATATCATTTTTACCTATTTCCTGACTCAAAGAGAAAATTTTCCTGGAACCAAACCTCAATTAAACATATCAATCGAAAAAATGTTATTCTTTTGCATTTGTTTTATATCTCAAATACTGAGGAAAAACAAATTAAAACTGTTTTTGTTAATGAACCATATTGAAACAATTAATTTTTTCTAATCAATTCATCTACCTTATAGGAGGTTAGTGACCATTTCCTCGATCATGTCTCTATTCTGGGCCAATCTCTCCAATCTGGCTGCACTTCCGAATTCCAGCCACTTTTTCTATCGATTTTTCCTTGAACAATCAGCTGGAGGATGCCTTATTTATTATTACGAAAAATGTGGCCAAAATAGGAGACCTTTCGCTTCTTTAAAAAGGTTAAGAGTTCACTTTCTTTACGCATTCATTCAGCCACATTTCTGGTGCCTCAATTCTTCGCATAGTAGCTCTCTTGAGTGTCCAAGCTTCGACTCCATAAAGGAGAACTGAGAACAAACTCAACATAATACAATAATTTTTGTGGGGTAGTAATTGTTTTTTTAAACATCTGAAATATAGTATCAATAAAGTATTTATGGCAAACGAGAATCTTTAAGGTTCGTTTCGTAATGATTACTGCTCACTTATTCAGCATTTGGGGCAAGGCGGCTGAGAGGCGTTGCGCAATGGTCTAAGAATGACACCGATTGCTTCAGAGTGGTCGTCGTCGGACACAATAAACGCCGAATAAATTATGCGAAATACAACATTTATCATATACAAATTAATAATAATTTTAAAAAAACCCACTGACATGTCCGCGAATAAAACTTTTATTTTCACAATTATATTTACCTACCTAGACTAGATACATATTTTTAATCATAAAAAATATTTTAAAGTTCAGTAAACTTTATGATATTTGAAATAAATAATTAATGAACTAAATTTATTTAATTTTTTTGACAGAAAGTACTCTGTGGAATTCAATTAAAATATTTTAAATAAAATCCATGCGAAGTGAATAACTCGCCTAAGTGAGTAGACTTAATTGATAACTTTGATTTCTTATATGATCTTTAACTAAACACAAAAAATAATAAAATGAATATATATTATTTTATTTTATCATCGCCAAAATATCGTGTGTGTAATTTTAACTACAAACTTTTATCGTAAGTTTTAAATAGTGTATTGTCAACAACGTGAGAAAACGACTGGATGAATTAATTTCTATTTTCACTAAGTTATTTTTATTTAAATTAAAGTTTTGCTGCATTTATTTATTTTATAATTAGATTAATAGTGACCGTGAAGATTGAAATGACTCACAAAAAGTGCTAAAATTGGATATCTTCAAAAACCGTTTGGTTTTTCCCATCGTTAACTTTTTCAAACAATGTTTCGGCGAAAGGTTGTTCATTCATAAGGTGACATTTTTGTGGTGCAACATAAATTTTCTAATTTCTGCATCATCTATGTCCTGCTAGATGTATCCATAATAACCACAACAAACGTCATAGCCAATACGATTTTATTACGCCACATCGCTTGTGATGATTGGCTACGGCCCTGACAATATAAAAGTCATATTTATAGCAATCCATGGTGGTAACCCTTCACCATAGTAACATTACATTTTAAGAAAACCAGAAAATTTCCTTACATAAAACAATATGGAACTATTCGTTTCTCCGTCATTTTTTTTAGTGTGTGTGTTAAGCAATCAATATTTTTGACAGAGAAGTACTTAGTGGAATTCAATTTTAATACTTTAAATAAAATAGTTAAGTGATTTTTCCACACGTTAATTTTATTGGTAACCGATTTCGCCAACCTGACTTTGATTGATAATGTCAGCGTGAAAGTTTGGCGAAACCGGTCACCAATAAAATTAACAATTGGAAAAATCACTAAAGTATTTTATTTAAAATATTACTGTGTGTGTTATTAAATAATCAAGGCTTGATAAATCGGAGGATTGTTTCCAGCTTTACTGATGGGGGGCATCGGCGGATTCGGGGTGACGGCGGGGGTGCATCGGCTATGGTGCCACCGCGCCTACAAGGCGCGACTCCCTCTCCGCATCATCCTTATGCTGTGCTACTCCGTAGCAGGCCAGGTACGTGCCTACCTTCCCACCCACAACTCATAATTCTACTTCTTATCAAAGAAAAAGTATCCAAAATCACCGGGTTCTTGAATGTTATGCTGCGTTTCTTCTATAAAGTCCCTACGTTTCGGTCACGACAATGGAGCCATATTCACGATTTTAAAAGCACTGTCAAAGTAATGGTTATACTGAGGATTGAACGGACCACTCCGATCCACTATAAATACCATATCGATTATAATCTAGCAGAATTAAAGATTTTTATCGGATTGTTTATAATTTCATAACATGATCCAAATTCATTATATAAATAATATTTGATATTTGTAAATTATATTGGCATGTTAATTTTGTTACTATGGTTCTGATCCTAGAAATGCATACGCAAAATCATCATTAATATTATTTGACATCAAACCTATAAAGGCAACCAATGAGTTTTGAATCCATAATAGATTACCGACGCGAGTTTAATAACACGATTGAATATCGGTTGCTTTATCTTTAATTGTCTTTAAATACCAAATTTCTTAAATTAATTATATTACACCCTCGAAATATCAACGGTAAAAAACCAATTAGAAATATACAATTTTGGTAAAACAAATCAAGTACTTTCTCTATTTTTTCATCGAAAGGCTATTTAATATACAATGAAGTATATGACTAGTTTTTAAAAATGCACGAAGAAGCTCTTCCAGCCATAAAGCATGTATTATTAAAGTCGTTTGAAGGAACATGCAAACCGACAATTAATCAAGTGCTTTACGACAATTTCCAGACTCTGTTGTCTTTAATTATGCAGACCCCAGGCCCGGCTTTCTCCACTAAGGGAGACATTTTGCTTCAGAATTTATAGGGGTCGGTTATAAAATTGCCCCCCGAGGCACTTATGTAAAGATCTGTGCCTCTCTAGTATGTCTACTCTGTAATTATTTTTATGAATTTCAACCCACTTACTAATGAAAAGTATACGTAATTAATACAAACCTTTGGCAATTATTTGATAAATTCTCATTTATAACTCCAACAGGTATGAATCTTATACCTATTTAGGTAATATATTCAAACGTGATGCGACGAAAAAAAACCTTAATTTTTTTATACAAGTGGGATTCAAATCGTCACCAAAACTATTCACTTGACGATTGCAGAACACGATCTACGACTGGGTGCGCGACCACCGCGTCCACCACAAGTTCAGCGAGACTCACGCCGACCCCCACAACGCGGAGAGAGGCTTCTTCTTCTCCCACGTGGGCTGGCTGATGATGAAGAAGCATCCCGAGGTGGTGCGCCAAGGCCGCACTGTCGACATGCAGGACATCCTGGACGACCCCGTCGTGCAGTTCCACCACAAGTCAGTACCTCGCCCCTACATCGACTATCCTTCATGGACAACGCTTTTTGGTCCTACCCAACACATTTTTGTGTTAAAAAATAGTTATATTAGTATTTTGACATTACAGCCAACAAAATGTAATCAATATTTTTGACAGAGAGTAATTGGTGGAATTCATTTTTAATGTTTAAAATAAAATACTTCAGTAATTTTTCATTGGTTTGGCATTATCAAACTGATTTTGAGTTTGACTGAGTTTGGCGAAACCGGTCACCGATAAAAATTAACACGTGGAAAAATCACCCAAGTATATTATTTTAAAAAATATCAATATAATATAATAATCGATAAATGGGTTATTGGACTTTTTTTTAGTTCTAGTGTGATTAAAACAATCTTTAATGATATTATTGATTTTTTGTGAAGACCGTCTCACAGGAAGTACGATTTTGCCTATACAGGTTTATTGATTGATAATGATTAAGTACATTTTTTCAAATATTGAAAAATGATTAAAGAAACTCTCAGAAAAATATCTTCGTGATTTGTGTGGGATTCGAACCTACACCCCCAATGTGGGGATGTGGTGTTTCTTTAATTATTTTTCAATATTTGAAAAAATGTACTTAATCATTATTATTAATTAAGAAATTGATTAAAAACTAATATATGTAAAAAAAAAAAACAAGAATTATAAAATTGAAGAAAAAAATTCTGTAATAGAATTTTTCATCGTAAATATTTATCTTATTGATAATTTAAGCAGTCTAGAGACTTGTTTTCTTTTCTTTTATTCCACGTACTCGTATTCTCAGAAATGGTCATTAGTGAGTGCCAGCTAAAATAATATTTTCCGGTAATGATGACAGGTATTTCAAGCTGATGAAGATGCTGTGCTGCTTTATCGTGCCTACCCTGGTGCCCGTGTACTTCTGGGGGGAGACTTGGCTGAACTCCATCATCTCCCAGCCGCTCGTCCGCTACGTGTGCAATCTCAACTTCACGTGGCTGGTCAATAGTTTGGCGCACATGTCCGGGAACAAGCCCTACAATAAGTAAATACATCCACCACTACTCTTAGACATTAAAGACCCGACTACTTAAGCGGTTAAACATAACCCAATCACTTAAAGGCAACAATAGCGTTCTATTTTGCTTACAAAAAAAAATTCGGTTGTCGGTTGTATTGCAACGTGTAAACGCCTTTGAAACTAAAGAATATTATTCAGACAAATTTAAAATGTCAAGTTGTTTATCAGTTTATTAATGTATTAATGAATTGATTAACCGATTGTAATTTATTTCATACGTTAAATCGAAGATATGTACAAAAAGTAAAAAACATATAAAATTACAAAATATACAAATTGATGTGCGCATGAAAATTTATCTTATTAATTGCAATACTCACAAATAATTTGACATTGAGAATCTTATCATCTCTAATACATCAAACAGCAAGCATAAATAATATTTTAAAATTAATTTTCATTAAATTAAAAATACCTCCGATGCTGGCCCGCCGGGCGCTCTTCGGAATGTTTCTAATATACACATTTTTTTAATGAAAAAAACATAAGCGTAGCAATTATTATTTTTTAAATCAATGCCTTATTTTCGTAGAAAAAGTACAAAAAAAGGAATATAACAACGAACATTTACACATAATTTTCGTTTTATTTGGAAATAGTTTTTTATAATATATTTTAAAATATCTTCTTGTTTTTTTTAATATTAATAACAAACATTAATAATTGTACAAATATGCGTTAAATAACACTCTCTCAGGAATTTTGAAGTATAACTGAAATATTCTTGAAATATCACCATTAAAAAATCATCACGCGTAAACCTTTCCCAGTTTTCAGATGAAATCAACAGTAATATATTTTTTAAATTATTAATTGTTATTTCAATTATAAATCTTTAAAATAAGCATTTGTTTCTATGAAATATTAGAATAATTAAGAACTATCAAACATATTTTTAAGTGTATTGTCTAAGCGTTTTTTTCACAACAATCATTGATTGACACCTAATTATCATTCTGATGGCTTAGTTACAAGATAATCGATTATCTATTGATGTATCATACAAATATGAATCTAATAATACGAAGATAATTTCAAGTATTTCCATTCAAGATTATCAGACGCACGATAATCACACAACGTGAGCATTTATCTCAATCATGACGCGCAATTATATAACGCGAAAATCTAACGTGTGATTGCTTCTTGTCAATAATTTACAAAAATAATATTTTAAAGAGATTTATTTAACAAGTAAAAAGTACTCATCAAACTCACCAACTTAAAAAACCACACTTTTTAATTATTACTTAGAGCGTATGTTATAGATTGTGACATCCATCTGATGACTCAGATTCAGTTACCTGAAATAAAAAACCCACGATATAATAACAACATAATAATAGTAATCAACCTATCGATTAACAGCAAGAATTGCGATTGTGCCTAAAGCCACTTTACGGCTTTAGGCACAATCGAATGTTATAAAAAATCGATTTAATTAGTATTATTCAATTTAAACAAAATACTCATAATTAATTAGATCGATTTATAAAGTACAGTAAAACCCCGCTTTACGCGAGGGATACGTTCCGGAAAATATCGCGTTAAGTGAAATTCGCGTATATCGCGGTTTACGATTAAACATACATACATAGTCAAAACTTAAGTCTTTTGGGTAGCGTTTCTTTTGCGTTTTTGTAAAATACGTTCATAGCACCCGACGCTGTTTTTAATTGTGAAGAGTAGTCAATGACTACATTATGTTCATACACATTCTTAAATAAGAAATTCGCGTAATGCGAGGAATTTCAACGCGGAATTTTAAATTCGCATTATAGTGAAACCGCGCATAACGGGGTCGCGTAAAGCGGGGTATTACTGTAGTGTGTTTTTTTTTGCAAATCAATTTTAATTGTTTTTTTCTATTTAAGGTCTATAAGTCCCGTTGAAAACCGCACAGTCGCATTCTTGGCAATGGGTGAGGGGTGGCACAATTACCACCACGCCTTCCCCTGGGACTACAAAGCGGCAGAGCTGGGAGCCTACTCACTAAACGTCACCACCATGTGGATAGACTTCTTCGCCAAAATAGGCTGGGCGTACGACCTTCGCCAACCGAGCTCCAGGCTGGTCCAGAAGGTTGCGGAGTCCACGGGGGACGGGTCGCATCCTCACTACCACCTGGCAGAGGTCTCCGAGGACACGGAGCGAGAGCTGAGCAGCCACGACGACGAGAAAAACGATTAATAGGAAAATCCTAATAGGAGAAATATGAATAGCGGACAAGAAGGTCATGAAAGAATGTAGTTAAGAAGAATAGATATCTGAAGAAAGAAAAGAATGACGCGGAAATAACGTCAAGTTCAGATAAACTTTGGTGACTGCATACGAATATAACCCAAGATGAGGTTTTTTTTTAATGAGGGGGTTTAGGATTAAAGATATGAGTATACTTTTTGGGTATTTTTTAATTCTTTGACATTTTACAAATTTATATTATCAACACAAAATTTATATATTTTTTAAATCTAGCATTTTTAGAAGCTACCTAGATTTTTAGGACACAGTGTACAGATATCCGCTACTCTTAGATGTGCTTGAAATTTATAATGAAATATGTTATAAGACAGCATAAAAAAGTTTCGTTTAAAAAACCAAAGAGATATTTTTAATAAAACTATACCCAATATTGGAATATCTTTGTACCATCCAAAAAATAAAAAATCTATACTTGACACCCTTGAAAATATCTCCCTCCATGTAATTGTGCGAAGTGTAAAATATGGAGGTAGGTGTGTAACGAAAAATTATTGAATAGTTATTATTTTTTCTAATCACACATTAGTAACTAATAAATGTAAAATGCGGTACCTGGCGGTCTTAGAGTTGACCATAATATTTATAAAACAATGACACGCAAATGTCTTCTTTTGCAATGGTACTTTGGTAAAATCCCTATGGTCAAATTAATTTGCTAAGATCTCTCTTGTATTTTTTATGAAAGAATTAAATATGCAGACCTAAATAATCAAAGCGATATTTCCTTCAATTAGCATATGATTAATCAATCTATGCCAAATAATCTAAACAGGTAAGTTCCGACGGTTGGTTCTTTCTTTCGACTGGTCTTTACATGCCTTAGTTAAAAAATCTTCACGCCGATA
Source organism: Atopsyche davidsoni (assembly GCA_022113835.1). Taxonomy (NCBI): domain Eukaryota; kingdom Metazoa; phylum Arthropoda; class Insecta; order Trichoptera; family Hydrobiosidae; genus Atopsyche; species Atopsyche davidsoni. The sequence continues at coordinate 15,979,123 of JAILWY010000013.1, forward strand.
ACATATAAAAACTTCTTTTGCTTGATTTGAACACGATTGATTGAACATAATTTTTTTAATATATAACTCCAACATAATTGTTTTAATGATAAAAACCATTTGTAAAATTTATAAATATACATTTTTGAAAGCAATTATGTTTATCTAAAATGAAAACTTATATTTTTTACTTTTATTATATATTGAATAAATATAATATTTTAAATATATTTATATGTAAATATGTATATATACACATATACATACATATATAAATATTATATGTATATATTTATACATATGAATATCAAATATAAGTAATACTTTTACATGTGTTTTGGCATAAAAAAACGGATTACAACATATTTCTTCCAAAGATTATTGCTTGCAATGTGCATATTTGTTCCTCTTTTATGTCTTGACTAAACAACTAAATAAAATTATATAATATATATCAATTATAATTATATATTTGTAAATATACGTCAAAAAAAGTATTATCATTTTGTGTGGTTTTGTTTTGTAAAAAGTTTAATGATTCCAACTAAATAAAATATTTATTGAGAAATGCATTTTTTTAATCATTTGTTTAGTTATTAAGGCCTAGACTGATAATGTATTTTACCAAATATTACAGGTTATCTATTTCAAGAAAATAAACGTATTTAATTATTGAAAAAAAATAGTTTTTTTATTTCGTATACGTTGTAAATGAGCATACACAAAGTAATCCCATACACATTCAAACTTGTACAGCTATTACCATTAATAATTATCAAATATTTAGACTTACTTTCTTTTGTGCTAAGATTGGTCAAATCGGGTTATTGATCCGACTTGTCCGAGGATTTAAGTTTTATGAAAAATCTTTGACGGTACTTTTGTTGAATGTTGATGATCATCATTTGTGTTAATCTCTTAGTAAAGTGCGAAGTAAATTTGCGATTATTGGTTCAATTGCCGAGTGCACTTTTAGGTCAACAGCGACGCAATCATTATCATGTTTATATGGGCAAGCAAAATATTTTCACTGCGGTCAATGACCCCAGCCTAACTAAGTTGTATTGTATTGTTAAAAAAAAATGATTATAGCTCACTATACATTACTAGAAATAAGTACATCACAGATGAAAATAAAAAATAACCATGTTTTTTTATTATTCAGCTTTGTCGATATTAAATTTAATATTTTTACTTTATTTAACAGCATGATGACATTTTTTTAAATCTCTAAAATAAAATTTAATATTAATCAAATACATACATGCATTTCCCTGCTGTCAAAATTGGTTGACTCCAATGTCATTGCCGAGTGTCGGAGGGCAACGCAGGGCTTGAACACGCAATATTGTGAAATGTTTTATTATATATTGCATTTACTATAAACATTTGGCGTCATTCACGCCAATAACAATATTTTACACTAATTTTAATTTATATTCATTATCTATGTACATGATAATTAATATTATCTCTCAGGGTGGGGCATATATGACCCTATAAAAAAAACAATATTACCAACACAATTTAATTAATTAAAATTTGCTTATGACATGTAATTCATAACCATCTTTATAAAAAAAACGTATATTATATACATATACATATATATATATATATATATATTTACATATATTTGTCGATGAGTATTTTCCCCTTTATAGGATCAGTTTTTCAAATGTGAAATTTATTTACAAATATTAAAAATTTGAATAGTCATTTGGCTATGTATATTTGCTGTTAAAATTAGGAGCATTTTAAATAAACCACCCAGTCGAAGGTTTAAAAAGTTTCGTGAAGTAAGTTATTTTCAGAATCTTCTCGCGGAGTCCACCAGCAGTGTGCCGTGACCGTGACCGTGACCGCGGGCAGCACGCGCAACGGGTTGCAGCATCAGCTGATTGTGCAACTCCTGTCTCTGGCGACTGCAGATGTGTCAAATTATTATACGCGGGCGGTCCGATAAGTACTTAGCCTCGCCGCCCGATGGTGCTAGTATCGCAAGAGAGATATACTATCGTATCGAAAAAGAGCAATATCGGTCGGTGATTCGATTCTTGTTTTTGGAAGGAAAATCGCGCAACGAAATCAAAAAGCGCTTGGATGCTGTGTACGGTGACTCTTCTCCTTCGATGGCGACCGTCAAAAATTGGTTTAACGAGTTTCAACGTGGTCGCACGTCGGTTTTTGATGAGCCACGCCCAGGTCCCCGAAAATAGCTACCACGGAGGATAACGTGACAAAAATCCACGATCTCGTATTGGCAGACCGCCGATTAAAGGTGCGCAAGATAGCTGAAATAGTAGGCATCTCAAAAGACCGCGTGGGTCATATCCTGCATGAAATTTTGGGCATGAGAAAGCTGTCGGCACGATGAGTGGCGCGTTTGCTCACTCCGGACAACAAGCGCCACCGTGAGACCATTTCGGAGCAGTGTTTGGCGCTGTTTAAGCGCAATCCGAAGGAGTTTCTGCGTCGTTTCGTGGCCGTCGACGAAACATGGATCCACTGACACACAAGAGACCAAGGAACAGTCGAAACAGTGGACTTCACCCGGCGAACGTCCTCCGAAGAAGGCGAAGGCTATCCTATCGGCCGGAAAGGTGTTGGCCACCGTTTTCTGGGATTCACAAGGTGTGATCTACATTGACTACATGGAGAAGGGCAAAACGGTCACAGGGCTCTACTATGCCAAATTATTGAGCCGATTCGACGCCGAATTGCAGAAAAAACGGCCTCATTTGGCGAAGAAAAATGTGCTCTTCCACCATGACAACGCACCGGCTCACACCTCCGGCGTCGCCACGGCCAAATTGGTCGAATTGCACTACGAACTGCTCCCCCATCCACCGTATTCTCCAGATTTGGCCCCGTGCGATTTTTTTTGTTTCCAAACTTGAAAAAGTCATTCACCGGGCAGAAATTTAAGTCGAATGAGGAGGTCATCGCCGCCACGGAGGCCTACTTTGCAGATCTCGAGAAAACGTATTTTTCAGATGGGTTAAAGAAGTTGGAGCATCGCTGGGTCAAGTATATCGAGCTAAAAAGATACTATTTTGAGAAATAAATCGCAACTTTTCCAAAATTTTCGTTTTTCTTTTGTAGGCTAAGTACTTATCGGACCGTCCTCGTACATTCACTGGCGCACTACGAAATATGCATGGTAATTTACCATTGTTAATTAGTAAAAAAAATTATAAACACACAAACACACATTTCTCATCTATACAGGTTCATTGTGTAAAAATATCTATGTAATCAATTTGCATATCAAACGACACGGAAAATTCTCGAAAATTTTTTTCAGTGGGATTCAAACTCATACACCCACAGCCATATTGTATAGACTGAAAACGATTACCTAAACACTGTTTATACTGGGTGATTGATTAATAAATAAACAGATTATTTTCAGTTTTGAACCATTTTTCTATGTATGCAATACCTATTCAGTGGTATGCATGCGGTCTACATTAGTAAAAACAGATGTTTTAGAGCTCGTTTCTACTGCGAAAAACGGAAAGGTTAAATATGCAGAACTGAAAATGATTAGAATTTTCAAAATAGACAACAAACAAAATTTGATTTTTGATAGCATTGAAACAAATGTTTCTAGTTGGAAGAATTGCCAAAAAACATTGCATTAAAATAGCTGTATTTTAATAAATTCGTACATATTACAGATATACATGTAATTTTAATTTTATTTAACTATAATATAAATATAAATCACCCGTAAAATGTCATTCATCATTAACAATATGATTATAAAACACATGGCCATAAAACCACCATTATATATTTTATTTATTGAATAAGAGCTTAATATAAGCATTCATAATAAAAGGTGATTTCACATAGTATACAGAGCTTGAATAATATATGCTAACCGTTAATTTGGATACCTATATAATTCCAAATCACGCGGTTATCCTGTTTATAGGTGAATAATATGGTATGAAATTCAAAATATATGTAAATAGTCAATTATTAATCCATAAAGAATATTTTATATATTAATTACCACGCAAGAGAAACAAAAGGGGCTAACGACCTTAAAATATCAATAATTTATATTAACTTTTAGTAAAATCTGCATTTTATCCGTACTTAATCGGTTCACACGTTAAACAACCTCCGTTTTTATTTTTTGCGACCGAAGTGTTATTTTTATCCACCCAAAATTTGGTATTTGACGACTCGCGCTCCATCACAGCTCAGATATAACGCCCTGATGGTTCAATTGGATACAGTGCCGATCCGCGTAGTTCGTCGAAGATTTCTCATAAAAAATCGTACGGTTATTATGATTAAAATAACTTCAAAAAAAGTATATTTTTTTATATACAATGACATTTATGTACAATAATTTATATTTAAAATTTATGCTTAAAAATAAATAATAAATACCATATTCCCGTTTATTGTCAGTTTCTTGCAACTTTCCAGGCACTTGTGTCACCTTTTATTATGAAGCCGGAGAAATAAGAACTGTATGACTACTGCAAATAATCTAACTGATAAAAGGTATATCTAAATACTGATCAATTTCCTTGAGTACGTCCGTGCACGGTTTGGTTGTTGGTGGCCACAATATATTTTATAATAATTAGTGGTCGAAAGTAGGTGACGACCAAACGACCACCGATTTAATTACTTACAAAAATATTTTATTAAATCAATAATTTAAATACTTACATTAATCCACACCATGACTTTGAATAAATAATACTTAAAAATTTTGAACGGCATGTATATGATAATTAATGTTATTAATATATAACTGAGAACACTTCACATTTGTATTTTTAATAATAACTATATTTCCCTCAAAACATATTATACTATTTATGTCCTTAAATATTGTTTTCCTTATATACAAAATATATACATTTTTTTTAATAATCTGTGTGATTGCATCCAATACGATCTCTACCCTATTCCAGCCAAAAGGAGTCCTAACAAACTCCGAAGAGCGTCGAGTTTCGACCGCTCTGGCCTTGTGTAGAGGTGGCCCTAGTGTCGGGCGCCTCAGATTCTCATTAAGTTGTTTGCCTCGCCGCCCTCTTCCCGACAGCCCACCCCTCCCGGGGGTGTGACGTCACGGGGGTTGAATGGCCGGCCTTGGCACGAATATCTTACACGGGCGTCCATCGCCATCCCTGGCTGGGTTTATTGCAGCACTCATTTCTAAATCACTAAACACAATTTCTTGGTACATATAATAATGGGGTAACTCTCTCTCTCTATCTCTCTCTCTTTTATGTGTCCACAATTTTTTTCTATTTAGAAGCTGTGTTGCCTTTTGGATGAACTTGTTTTTGTCCGAATACAGTAATACCCCGCTTTACGCGAGGGATACGTTCCGGAAAAAATCGCGTTAAGTGAAATTCGCGTATATCGGGGTTTACGATTAAACATACATACATTGTCAAAATAAATCAATCACTTTAATTCTAAGAACACTTTATGCAGTATTACATGTTATTTTTACTGAAAAATACATCTATTGTCTTTTGGGTAGCGTTTCTTTTACGTTCTTGAAAAATACGTCGATAACACCCGACGCTGTTTTTAATTGTTAAGAGAAGTCAATGACTGTATTATGTTCATACATATTCTTAAATAAGAAATTCGCGTAATGCGAGGCATTTTAGCGCGAAATTTGAAATTCGCGTTATAGTGAAACCGCGCATAACGGGATCGCGTAATGCGGGGTATTACTGTTTTAGAAATATCTTAATTTTCTTTTATTTTAAGGAATATATGGTCATTTTTGGAGGGAGGGGGAACCTTTAGGCTATCCACGAAGGACAGCTTTAAATTTTTGTACTCAATATTTAGACAGCAAATATAAACAGCCATCTGCTTGAATTGATTTTTCCTTTTGGCGATTTTGTTTCAATTTTCTAGCCGTTTTGCTATCCATATATGTTTGCTTAATAACAAAATAACTCATTATGTGATAGACGAACATTATATTCAATTGATTATCGTGGGGAAGCCATCGGTGAATTCCTTATATTGATGATGTCATGTTTGATCATAATTGAAGTCAACCCCTAACCTCAACCCCCTCCCGGCGTAAGCCACTTAGGCATCAGAGAAAGTCGACCTCAGAGAAAATCGATCAATATCTGCTTGCAGATTATTTTCGATACGTGATGTAAAGAAATTACAAAATAATTTATTATAGAACACACTTCAAATAGCCTTTTATACGCTTCACATGTACCTCAACATGAATTCAAAGTTATTATATAAGTAAAGCTCAATATCACCATCTATGGGTTCACATGTGAGAACGGGCATCAAACCCAAAAATACCTTTGATCAATAACCAACGGATCAATCACTAAGCCAACAAGTACTCATAATTGAGGTAAATTGTGGTAAATACATGCTCGATTGTTAAAGTAAATACTCCTGAATTGAAACCGCAAACTCCATTCAGTATTAGTATGATTAAAAAATGCTACTCATTCTGCTCCAAACGTTCAATCTGCCCGCTGAAAAGGGAAAGGAATAGAGCTGCTGTGGAATACGTTTTTGATGTGTGGCAAAAATATTTTTTTCCACTTTGGAAATGATAATTTATACTGAAATTATAATAAAATTTTGTACGCCATCAAGAAACTAAACATAGCATCATCCCACTGCACTACTTCCTGCGAATATCTATACAGGATGTTCGGTGTCTATTTATTTATTTCCGGTAGGTTTTGATAGTCGAACACACTCGTTTTGGACATTCAATCGTGCACCTGTATATTTTTATATAATACTTCATGCTCGACAAGCGGTAATTTTTTTTTCGCAAACAAAGCGAATTGCCACCGGCAAAACGGTCAGCATCGCGAGAAATGCGAAACCGGTCACTCCGCCATTAAGTAATTCCTGTCCACGCCGCTAAAAATGATTACAGGTAGTTTCGCAATCGCCGAAGGAAAGCAGCCGGCGAGCTCGCGGCTCCGGGCTCCGGACATCGGATGATTTCGGCCGTTTTCTACGGGTCCACGTGGCCCTGCACGGAGGGGGGAGGGGGAGGGCGCGGGGCGCGGGGCGCGGGGGGCCGGGCGGGGATTCGCGAGCCGACATCGCGCGACTCGGCCCGCCAACCTCGCACGGCCGTCCGCGCGCCGTCGGGACGCTCGGCATTTCTAGCAGCTCATATTTCCAGTCGGTTTATTCAAATCTACAGATACTCTGCAAACCGAATATTTGTTTATTTTAAATTATATACGATGCACTAATACAAAATTCGTGATAAAAAATATTACAGTTCTTTGTATTGAGATTTACGTTTGGCTCACGTAGTCGCGACCGATAATTTGTTTTGTCGCCTTAACATTTTCTTGCACACTATGAATACTCTCACTTATTGTTTGCAAATAAATAAAGTACCGATGTTGAAAATTACGGAAAAAGTATTAGATATTTTGATTTGATTGTTTACACAAATCTAAATGCAGTTGATGTGACGCGGGTGCAACGTTGCCTCGACGGGCGGGAGCGGGGAGGGGGGGAGGGTAGGGGGCCGGCGGAGCGCGCGGGGGACGTGACGCCGCAGTGCCGCGCCGCCCCGCCACGCGAGCCGGGACGAGCCGCCGTGTCTGCAGCCGTGAGTATTTATTCCGCTCTCGATTCGATGGATGTGCGTCAGCCGAATGCCGGGACTTCCGACTTCCTCCGGCGGTGTGGTTTTGCTTTTGAAATTTTGTTCTGCGTTAACTTCCAGAGACCTCCGCCCCGTTTGTTATGTTCGAATGAGTTTTTCTAGTTACCGACATGGCGATTGAAATTCCCATCGAGCCTCGGAGGCGTCGTCGCGCGAGATCACCCCGTACCGGATTTGATGTATTACCGGTCGATAATGTCAAAATGAGGCCCGTCCCCTGGCGAGTTTTCGCTGTCGTGACGTTCACGAATTAGTGTAAATCCCGAAATTACTAATCGCACTATCTCCTATCGTTATCGGTTTTTTCATCCGAATTATTTCGGAGCTCTCGTATCGTTTGTCCGTTTTTTAAATTTGGAATACTGTCCCCGTCACTCATTTTTATCTTTTGTCGGATCGCCCTTTCAAACGCGGCGTCTCTCTGAGAGTAGAAAATTGCCCCGGCGAGCGGCCACAGGTTGGAAGGGCGGTCCGCCCCGAGTGGAGGTATTGTCGACATTTTAAAATCCTATTCGAAGAGGCTATGACGTGTAGATGACGGGTAACAATCGGTTCTCATTCCCAAGGAAGATTGCATTCCGAGTGTCAAAATAATATGACAACGTTATCGGAACTCCGCGAATGGGATCGCAACGGTTCCATCTCTAGAGTGCTCATCCTCGCTACCGGGTCCTCCCTCCTTGTCTTATTTTTCAACTCGTGCAAAATGTTTCCCTCCGCAAACTCGAAAACGAAAATAGAGAAACCCGCCCGAGCCGAGGCGCGGGCCCGACGACTATTGCAAATTAACACAAAATTGAGCATTTGATTAGTTTACTCCAAAAACAGGAACAAATCTACAATTTATTATTGTAGAATTATTATTGCATATAGAAAAATGCAAATAGAATATTGGCATCGTTTGGAGATTTTTGCAGAAAAAGTATATCCAGGGGCAGTTCTCGATATTTTAAAAATCGAGAGAGAATTACTTCGGATATCGCATTTTATTGCAATTTATTTTTTGAAAACATTTTTTGTCAAAATTATTATATACAAATTGTAGACTTGCTTGAATATAAAAAATTAAATTTATTTTGCTTATAGTAGATCACACCATAAATACTATTCGATCGATTGTTGTCCTGCTATGCTTTTGTTTTTTTGTGCGCATCTTTTCGGTGGGAATCGATTCAGAATGCGCGCGGAGCGACGAATCGCACCACCGACCGGCAGCTAGCCCATGGCGTTCCTATGTTTTGGGTGTTTTTTTTGTGGTTTTGCCCAAAATGTAGGACGCCATTGACCAGCTGCAAGTCGCTGGCGCGATCTGCCGCTCCGGAAGGAGAGGGCCGCCGTCTCGGGCGAGTCCCGGGTGACCTTCCTCGAGCAGTTTTCCGCCGCACACTTGCTCGTCGATAAAATGGAATATCGAAACGATGAAAAATATCTATTATTGTAGTGTGCGTCCAAATTTCACAATAACGGCGCGCTTTCACCGTAGCCGGGTGCTGAGTCAAATTCGATCAAATTTGATTCTCGCCCGGCGTCGGAGTTAGTAGAGAGCCCGACAAAGCGCGTCCATGGATGGGCTTCCGTTCTCGGATTGTTCCCGACTTTTCTCGGGACCATGTCCGCGGCCGTGTTACGCCCGATGCGACCAGTCGTGGCTCGCCCCGGCCGCATCGTCACCCTCAGCGACACTGGGCTCGGAATGTGATGCATTCGTTCCGATAGTCGGACACAAATTGCCGGACGGCGAATGGCTATTTAAAAATATTCTTACGTGGCTATTTGGAAAGTGAGTTTTCTAATGTTATTTATATAATTTATTTGCCAGCGCATCGTCGTCATCGGCATAGGTTAACAATTACGATCGAGTTGAGTGATTGAAAAAAAATAATTATCGCTTTCTATTTTTCCGATTTTGCCAACACTGGGTCGTCCCGTCCCGAATCTTCCCCGAAGTCACCGAATCGCATAAATCCACTTCCTTTGCGTGTACTTTGATGGAGCAGCGAGGCGAGCACCGAGGCGCAAAGGTCGGACGCAAACTCTTTTGACGTGTTTGAGTTGATAATTTTTTTAACATTATTTTTCAATCTTAAATTGTGTGTTTTTTTATTATTCGACCGAAAAACACCAAACCCGAAGACCTGAACGAGAAGTTTGTGCAGTCTTTTACTCAGTAAGAATGAGAAAAAAATGCAATACTTCCTATTTACCTCCCTTTTGGGTTTGAAGCAATTTACAAAATTGATGGACGATGCATGCTCATAAATGGGTTGAATTACTTTTTAAAAATTTAGTTTTACGATTGAGTACATCGGTGAACCTTACAATATCTTATCGCAAGTTATTGAACATCATAAATGACAAACACACTTGCAAAGCCGATAAGGTTTTCCGCCGATTCAAGATTTGTCGCCGAGGCACGCCCTGCAGTCGTGTGTCAGTAGATGGGGAGGCAGCCGGTAGTCGAGGTGGAAACGGATGTCGGACGGCGATACCTTGTGAGGCCCCAATCGCGAAACACAAAAATACTAATATTTTAATAGTTTCCTTCGGTAATTCTGTCCTATCGTGTCCTCTGGAGAGACGGCTCTCTTTAAAAATAAATATTTAAAGGTGTCTATTGATATTTTTTGGCACACGGTATAAACTAAATATTTGATGTAAAGCTCAGTTAAGTAAGTAAGCGTCCCAAAATACGTGGTGATTTCCATGTTTGTTCAAAGTTTATGTAGATTAGAAACAATCTGAGTACAAAAAATGAACCGCTTTAATTATGAGCTGTGCATTTTTCATGCGGCCGGTTAAAATAAATGTGCTACATACATAATGTTCAAAAAATTAATAAAAAATTCAATATTCGTTTTTAATGTGCCATTTTTATTTTATATATAACAATGTATTTTTGAATACAATACGATATTTTTACACCGAGACTTTTGAACTTCGTCGTTTCAAGAGTTGACCGAAGCGTTCGCGGTGTATTGGAATGCTTATATGGATACCGATAAAATAGATTCTAACTTACCAATTTTGTAGTATAAAATATATGCATATTTTCTAATCGCAATAGCTGATTATGTATAGAGATTTGAAAAACAACATTTTAGTTACTAATTGTGTTTAGTCCAAAATTGTTTAAAAAAACTTTCATGATTTTAAAACGTATGTGATAAAGAATCGATCGGCACTGGCACGTTTTATCTAATTTTAATACAATAAACGAGAGCCCGATCGTATCCATTTGGATTTTAATTTTTCAGGGTGGATTAAATCAGTATGAAAGTTTTCTTAGTAGTTAATTTAATTTTTATTTTTTGGAGGAAAATAAACATATAGCAAACAGGCTATCATATGCCCAGTAATCATTTTAACAATGTACAATCCTGTCATTGAATAATCTAACGACTGTGTGTTTCTATAACAGATTTCGAAAGACTCGGAAACGACCGTGCTGCAGTGACACGTAATAAATAATGGCTCGTGTGCCCCGCGGAGGGACTTCCTGCCGCCCATTTCCGCTGCAAAGCCGCTTTCTCCCGCGGAGCCTGCCAGGGAGGCCCGTGGAGGCGCGTGGACAGTTTTCACAGCCACAATGACCACGGACTGTGGTAGATTCCATGCACATTTTGCCATGTGCGACATCGACGAAAGTAGCAGAATGCCATAGATCGTTTTCCGTCTTGAATTCGTGACATCGTCTAAAGAGAAAAGTAGTGTCGTTTGTTTTCATTGACTGCAATTAAAGTTAACGGTAGATTTCCAATTTGATCAGACAACCGGGCGCTTATGCAATATACCTGACCTAAAAATACATGTTTTTTTTTTTTTTTCATGTAAGGCCTTCGTTCACTATTTATTTGCTCTATTATGTTATCTGATGATGACCGGAAATTTAAGTCGAATCAAGTTGTGAACCCCCGCGGGCGCAGCGGACCTCTACGATAAGCGCTTCTCCCAGGACTGTCCCGCGATCTACGACTCCGCAGGCTCATCATTACCTCCGCTGTGGCAGGATAATTAGCTCGAGTCTGTTTCTGTTTGGTCGAAAACGATTTGATTCAAAATCGCCACGAAAACACGGCTGCAGCAGTTCTCCTAGCTTCCCTGCGGATGCCCTTGTTGGCCTACTAAATTATTCTGATACATTTTCAATAGAGGTCCACTTCGTTGCATAAGTTTTGATTAAATAATATGAATAAAAAAAAATTGTAAATAAGCTGTAGATGCGTCACATTCAGTAACAATTTAATAATAATAATAGTCGAGTGCGTCGTTCGCCCGACGACCTCGCAGATCTCGATCCTTTGTCTCGGTTGGCCGTGTACTCGGTCATGATTCATTATACGCACCACTATGTCCAATGTCTAGGCAGAGGCCGTTAATTTTAAGGTGGCAAAACGAAAGATTGTTGCGAGTACGGTACGGTATCGTATCGGTGTCGGTGATGGCGGTTCATCCGTTTAGTATCGTTCAAAGTCTTTATCTAACTTGCTCCTCATATGCGGATACTCATATGAGGGGGGATACGTATCGATAACGTAAGAAATGTGTTTTGGTTTTCTTTGTCTTTGAATTCGCCTATGCGAGTTTGTACAGTAAGTTCTAAGATAAATTCAACTAACACTCGTCAGTGTAATCAATATGATACTTCATTAACCAATTTGTATACATTTTTTTAAATCAATTTTCACATCTAACTAAATCCATCAAAAGATAAATTTTTTTAAATGGACTCTTATCGCTCTACTGTGAGCTATTTTTTCTGTGAAAGCAATGCATTTTCAGTTTTCAGCATCTGTATGTGTATATATCTATATTTTATAATTCACAAGAAGTTCTGAATATCAAGTATCGCGGGAGCTTTGAAGTATAAAAGTCTTAAAACAATACAACAGTAACATTTAAAAAGTAGTTTTCTGATAGAAATTTACGTTGAGAATATTCTACGGACACAATTTAAACTAGATTAAAAATTACTTACGTAATTCTTGGCTATGAACAAAAAGTAAAAAAAATACCCAAACATTATTTTTTGGGAAGCTTTCATTTTTTGTTACTAAATGTGATGACCATTCACTCTTCAGACCCCCTTGGCATTAAAAAGGAGAAGTAGAATATGTTTGATTTGTGTTCATTACAAAGTTCATGGAGTTTATTGGTTATTTTTATTATTACGGCTTACATTTTTGTGGCATTATTTTTGGTAGACCACGTTTTATTATTTTTGATATATAATAACAGATTCAGTTTGATAACGTCAACATTGACGAAACCGGTCACCAATTAAATTAAAAATCACGTAAGTATGTTATTTAAAATGGAATCCCACCAAAGTACTCGGTCAAAAATATTGAATACTTATGTAATTACAATCAATAATTTTCATCTATCAGTTACACTAAGATATAAGAAAATTAAGATATATATTTAAAAATTATATCTTTTTAAAAACTATAGTGCATAAAAATAGAAACAATAAATTAAAATTAAAAAAAAGTATTTAAGTTTTTTTTTTTACTTACTTGTGTTCTAAAATGCTCGCGACTTTGTAGATAAAAAATCAAATATTTTCTAAGCCTAAACTTATTTTAAATCCTTAAGCAAGTAAGAGGAGTATTTCCCGAACATGAGACGGGAAGGTTAAGAAGCCTTGACAACCAGAGCTGGAAACTTTGGCTGCTTGTACAAGAAGCTCAGAATACTGGAACTGCAGATCCAGGACCATCGACAGGAAGGCATTGCAAGGCGCCGGTCATTAAATTTTTTATTACAATGATGCGAGGCATATTGAATCTAATATATATTGTTGCTTATTTTTATATTTGAAAATATTTTTTTTACTAATGTAATATGTATTTTTATATCGAATATCTTAATTGCTCTAACAAAATAAAGAAATTGTGGATAAGAATACCGATAAAATTAATCTAGTATACTTAAACATGCATCGTCGATGAATATTAATGATTTCGTTTCAGCGAGAATGGTCGGCTGCCATCTCATCTGATATTGATATCAATGCAACCGCCTTATAGGATTAGTGTTCATTTTATTTTTAATTAGATATTATTAATACCTTAATTCGTGTCTATCTGGTGCTTTTATAGTTATCTGTAACAGATTATGTGTGAAAATGAAGTCTCCAACGTGACCGACTTAAGAATTGAAAAAAGTATGATTTTTCCTCTCCCGCTAACGGATATATGTAGGTGTGTGTGTATACTGATTGCTTAGTCCTTAGAATACTGCGTTTTCTTCAACTACCTCCGACAGGTTCGTGTGGATAATCTAGATAATTCCCTTGCACCTAAGCCCGAGATGGCGTCAGCCGATCACACCAGGCGACGTGGCTCTATAAATTCTATGATGAATTCAAACAACAACTGTCCAAAGTCCATTTATCGTCATCGTAGTTTTGTAGATTGAGAACATCTTATGATAACATATATACGATAACACGTCATCTCTTAATCCATTCATAATTTTGTTTCATAAGATTTATAGTGAGACTAAAAAATATAGAAATTAATACAGTGTGATTCCAATCTTGCTTCAAATATTTGAAACCATTTTTATTAACAATACCCAGCTTGCGTCGTTTAAAATGTTTACGTAATGCAGAATCACTCTGTATTTCAGGTTCTAGTACGTCACCGCCATCGACCGAACCGTAACTTAGGGGATACTGAAAATAACAACTTCGTCATAGGGATAGAAAAAGCAAACCAAAAACCTCTAGCTGCTCTCTTTTCCTGTATATTAATGCACGTGTAGTTTTGGTTTTTCGTGCAACGTTTCAACTTCGGTTCCAAGGCCCAAAAAATTATTTTAAAAATGGGATTATATTAAGTTAAGCGCACCACTCCGAGATCCGGGTACCATTGGATGAGTCCATATTTTAACCATTAAATTTCAGTACAACAAGTTATTGATCTCTCTGAAGTAGGTCCTACCATAATTACCTATCATCGTGATGGGCTCTTTTTCCTACATTGTAACTTCTAAGTTTTCCTGTGTGGGATGTTAAGACTCCTCTTTTTATTTATCTGACTAAGTCTCTCTTAATCAGAAAGAAACGTAATATTATATTATAAGGCTTGGATCCTGAGGAAATATTTATTAATACTACATAAACGTTCTATATTTAACCGTTCTATATATATATATATACATATATATATATTTTCATAAATAGCGAATATTATTGTATTTTTGGAAATATGAATATATACAATGGTTTTTGAAAATCATTACCAGTGGCGTACGTATCTGTCATGGAAAGTTTTCTCACAAAATCTTATCAATATTCCAAAAACATACGATAACCATTGTTATTTGCCAACTATTTTTTTTAATAACCGCGCATTAGCGTAATCTAGCGCAAAAGGTGATGTTTTTATATTAGAAATATGGTTTTTTAATTTTAAAGTGTATTCATTACTTTTACTTTTTGGTGATATTATTTCGTAAATATCGGATGTTTCAGTAACCAAAGATATTACATAAAATCGTGGAAACACCAGCTCTTTAGATGATTAAATACCCATCTTATAAAAAGTTTTAGAGATGTTGGATAAATAGTACATGTACTCAGGTCCGATGTCCATAATTACCATGAAAATATTTTAAGGGTCTAACCAACTGTTTTAAATATGATAATATTTTTTTATAAATTTTGTTATTTAAATATTCAAAACGTTGCAAAAGTCTTTTCTTCGACTTCGAGAATTTTATCGTATAACGATATATACAAACATTCAAGACATGTTTTTAATTAACCTCAGGTTTTTTTAAAAACTATTATAGTGTTTTCTGTAAAAATTATAACCTTCGTTCTTATTATTTTTACTGAGAATTATTTTTATTATAGAAGTAAATCCTTTGTATATTTTTTAGTTGAAGTAATTCAATGCGCTCTTAGTGAGTATTTTAAAAATATTTTATTAATTTCTAAGGCTTATTGTAAAGCCATGTAAATAGTTTTTTTTTGTGTTTGTTAAATATATTACAGTGCGTACCCGTATTTTTTTTACGAAGAGGCACGACTTTTTATTTAATTTAAAATCCCCCCCATCAAAATTTCTCACTAAGTGTACGGATTATATCATAAATGGCGTCTACGTCTCGCCTGTGTAATTTAAAATAACTCTGATTTAATTTTCTATAAACCGAAACATACGATTTTTTTTAGCATGTAGGTCACGTTAACCATAATTAAGTTTTATCAATAATATTTGTAAAGCGTCTATTTGTGAGAAAAACCACGAAAAGGTATTCCACTCTCAGAGAGATGCAATATTCGCTGCGGTCAAGAGCTTTGGAATTAATGCGCGCAAACTCGTGACGCGCTTTACTGCTGCGAGATTTTAAATTTATCGATACACACATATTTATATTTCTAGGGTCTCTTCTAAAATTTAATCCATTGGTCACGATACTATCGTATTATTACATTGCCTGTGAACGACCGCGTTGACCGCCTTTAAGTTTTTGAGAACTTTAAGTCAGTGGTACTCGGTTGCTAAGAGAGTCGTCGAGAGCCTCGGCACTTATCCGCGGCGTGATCCAATAATCGCGTAATTGTTAGTGATAAGCGTCGCGGTGGTGCCGGGGGTGTCGGTGTCGGTATCGGCACGGGCAGGGCACGGGCAGGGCGCGGGCAGAGGTCGCGGGGCGGCGTATATAACGCTGGTCGCGGCGCCTCGCCTCACTCTCCGCCAGTCGCGCGCCGCCGTCAGTGCCGTCCGGTTCAGTGCCCGATCCCTTGTCGCTCCGTGTTGTCTAGTGAATATCGCACATTGTGGATTGTACCGTAATTGGACAGCGCACTCACTTACAGGTAAGTGAAATTTATAGTTCATTGTGGTAATCTCTAGTCAATCAACTTTGTACTGTGACTAAGTTCCCTCGTTAATATTTTTGTGCAATTTCACTGAAGACCTATTAATTATATAAACTGTAAATAATTTATTTTATTTTAGTGCTATTTTTATATAATACTTTAATAAAATACGAGGAAAAGATGTCCTCAACTTTATTCGATCTGATCTGACTCTTCGTCGCAAAAAAATCTGACTTATAGAACAACAGCATTTTAAACGAGTACCGTAGAAAAAAGACGATTTTTTTTTTATTTTAAATAAATTCCAACGAGACTGTTCATAGTTTATAGTTTTTTGACTGAGGAAAAATTGTATTGCAATTTGATTGAAGAATATTTATTTGTTTTAAAAAAAGACCAGCGGCGTGCGGTTGAATAGAGGGCTACTTGAATTTAAAATAAACTAAAATTGCCTTAAATGTCCTAAAACTAAAATCTAAAAATCAACACCAAAAAATACGATTTCGTATTTTATGTTAATACTGATTTATGTGTTAGGTATATTTTGCATGCAGTGCTCACAACTGCACGTTTAAATTTGAAATACATTTTGGTTACGAGTGACTTTGTGTTTCAGGTGTAACTACAATATTTTAAAATAAACATTAATTTTTAATTTTATACTAACCTGTTAGTAAAAATAAAAAATTGTTAATATCTACTTGAATTTTATGGCATTTAAATTAATGTGCTGTGCATATGCATAATTGATTTTATTTGAAAATATATTATATTGTATTCGGGCTCATCAGCTCTAGTTTCTTTTATAGAATTCATAAGTTAACAAAAATCTACTATATGGATAAATGCACCTCATTTGCCAATTGTTTTGACAACATTTTTACATTTCATCATTAATTTTGGTTACATATCAGTCGTTTGATTGGGAACGATTCCAATTTTTCGATGTTGAATGATTTTATGTTTTTATGATTAAAAATGCATTATCGTGGCAAGGAATCTTCATTTGAAATTCTAATTTGTGGAAAAGAAAATCAAACTGTTTTTGGGGTACAGATTTTTTCAGGAATGAATGCGACCTGCACAACTATGGACTTCGGAATATTAAAACGCAAGCCCAAGGTGGCGGTGATGGCATTCATCATTAACGCAATAACAGACCGGAAACAATGAGGCGGTGAACCGCGTTTATCTCGGATCCCAAGTGTCGGACAATAGAGGTTGCCTTTGGGAGGTTATGAACGGCATCAAATGATGTCCACGATGGACAAAGTAATTATTTGTCAAGACAGGGGAATGCATCACCAGGAAAACCAAAGTCCCGCTCGAAAATCAAATGTCATTACAGATCGGCACATCAGCAGTGTGAGCGCTGTATTATATAATAGGAACTCCATCATAATCATTAGTAATTTTAAAAAATAACGATTACAATTTTTTTATTTCCTGAGATGTTTTTTTATTCACCTTGTGAAACTTTGATCGCGCCATTATAACATAATAAATAGCTCATAAAAACTTGCAAAACACGAGGATAACCTGTTAGAAAGATTACCGACGGGGTACTAATAAGTAACAATTTAAACCATCGAATTTTTATTGAAAAATCGGGGATTATCTCCGTCGATTACCTAGCCCAGGGGAGATGTGTTGCCGGTGCCATTTGTTCGGCGTTAAATTTGTTGACTCATTGGCTAAGAAACACTCTCATCTGTCAATATTTTATTTTAAATACAAAAATTGCTAGCTCACAATTAAAAAGCTTATTTAATATTAAGCAACACAGCATTCTTAAGCACTATTGCATAAAATGTATCTCGTAATTAATTATATTCCACCTTGTGTTTGAATCGTCAATGATTATTATTTTAGTTTAATTAGTTAATAATAAATAACATAATATATCATTAGCGTTGCGTCAGTAATAATAATTTTCGGGTTAACCTTATGCTTATATTTTAATATAAACGAGTTTTGCAATAAGGCGTAATGTTACTTCATTTTAATACCAGGATAGTTTCTAATACTTGATACTTTTCTTTCGGTGACATTTAACTTAATTGTAAAGTAAATGTCTACAATCACACTTGTGTTTCTTTTCTATAGGAAATATAACAAATATTCATTCACACGGTTGTAATCTCGTGTGTATTTTTCTCTTTTTTCCGGTAGTATGGAGTAGCATTTCCATATCCGTCTCGCTCTCGCGCCGCCCGCACCGGCTCACGCACCGACTCACGCCCCGTCACGGAGCGCGCCGCCACGTCACGCCACGTCACGCCACGTCACGGCACGGCACGGCACGTCACGGCACGGGGCCACGTGATGCGCGCGGAGAAGTGTAACACGTCGCATAACATGCACGACTGCATGAGGCAACCGCCGCAGTCAAGGTCGGCCAATGTCAAAACCCAAGGTCACGCGAGCCTATCGACCCGCTCGGATCCATATCGATATCATTTTCATAACACTGCTCATAAACAAATCTTTGCATTTTTCTTTTAAAAAACTAGATGATCACATGTCCATCGTAAATCTAGATTTATGATGATCAATATAATAATCTTGTGATACTTTTGCCATTTGAGAGCGGGCGGATCTGATTTTTTTCCATCTCCTATCTAAATGTCACGATAAGACTCTGGAACGGACTTCCTCGAGGCGTTCCTTCTTACTGACATCTCTGAAGAAATATCATCGGATATTTGACTGCAAACACATTTCCTCCCCCTGCGACCTCTTTCTAGGCCGGGGGCGAAGATTCCTAACTCGGGCGCAGGAGACTCATAACTCAGGGTATCATAAAAATTAATTATTCTCGATTGTAAAAGTTACGCAACTTTGACAATAAATGGCCTTCGTTGAGCGCACTCCGCGCTTGACATTCAATAGATTATGATATAAATTTTGCCACAGGATGAATGACAGAGACATCCGTGTTGTCGCTCCGTGGGCGAGTATCGTGCCCGAGTACGTATAAAAGAATTAAAGTTATTGAGTTATTTTCAAAAGTGTAACAGTGAAAGTGAGTAACTTTAATATATGTAATCCTCTAGCCATATGCGTAATCATATTACCTCAAAGTAACTCCTATACTTCAGTGATAAATACATTCATATTGTATGAAGATAGATACTTATGATTCGCAGCATGAGTGCGGAGCTTCATAGCGACCATTAAATAGAAAGCACTCCATACACCACCGCCACCGCCACCGCCACCGCCACCGCCACCGCCACCGCGCGCCCATGCACGACAGCTGCTCCCAAATTACCCGTCTTTGCTAGTAATTGACTTCTGTTACTTTGTATCTTTTCTGTTACGAATGCCATTCACGTCTTGCTGGCAACTAGGTTTGTTTTCTATTTTCGTTTACTTTTTCCACGTGTCTCTTATCATAAAAGGAATAAATAAATAACCATCGCAAATGCGCTGATATCGTAATATTTTCGTTTTTGAGATGGACGTTAACCCTTAAAAGATACGATGCCATATGTAATAAAAACGCATATCGATTGATATTACTTCTGATGAAACGGTTTTGTTTTGCTGTTAAATATTTAACAGCAAAATACTCGTTAATATTTTACTTATACATCTATACTACGTTATTTGAAGATATGTGTTTTAGCAGTGACTTCGTGTAATTGAGGATAGTGATAAAGTTCGATATAATCAAAAAAGTGTATATTATTATTAGAATATTAAGTAGTAAAAATAATGTTGCAAAGCAAAAATTTCAATGTTAAAAAAAACAAGATTTAATTACAAAATTCACCTTGCAAAATTAATTTTTGTGCAATAAAACTACAATCGATTATAGGTTTTTTGTATTTTGTCAGGCATTTTATTTTCAAGCTTTTTTGTAATAATTTTTCTTCAATGTTTTCTTGTATTCAGAGCTTTACAAATGTGTGCTTAGCATTAGACCCTGAAGAACAGTTCGTTTCCGTTTTCCGTTTGAATTGTCCGGGCAGGGCCGCACCAGCCTGGCGATGCGGTAAAAGGAGACACTGGCTGAGGCTGTTATCGCTTCTCATTAGAAGCACCGGACGTTCTAGGAAGTCGAACTACGTGGATATTTATTTTTCAAAAATGACAATTTAAAACTCTAATGAAATAAAAGACTGCATTTCAGTTCCAAGCCGCCTCTGGACACGTGAGGCTCCAGGAATTTTTCATAAATACATATAAATTTTTTAAAGTACTTATTTCATGATATGCTGCCTTATTTTAGCCTTAAAATATTGCCGTAAATAAAAGCTTCTTAAGTCTATGCGTTGATACACTAGACATAAAAATGTACTTATTTTCATTCTTTAAAATATATTGTTTGTGGCTATTCAAGATTACTATGAAGCGTTACCCTGCGCAAACCATAATACAGGTGCTATATGTTTTCTGGCTATTTTCCATTCGTTTGTATCAATGTAGGCTCTTTGAACCGAGAATCTCCTCTCAACATTATCGCAAGAAAGCTGACCGTGTAAACCGACTCCAGCGTTAGTTAGCGAGTGAAGAATCACGTGCTTTGTTCACATTATCACTCGGCCGAGTTGAAAACATATGTAGTTTAAACAGTGTTACACATTTTTATCTCTTGTATCTTTTAGAGAAGTTAATGCCGTGTAATTATGTAAGTAGCAAAAGTTGTCACTAGAAAGTAGCCAATGTAGAATTTCACGGCCGCCGTACTTGTCTGCGCAATAACATAATGAAATATCTCAATTGTAAGCTTTCGACTTATGAGATGTTAAACCGTATTTCTCATCTTAGTCTGTATATTATTCGTCTGTCGGACGCCTCCGTAAGATGTTTTCAGCTTTTTGGAAGATGTCTTGACTTCCCCGTGCACTCGGCCGGTTGTGAGGTAGACCTAGATTGTCAGTATTGATTGCACTTTTTCGTTTAGAAGGATCTATCCAATGCTTGCTAGTATATTGAAACATTAAACAATGTTCTGGTTATAAAAAGATCGTTGGTCACATTAGAAATCTTTGTGGAATTCTTGAAATCGTGATGCATTTATATACGCAATTATTTTATTATAAATATTTCCATTATTTTTCAAGTTAAATCTAGACAAAAGAAAGATTGTCGTGGAAGTTGTACAAATCTAAAATATTGCCAAGATATCATTGGCATTCACACTACATCAATATATAATATGATGTTATCAACAGCAGGATCGTATTGATATATTTTATACTTAGTGCTTGAGACAGTAAATGTGCTAATTTCTGACAATTGATTTACTAATACTCGAAATATATATTTTTGCAACCTTAAAAATTTTCATTGTATTACAGAATATAACTCGCTTGAGAATCGTCATCTTAAATATTAAAAAAAAAAAACCAGCGTACTGCATATTCTAGACCTAGACCAATCGTACATTTCATCCGATTGCTTCAGAAGACGACAGAGCAAGTCGCATGCACATCCTCAGTGTTCTGTTGTTGACCGAACAGTTGATATATTGAATATCTTGCATGATGTAGTCTATGCATAAATTTATTCATAATAAATGCAAATTTTGTCTAGTTCATCGGGATTAATGCTGTTATAATATACAAACGTATGTTTTTAGTTGTTACCAAAACTTGTCGATTTTAAATACTAAAAAATATAAACATGTACTATATATCACATATTAATAGTTTACGGCGCACAGTTAGCACAAATAAGTCACTATCCAGTGAAAACTCAATGCTGAAAAGCTGCTGAAATTCAATTGTAAATGGTCAAACAAAACATAGTCATTAATTTAATCACTATTAATTGTGTATCCAAATCTTAACACATAAATCTTTTATTTTTCTAGAACGACTCACCAAGCATTCCATTCAGACAGTAAAAGCGAATAAATCGCGCATCTTCCATAAATCCTCGTAATATTTATCCTCAGCAAAGTGGAAAATTCCTCCGCTACCTCTCCCCAGTCCCGGCATCATCGCGCCTCCTCCAGAGTTACTATAGACCTGCTAATTAAAATACTTGACGCCGTATACTGTAGAGACAGAAATAGGGCAATTTTTCTCATTAAAGTCTTCGTGTTACTTAACAGATGACGGTATTACTTTTTCTTAATGAACATTTTTCAATGTATTTTTATAATAATAAAAAATAATCACCTTCAACCATTGCACTTCTTAATGTCAAAAATCACTCATTTTATATATTTTTTTATCGAATCAAGAAATTTTATATACATGTATAAACTATAAATATAGTATATATGCATGCAGAAAATAGTTTACGTTAATAAATGTATTCTATTTAGCCAGTCGCCCGGATTGGGCGCGGGCCGGTCGATGGTATCGCCGGCCGATCTGCCTCAGTTGGTCTGACGGCCGTGAAGCAAACAATTAATCGCATGACATTTGAAAGCAGATAGAAAGCAGCGGAACACCACATTTTTGCTTCAACAGTCTGCTAACTCCCTTCACAGCAGCGGGTTTGAACCTTTTTTCGGTTGCGTAGTATTTGTATCACCGCCGGCGCGTGAGTTTGGTTCAACTCCTAACCTGTAACTTCTCTGGCGAAAATACTAAGTTCGTACTTTCAGTGATTTATGTTGGATTTCATTATTTTAATTGTTTGCTGAAATTTACCGCTTTTGTTGTTTCGAGCTATCCATTCAAACTTTTAGTTAATAATAGCCAATACATCAGAAAACTTTTGAACTTATATACTAATGCTTAAATAAAGTTGTCCCAAAATTAACGCAAGATTTGAATTTGTCGTCATTTTTGCAGTAAAGTTATGGGAACACCAGCTGACAGTTTAGGGTTAGTAAAAATGGAGCGTTACACGATAGAACAACGTGTCTTCATTATTGAACAATATTTCAAAAATAATGAAAGCTTGGCAGCCTTTTAAAACTTTACTGCAAAAATGGCGACAAATTTAAATCTTGCGTTAATTTTGGGACACCTATATAACTCTCGGGTCGGAGGTTCGCTAACAAGCAGACCGCAGGGGTCTGAGTTCTAGTCCCGGTATAGCGATAGTTTTCATTTTTTTATATCTTCAAGTATAATTTATCAAAGATAGTGAAGTTCGTGAATACTTGCCTTTCTGCCTCTTTTTCCATTTGTGCCTCGTGTAAATTTTTATGCCGGAGACATTGTAAACTAAGGATAGCTGGAGTTGCCAGGTATCGCTTCGAATTAACTCCTCGCTCAGGTAATCTGTATATAAATGCATTCCGTTTCTATAAAAATTATAATAAGACAATATATATTTACATAGTAGAACAATGAGATATTTTACATTATAATAATTAATCGTTTCATTAAGATTTACGGCTTCAGATATTAAAATTGTTTTTTTGCATATAGTATGTATATTCAAAAACACGGTAGTAAGTAGTTGCTTTTAAATAAATTTAATGATTTATTATCAAAAAATAAAATTGAGGACTAAAAGTAAACCATTATTATTATTTGCATATATTCAGTGATGGGTCGTTCCAGATTAAATCGACACATTTTTTAAACAAAACTTTACCATCTCAGATTATCATGCTGTAAAATATCACCTCTTCCAATTTAAAATAGAATCCGATTGCGGTATTTGGCTTTTTTTAAATAATCTTTACCTAACTGTTATTCAAAAACGAGTTGACAAATCTCGATAAACGTGATAATTTTTCAAGTCTACATCAATAGTAATGCCAAATTTCATGAAAATCTGAAGCGGTAAGTTTCATAAAGTGTCAAGTTGGCCTGGGTGGCTCTCGTCGGTTTCCGGCTCAGTTTGCCATTACGTAAAAAAGCACGAAAAATTTCCACGCCGACCTGAAAATGTTATTTTCCAAGGTGTATTCAATACGTCGTTATATGTGTAAAAAATATCTCAATTAAATTCGAATTTCCACCCCGAACTTCATGACTTCAGTGCTTGATTATGATTACAGTCCAATGTACTCAGGCTCGTCGACACTCGCCAGGGAAGGAACTATCGATTAAACAACCGATTGTCCATAACGTGCTTTCCACTTTAAACCAGTCGACTTTTTATTCAAAAATTGATTTTAATTTTTGTTTTTAATTATAATACGTAGTATATTATATGTATAGACATTATAGGACTAAACTAAATATAAATAATAAACGTGAAATTGTCCAATAAAATAATTTAAGGTACATTATTCTGAAATTCAATATTTTTGACAGAGAGTACTTGGTGGAATTCCATTTTGATATTTTTGAATAAAATACTTGAGTGATTTTCCACGTTTTTATTTTTATTAGTGACCGGTTTCGCCAACCTTTCACGTTGGCATTATCAAACAGAGTGAGATTTTGTATAATAATAAAAATGTGGGAAACCGGTCACTAATAAAAATAAAAATGTGGAAAATCACTCAAGTATTTTATTCAAAAGTACATTATTCTCAAAAATATATTTTATTTGCCTCTACGATTTTTTAATTTGTATTAAAATATTGAACTACAAAATAAAATGTCGTTGTTAACATATTTTTCTTACATCATATTGTATTGGCCATGCTACAAAAATAAATTTATTAAAAAAAGAATATCAACGTATACCCCACCCATCACTTTTAATATTAAAAAAAGTAATTCTATACTAGAATCCCAGACGGTCGTGTAAGAAGTAAGTCTCGAGGCACGCCACTGATGGCAGCGAGCAGGACCGAGTGGTTTTATCTTGATGTAATATTGAGTCGTGCACTCGCTCGCAGGTGTGGCCCTGAAGGCAGTTCTGGCTGGCAAGCGAGAAGCGCAAGTTCGGCCAAACGTGTTCTGAAGATCCCAGTGGAATTTGCGAACCGAATTCTCCATAAAAGCAGCGCAATCCTTATTTTTATTTTCAAAATTTAAACGTGCTATTTTAATTAGTAGCATATTTGAAAGTGCAAGTATTAATATTTTTCAATATTGCTTCTACTTATAATATATATATATATATTATATGATAATAACTTGCCGCTGAATTCGACGTCTTAATATTATTTTCAAATGCAATTTATTCGCATAGAACGCGGCATACTTCAGATAAAACTTGAATTATACAATTTATAACTTCTATAAAATTATCGCTCTTGCTTTTTATCTATTAGTCTTTGTCAAGTAAAATCTTTTTGTCGTTTAAAAATGGAGTAAGTTTAAGAGTAAGTTTTTAGAGTAAGTCTTCCCTCGAGCGGCCTCCGCTCTCGCCGAGTACTTTGCACGGGTGCAGGTCATTCAACTTATCAAGGTTACAATGTCTCCCTTTCGGGGAGCCAATTTCGGGCCGAGTGTCTCACACCACTGGGGGAGGTCCTCCTAACTCGCTAATCTAACCCAAAATGACGATCCGTCTGCCTCTAATGGTCGCGATGTACTCGCACTGCAGTCTGCAAGCCCCGCGAGCCGCAGCGGCGGCACTGAGTGCAGACTTTTCGGCGGATTCATCGATTTCACGGGCTTGCGGCTCTGCGGCTCTGCGGCTCGGCCAGCCGAACGGTAAAGTGACAACAAGACCGAGCAGCCGAAAACCGCGGCCGGGCCCTGCGCCCGCGTTTCACTCGGCAGACTTACCTTCACTTAGTTATTATTCAATTAGACAAGCCAATACAAACGAGCGCAAACAGACTGCCGGTGATAATCTGTAGACGAAAATTATTTTTAATTTTGTTAGCATCCTTAAATTTTGTATACACACAACCTAAACGACATCCCGTTCATTGCGAGGGACTGAATTAACGCCGTTTAACACTCAAGAAAATACATCTCTATCGATGGCCGCCAAAACCTGCGAACCTTTTTTGGTGGCATAGAAATTGTGAGCTGTGATCTAAAATTTTATATCAGGGTATTTTAGAGCTGTCGATATACTATATAATAAATTACGAAAATACGTGTTTAAATTTACGATGCACATTATATTTGTCGTGATAATTAAATATTACATTTATAAGGATAAGGATTTACCTATAACATGCTTTAGATATTTTTACGATTCGCCACCGACAAACCGATTCGACATTCACACTCTCTTCAAATGGGCACGACTTCAACGTGTACTCTTTGCCGAGTAACAAAAATGGACATGGATGATTTAAGACGTTCCGCTGAATCAATTTCTTGCGGTGATTTGGTTTAGAGTTCTCTCCCGCTTCACTTCTTTCGAAGAATAATCGCACCTTCCCCGCCGGCGTCGAAGTCTCCCCTCCCACCCCGTTGTTTTGCTAAAAGTACCCTCGATTTATTTCCCAAACAATGTGTAATTCGCGGATCGATGCGGGGCCTCGTTACCGGAGACCTGAAGGCTTTATTATTTTGAAAATAAACCGCGACGATAACCCGACGCACGGGTCACACTAAAAATATAAATATTTCCCATGCCTCGTGCACGCGAGGTTTTTCGTACGAATTGTACTAACTCTCGCAAGTATGTCAATAATTTCTTAAACAATACAGTTTTTTATTGAAACCCGAAAAATAGTAATCAATGAAAGTATGTTAACATATAAGATTTTCCAAATGGTTATAATATTCCGAATATTGTTTTTTTTTTTTTAATAATTGATAGCTTAATTGCCGACCGCGAGGTCTCAAGCTTGAACCCGAGGAATGCGACCAGTTTTTTTCAGTTTATTTTAAATTCATAATTAAACATGTATCAATTATTTCCTAGTTCAAAAGAAGGACGCGTCTTTCCGAATAAATTTCCCTAACTCGAGCTTTCCTTGTCCTTCCTGCATGCAATCACAGTAATTCCGGAGATAAGCTGAACACAGTCGTAATTGTCTCTAAACGCTTTTCGGCCTCGTATTCATGCAGGTAGTGTGGCTATATATTTCACGTCCTCAGATTATCTAAATTTGTATGTTTTAAAAAAAAAAATTGCAACACCTTTTCCTTATTTGAGCTTAATTCTTTGTATTATATATATCTCTGTAGCAACGATGTATTATTTATCATTGTTGTGTTATATTTTTTTCAGTTTAAATTTTCAAACATACTATTCGAAGCATGATTGTATACTAAATTTTAAACTGTTTGTTTTGAACATCCTTCCCGTAATGACGCGAGCACTTCGCGTATAGATATGCTCGCGTGTCATTGCTTTGCCAAACTCGTGTGTTTGATAAGATTAGGCAAAGATTTCCCTACGGTGGGAGCCGAAGGGTCAACGACACCGGCTCGCTTAATTCTAGAAAAAATAAGTGGGACTTACATATGCGGCTTACTTCTGCTTTCAATGAGTTTTAATATATAAGAACCGCATTGTATTTTGGAATCCTGCCTCATAAGACGCATGAAATATATTATAAGCCAGCGTTTAATAATTGCTCGGCCTCACCGCACGCCACTGTTTAATGTAAATGTTAAAAAATTACACGTTTTACACTTAACGCATTGAAATATTCATATTCTTTTTACGTGTTTAATGGTCAAAAGTGCACAGTAAAATTTTTATTTTATTATATTATATATTAAATTATTATGCTAAATATAAAAACATTATTTTTATTTAATTATTAAACTTAACAAATATATATATTTTTCCAAATGACAATTTCGTTCATTTTTGTTTGTGAGCGCTTTTTTAAACTCAATGATCGTAATCTCTAGACTAGATTTTTTGTCTAAATATGGAGTATCAAAAAATAAACATTTTTGTATTGGTTTAAACTCCAGGCGTCTAAGTCTTTGCGACTTCTTTCGCAAGGGGGATATACCTATACCGAAAAGAAATCGACAGTTTTTTTTTTCGTCTTTTCACGTGTGAAACGTTTTGCGAGCAAACAATCTTGTATGGGTAAAAAATACGAATTTAATCACCCGCTACCGAACATTAATTTGCATCTATTTCTTCTCAACGCAGCGAAACTTACAAAAACGGGAACAAACAACGCGGTTGCTCTCCTACACTGAGCACAGTTTTGATCAATTTCCGGCACTGCAGAGCCATCGATCATTCTGAAAATGCAACTACAATGTGGGATTTACGTATTTATTGTTTTTTTTTTTTTAATGTTTACTCAAAAATATTGAGCAGATTTTATTAATTATGGCAATAATTGCTAACGGCTAGATTTTTTGTAAACCTGTTTATTTTATCTGCTTCAGGTTTTTCCCCGAAAAATAATTATCCACTAAGAGTACCGATAATATTAATATTTGTATATATTTTTTTTGCTACCACCGGTTTTGTCGATTTGTGAATTTTGTTGACAAAGCCAATTACGTCAATAAAGTGGAAGCATTGAATGTTGACTTATTCAATTCTCAGGTCTTCTAAGACGTTAAGATATTAATTAAATCTACAAATAAAACTGCTTTTTAGTTTGTTTGAATATGAACACCGGAGGGGGGATACATTTTTGTGCTAACCCTGACAGAAGTTCGATATGACCCATTACCGTCTTTCTTCTTCCTTTCATTTATAATCCATTCAGCACTGCCCTATTTGTTGTTTTCTCTGAACATATAAATAAAAATCTCAAATATCAAGCTATGTTAAAATATAAATATTTTTCACTTTCATTATCGGTTATTAATATCATGCATACTTATACATTATAGTATTTTTAATGATTTTTTTTAAATATATACTCCAACAAGTAGGGCAGAGTGCGGTATATACAACAAGCACATGAGCAATAAATGGGTCTCAAAAACTTAAAACAAATAATTAAAAAAAAATCTATATTACTATAAACAAATATCGAGACATTACTAAGTATACAACAGAAATAATTGCCGCTGAGCCCATTGCCATGGGAACTTATGCAAATCGAGCCTCATTGACGCAAAACCGATCGTATTGTTTACATCTTGACATATTACGCCGCGGCCGCTTGCAGCTGAAAGAAACCGAAGAACGCACCGGAAGTCCCCGCGTCGGGAGCAAGTTTTATATTTCGATGCCGAGGGTGAATCTCAAAAGATTTAATTAACAATCACCAAAATTATTTAAAAACTGAATAAAGATATTCATAGTAAATATAAATAGCATCCCTGTTTTGCGAGTTTGGCAGGAATTGGCCGGCAACTCACTCACTACATGAAGTACCATAGTTACATGAATTGTTATCAAATATTATTTTACTGAAACATAAAAAATATTATCAAAAACTACTTTTTACAACATAAGATACAAATCGATCGGAGATAATGTTGCAATGACAATCGATATGTCAAATGTAATTAATAAATGTACATTTATAAATTTCCTCAAGGCAAAATATAAAGTTTTTTAATATAAGTATTTGTTAAATAGTATTTTGAAATATCTCAATCGAATAACCTTTTTAGTAGATTGGTTTGTTTTTTTCTGTATATAATAAATAAATATTGAATTTATTTCGAATATAGTAATATTATCAACTAAGTAAGTAATAGCCAAAAATATATACACAGTAACGTGATTTTAATTAATATATCGATTAAATTTGCTGCGGTGATTTGCTGTTAAGTTTTTTCTCACACTACCACCCTATGCCGAGGAATAAGCTTCACCCACAGCGCGGTCGTCAACTGCTTCCGCGCCGGGGAAGCTCTCACCTCCCACCCGCCGCCCTCCACCCTCCACCCTCCACCCTCCACCCTCCACTCTCCACTCTCCACCCCGTTCTGCAAAACGCACCCTCGTTTCATTCTTTTTCCAAAATGCGGGGCCTCTTGATACTTGACTTTTGAGACAATCGACTACAATAGAAGAAACTGAAATTTTAATAGAAAATATACAATTCGCAAATATCCAAGATCGATCCCTTCGGCACGGTTCTCGTTTCCGATAGTTCGGGCCGGAAATTTGTCAAGAAGTTTCGTAATGGCGGATCGCCGCGCGGCCGAGGACGCCGAGAATGGCCCTCGTTGCTGCAGACCTAATCCGGATTTATTTGTATATTTTCTCAGTTTTCGCCGAAAATATTGACGCAGTGGAAAAAAATAAAGCGGCCGCGGGGGTAAGCTTTCCCGGCTCCGTATTTCGGGAAAATTTATTATTTACTAATCTAACTGAGAAATCTTCGCGGTAATAACACGGACAAGGTATCGATTTCGGGTTTATTTTATTTTTTAATTTTCCGTATTCTACTAACGGTTCCGGAGCGAGATCCGCGTCCGATCGATCGCACCGCAATCGCCGTTCGTACCGGAAATAGTTTTATTTCAGGAACGCGAGCGTCGACCGCCACGAGAGTATCATATCGGCGGAAGTGTATTCAATAAAAAAAATTCTAATACGATAGGGCGCAGTATCCGCCCGGGGAGATCCTCCACCGAGCCGAGCCGCTCTCCTGATACTCGATTTCGGTCGCCCAGAAGATTCTAATCGAATACGAAAGGATCTCCCCGGCCTCGCGCGATCCGCCGACTCTTGGCTAATCGATCAGACCGAGGTGTTAATTTGCATCTCCGCTCATTCCGGCTTCGGCGGTAAAGTGATTCCGATCACTTGTTGCTATGGCGACCCGCGGCGCGGCGGGGCGCGGCTCGGCGCGGCGGGGGGCGGCTCGGCGCGGCTCGGGACGGCTCGGGGCGGCTCGGCGCGGCTCGGGGCGGCTCGGGGCGGCTCGGAGCGTGGGTCCCGCGCCGCCGCACAGGCCCGCCGCCGCCCCGACTTGCCGGCTCGCGAGGCCGCCTCGGCGAGGAACGAGCGACCCCGCGATGGCGACAGGTGAATCGCGTTCGACCTTCGGGCGAATTTTCTTTTGTTTACGGTCGGCGTCGTCTCGAACCCCGCCGACCCGCGGCCGGAGCGGAGTCCCCTTTTCGAGAAATAACCTGTGAGAGTTCTCGCGTTTTCGAGTATTTCGTTGTTCCTTCTCGCGCTGCAGCGGGACGAGGGAGCGTTTTCGGTCATGCCGAGCGGGAGAAGGATAATTCGCATCGATCATTTCCACTCGAGTGATAGATCGATTTGACGAATCGCGGATCGCGGCGCGATCGGCCGCGAGAGTCGCGAGCTCCGGACGCGATTCGATCAAATATTTTTTAACAACAAAAAAAATCTGAATTTCTTGCAGTATTTCAAAAACGTTGCCCCTCGAACCGTTGCCGGCTGCGGTATATTTTAATTATCAATTGTTTTCTGCCTTCCGGTTTCCGTATAAAGTGTAATCCGAGGTTTTTCTCCTCGATGTCATTTAAAATTTAGTAAACCTTTTTTTTTTAAATAATTTTTGTAAAATAAAAACTAGACGAGTGGGAAAGTGGTAAATTTCGAATACGTTGAGGATTGTAAACGGTTTATTGTAATGTATAAAATTCACCGTTTTGCAAACTACCCATTCCGACATTAAAAAATAATTTGAATCGACGAAAACATTGAAATATTGTAATAGCTTTTAAAAATAAATCATCGGGTCATCACTTCGTTGTTGTATTTCTGGCAAACGGTCAATCTAAAATTCAATGCGAGAAATCAAGATTATCGGACACCATTGATGTGTGGTTTTTTTTATCCGATAGTGATCATTGGCAGCAGTCGAAAGCCGCTGCGAGAAGAGTCTAGACTAAAATAATTTTAAAAGTATTATATTGTTTCAGTTTAGATCTCGCCGACGACAACATGCCGCCCTACACCAGCCAAGTCACGGGCGTGCTGTTCGAGGGAGACGCCCAGACTCCGGACCTCGCTCTGTCCCAGCGGGAGACCAAGACGAACGTGGCGGACGGTCGGAGGATTCAGCTGGTCTGGAGAAACATCATCGCCTTTGCTTACATTCACCTCGCCGCCCTCTACGGAGCGTACCTCTTCCTCACCTCTGCTAAATGGCAAACAGACTTACTCGGTAAATATGCATCTCCCTTCGCGTGTCGAGTAATATAATTATAAAAAATCTATTATAAAAACTAAGCATCGATACAGCTTTGGGTTTCATGCGACGTGTTATTAAATATAAGAAAAGAATAATATTTAAATATTATTCTTTTCTTATATTTAAATACTAATTATCCATACAAATTGTATGGATAATAAGTAGATGTATTTTTTGCACGTACCTTAATGAATTTAGTAATAGAAAATCCACCAACAATCTTGAAATAATATCTAAACTATAATTAATATCACTTTTTTATTAAAAAAACAATTCTCTTTTTTCACTAACCACTGATATCCCGTTTAAACATTAGAATGTAAGGAATGAATACAGGGAAATAGCAAATGACTAGTTTTAGTAAAAAATCAAAGATAACTAAACTCATAAATGGTAACTTATGACAAAAACATAATATATATGTGGTATTTTACTTGCTTACCCAATAAAAATTTAATGAATATATCGATAAAAAAATGAGAAACGAGAAATTTATAAATTGAGAAATTGGGAATTATTCTAATATACTTAAGCCTTTTACCCTACCTGACTGAGTTTCTAGCGTGCCCGAGTGGAGCATTCTGGTCCCGTAAGATCTGCGCTGCGACTGGTGCAATTGTATTTCCCAAAACTTAAATAAATTTTATTAAAATAAAATATAGGTTTTCATGCTCAGCTAATGTCAACCTTAAAGAGGGGAAACTAATATAGAAATAAATTTTGATGCAGATAACAGCAATAGTTCATTTTATAATCAATATATGGTTATAATTCAATTATAACCAGGAAATGATTTGACAGAAGGTTTTCATCAGTCCACCCACTGACTGGGGATAGATAAAAATAAATAAACAATAATAACTCAAAAAAATATGTGTCTTACAATAATTATATTTTGAACTCGTTTCAGCATTCGCCCTATATATGATGTCGGGTCTTGGTATCACGGCGGGGGCTCACCGGCAGTGGGCGCACAAGTCATACAAAGCCAAGTGGCCTTTAAGATTAATATTGGTTGCCTTCAATACGCTAGCTTTCCAGGTAAATATTCTTCATCACTATCATTCTACAAAGATGTGCACTAAATCCTGGTGTAATGAAGGGGTTAAATCAACACTTATACAATCACATATAAAATTAAATACCTCCCTTGAGATTTATAATCAAATATGCGCTTTAAAACAGACGATAAAACTAAACATTGTAAATATTGACACTTAACAAAAAATAACTCTAGTTAAATACATTATTTAACTTTAGATATTCATATAATTTTGATCTTATTAAGTCTGGATGGTCACGGTGTGTTTTATACTACTGCACAATATCAAAGTTTACTAAAATTTCAATCTACGATAATGAATCCTTAATTTGTCACTTCCAGGACTCGGTGATTGATTGGGCCCGAGACCACCGCATGCATCACAAATACAGTGAGACAGATGCTGATCCTCACAATGCCACCCGGGGATTCTTCTTCTCTCACATTGGCTGGTTGCTGTGCCGCAAGCATCCTGAGATCAAAGCCAAGGGCAAGCAACTTGACATGAGTGACTTGTATGCTGATCCTATTCTCCGCTTTCAAAAGAAGTAAGTTACTGACTATTCTTTTTTTTATTTTATAGTTATTTCCTATATAGTTTATAGTTATATCTTTTTTACTTTACTTTATTTGAACAACTTTTTTCATGAGTATGTATGAAGGTAATCACTCAATAACATTATTTCAGATACTACATGATTCTGATGCCCTTGGTCTGCTTCATCCTTCCCACTCTTGCCCCCGTGTACTTGTGGGATGAGACCTGGTCCAACTCATGGTTTGTAGCCACTTTGTTCCGGTACACCTTCATTCTCAATGTGACCTGGTTAGTGAACAGCGCAGCCCACAAGTGGGGCTCCAAGCCTTACGACAAGAACATCAACCCCACCCAGAACATCTCTGTGGCCCTGTTCGCCTTAGGTGAGGGCTTCCACAACTACCACCACACCTTCCCTTGGGACTACAAGACGGCGGAGCTCGGCAACAACAGGCTTAACTTCACTACCAACTTCATCAACTTCTTCGCCAAGATCGGCTGGGCTTACGATCTCAAGACCGTTTCAGAAGAGATCATCGAGAAGCGAGTGAAGAGGACGGGAGACGGAACACATCACCTGTGGGGCTGGGGGGACAAGGACCAGGACTCGGAGGAGATCCGGGCTGCGCTCATCACCCACAAAAAAGATGACTAAGCACTAGAGAATATCCTAGGCTAAGTTAAGTTATTAATCACCCATTCTAGTGCATCATCAGTATAGTAGAGGAATGATTAAGATATTCGTGTTGGCTGTGTTGGATAAATTTCGTACTATGTTTTTGTATAAGCTCTCATCGACGCTCCATTCATTTGGAACCTTCTGAATGAACTCATATCAGTGTTTGACACATTATTTCTATTTTTATATTTAATTTAATGAGAAAAGCTGTGGAGTGTTAGTATGTAGGTAGTCCCAAGGAAGGCGTCGTCCTGCGATAAGCAATTGTAATTACTCCACACTCGATCAAGATAGGAGGGAATATTGTTCTTTCCAAGAACTGCTACGTATCAGAGTAATCGGCTTTAGAATGTAGTATTTTGACCAGTTATGAAAAATATGCTCTATTTTGTATTGACCGTGGACTTGATGAGTCTGAAAATCTATATTTAATTAAAGAGTACTAAAGCAGCTAACTTACCTTTCCTAGTTTATTTCCCATATAATTTGGGGAGAAAAGCCAAGTTGGTGAGTGTATACCTAATGTATATTTATTAATTAGTTTTATATTATTCATCTACTTCATCGCATCTCATCTGATCTGCGACTCATATTACGCTTAAAAGGAGAGTATGCGTGCTAGGAAAGAGTATATGTTTGTATACCACTTACATATGGTTTTTTTTTTAGATATTTTTGATAATATCTCGACCTTTGTAAACGTCAAGAAATTTATATATGTACTGTCAAATCACAATTGATAGACTAAAAAATTATTTATATTTAATAAAACCAAATTATTAACTTAATAAGTAAGCCTACAGGGAAACAACAAATAGGAACCAAATGATATCTCTTTAATTCAATACTTTATTTATAAATCTTTAAATAAATTAACTTTCGATATTTACGAGAGGAGTGTTGCACTCTTGCAACCATAATCTGAATGTTAGTGAACTATTTTATGTTCCATATTTATATAAAACATGTACATGTTGAAAAATAAACCAGTGTTGGGGGAAGAACATGCTATTTTTTCATTTATAAAAATCCTATAACACCTAACTCATTCAATGCACATTTTGATTTGACACATACAGCAACAACTGACAAAAGTAAGTAAGAAAGTAATTTTATAACAACAAAGACCGTTTTCTCCAATTGTAACTATCAAATATCTTGTATCAAAATGGATTTTTGATTGTGTTCTGTTTGTATTGCATACAAGGCTGATAAATTTAAATAAAGAGATTTATATATATTTATTTTTTTAAAAACTTTATTGAAAATAATAAGCTGTATATACATAAAAAGAGAGAGTCTACTCATCTTCCCGGACTACATGCTTCTTTCTCTCTGGTACGTGTGGGACGACACCCGGCTTGCTGTGTTTCCTTCGGTTAGCGTCCTTCCTTTTGACCTTTTCCTTTATAATCCTGTGCTCATTGCGAGCGTTCAGGACATGCTTGGGGACTTGCCTGTGGCGGGCGATGCGTTTGACCTGAGGATGACTGGCAAACTTTTCTTTCAGAGCTTCTGAATAATTGATTGCAGCTTTTTCTCGCGGTTTCAGCTGAAAAATAATTATTTTTATTAAATAAAACAAGATTATATTTTCAATAAAAAAATCACACCAGTGTGTAAGTGAATTTTAAAGAAATCTAAGTAAAGCAGTTTTAGCAAGATAGCACAGTGCATGGATGAGAGTTTGAAAATTAAGAAAAGGGAAAAATCATTGGAAATATGCATATTTTAAATACAACATTAAGATACAAAGGTTTTAAAATAAGTAAAATTAATGACAGCAAACCACTTACTTTTTATTTACAATATTCTTTTTTCCAAACAAACAAATGTAAATTTTGAGTAAGAACTGCAGTTTAATTAAAAAAGCCATTTAAAAGTTTAAGAGAAAAATACAGAACTGTGCCTTCTCCAGAAGTTCTTACGACATGAAATGTCACAGTTAATTTTATTTTAAATTGAATTACAAATATTCCTT
Organism: Atopsyche davidsoni; assembly: GCA_022113835.1. Lineage (NCBI taxonomy): Eukaryota > Metazoa > Arthropoda > Insecta > Trichoptera > Hydrobiosidae > Atopsyche > Atopsyche davidsoni. The sequence continues at coordinate 16,015,643 of JAILWY010000013.1, forward strand.
TGTCAATTTTGATAAATCATCAGAAGGTGAAATTTGTGGTGGTTCGTTTTTTTAGGAAAAAATTAAAGCCAAATGATATCAACATAACGATAATTTGAGAATGGCTCTGGAAATCTTGATAAATTAAAGATCATTGTTTTTTGTTCTCTTGCTTAATAGCTAAATTAATTCTCTAGATAAATCAATGCTTGCAGTATTACATCACAAAATACTTACTGCCCCAAGTTTCTCCGATGCTCTCGCTTTCCAGATACGAATATTCATTTCATCAGATCCGCTAAGGATGTACTTATCATCCAAAGACCACTTCACACACGTGAGTCTCTGCATTCTCTTAGTATGGTAAATATCTCGAGAATGTCCTTTTTGTGCTTCAAATATCCTGACGGTCTTGTCATAACTGGCAGACACAAACTGCAGTCCAGTAGGGGAATAGTCTAGGTCTATTACGGCAGACACATGGTCCATGTGCACATTTATAGGATGTTTTAATTTGCGGGTATCAAATGTATATAAACTGTAACAATAAACAATTGGATTGGTAAATAAGATATTTTATAGATTAATAACTACATAAATGTATGGTTTGCTTTTGCTTATAATAAGAATCATCTACATCACAACATTATGGTACACAGTCCAAGTCTGTAAAAAAATTTATTGCAACCCGTAACCTTATTTTTTCAATTGACAATCAGACTTTCAATAAGATTCATTCATTCATTTTCAGCATAAATTTTATAATCATAATTGATTCTCACTATAATAATGCAACTCTACACTAATATTCAATTACTACAGCATAATAATGCAGACTTGATACATCTCAGGCTTTTGCCTTGTTTTTCACAAAAATCACAAAAATCCTGCATTATACAGGTTGTTTTCTTTAGAACCTATAAACATTTTATATTTTACAAAATTATAAAAATAAGCTGAAAAAATTCATTGCTCCACTCTAATTCATCCCATGGTCAACAAGCAGGCTGGCCACCGAACTACAGGGCAGACCAATTGATGACGTGTAAAGACCTGAGCAATATTTAAGTTGCTAATCGTCAATAACTAACAATAAAAGATTTAAGTTTTAATGTCACCATTATTCGTAAGTATGAAGAGATTAAAAGGGGAGTATATTGCTGGCTTTTCAAAGCACTGTATAATGCTAGTTAGAAATAAAATTCAAAATGTATTACTAACTTGTAATCCTCATTGGCAACGGTGAAATTAAATGCTTCCATAGGATTCCAGCAAAGGGCGTTTGACCTCATTTCCATGACGACTTTACGGACCGGGCCGGCCTCACGGCAGTCATAGAGAATGATGCTTCGGTCACTGGCACAGCAGGAAAGTATATTTTTTTCGACCTAGAAATAAGATAATATTTCTTCATTGGAACTTGCGGCACCAAAAGACAATCCAAAAAGAACTAAGTAAAATTAATAAAAATGTTGGTAAATTTCACCGACTGTTGTCATTCAGTCTCAGTACTTAGATCCAAGTGTCGAAAATCTCAATAAACAGATATATTATTATAGAAATATTTTCTGCACTTGCTTGAGCTGGATTAATCATAATAATGTACTTTGATCAATATAGAATCCACAGATCACTGGCATATCCAACCTTCATTTTATGATGAACATAGTTACAAAGTACAAACTTTATTAAATAATACAACACATGATGCACAATATAATAGCTTATTCCTTATTTTTATTCCAAAAAAATACAGTTTAGATACCTGATTGAAAGCAACATGGTGCAAGCTGTCTACTCCCCATTTAAAGCTTCTCACTGGTTCACTTCTTGTCTCTTCCCACAGCTGGCAGACTTCTCCACACGTCGCAAACAATGGATCAGTTCTATGGTGTGATAATCCAGTGATCATTGTGCGACTCAACACGGTGTCAACAGGCTCCTCCTCCTCACCTTCCCCTGGGGACTCTACCTTCCATGTCTTGATAGTTTTATCATCACCGACTGTGATAAATTTATCACCATCAGGCAAGAAACAAATCTGTCTAATGTAACCTTCGTGTGCATTGAAATTTCTGGTACATTTTTGGGTTGCTAAATTCCATAAGCGAACTTCACCATCAAATGCACCGCTGGCCGCCAATGAAAGGTGCTGAGGGTGTTTGCTTAGACAGGAGACTCCATCGCTGTGGCCATCCAGGCAGCCGACAAACGGCTTTGCAAACACCCTCTCAAGTTTGACAGCATTCAATGCTCGGACGTATTCTCTGGGAGCTTCGAAAGGATGCAGATCGGGATCATAATTTCTTGGCACTGTCAAAGAAATAGAAATTTATCACTACACAAGAGAGCAAGAACAAAATAGTATGTTACGAAATTGAGGTTATAGTGTTACTTTTTAACCAATCATATATAATGAATCGAGTACCTCTGTGAATGTCACGTTTCGTTTGACGGATATAGTCATCAGGGTTTCTACTTATGACTTTAACTTTCATTTTGTCTTAAGAAACAAACAATGTGAATTAATAATAAACAAAAATAACACGCAGTCGTTTTCCATATGACAGGACATGTGTAAGCCAGAGACAACAAAATCATTTACAATCCATAGATTCAATATCACACCAAAAACATCTATAAATTGAATGTGTAACTTAAAATAAAATATCAATCCGAAAAATAATTTGCTTTATACATTTATTTTATTTTAAAAACGATTTATTATTTTTTGAAATGTTACCTTCTTATTATAATTTTTTTGTCTGTGATTATCATCTGTTTTGAATAGGTTATGGTCTGTCAATTTGTCAGATGGTTCGGGAGGATGCACGATTAGATTTTTGATTACTAGTTAAACGCTCGAGTTAGCGGCCGACCATATAGAGAAGTGGAATAAGCGTAAAGTTGGTCGTGTTACAATACTTCGCTGTTCACTCGTTTATTTTATTTGACATTTTGACCAGTTTGTGATGTTTACAATTTGTGAATTCTGTGCAACATAAAACAAGAGGAGCTTTCAAGCTTGAATTCGATAAACAAATCTTACAGTAGGTCAGTAAATATTTGTTTATTTACCAAATATTTTTGTCTGCTAGTTTTTATTTTATTTATCGGTAAATTACTTGATACTTTATTCATTCGTCTCTCGAAGGGTTGTTTTCAGTTATTTAAAACAAAATACTGACATACTCTTCATAACCTTATGAATACATAAATTTTTGTATTGCTATTCAGTCGTTTTTTTAAAAATATTCACGTTTCATAAAACATTTATAAATAACTAAATGCGTTATACACTAAATAAAATTCAAAATACATTCCTTGACGTCTGTCTGTGTACTTTGAGTCAATGTTTTTAATTAATTACTTTAATTAGTTAATATAAATTATTTTAGTATAATTGATTAAAGTTTTAAGTTGCACTTAAACTGCTTTATTAGGGATATTTTGTTTTACAGGGCATCGTAAATTACATTTTTTTTTATTAGAAATATCCATTGCCGCGAGAACTGTGTAATCGTTTAATATACGATAATATTTATAATGTAAGTGGTATATATTGTACTGTCCTCTGTCTCCTAGTTCTGACTTCGTCCTTTCTCAACAACCTTTTTGTCCTTGCGACTGATCAGCAATCACTGCATCCGGCTGGGTATATTTTCATAGCCATTATGAGATTAATCGAATGTACCAATCCTTATTTTTTCCATAATTTCTATTCAGGTACCTATTTTTTGCACCCGTCCCATTAAAAGAGTTATTCGTTTTCTTACATGAAAACATGTAAAGAAGGCAACATCAAATTGAGACTTTTCTAATTATGCAAGTGTGGTATATGTTCTTGGTGTATTTATTACATTTCTACAAAAATGATGTTGAATACACGAATACAAGAAATATTAATATATATTGTAAAGACATTCCGACGTTTTAGTATCATTAGCAAATAATAAACTCGAATAATCATAATTTCTGATAGCATTCTTATTAGAACGCAGTGATGTAATAACTGTAATAAAAATAAGAAATATCCATAAATTATGTGATAACATCAATTCGGTGTATCTTTTCTTGATTAGAACCAAGTATATCAACCTCTGGAAATATAACGTGAACATAATGCATTTTTAAATCTGTATTATTTAATTTATATCTTATAAATGTTTATGGCGATAAAGTATTTGGGCATACTTTAAGGAACTTTATATATATATATATATATATATATATATATATATATATATATATATATATATAAATATATATATATTATATATTTATATATGTATATTAGTAATATCCACCTCATGAAAACTTTCTATAAAATGCATGCAGTGTAACGTTTTTTTAAGTTAAAATCGACCAATATGATTCGACAACATAAACGAATATATTATAGAGTTCATCCTTCCTCTTCACTGCGAGATTTCCCTTGTGACTTCCTCTCGAGATGTAATCTGCCAGTACAATAACAGATGTCTGATAGTCGAATGCGACTAAACATGCTATTTTACTTACATTCGCAGTTCAGAATAATACAAACGGTTTAATGTGTACTTGTCGCACTTTTATAAATTTTATATAAAACCATACAGCATATTTGAATGACTGATTGACGTATGAATAGACATTCTGACCCTGAATTTCCGTTTGATTATCCAGCAGTCTGTACCGAATGGTGTTCTCTACAAATAATTCGCTTCGCACTCGACGACCGCTATTTATTTTAGTATTCCGATTGTAATAAAAAGATAATCATTTAATTGAAATATAATATAATTATTAAATAATAAACTTTGTTGCATGAGTTTAACAAAATGCATTAATATAATAACGATTACGTTACGTTAAACAAACGTTACGCTTTGTTATGAAAATCTTTGAAAACCTAACTATTGGATTTTACTGTCAATTTCATAATAATTGTATAATCATTATTTACTTTTAAAACCTTGCTCATTTCATTCGGTAAAATCTGCACTAAACAAATTTAGTCAAATTTCTACAGTTGAATGCTTTCATTTTACCGAAAAAGTATTTATCTAACTTTCCTCGGTTGAATTATTTCTGTAAGTCGCGTAGGTTTTCCATTATTTCGATTGTCTCCCTCGGCACTTTGGTTTTAAACTTTTTAGAGTGATTTTTCACAATTACCATTACGTCGAAAGTGACAATGCAAACAATTTTAGTCTACATCGAATGTGATATTTTTTTGCATGAAGATTTTTTTATTAACCAATATTTAAAATGTCATCAGCCATATTGGCCGCCAGTGTGCCTTCAGCCTTTGCCGGTGTGTGATATATTAATTGACTGTCATTTTTAAGCCAATTTCGTGCATTGCCTACAATGTCACGCTCTATGATTTCATAATAAGTAAACGCATAGTCGACATTGTAATAAAAGCTTACATTTCCGGAATGCATTACTGTCTCACTTAATGTTCACACAATACAAAAACGTGGATTGTTTACTGTATTTTACTTTATCTATTTTAACACGTAATTCGACAAATCTTCTCACCCGCGATACCACAATGATGTGATAATATCAATTTGATATTCTTCTTATACTTATTTAAATCGATTTATAAATATTCCCTTTCGATGTATTTACTGTGCGGTTGTGGTTTGGCCCAGGACTCCAATCGTTTCGAAGCACCGATATCTAAATATCACGATGAGTCTGACTTCGGTCAGAGATTTTCATTACAGCTCAACTTTTATTTTCTCTAATGACGTTACTTTTTTCAAAATAAATTAGCCTCGTTTGAGTTGATGAATTTTATAATACTTCTCGTAGATTTTAGTATGCGTTGTAGATATCAAAAGTCAAGGGTTATTTATAAAATGATGAAGAACAATGATATGTTTATTAAAGCTGTAAGGGACAAAATGGCTTTACGCAGATTCATATCTTAAAAAAATATGTAGTTTTATATTGATATAAAAAAACTTATTTTTACAATCGTGCCGATATATACTTGTACTCATTTCAATTCATTATTATTTTATAAAAATTAAGTATCAAACCGGTCTATTTGAAGAAAGCTTTATAGATATAAAAGTAAAGACTCTCCGGGTCTACCTGGTTCTGCGATCTCTGTACTTACACATTCGGAATGCTCATTGAAGTGAAGGTAACCTCGAAAAACCGATACGACGGTATCGAAAATAGCGCACAGTCGCTGCGTCGTTTGTTGTGCTGGAAGCAGCTTTGATACTCGATATTATTTAAGCCTAGCCCAATTAACTCACGATCTTCACCAATGAAACAGCAATATAGAGAAAATGAATGTTTGGGAAGTTCTCATACATTATTTTATATTTCCGCCATCAACAAATAGGTAGGTTTCGTTTGAAAAGTTTACCAAAGTAGATATGTATTATATAATAATAAAGATGGTTCATATACTCCATACCAACTAGAGAATACAGGTGAATTTTATTAATTCATTTAAGAAAACTTTCTGAGCATTTTCCATTCGATGAGACTTATACGGCATAAACTCTATAATTACGTTTCTTTGAATTTTTTTTGGAGGATTTTCTTTCTCTTTGAACAAGGAGCCAATTTAAAATTTAAGAGAATTGAACTAACTTAAAAAATAAAGCAAGCGCGCTAACCGGTGGACCGCGAGGCACTTAAATTATCCGTGCATGAATGCTATCATATTATATATACATACTATCATTATTTAAAATATCCAATAAACATGTCTCGCCGCTTTATATCCACACTCCGTTATCTATAAAATGGGCTCATAAAAAAATGTCCAAAGCTAGAATGCTAATGTGGCGACTATATTTTTGCTAAAATCCGTATCCGTTGTCAAGGTAATGGATTCGCCCACATTATGTTTGGGTTGGTCCATCTGCCTACTGCCTTAAATTAAAACGAACCGGACGACACCTTCCCAGGAAAACATCGTATCTAACAAAACAATATTTTACAAGAGAAGAAAAAAATCTAGTATCTTTGAGCGTCGCTACTGGTGCACGTATCTATTTTTTTTTTTTGTTAATTTTCGACGATGATGATGCTTAAACTAGTTATATTTTCATATTATTTTTCCTGTAAATTTAATGCTGAAAATATAAATTCACTCGTTGTTATACTTTTAACCGACAACTGCTCGTCGTTACTCATTAATATGTACAAAAGTACTTCCAGATTATATAACCCTCTGTCTATCTAAAAAAAAACTCCCTTTCCTTCTGGCACAGCAATGGGTGCTCTTATCCGAATCTTATCCAAGTTAAAGAGAGCGAGAGCTACACGAATAATCATAATCATTGTTGCGTTTAAATTAAATTGCAGCAATTATAATGGATTTTATACAATACTTTTTCAAATTAAAAACAAACAAACAAACACACCGTTCCGATTAAATGTGCAACACGTCTTTTTCGTACAGTGCCAAAAATTCCGTCACGTCAAGTACATACAGTACGAGACAGGACTGCAAAATATTGTGTCCTGAATAAAGCTCGGGAAACAGTTATATAAAAACTGTGTCCTGTGAAGTGCTTTGAAACGTAATAATCTGGGATTTATTTACAAACAAACTACAAAGATGTCACAAACAAAAAAAATTAATATAAAAGGGGAATCCTACGTACAGCAGAGGCTCATTGATGTTTTACGTTGTACTTTTGTACATACTCTGTGCCTTCCATGTAAATTTAAATTATAAAAATGTTAGCTACCATGTTTTGGCGTGAGAATAAGAGTCTGGATAGTGAAGGGGAGTACTTGTGCCCTTGTCGGGTTTCTGGCCCCCGTCGGCTGCTCGGCCCTGCTAATGCCACCGTGTAATTCGAAGAGGGTCACAAAGAGATATTTTGGTTAATTTTTAATTTTCTACGCTAGAAGGCCCTAACGTAGAACTTTAGATTATAAAGATTCCCGATATAATTGCGACTGCATTCCGATAAAACTACGCATATTTTACTTTTTTGTTATGACTATTACTAGGCGAATATAAAATTATTATTCGAAAGATTTTTTTTTTTAAACATTGTAATTGCATAGACGAGCCTTTTAAATTTATGAATTATTAATTTCCTAACATTTTTGAATTTTTATGCAATACATTTGATTGAAAACAGGATAGAAATTCATAAATATTAATTAAAGAACTGAATTTATCTCTTCACAAACATAAAAGCATTAATTATTTATAATTCAAAAATCCTATTTGAAATCTTGTGAATGTTTGTTTGTACGTATGAACCGTTGATTTAATGTTCGTTTTATATATCTCCGGGAGCACCGGATCGCCTACTGTTATAATAATGAAGTTTTCAAAATGTCTTCCAGTATGCATATTAAAAACGATTGAGAACTCGGAACTTCTCTCTGTGTCTGCGAACTATAGTTAATAACTAAAATAGTCAGACAAATAGTAGATACCGCAATTCTATTGAAGTAAAAGACTACAAATTTAGTTTAAAAAATGAAAAGTTCTATGAAAACAGTGGCGTTACATTTTTAAAAGTCTATAATCCCGTCCTGTCTTATCAGAATAAAACTATGATATATATATAAATTATCTAACATAAATTTAATGCTATTTAAATTAATTTCACAATAAAATAATAATTTGCTATAAATGTAGTCTCGCCCTTCTCTCAGAACCAGAACACGCCACTGCCTTTCAAATAGTAGCTAAATAACAAGAAAGCTGTTAAACTTTTAACTTACTAACGTGAAAAAGCACCCAAACAAATCATAACAAAACAAAGACACCCAAAAATGTTGCACCCAAAATTTAAAAAAAATAAATTAATGCGTATATTTGATGTACTTAGATGTTCGTAGTACTATATTATATTACGTAAAAAGTGAACGCAATTCTTCTTTATTAGCTGTGTTGTAACAACTACATCATTCGATGTTTATATCGAGCCAACAATTTGTTTTCACGACTGCTTTTATCGGGTGTACTCGTTCGTGAACATTTCTCTCTTTGGCGTTTGCTCACCGACCGGCCCATTATGCTTGCGTATATACTTGTAGTTATTACCATTGTAATTTTTAAAGGCCCGCTTGAGTCTTCTTCTGCGTTTTGTCGTGATCCTCTTTGTTTCGCGATGGTCGTCTGACATTTTTCCCGGAGAGATCAGAGCCGAGCGGCGCTCGCGGATAACAAACGCGTTTGTAACTCGGCCAGCTCGTGATTAAGAGGTTAAAGAAAAGTATTATGCAATGTAACATCGAACGTGCCTACGATGTGTTTGTAATCGATTTTTACGGGAAATTACGAAAAAAATCCTCTCTTATCGATGGTCAAATGGAGCATTTCTGCAGGTGTTTTTTTTAGTCGTTTCACGAGTGAAAAAACTTATTGCAACCACAGTAAATTGTATACAGATTTATTAAATATTCATTGTTAATCATCGGTTCGGCTAAATCCAACGTATGTATTGCCTCGCTGGTGATAAATACTACCAGCATTAATATTATTTTTTTCATATCTCTGCACCTATATTAAAATTCACATTGGAGCGATTCGCTTGCGGCGTGACAAGTGGCTCTGACCATCGTCAGGCCGGCGGGCCCGGCATCCTCCGCGGCATCCTCGCCTGCCGGGACAGTCGCCTGCAGGGACAGGAACCGCGAGCACGGCAGCCGGTGAGTGCCCCGACTCCTCTGGCCCTCACGCCGAGTTGCAAAGCCCGCTCTGGGAACGTTTCTTGCTTTGTGAAATAATCGCGAAAATATATTTACAAAAACCATTCGAATATTTACGATCTCCCTTGCTTCAAATTTAAAAGAAAAAAAAATCTTCAAACAAAACAACATACTGCAGTATTTATAATTTTTTAAATTTATTAGTTCATTTTTTATTACTCGGGGCGAATTTCGCAACACGACGAATCAAATATCAATATTTCTTATGTGTATATTTTTAATATCAAAAATTTATATAATGAATAAAGTATTGCATGTTTCAATATATCCATTCACATATTTAAATATTTCCAAGTGTTTTAAATAGACAAATGAATAGGATATTACGATCACTTTTATTTGTGAGCGCTTTCTCCTTTCAAAGGCTTCGAAAGCCCTCGAAAGGCGAAAGCTCTCACAAAAAAGAGATCGCAGTCTCTTAATCGTTTGACTATTCATATTTGTTGCTTAAATAAAGAGTATTACAAATTAAACCTATCTGTACTGAATATTTCACATTTGTTTATGGTATGATATCGTCCTCCGCCGTACAATTTATCGCCCATAGGAACGCATTAATTTAAAATAATTATTTGCCTAATTTATAATTGTATATTAATTTATTTTTCATAATCCTGACTTCTAGTTCTCTAATGTTATGAAAAATTCTATTGCCTTTTTTTACATATGTTTTTTTTTTATTGTTTTTGAATTATTAATTTTCTTTCATCTCGTGAATATTTTTACTGTCCAAAGAGTTTGTCAAATTGGTGATTTGGGATTTATAAAAATTAAATTAATATTCTTGAAATAATTTTCCAGTAATGAAAAATTATTATAATCATGTTGCATCATGCTTCTTTTCGGTGCTTTCACGAGGAGCCAACAGTTCCAACCTTGAATTGTGTTGAATTTCTAAATAAGGGTTTATAAGGGTTTTCGGCGTTCGATTCGCTCTCACTATAACCAGTCGATCCCCGGCAGCGATAGCCGTGGGGCCATCGGTTCGAATCCCACCGGTGTTGTGAAAAACTTTTTCAGTTGTCTTTTTTGTCGTTTCACGTGAGAATCGATTACTTAAATATTTTTATCACAATTGACCTGTATTGGTGAAAAATCAGGATTCATTAAAAATATTGAATAATAATCATGGGTATAAAAAAATATTGTTAGCATATTTTTAATTATGAATGTGCAACTTTAGTAGTTTACGTTTGAAAAACGTCATAATTATTTTTTCACTCTCATGTTCATAGAGTCGAGCCAAAAGTAAAAGCAACTGTTAACCCAAATCACTAAGTAATATTTATTTACATCTTATTGAAGCATGCAATGCATTTTTAATTGTATATAAATTGCACTCAATTGGGTATTATTTTAAGTTTGATATGGTAATCATGAAACAAAATTCATTATTTTTCACTTTCATTACTAATAGTATATTACTTTATTATACAATCAATTTCTATTTTATTTTAACAAAAAACTTTTAAAATCTATTTAGCATCGTAGATGGCTTGGCCATGGATTTTACGAATTATGCTTCCAATACGATTCGTTACAAAATATAACTGCTATTAATTTTTAATCAATTATTCAATAATTTTACTATTCATTCGAATAAATCGATAGCTGCAAATAATCCATTTTTCGTTTATGCAACGAGACAGCATTACAAAGTATCGCTGTCTCCCTCGTTTTTTGTAATGTTTTACTTCCGTTTTCAAATAACTCAAACCAAAAGAGTCGAGTTCAAGGGACGCAGGAGCGCACATGGCTTCATGATCACACGTAAGTGCACAAATGCTACTGGCCGGGGTGCCACGGTTGGAAGCGTCGTTCGTGCAACCTTTTCATTTGTTATGAGCATACACACGACGTATTATAATATATAATAATGCCGAGCTTAAACAATGCCCTCCCCGCGGACAGCCCATCGCATCCGGAGCACCCGGCCTGAATGGCGGGCGGGCCGTTGATATGTTGATACAATTAATTGATTAATTAACTCTTCTATTAAATGGCCACGCGTCTAATCGCGTTACCGAATTATCCGACAGTCGAATTCCATCCGATTATTGCGGTGATTGTCACGCGAAGAGCCGTTACTTTGACTGAAGCACTGAAAGGAACGGCGACCCGCAAACTAGTTATGTTAGATTCACTGTTTTCAATGAACTGTCACTTTTGCACGCTTGGCAGTCTTACTTTTACTTAAATATACACACGCAGGCAGTGGCGTGTATTCAATCTGTGCACACTGCACTGCATAACTTTTAATATCAGATTAAATTATTTCAATATTGCACGGTTTATTAGTTCTGCATCATTTGATCATCAGAAATAAAAAAGTAACTTTAAAAATTTTCCAATTACATGAACGAACCACAACCATTAGTGTGGCAGGGGAGAATGGGTAGAAATGAGTTTTTCGTCGACATATCAAGGACATATAATACATACCTCGTTTTTTGTTATTTTTCAGTGTATCGGCTGATGTTATTCTCGGTCATTGTGTCCGAGTCACTAAGTCGATATTTCGTGCAATTCAAGGACCGGTGATAAAATTATGATAAGGATTATATAATACATATTTATATATATTACTTTAAACACCCGAAGTTATTTTTCTTTTTTAAGATTTTTTGTTTCAATCTACTGTAGTTTACTATACCTTCAATTATTGGTTGGTTTAAGATGTTTACAATATTGTATTGTAATATGTATGTATATATTAAAATACAGGGTATGAGTTTTTATCCGGCCGTCATGAGTATGCTTTGCACGGTTGCTCGACCAGTTTGGCTCCAGATCTGACCTGGTTAGAATCAAATCACCCTGTGAAGGTTTTTTCCGCATCGAGTCTGAACTTGGACGCCTCACCTGCGCGTCGCTGCCCGTGGCCTCTATTTGTTTCATTCTCTATCGGAGCAAAAGGTTCTCATTACTCCTTCCTACTATATACAAGGTGACTCATAGTACTCATTAACTTTAATTAACGAAGAAATTGACTAATTTCTTGAATAAGATGACAATGAAAATTATGGCAGTGTCTTCCCTTTTCAAGTGATTTTTATTTTGTTGATAAGTAAAGTATGCAGGCAAATCAATATGAAATTTATTCAGAGTATTACTTTAATATAAAATAAGTTACATCATAGCCCGTGTCCCGTGTTATAGCATTTTTCTAATAAACCATTATAGTGTGATTTATTTATAGCATTAATCACTCAAAACTGTAATATTATGTCGTTATCGAGGGAGTTCGCGTTTTCGCCTGAAATAGACCAGTTCGTTGGGAATTCGATTACAACGCTGGTTATCTCACGCTTTCCGGCGGCAGGACCCGCGGGACCATTGCCAGGCGCCAGACCCCATGACCGCCATGCCGCCATGCCACCATGCCGCCAGTGCGACACCCCATACAGGGGTGCTAATTTTCAAATGTGGATATGTTGTGTTGTCGGACTAGTGTATTTTGGTGATTCATAAGCTGTTAAGAGGGCTACTTTTTCAAAAATTCCGTTTTCATTCACCAACCCGGACACCAGAGGTCTCTAGCGTAGCTTTCAATTGGAAACTGAATGACAGTTCTAGTTGGACTAAGTTTTGTTATTTATGGTCAATTATCAAAGAAGAATTTTTTTTTTTTAATATTTAATAAATTTATATTGTGGATTTTTCTTTTCAAATATTCAAAAAGGAATAAATATTTATAAACATTTTAAAATAATTATTGTCATATTTAACTTATTGAAATTATGCTATAAAGCCACATTTCCATGGGATTTTTTTGTAAACTTTGCGTGAATTCAGTAAAATTGCAATAAATCGACCACTACTTTACCTTTTTACAAAAAAAATTCCAAACAAGAAATATAAATATTCACACTGAAGTCAAAATCCGTTGTTGGAGGTTCCATATTTGAGTTTTTTGATCATTTTCTCGTACCTTTTGCGAAAAATCGAATGCACCAACCAAAAAAATTTAAATGCAAAAAGTTAGATAAATCCCTTCTTCCAAACGGAAGCTTTTTTTTATTTCTAATAAATACTCAATACTCTAAAAAAATCAGTTTTCAACATACAAAAATAAAGTGACATAATACATATATAAATATATATATATATATAATATATATATGTATATATACACGCATATATATATATACATATATATATATACTTATATGTATGTATGTATATATATATATATATATATATTTATTTAGACATATGTATGTAAATTATAATAAAAAGGCCCAAATATATATAATGAAAACACACATCTCACCAAAAACATTTATTTATTATTAATTGAACAAATATATGACACTGGACAGAAATCTGAACATTATACAGGTTATTTCTTTTCTTCTTCATCCAGTGCCTCTCTTCATTGGAGGCTTAGTAATGTGCAATTGTCCTTGTACTTGAAAATACCATTCGTGGTGGACGTTTATAGTAATATTCTGTTTTTTATCTATTTTCCAAAATTTTAATTTTTTGTTGAGAATTGCTTCTTCAACACTTGTTCCCGATATTGATAGTGGATATTTTACTTCCACAATTTTATCACCACTAATTCCATCAGGTGTTGACGATCTATCAAAGGGACACAATTCTAAAAAAAGAAGGAATTTACTAACTGACAAGATGATTATTCACGACAGTTTTCTTATTTTTCCTCCAATCGATTGATTTACAAGACACTAGTAATATATAAAATAAATTTACTCGTTTCGCTTTTGGATTCTTAGTATGTATATGAAAGCGAGTATTTTCTTGGCATTTTGAATTTTGTCACAAACTGTCCGTCGCCACTGTACATGCAATTATGAATTTTTAGGTTAGACTTCGTTATGATCTCACGACCAATGACTGTTAGACCAGGCATCCTCAACCTCCAGCCCGAAACACGTATTCCAAAGTGAAATATGCAAGAAATGTATATAGAAATCGACTTACTGATTCTCACCTTGATAACGTATTGAGAGTAGTGTGTAGCAATTATAAACCCGATTTTTCTAAAATAAAAAAGTTTTATCTCAATATCACACTAAATTTGAAATAGGCGTTTGGATATATTTAGGTTTTAAAGATTAAGATTTAATACATGGGAAATAAGTGTAAAACCAAGTCCCCACTAACTAATTGCCTGAAAAAAGCCATTACTCAAAAATATTGCATGTGTGACTTGTAAGAAAAAAAATGTTGAGTATCACTGGGTCGGGTATTACGGTCGCAAATTGCTCCTGTGTCGAAATTGTCATTTGTACAAAGTAGCTATGTTGCCAAATTGACATCTTAGAGAGAGACATGCTTTCAATGCAATGTTGCCAATTCTAACAACGACAAACGAGCACAGTAGCCTAAGCTGTCATCTGCTCCGTTCTCTATGGATCAAGCATGGCTGACCACGTCACAAATATTCTAAGTAGATTTTTAAATAAAATACATTTTTGTATTTTACTCGCAAAATACGCACAAATTTAATACAATTAATGTTTAAAAAGTGACATGATGAGCTTAAATATCTTTTTTAATAGATGTCAAGCCTTGTACAGCGATAAATCAACCAATAACGATTTTTAAATACCGAGAAACGAATTGGCGTCATGCTCGCTTGGAGGCTATCTCCGTTCTGACAGAAATAGAGGACCGTTTTACCTGGAGAAATCGTGTCATTTGATTTATTTAATTCTTAGTTTATTATTCTATTGATAGAGTTGATTTTCTTACAGAGTATTAAAAAAATATTAAATTATATTTATCTATTTTTTATTATTTAATTAACGTCCATTTTCAGGGTAAAATAAAATCTTGAAGATGTTGAAAAATTGGATAAAATGACGACTTTTTAAAACCAAAGTTTGATAAAGATTTTTTTTTTTTTAATTTTTAAATTAATAAGGCGCACATGGTTTATATTTAATCTTTTAATTCCAATTGAAAAAAAGACTTTTAAATGTTAAGGATTCTTGGAAAATGTACCGGACGAATCTCACAATTCCTACACTTCAATCGGAAAAACACACATTTATCATATTAATAGTAAATTTATAAGGAATAAAAATATATTGTGTTCGGAAGAAAGAATGTATCTAACTTTTTGCATTAAAATTTTTTTGATTAGTGCAGTCGATTTTTCGCAAAATCGACCTGAAAATGATCAAAAAAACTCGAGAAGTGGGACTTGGCCCTTAAGTCTTTTCCTACGGCTGTGTTGCATATATATAGTTTGTGTCGACTTATAAAAAGTTATTCAAATCGTCTTCTACCAAAGTGAAACAAGCATGAGCCCAATTTTATCGTTTCGTGAATTATCTGTCTAACTACTGTGCTACACTCAGAGAATCAGAGGCCATAATTTCTTAACATTCAACAGGGTGCCCATATGATTGTAACTACGACGTCGTGAATTTACCAACAAAAAAATTGTTTACTTTCATTGTCTGGAAAATTATGGCCGAGTCGGATACTTAAATCGTTTTTAATTCTTATTTGTCTCTGAGACTGTTAAAATTCCAACTACAATAATTACTCATTTGTTCTTTAATTAGGTTGTTTATGGCGTTAACTCCGAGCATAATGAAGTGCTAAGAATTCTGCGCATTGTTCTGTTAAATTAGGCCGCGATTAATTTAAGACGCCGTTAGCGCGATGGAAATCTAAATTTACTAGAAAATGGCGGAAATAATTGAAAGGAACCCGCCATGAGAGAACAATGCGGCACGCGGGACCGAGGAAATGCCTCCGAGGGAACTGAAAACGGTTGGCGAGCACTGGGAGCTCCAATCTCGGTTCTAAGAACGACCAGACGAAAAGACTTCCGTGTTTTTTTTAATTGAAATACATCATAGTTAGCTTATTTTTTTAATTACAGGTATCCTAACAATTTATGGACTAATAAACCAATATGTTAGTATGTTTTTAATATTTGCAAAGTGTCTAATTATTGTTTTGTTTATATAATAGAATTCCTTGGTTTTCAGTCTCAAGACCATGCTGGTCGTCCTTTACCGGTATTGATTATAATACATAATTAATATTAGCTGAGTACGTAAACTGCGTATTTTTAAATGTTTATGCTATTGTGACAACAATAATTCATCTCACAAAAAAAATTGTACGCTTTGTATGAAATAGTAAATATAAATTTCCATTGTTCAATCAAAATAAATACGTTTATACAGTATAGTATGTTTTATGGAATTATAGACGTTTTAATGTGCTATTCAGTAATTGTATCCCGCTTTTTATTTTATGAATATTAAATGCGGACCCTGATATTAAGAGATTCAATATTTTTGACAGAGAGTACTTGATGGAATTCCATTTTAATATTTTTGAATAAAATACTTGAGTGATTTTCCACATTTTCGTTTTTATTAGTGACCGGTTTCGCCAACCTTTCACGTTAGCATTATCTCTGTTTGATAATGCCAACGTGAAAGGTTGGCGAAACCGGTCACTAATAAAAACGAAAATGTGGAAAATCACTCAATATTCAAAAATATGACCCTGATATTATTAGAACATACTTTACGGTTTTTATATGGCACGTTTTTATACGGCAGAGTTTACTCGCTCGCCACGGATAATTTAAATTCCCGTTTGTAACTCCTCTCCTGATATTTTATTTGAAAATTTATCAATTCGGGTTCAAATTATTTTGTTCAACGTCAAATGATTTCACGCACCGCTCCCGATGACGCCACTCGCGGCTTGGCAAAATTATCACTTAACACTCCGCGGCGCCCGGCGGGTGATGAAGACTGATATCATATTAATTAGGAGTACGATGTCCAGTAATATTAACCAGCTCGATAAAGAGTATCAAAAAAATATCAAGAGAACCGAGAATTCTTTAAAATATCGATTTTTCGTTTAATGAAATAAGTATTTTGGGAATTTCACTTGATATCTTCAAATGTATAAGTGGAATTCTACCTTATACTTTTTGACAAAAATAAAGCTGCTTAAGTTGCTGGGTACCGCGAACTACTCGTGGACAAATGTCGACGTGAAAAATTTATGACAGAAGGACTTTTTCAAATCTAACTAAAATGGATCCATGTTAATCGAGAATTTTTGACGTTCGGGAGGTGTATTTTTTAATAAACAATCTAAATCGTTTGTGCTTTTATTGTGACCCTAGATGGTAATCTGCAAGATTAATATTTATTTTTTGTCAAAAGTTAGATGTTTTCGTGGGCCGCTTTCTGTCATCAGTTCTACGTATTTGCCAGGTGAGTCGTCGACGTTGTTTTCGGTCGAATACCGGAAAAATGTGTGGATCTCTGAGGGCTCGTGCTCGATCCATAATCCAGATTCTCAATACTGAAAGAAAAAGTCAAAGAAAATATATCTGCAGGTTTTCTAAGATCATTTTGCAAGAAGTAAGATAAACACTGCAGAATTTCTTCTAATCGAGCTAGATCTCCCACTCGCAGTGTGAAGCGACCGGTTACACCGACAGCCTTGGTGGCGTTGAAGGGCAGAATGTCGATGTCAAATAGGACTGTCGGCAAAACCGATCGCTTCTTATAAATAAATAATGGGGAAGTATTTTTCATTATCATTTTATGATTTAAAAATTAGCTTGAGAACAAATTGTCGGCCTTGGCGGGTACCTACGGTAGCAATATCAATTCTGTTTTGTCATTGACATACTAGTGTTTAATCATTTTTTAATCGACTGAACTGCAATTGAATAAATTGCCAATCATATTTATAAAAAAATGCCAAATTGGAATGAAAACGTTATTTCGTTACAAAAAAATGAGACAAAATGGAAAACGTCTTTATTTGTTACAAGGGTAACATTTAACAATCGTTTGTTTCGACATTTTGCTATTTATTCGAGATTTTTCTCATTTAGGCAAGAAGACATTCTCAATGGTAGTTATTTCTAATGAAACCGAGAACGCCCATCCTTGTGGTGTTGTTTTCTGAGTAAGGCACTCCGCGTGCCCACACGGGCGTTTTTGGTCGCTAACAGGTACGAAACCTCCAGTGCTAAATTTAGCCCAAAAATACCTCCAATCCAGGGTAACCATAATGCGCCACCCATACGGAAAAAGTGCTTTTTGCCCATTTTGCCCATTTCGACTATTCTCCTCATGTTAAAAATAAGGTATTTAAAAAAAAAAATGATTTTGATTTCGTAGAGTATTTTTAATTAATATAACAAATTATTCGTTTTTTTTATCCTCAATTTGAAGTATACCTTGGAACCTTTTTTCTCCCGGGTTTTCTCCGCTACCTTCTAAAACACTACACGATGTACAATGACTTATTTGTAAAGCCCTCGAGTTAGATAGGCTTCATCCGGCGGTGACCCTACCGCAAGGGCGTTGACCGCGAGCCGCGCAGTGCTGCGGAGTCGCCGGACCAATATTATTCCACATATCCACAACTCCTCAGGCAGCAACATCGACGAGATATTACATTTTTTAAATACCAAACATCTAATGCGGATATTTAAAACGACCAAAATGCACTGTGCAATTTATTGTTCACGAATGTCTCGCTATCGCGTATTTATACTTATACGGTGTATAATAAAACTCGCGGTATAATCATAAAAACCATCACATCGGGATCGCAAAAAAATCACTTTACTACTGTCACTCGCTGTGATAAAAGTTATCACTTGCAAAAATAAAACCATTTTATTTTGTTTGGATGGCTGTCAGATGTGACTTTACCGAGGTCGTCACTTTTTGTCAGCAGCAGCGGCGCGGCCTGACCTTCACCGCTTTGCTTTTTTGCAACTTCGATTGAAAATAGAGACTTTTTTTGCTAAATCTGTTTTCTCTTGAATCATCTGCAGCAATAGTCAGAAACGGGTTGAAAAATAACAATGCAATTCCGCGACTTCGATTGTAGGGTAAGCCTGTGCTCGTGGAAAGATAGAGCACTCGTAAGAAAAAAGTCGTATGAGGATCCCTCAGATGCGAAAGACTTCAAAATTGATGTGTCAGTTTTGCTCTTTGGTTTATTGATATTTCGTAGATCATTTGAATTTTCTATATCGAAAAATTTAACAAGGAAAAATTGCATAAAAATCGTGTTGTGATGTAAAAACAATTTATTTTTAAATTGAATAATGTCGTTATTGAATATGTTATTCTTGTTCATATTTAATACTTTAATGTCCGTACATTTATCTATGTCCAATAACGAATAACTTTAAATTAGCAACAGGCATCTATCCATACTCGTTTGGTCAGTCATGGGATATTTTTATGCGGGGTTATTTTGCGTAAAAACGTATGATTTATGCATTAGACGTGTGAAACTAGCCATCATGTGTGGCTCGGCTATCGCAAGCCTTTTGCCATAATCGATATGTGCCAACGCACCAAAGTCACAGGATATTGCAGATATTGCTAATATCTGCCTGTCTCAGTATCCAGCATAAACTTCAATTCACATCGAGAAAATCGCTGACTGTATTGTTACTCCAAACACTCGCCCACTTCGTGATGGGTCAAAGATTTCAGAGGATTCTTTATTTACTAGTTTTACTAAATAATATTTACCAAAAACAATGCTTTTTTGTTCTCTTTCTTTTGTTCAAACATATCTTCCGCCGTTGACATTTTTAGGAAGAAATAATAAGCTCCAATTGTCTTACTTTCACTGAGCAATTTTGCCGTATTTTTTTATTTTGTTTTTCTTTTGTTTGTTTCGATTTCAATAATGTCTGATATTTAGCCTCAAAATATTTTCTTGTTCGTGTATGATATTTTTTTTGTTTTCTATAACATTATACAAATAACAACTTGTTACCGTTTCACCCTGTAGAAGCATCGTCGAGCGGATGATGTCTCTCTGCTTCTTTAATAAATATGAGAATTCTCGTAAATCGCTCGGTTTGGTGTATATCAATATAATGGGAGTACTACAGTGAATTTTTTTCAGTGTACTAAAATATGGCCAAATCCCAAATGCATGTTTGAATGAAGGTAATATTGCTAATACTTTGACTGTTGCCGCGATCGCTTGCTGACCGTGATATCTCAGGGTAAAATTCCGGTGATGTTGTATGATCTGATACAATTGTACTAAATAAAAAGGGAAAACATTTTAAGAAAAACCACTCGGAGCTACAAACTGCGATTATTTGTACAAACGACAAACGGGACCTCGTATCTCTGGCTCGTGCTGTGTATATTTAAGTATTTTTTTCAAATTGAATTGTGCGGCTAATTTCAAAGTTTATTCAATTCACATATTACTTGTGTGCGTAATGTTCACACCGAGAGTAAACGGAGAAGGGTTATCGCTTATTATTGAGGTTTGAAAGTGAACGATAATAGAATCTAGAAATAACTCCCGAGACCGTTAGGGCTTTTAAAGTGGATTTACAACGGTTAAATAAAGAAGTGACACTCACCCGTACCGCGGAGAAGGCTTCTCCGCAAGAACTGGATACACTGCGGTGGAAAGAACGGCGGAAAAATAAGGGTACGCGATGAAACGACGGTTTTACGGTATGGTTATTACATTTACCTTTGATTAGCCGAGTAATGGCATTGTCAAAAAGTATTGTATCTATACGTTTTGTTATCCTAATATTATCTCATTTTGCTGTAGTAGAAAAAATTTAAATAAAAAAAAAAACCATGTCTGGAAAATCAGTAGGAGTATGACTTACCAATTTTGTAACACCTTATTTGTATATTTTACGGCATTTAAATGAACCAACAGAATACCTGACTACATTAAGTAAAAATTAACATAAACAACTAGATACCGAAAGGTTTGAATAACGGGTCAAAAACCATAATGCTTAAATTTAATTTATACCTGCGCGTTAATTAATTTCTAATAAATTGTTATTTATGTGCACAGTAAATTAATTTTAAGTCATCGAGTTAATTTAATAATTATTATTGTGAAATTAAATTAAGTTTAGATTTCACGTTAGTAGATTTATTATTTTAATTTATATATATATACCATATATATATAATATTTATAATGTTGAGTTCGAGTTGCTTTTCCGATAATTTCAGAATATACTTCTAAAATTTAAGAACAATTTTTTTAGGTTTTACGGCTGTTCGTGGTAATTTGGTCCACGCCACCTCCAATTTTATAAAATCATATTTGAAATGATAGATCTCATGCACATAATTTCATTTTAAAATCCTCTATTTTAGAGGTTATAAACCTCTTTTTTGTCCAGGTCTTGAAAAGTAAACGTCGTGCAGTAGAAATAAGCTGTAAATCGACAGTTATATATATATATTTTTTCATATAATATAAATGTATCAATAGGCAGGCATGTCATTGGCTATTTGTTTTTCGTATAATTTTAGACCATTTTTTTTACATATATTTAATTTTTTTTTAACCTATCATAACTTATTACTAACGGATACTAATTTTTCTAACGTTATATTAGAAATATATTTTGTATAATTGCGATTAGCGAATGTCTATGCTAATCCCATTTGATAATTTTGCTTATTTATTCCGGCATATTCCGTTTTTACTGTTTTTTTAAAAAACAAGTTTTTTAAAAGAATCCCAATTAACGGTGTCACTGTGCTGATCTAACGCTGATGCCGTTAAAACATCTTATGTAAATATAATATAATGTTTCATTTAAATGGCTAGCAATGGCTACGATTACTATGTTTTTGCTACGTACAGCAAATCTACAAAACTAATATAATATTTCAATTACTTTGTCTCGGTGTCCAATCCGAATATCTATCATCACAATAATTTGTCAAACTTATTCAATTATCGCAATCGCAAATTCCAACATAGAAAGTTGATGAAATTATTCGCGTAAATCAAAAATTAAAATGTGGAAAATCAGTTAAAATATTTATACTGATTAAAAAATATCATAGTGGAATTCTACCGAGTTATTTTTGTAAAAAATATTCAATATATTAATAACAGATCATGCAATTTAACAGTTAACACACGTAGGGAGCGATATATTTTTACTATCATTATTTTGCACGAACAATAGACCATAAAATTAAACATAAAATAGAACATAAAATTGTCATTATCACCATCGCACACGAGTCGATTCTCAAAAATCGTGCACAACTTATAATCAATAATGCACTACGCGCTACTGAGTGAAGTCTCTTAAATTTTCCAAAAATTATAAATGGTCTTCAGGCTTCGGGGGAAGACAGACAATGGTTTTCGTAATTTTCTATAAACAGATTGCAGATATTGCAATCGGAAAAGTCGGCTTTCCGTTGAAAGAATTAATTAATCAAGAAGGTTAGGTCAGGTTGACGCGATAGAGTCGGAAACCGTTATATCGTAAGAATTTATAAATTGATTATTGATATTTTGAAATTGTATGCAATTTATTTTAGAACTTTGCCCTGTTGTAATTTTACAAAAAAACATTTGGGATACTGTTGGTACAGAATATATTTCAAAGTATGCTGCAATAAATATCGTCGTAAATGTGAGAATTCCAAGTCACTTTGATTCGGACGAAGCTGTAACTGCACTGGTCCCAGTAGACATATTGATTTTACGAGTGCAAGTTAGTGATTGGCCGCGATGCAGCTCGCGCTCTGATTGCCGGGCGGTGCGCACAAGTGCAAGGCGCAGTCAGGGACTGCCATCCCGGGCGCTCCCCGCTCCCCGCTCCCCGCTCCCCGCTCCCCGCTCCCCGCTCCCCGCTCCCCGCTCCCCGCTCCCCGGGGATCGCTACTCGTGACCCATTTGTGTAGCCAGTGGGTGATTATTCGACATCACACACTTGCTACATTTGTGAGATAAGCCGAGCCGTATAAATTATCACGTTAAAGCAACTGACCCTCCGTTGACATCTGAGTCATTTCTATCTGAATTTATTCACAGTAAGAAATAGTTTGTTTTATTTAAATGCTCTCACTCAGCCTTGAATCCTGGATCCACCTGATCCATTTGTATTTTTATTATTATCCATCATAACATATATATTGCGCGCACTTGTTTTAGAAAGAATAATAAACACGTACAAAGTTTAAATTGAGTGTATGTAATAAAACAGTAATCATTGAGGGTCGGATTAAATATCAAAAGTTCTCTTTAAACCCCTCGACCCCCGTAGCAATAATCGCGCCACCAACTGGCAGCTAACCAATAGCGTCCCTTTATTTTTATTTTTTTATGGTTTTGCTTAAAATGTGGGACGCCATTGGCTGCTGCAAGTCGGTGGCGTGATTTGTTGCTAGATGTGTAGAGGGTTTTATCTGCAAAAACTGATTTAATTTACAATACTCCGTGTTTAAATTCGTTCTGACGAAGCCCTCGAAAGGCTATCGTAATTAATCCTGGAATTTCTCTTGGCATTTCCCGTGAAGATTTTTTACATTACGTATATAACCAAAAATAACTAGATTTTACTATCTAGAGAGTGGTCGTCCTCCGAGAATTTCCCCGCGGACGCACCGGCTCTCAGAAGTTTCACTGAATAATCTAATTCAGATGTAATTGACATGAATATCGGACAGTGTCAAATGCTCGTTCCGAGGCCTCTGGACGCTATCATTATAACATAGATAATTTTTTTTTAATAAATAAGATCTAAGAAGCGAAATATAATGACTTTTCGCTTAAAGTTGAGGAATTCTCACTTAAAAAAAAACACATTTCAAATCTTTTATTCATTGGTTAAATCGATCGAATCAATCACATCACTTTCTATCCATTTTTTTTTCAATGTTGTAGGCTAAGCTGTTATATCGTGTAGTGACTTTAAAATATTTGTTTTCATAATTTTTTTTCTCAATGCTGTATCCGTCGTTTTGTAATTATTTAAATATAAATGTGTTTTTATATTTGCTGATTTTCGCTAACGAATGCAAACTGACACGTGGCTAAATATAAAGTTAAAATTCGTTCGTGGGAGGGTCCCCGGGAGGGTCCGCTATCTGCCGGCCCCCGATAGCGGCGGGTCAGCGCGGCCAGCTCTAATCGAAGTCACTCCGAGGCGACGTCGGGCGAAGACTGCAAATCTCGCCCGTTCGACTCGCGATGTCGATCCGAGATATCTTCCTCTCGTTGGAGCGGCTCTAGCCGAAATTATGAGCCACACGTTATCGTATCGCCGGATCCGAAGCACGTGGGAATCTCGGGACGGGAATCGAATCGGGGAACTCTCGGTTTAGAGCTTGAAATCGTGCTTATGGCGATAACCACGTGTTTATGAAAACTGTGACATTTCTTAAAAGTACATTTTTCAATTTAAAAAATTACAATACACGTCGCGATTGCCTCCGATTACTCCCCGGTGCTTGCTCCCTCGCAACTTTGCTTCGCGGCGAGTGTGGACCCGCGATACCTCCCCTCGCATCGGCTGCGCATTTTCACTCAGCCGGCGAGAGGACGGCGACGTTTTTGATCTGGGCAATTTATAAATTATAATTTGGTCGTTCGGAAATCGAGCCCGATCCTCGAGAGCTCGGGTCGGTGCCGCTTTGTCTTAAGCCCTGCCCCCGCTCGATCGTTCCGCACAATATTGATAATTAGATTTATATCGATACGATATGTGAATGCTAATTTATGGGTATGAAAACATAATCAGGGCTTTGGACCGATTATTCGCCTTTGATCCCCGAATACCTGGGGGAACTGTATGAATGTCGGAGCGTGGGTCGCCGATAACCCAATACGGTGTATCGATTCGCGATGCCTCCTAGAGCAGGAGGCGGCCTATTAGCGGAGCCGGGCCTCTCTCCCGGGCCTCTCTCCCGGGCCGGCCTACGTGCCCCGACCCACGCCGAGGGAGACGCTCGTCAGCGGCGGCGACTGCGCCCGGATATTATCTTCATAATAATAACTGCTATATTTTACTTTTATTCTAACTCTTTTTTTAGCTCTCGCGAATAGTGGGACGACCGACAAACGCACGGTGATTGGATAGTGTCCTTTGTTGCTTAAGAAAAACTATTTGAAAAAACACCCAAAATAAAAGGACCATATTGGCCGATTACAAGTCGATTTTCAGTTTTGTTGCTACGCGTGTGAGCTGCTTGAGTATTCTCGTATGCGAAAAAGTAGTCTCTAAGAGTAAAATAAAATATCATTCGGTATGAATAATAATATATAAAATATAAATATAATAAGAAATTCAATATTTTTGACAGAGAGTACTTGGTGGAATTCCATTTTAATATTTTTGAATAAAATACTTGAGTGATTTTCCACATTTTTGTTTTTATTAATGACCGGTTTCGCCAACCTTTCACGTTGGCATTATCAAACAGAGTTTGATAATGCCAACGTGAAAGGTTGGCGAAACCGGTCACTAATAAAAACAAAAATGTGGAAAATCACTCAAGTATTTTATTCAAAAATATTATAAATATAATACATAAAATCAATACCATTCAATAATGTTGACAATGAAATCATTCAATAATATTGAAACCCCGTTTTGGCGCGGTGTATTTTTAAAAATATACTTTCCGCTAAAAAATAATAGAATATTTTTAGTTTTTTAATATGTTAAAAATAATTCTTCTAACAAAAAAATATTTTTCGATAAAATCAAGTAACAAATGAATTCAACATTATTTTGATTTATAAAAAGTCATTGTTAATGATTTCAAATCTTTAACTCGATAAAATCATAAAAAAGTTTATCTTATTTAAATTTTCAATGGGATTTTTTTATTTAATATTAAAAGAAAATACCTTTCGTTACAGAACTTGGCTCCGATATGTCAATACATATTTAACAGAACTCAGCATATCGACGCATGTTGATTGATAAATAAAGAAATAGTCATTTATTACTTGGTCGTGAGCTATCCTTTCTTTTGCCGTCACTGCGATCGTTACAAATTTCAATCAAAATTATAGCAACTAGTGGGCGCTTATCAAATGACTTTCGATTAGAGCGGCGCGTCCCGCTGCCGTCTCCCTCTAGCCCGGCCATCACAGCTGGAAGTCATTTCTATTCCGCGGAGGAAGTCCCCTCTCGGTGGGGGGAGTCAGTGGTGGGCTTCGTCGATTGATTGTGGCAATCCATTTAATTTGAGCAAGTGATTTAATAAAAAATTCGATCGAAGTAATTTTCATCTTGAATATCTGAATATCAGACGCCGAGAGTTGCAGCCAATATTTGAGATATCCGACGACGTTTTTTGCGAAATACTTTCACGTTTCGAATAAAAGAATAACTTTCGAACAAATCGATTGTAATAAATAACCGATTATGCTCACCGTGCTGAGAAATGGCTTCGCGTCTGCGGCTCGCCCGAGGCGCCGCGGCCACTTGGATCGATGTGTGGATCGCGGGTCGATTTCAACATTATAACCGACCGCTATCAAACAACGGATCCGACATGAAAAATATATTTTTTTAAACTAATTTTGTGTTGTATATACCGGATCAAATGAATTTTGAAATTATATAAATCTACTTTTAAAGATTCAGTTTTTTTTATTAAATCTGACTGTTTAAGTCAGCAATTGATTTGCATGTTTTTTCACGATAAGTTCCTCGCATCCCGCGTAATGTCCGCCCCGCGACCAGCAATAACGCGAGAGCGATTCTCCGTGTGCCTCGAATGTCAAACCCACGAGACGAGGAGCCGCGCATTGTCCGCTGATTACGTAATCACTGCAACCGTTGACTTGTGAATTTAACACAGTGACAAAATAGCATTACGGTGAATCACCGTGGCTTCATCTATCTTATTAAAATTTACTTATAATTGTATTGTTGAATTCATTGAACGGAAGAGTCCCGAACACATGGCGGTCAGTGTTGTCGGGTGTTGTCATCAATGTGGCCGTGGATCACTGTACATGCCGATTGGATTATTTTCGGGTCTGCCATTGGGTAGAAATTTCTTGCCAAATGCCGCTGCTGCTGTTGGTGGTGGTATCGGTTTAAGTATAGCTGCAGATTTGTGTCATTGATGGCACCCTAACGTACGTTTTATTCCCGATAGGTCACGCCACAAACTTACGGATGAATCTTGATAAATTAACAGGAAAATGTTAAGAGTAGGGACGGTCACCCTACACCTCTCGTGGAATTATTTTCTTGGGTACTTAACCGCGTCATTTTTTTAATTCATATTCCAACATTTCGGCTCGAGTACTGAAGCTATTTTCTAGGAATACCATCTTTATTCACGGAGAACGACTCCATTAATCGCAGCAACTATTTACAATACGTGTTGAGTAAGTAAATGTGCTCAGTGACCGGGTGTTTCAGTATGGCGAGTTCATTTTTATTCCTCGCGTACGATGGCGAATACTCGGTATTGTCTGCAGACTCAGCACTGCCCTGACGTTTAATAAATAAGGATTATCGCGCCGTCGTCTCGACTACATCGATATATCCCTCCCGAGAATAATAAAACCGCGCCAGCTCGAGTCGCTCCGTCCTTGTGTAGAGAAAACACTTCTGGTCATCTTCTTCCGCTGGTCATCTCTGTCGCCGGACAGCCGAGACCTTCCCCAGGACGGATCTCGGAATCTACCGAGGGATGTTGCCAGTCCTTAAAATAAATTGCGAAAGTTACCGAAGCACGATAATCTCTCAATAGGCCCTCCATAAACATCTGCTTCCGCGTTATTTTTTTTCTTTCTTTTATTTTTAATTTAAATTTTTTTAATGGAATTCCGTCAAATACTTTTTGAGAAAAAAAATATATTTTTGAATAAAATACTTGAGTGATTTTCCACATTATTTCCACAAAAATTTCCACAAAAAAAAAAAAGTGGAAAATCACTCAAGTATTTTATTCAAAAATATTAAAATGGAATTCCACCAAGTACTCTCTGTCAAAAATATTGAATTTCTTAAAAAAATATAATTAATTTTGTAATACTGTTTGGTTGCCCGGCAATCAGCATTATTGCGTTTTTAATTCCGCGATCAGGAGACACCGGTGCTCAAATAAATAGTCCATGACCAATTTTTCGAATAAAAATCTCGTTTCGTGTGTAGTTAATCAATGTAAATTTATAAATAATCGGTAATACTGTATATTCCAGGTGATACGGCGAGTTTTTGAGCACCCGATAGAGAATTTTTGTTTTTTAGGTACAAAAGCTAGGTTCGGCTAGTCGATCATTGAGGCAATTCACAGATCGGAACCGGAGCTCCGCGTGATAATGGCAGTGATGTAAAAATTTGATTACCGTTAAGGATCGTCAGAGACTGAAATGAAATCAACCGTGAAGCAGATAAACAGTTAATCTTGCGCAGTGAACATCAACCAGATTATACCAAGGTCACGCCTTCAGTGCCGTGTGAAAAATGTCACGGAGAGGCCCAGTTGCCCGAGGCTGTGGAAAAATCAAATACGTAACGCGTTCAAAGGGCTCGATAGTCAAAAGGATGGAGTGTCGTTCCCGGTGGCTCGATAGACGGAGACCAGGATGCTTAAACATTATTGTGTGCTTTTATGGATTTTGACGTCCTGTTTCTGAGAGGATCGTCAATCAAACAAGGGTGAGAAATGGTCTGGTTTCCAAATGTGTTGTTCAAGATCATCATTAACTTGTGCGAATTCGGCAGCTTTTTTTTCGGTGTAACAATGCGGATTCGTTGATTGTCTATAATAACCTCGTTGGAGCGTTTACTAAAAAAATAATGCATCTAAATACAAACGCCGAAATAAATAACCAGCTGCTTGGTGATTTTATATAAAAAGTGAAAAAGTTGCACAAGCTTTAAAGTTATCCACATTATTTTTAATTTTCATGTACAAGCTCCACAAAAAAATTTCGCTCTACCTTTATTAAAATTCACTGATAAAAAATATACATGTTTTTGGTGCCGGAAATTTATCTAGATTATTTTATTTACATTTATCGAAAGCTAGATTGTTTCAATAAAAAGTATTGAATTTGTATTGGCATGTGTATTCAAATAGATTTGAACTCTTGTCAGCAATGTTTGCGTTTGTTGTTTAGCATTGATTGTTTTTACGAGGTTGCCGATTCAAAGAATGGCTTTGGAAATGGCCGCCGGCTCGTCAGCCGGCACTGATTTACTTTGTGAGCGACTGGATATTTCCACAAACATAAAAAGGGAGCCTCCGCAGCGCCGGAGCCAGTCTTCGTAAAATTGAGTTGTGGACGGGCGATGTTTTTTCTTCAGCCTTTTTGTTAGTTTTAGGACTCGTTTCAGTAACAGTGAGTTTCAGGTATAATGTACATGACATAATTTAAATTAAATGTTTTGTTTGTTTGTAATTTATATTTCAACATAAATAGTATATTAAGGTTCGTGTGGGGGTATGTGAGGTTTTCACGTGCTCTGTTTTACGTAAAAAGACTCTCAGATGCGGGTCGAATTCAGAATTATTAATATTTAAGTTATTCGTCCATTAAAATTCAACAACTTGAAGCTGACATATTTATCTTCTATATTCAGATTTACTTGTTGCGTACTTTATTAATGTGTCGCAGCGACACATTCTAGCGTAAAGCGAGCAATAATTATTTGGGAGGAAAAAAATGTTTTTAAATATTAATTATAAATTTAACATGTTTTATTACACCTATGATATTTTTATACGCTATCATTAACGGTTTGCAACAATGATGGCACGATTTAAAAACCCATCATTTTTATAATCACTGTCCGTACGATCGTAGTTTGGTAGCCTGAAATTCACACATTAATTTTTAATAACCTGTTGTAATATTTAAAAACGGGCCTTTATATGTTACTTCACCTTAAAATATTTGAAATTCTCATTCAACGTCACATTTTGAGGAAGTTGCTTAAATTAAACTAATTTTGCTCGCTTAGCAGCGAGTCAACACTCAAAAGACCAACGGACTTGGCATAAATTCATTTATATAAATTGTACGTGCTAGTGAAAAAAAATACATTTATGTATAATGATTTGTACAATATAAAATAATACATGTTAATACATGTAAAAACCTCTTTTATAAATTGACATAATATAAATTACATTATTAATGTACCGAAGTTGTAACATAAAAAGCACTGCTTTTAACTCCGTGTGAATCATTTTAAAGGTCAATCATCAACAAGGTCAACTTCATGTTTATTGAAATACAGCTTTTATAATATGGAAGCGCCAAGCCTACTAAGTAAACCTGAGCCCGCGCCTCGAGCCCAGCTCGTCTCCTCGGAACGGCTTCAGGGTAGAAACTCTAATAATAAATCGCAATATCAAAAGCTCCGCCCACTTAATCCTTTATTCAGAAAAGCCTCCTTTGACAGCCTTCCGCTCCCGCAGTCTTATTTGCTGCCTTTTTCTTTTCATCGTCCTCAATAATCCGGGATCCGAATCGATTCAAAAACTATAAAGTATGAGGACCTAAGTATCTATCGAAATGAAGCCGATGAAGAGGTGTTTTCAGCCGTGTAGCAAATAAAATTAAAATGCGCTGCATTCCCGAGTACATATTTTTTTCCAATTGATTTCTTTAAATGTTTTCGTCATATATGCATAAGTGTATTCAAAAATGTATCGATATCGTTTTACCCGTATATTTTTTTTAAGTATTGGTATTTTTTTTGTTCACAAAAATAATTAAATATTCCACTTTTTTAAAGGTTGCATCTTTTCAG
This sequence comes from Atopsyche davidsoni, assembly GCA_022113835.1. NCBI lineage: Eukaryota > Metazoa > Arthropoda > Insecta > Trichoptera > Hydrobiosidae > Atopsyche > Atopsyche davidsoni. Next base: position 16,046,865 of record JAILWY010000013.1, read on the forward strand.
ATAAAAAATTGCTTTATCCTATTGAATTCAAAAATACAGCAAAATTCAGTTTTTTAAGGCAACCAATTTTCTTCTTGAAAAACTTCCGAACTATTGTATAAACCTCCCACGAGCCTTCGCCGCGCCGCCGTCCAGTTGAAACACTGAATGGTATTATCGTTTTCCGCAAGCTCGCTCGAGCACAGCTTCAAAGCCCCCGGCATTTTCCAGAAGAATACATTGGAACTTTTCCCCTAACCGGTCTATCCTATCTCCTCTCTTCTGTGTAGCCGGTCTACTGTTATATAATAACTATATTCCCCAGTTTGCTAAACTCGGTCTACGTAAACTATGGTTTGTTGACGCCACAGTTGCCAAATATTTTTTTCGAAGTAACTGATTCCACTCGATGATTTTTAGACATATGTACTGTCATTGTTGTCATCGTCAAATTTTTGTTAACTACTCGGCAGTGTTTACTTCCGCTCGTTTCCTCCTCGTCACCGACTTGCTTCGCACATAGCTGAAACCCTCCGTCGATCCCCGTCCATTCCTCGCCTCTCGCTTTCAATTCTTGCTCCAGTGCACTCGAGAAGCGCGAACATTAGCACAAATATTCGCACAATTGATTACAGACTGTAGTGCCCGCTGTCGTGTACTGCCGCCCCATTAATTCCTCATCTCGTATGTCAATAACGTGTGACTTGGTAATTTATTATTACTGCTACGAGTGGTTATAACCCTGTTGCATTTTCAATTGCAGTTGTCAGGTTATTCCCCGCTCTATCTGATTGTGTATCTTACTGACATGCTTTAAACAAACCAAGCTTTGTGAACATCGGACTCGGGTTTGAAAATAATTATACATAATGGTACCAAAATCATTACGTTCGGGAAAAAACCACAGTAAGAAAAAAGTCCTCCTGAAACTCGCACACAATTTCAAAATAGCAAAAAAAAGTAATCTTTGCAGCTAGTCTCATTTTTTCAGTCTTATAAATCTTGTATGGGGTTTTCTGCGATGATTCTTCTGTCGATATATCGTACTTATTTCAGGAATTGCTCAGGTCGCAAATCTGTAGAATTTAAATAAACTGTGAGCGAAATATCTATAAAATAAAATTATCAGCTACAGTCAGCGCACATTCGTCAGTCTTGACACTCAAACTTTCTAACATCAGAAATAATTATAATAGATTATTTTTTTAAAGATATCATTTTACGTTATGAATACTTTAAAATTTAAATTAATTTTTTTTTAGGAAATCCCTTTGGTTGCTTGAGTGCACTTATCCACTTTAGGGTCTCGACCAGAATCTACTTTATTTTATGAACCATCCGATTTGATCTTGTTTTCTTTCTACCAGAATTAATACGATTTATTTTTTAATTGTTGATAATTTTACAAAAATAATATACTAGTATCTACAGGATATCACCGTGTGTACCTACATGATTATTATCTTTATCTCGCATAATTCTAGTCTTTTTTTATTTATATTTTTTTCTATGAAATAATAAATGCTAAACAATAGCCATTTGACCTTTCTGTCCTTATCTGTGGATCTTCATCCTTTTGTACATAAACCGCTGAACCACATCTGCGACCTGAAATGCTTCTGGGAACTTTTCACGTTAATACGATAACTACATTAATTTAACGATCGTCAACCTATTTAAGTTTATCTACTTTCACAAGATTAAAACTATCACAGTTTTTATTACGTATAAAAAAATTTTCGAAGAGGATTCCAAAACTATTTAAATCAACCCCTAAAATATTTTTAAATGGTAGATAAAGACACAATGGATAAATATGTAGTAGCTGATGGTAGCAAATTAAATCTTTGAATAATAAGCTCGCTGAATACGAACACCACGTATAAGCGCCAACGATTGTTTTAGTTTTAAAAGTATGTTTTATAATGATCTATATTATTATTTTTAAAAGAGTCGGCTGCCTATCCAAAGCGAATCGTGCAGTGTGCGCTCTCCCGTGCAAGGCTATATAAAATTCACGTGACCCTTTGACAAAATCTAAGTGCCTTTTCTTCCATAACTTTATTTCTGCTTCTACAGTGGCCATAAACAAGTGACGGAATTTAGAAATTCCCACCCGTGATGGGTTATGATCCTCGATGTGCATGAGACGCGCGTTGACTGTCGCAAATCTTATGCACCCTTAGCAGCATCAAAATGGATGTCAGATGATTTTTCATTCTACCTTGTTTCCAAGATTGAACTTGTATTGTTGCCCACAGCCTAGTCATGGAACTCAGAGTGCCGTCGTGGCTGTGCCTGGTCTGCATCGCAGTGCAGTTAGTCGCGCCAGGAGTCGAGGGGGAGGTGTTCACGGCCCTTGCAGACATGGAGGCGCTACTGGAGACGGAGTCCATCCTGCTGGGGTCCCTGGCCACTTACCTACGCTACCAGGAGGAACGCATCGGCGTTCTGAGAAAGTGCGTAGTCTATCCTAACAATTATTGATTTTTTGAAACGAAGAAAAGAAAAAACAAGAATTGGTTTCAACTCCGTGTAAAGACTTGGCTATCGAAGTTGGTTTTATCCAATCTGTGTGGGTATTTTTTTTATTTTCAGAACATTTAAAGAGTACGAATCGGAACACAGCGTGGCGATGAACGACGTGACCAACTACCTGTCCAACCCCATCAATGCCTTCAAAGTTATCAAAAGACTGACCACCGACTGGAGCCAAGTGGAGATCATCATGGCCAACGAAATCGGAGCAGGTGAGGAATATGCCAAGCTTTGCCCGCACAACACTTTGTGCCGTGTATTGTACTTCGAATATTTATTTTGCCAAATGAATAATGTGTGCGGTACTTTCAGCTTATGTCCAAAATATCACGCTTCTAAAGGAGACGATGAAGTTTCCCACTGACGAAGATTTGAGCGGAGCGGCCGCCGCTCTGGTCAGACTGCAGGACACGTACAAGCTAGACACTGCGGAAGTAGCCAGGGGCAAGCTGAACGGCGTAAAATACAGGTCAGTCACTCGTCTCGGCGCTGCAAGTTGGGGCAGGTGCTACCTCTGCAGGGAACTATGCTTGCAGCAGTTGCTAGTTTTTCAGTTTCAGACTGCCAGGCGCTCCTTCGTCATCCGGTCTCATCGTTCTAGAGTGAACATCGCCGTAAAATCCCATCCATGCAGATTGAACAACGCATTCACTAGATGTTTCAAGCGGTGCTCCTTGTTCTAAGGGTGTTCATTACCCATAAATCTCACCTTGTTTACGACTCTCTCGTCGATCAACGATTCCGTCCGTTTTGTCCTGTGTGATGATCTTATAATAATTTTTATTTTTAAGATAAGACGAGGAGAATATATATTTTTAAAAAAAGCACTTGAGAACTGCATGATAGCTGCTGCAGCCAGACCGTTCGGCTATATTCTTATAAGTTTATTCCTCAATTCATTCACTCTATTACATACGGTGCCTATGTTTATAAACTCCCGAAAGCTATCTCCAGTTCCCGATGGGCCGCTTCCACTTCGCTTTGTCTGGAGGCCTGACGCCGCATCATGTCCACCACAGCACATCTAAATGACTTGTGGCTTGTTGCAGCTCCCCCATGTCGGCCCACGACTGCTTCGAGCTCGGCCGACAGACTTACAACGCCGGAGATTATGGCCACACAGAGATGTGGATGACTGAAGCATTAACTAAGCATAGTTTAGAATTAAACAAGACAGTAGAAAAAAGTGAAATACTGGAATATCTCGCATTTTCTACATACATGACAGGTGGGGACGTCGTCATTCCTTCGAATAGCGACAACCTGTGCTTTTCTGTTTGGGTCGTGTAATATATATCTAACTTTTATTTCTCCAGGCGATGTTGAATCTGCCCTTACTCTGACCAATGAACTTCTCGTATTAAATCCTGACCATATCAGGGCAAAAGGGAACATCCCTCATTACGAGAAAGCCATTAAAGAGAAAAGAGAAGTTCAGGTAAATATTTATTTTTGAACACAATAAATATTGACTTTGGAGATTAGGTTGTAATTTCATTGTTTTTAATTTTTTTTAGGAAAAATCAAATGAGGAAGATACTTTGCCCAAAAATGAAATTGGCCTAGAAAGAATTGCTTATGAAGAGTTATGCAGAGACGAGATAGATATTCCACAAAGTGTTAAGAAAGAGTAAGAGCGAACAGTTTTTTTAATCACTAATTAGTTTGGAATAGTCTGGGTCCTACACGTGTTATTTTCTATTACAGGTTGCGCTGCAGGTACTTCAGTGACACTCACCCATTTTTACGGTTAGCACCATTAAAGTTAGAGGAGCATTATCTGGATCCTTACATTGTTGTTTACCATGACGTACTGTATGAAAATGAAATGAACTTCATCAAAGAATCTGCAAAGCCGAGGGTGAGTTGAACTTGACCTTCTTCCTTTTCACATCAGCTCCTCGTGTGAGGCATTTGGTTTACTTTAAAAATAACTCCTATGCCTCAATTCTTAATATAGATTTCATTATTAGCTTTTTTTCTAAGATGATCATAAAACAATTTATTGCAGTTTAAGCGTGCTACTGTGCAGGACGCCGAGACTGGGCAGTTAGTGTTTGCCAAGTACCGCATCAGCAAGTCCGCTTGGCTGAAGGATCACGAGGACAAGATCGTGGCTCGCATCTCCCAGCGCACTTCTGATATGACTGGCCTCAGTATGGATACGGCGGAGGAGTTGCAGGTTGTCAACTATGGTATCGGAGGTCATTATGAGCCACACTTTGATTTTGCTAGAGTAAGTATTGGTATTACTTTTAGGTGCATCATTATTTTTTCTATGAATACATTTTTTTTTTCTCTTACACTCAAATATTGATTCTAGAAAGAAGAAAAAGGCACATTCGGTGGTGTGACTGGCAACCGGATCGCAACTGTTTTATATTATGTAAGTTATTTTTTGATTTCCACTTTTGTGCCTGATTTCGGTTGGAGATTTTGTTGAAACATAAATCTTTCCTTTAGCACCAATTCAAATACATACCATAACTCAAAATAATCCATTTTTTAACTGTCGCATTTTGAAGATGTCTGATGTAGCCCAAGGAGGAGGAACAGTTTTTCCTGAGCTCGGTCTCAGTGTGAAGCCTAAAAAGGGCACTGGAGTATTCTGGCTGAATCTCCATCCCTCTGGAGAAGGAAATTTTGCTACCAGACACGCCGCCTGCCCTGTCCTTCAGGGCTCCAAATGGGGTGAGAACATTGCAATAAGTACTCATTATCCCATTTTCAATCTAATAATTTTTACCGAATACTAACATATATTTAATCTTTCAGTCTCCAATAAATGGATTCACCAGGGTGGGCAAGAGCTACTGAAGCCGTGCAATCTGGAATATCAGCCGGAGGGAATTATAACTGAAATTCCAACGCCCGTTAGAAAAGAAGCGACTACGAGGGAATAAAGGCTCGACTGTTTCGACTTGTCTTTTTGTGATTTTCTAGTGATGACTGAATCTCATTGGCTCCGTACTTGAAAAGATCATTCAGTATAAAAGTCAAAGAGGCTCTACCTTAAATAAGTTCTTAATTACAAACACCAAAAATGTTCAGACGAAACAAAAAAACTTCTAGATAGTCCTGTGGATATTATTTATTGATTTTTTTACCTGCATATTTTATTTTACCCTTAAAATATTTTATTTGACCTTTTAAGAAATCTAGATCATCAGATACTTTACTGAACTATTAGAATTTCCAGTGAACTACCTTGAACCAAAATCTGTTGTCTTTTTCTAATGGAGTGTCACATTTACTATTTTCATTGGTTCACTTCTATACTACCCATTACAGTTCTCAACTTTCTATAACTCAACAGTTGGAAGTAAAAGTGTCTGGTTTGTATTTGACTGATAGTAATGAGTAGTGAACACTACTCGCAAGTAACTTTTGCCATATTTATAAGTAGTCATTGAATATTCAATGCTTTCAACCAAAATGTTCCTTATGATCTTTTATATGTAAGAAATTATTTGTAAACTATTATGTAGTGTGTTTGTATGTATCAATGGCTATTAAAAAAAATCATTTTTATATAATAAAGATATTCATAGATAAATTAAAAACTTATAATAAAAGTACAATGAATCTGAATTTTAATAGTTATTACTTTTTGTGATTACCCAATACCCTTCTCATCAATGACACACAAGAAGTAAAAGGAAGTTAGCATATTGCACAGCGTCTTCCGGCCACACTCTTTCACATTATGTAAGGTTATTAACGAGACATCTGAGGACATTTACTTTTTGTAAATTAAAGACAATATATAGGGAACATCAATATATTTATTTTAATTTGATTTTAAACATCAATAAGATTATATACTCTTAACATTATAATTAACTGTAAACCTTTTGTAAACATCAAAGATAAGAACATTTAATCGGCTTGAATACGCCTGTCACATAGTTTAATATAACATGAATACACTGACTACACATTTACCAAAGACGATAAGAATGGTGATGGCACGGATAATGGAGTCTAAAATGGATCTAACAACACTCAGTGAATATCTATTATAGAAACACCCAAACACCGATTGCACACTGTGGTGGTCCAATACAACGAGACACAATACAAAAGTTGGGGCCTAAATCTACTCGGAAGAACTATGCGACTGATCATAGAGACCACGACGGTGGATTGACGTGGAAACTCATTTTTAACTCACTGGCCGACGTTTAGTTACCATCCGCTGCGTTACCCTGTTTAGGAAGTAGGTACTATCTTTATCACAACTCTTTCAGATCAATTTAATTTACATAGATTAATAATATTCAATCAAAATTGATAGGAGAAAATATTTTTTAAGTAGAAAATAAATAGAGCATCCAAAAATACAGTCAGTACACTCGACTTGGTCGAGGACAGGTATATAATTTGTATAAATCTCTCCAACATGACAAAGAAAACGCCACCCTCTCGACGACGTTTGCTTGTAAAAAAACTAGCATTGAGAGCACGACCTTGGTGGCGCTTGAAACTTTATTTTTACTTAATGTCCGCGCGTTAATACCATCTTCTACGATCAGCTCCTAGGAGTGGAAGTTCATCAAGGTACAGAGAGGGACGATATATACTTAAAACTTCTTAATACCATTAAACAACTACTAATTAGATAAATACATCAAACAGATAATACATCGATTACATCCATTTCAATTACACATTAATTATAATTATTTGTGAAGCTGACTTGATGAATATTGTGCCTAACCTATAATTAACTCTAATCTCTCCAGGAGAGGAAGCACGGCAGTGACTTGTAAAGGAGCCACAAATACTGCTGTGCCACTGCTCCGAGAGATTATCACAAAGGGGCGCTATGACTTAGTGCTCTAGGGGGATTGTTCTCGCTAGGCTGTCAACGCTACCGAATACTCAGCACTACCGGGACAACTCAAGTGACGCTACCAAGGCAGGCACAGGGCCCTCGTAGTGTCAGTCATTGCACTCCGGTGCTGCACCGCTCATCTCCATGCAAATCAAAAACTGGGATGGAATGTTGGATAAAAAATATATCATAAAAAATTAACGTCTTAATTTTCAATATGCTCTCATAAATATGCATCATATTCAGAAAGTATGCATATTACTGATACTGATGTTTTCACTTTAATTATTCATTGATATTACTGTAAAAAAAATTTAATTGGGATAAGTTTGGACCGCATCATAATTTAAAAAAACTTAATTATAATATTAAAAAAATCCGAAACTAATTAAGATAAAATCTAACTGAGGTAACAAAATGGGGAATTCAACGCACGTCTTAGATCTCATAGTTGCGGAACTTGGAGACCACCTCAGCAGGCGGCTCCGCGGCTTGGCCGGGCCAGCGACCACCCCAGTGGGCGGCGCCACCCTCCGATGCGCGGCGAGCGGCACCCGGGCCGGGAGCCAGACTACCCCCTGCGCCCTCCAGCATGCGATCCTTAGTTTTGGGAGTGGCCCAGTGCATGGACTGCTGCACGTGCTCTTTCATGCCCAGCCACTGCTTGTAGGAGATGGAGATGCCGCTGGTGCGCCACTTATCGTAGTTGCAGCGCTTGGCGGGGTCGCACAGCGTCTCTTTGGCTTCCTTCAATTGAAAAAAAAAAAAAACATTCCTGTTACTACTGACTTGGAAAAATCAAATTCACCACTTCGACTTCATCAAATTGATATCACAAAACATAGTACGAAATAACTTTAAATTCGAGTGAATGTCTAATTCTACCGACATATGCTCATTTTGTACTCAATAAATAAAAATTCATTTAATGTAAAATTTTGACAAAAATATTAAACATGCCAGTACAATGTCGGTTTCGCACTCGATTATTTAGCCAGTAAAACGAGGTCACTTGTTAGTTAACACTAATTTATTAAAAATGAAGCAATCACAATTCAGGGTCAAATTGATATCGGCGACAAGCCGTGACTAAATAATAACCGCAAATACGCATTTCGATAAAAACTGAACAATTTGAAATTAACGCTTAAATCTCAACATAACATACTTTTAGCTGCTGAAACTTCGCCTCTGCCTCCTTATCCCCGTCGTTCTTGTCGGGATGACACTGCAGAGCCAGATTCTTGTACTCCGTCGTAATTTGTTCTACCTGCAGAAAATAAGAGTTCCGATTGTTCTAGTGCACTGTCCCCGATTGCATCGAACTCATTGAAGTATCGATTTATAAATGCATTTTTGATTTTAAAACATACTGCCCGAATTGCATCGAAAATAAATAATGAATCGACTCACGGTGGAGTTCTCGTCGCATCCCAGCAGGCCGTAGAAGTCTTCTTGGGGGTTCTTCTGATAACTCAGAATTTCGTCCACGGCGCTCATCTTGGCTGCCTTCTGCCCCGACTGGATGGCCGACCCGCCGCTCCTCGCTGGCCCGGAGAAAATCAATCTTTCCCGGCTTACAACCTGCCGGCGCTAACGCGGGCCTGGGGCGGGGGACTGTCACTTCTGACCTCCACAACGCGAGTGGCAGGGGGAACAATGATAAAATACTTTATTTACTCAATACAACAAGTAAAATACGTTCATATTGAAAACATTTGGAAACATTAAATATAAAACTGTTAGCACGAGCATCGTGAACGTCCATGGAAATTAATAATATTTGTGTTTGAATTTGGCGGGGAATATCACTGCTGTCAATCGCGAGGCCGCGAGGATCGACAATCGCCACGGTGTAAAAACATGTTTTGTTTTCACAATTAAACAATAAGAAAACAAATGCCGCAAAAAAACAACGTTTTTTATTTTTCTATTATTGTTATTATTTACCAAAGAAAATTTGATGAAATTGTAAAAAAAATATTCAAAAAATTTAAATATTCATTTATTTTCCTAGAGCTATTTCCAATAAAAATATATATTTCCTAAATTTCCTTTAGATTCGATTTCGTAAATGACTTTTCAAAATTGGCTTTGGATATTTCTTCAGCAATCCTTCGGGTTGATATTCCAAATTACAAGAAAGCTCTTGTCCCAGCTGATGAATCCACTTGTTTGAAACTGAAAAAAATAATATAAAATTTCAAAGACATGCTTCAATTTTGCAAGATTCAACACAGTATGCTAGTTTAATTTATTATTTAGTGATGAGAAAATGGAATTCTAAGTAACTTAAGCAAATATAAATAAACAACAGTATTTTTATATTGCAATATGATATAATATCAAGAATACTAATTAAATTTTTTTTGGAGTTCTATCTTGTTAATTTATATAGGTCATTTTTTTTCTTTGACCCAAAAATGACCCGGCATCAGTGCACACCATATTTATCTGAGTTACAATACTTGTAAAAATATTTTTTCATAAAAGTCGCTTACCCCATTTGGATCCTTGCAAAACAGGACAGGCAGCGTGTTTCGTTGCATGGTTTCCTTCACCAGAGGGGTGAAGATTTAACCAAAATACGGCTGTTCCCCTTTTAGGTTTAACTCCTATGCCAAGCTCGGTGAAAACTGTCCCTCCTCCTTGTGCTACATCAGATAACTTTAGAGCAAAAATACAATTTCATTTTAAACGTGGAAACAAAAATAATTAAGTAATTAGTTTGCTAATAAAGTACATAGCTTACATAAAAGAGTACAGTAGCTAGTACGTTATTGTTTACTTCTCCTGCTGGAGGTAGTCCATGTGATTCCTAGGATAAGACATGCATAAATAAGAAGGACATTATAAAACAAATACTAATATATCAAATCATTAATGTCTATAGCAAAAAAATATACTAACTGAATTAAAATCAAAGTGTGGAAGATAGTGTCCACCGATTCCATAATTGACAACTTGCAATGACTCTTCATCGAGAAGGCCCGTCATATCTGAGGTCCTCTGATTGACATGCTTTAATAATGAACCCTCATCATTTGTCAACCATGCAGACTTGCTGATGCGATACTGAGCAGGAACTACAGAGCCTTTTCCATCTTTAACACTTGCTCTCTTAAACTGGACAACATTTCATATAATAATGCAACTATATGTAGATTGTAAAAAGGAGTTAAAAAAGAGTTTTTAATATTAATGCTTACTCCGGGCTGGGCAGTTTTCTGAATAAATTTAATTTCCCTGTCATATATAGCATCGTGATATATAACAATATATGGATGAATATAACATTCCTCAAGTTTTAGCGGGGCAATTAGTAAAAATGGATGAGTGTTGCTTACATATCGACATTTCAATCTAAAATCAAGAAAACAAAATCATTTTTACACCAGAAATTTCAATCTAGACATGAACATATACAATACATATCTGGACTTGTTAATGTTGGATTAAAATGGAATTATGTGAAATGAAGCTTATTTGTAGCCAAGCAAGTTTGACTTGAATGCTCAAGTCACTTTCAGGAAATGATTCTTGAAGTTTAAACGTCAGTAACAAAAAGTTACAAGCTATTGATATCTAATATCGGTTATGAATAAGTTGAAAAATTAATAGGCTTTATTAACTAAGTTATTACTATGATCTACTAATGTTATTGCCAACTGAAAATGAAAAATATATGTATAATTTTTAAAATATTGTGAATAAGTACTATATTACAAAAAAATTTAAAGTTATAAATCATAATTCTTCATGGAGTATTGTATAAAATTTATTGATACTTTTTTATCATGTTTTCCGGCAGCTGCAGATCTTCTCGGCAAAGAGCTTCGTACCTTCTGTATTCATTATTCAATGTAGCTTCATGTGATTTTTCCATGCTTTTCTATGAAAATTTCAATTATATTAATAATAATACTTTCTTAATGGAGATTGTTAAATATAAATAGAATTTACCACAACCTTAAAGTTTTTTAAGTGTTCTGAACTTTCTTTAAGCAATTCTGTTTCTAATTCAGCTTCAGTAATCACATTCCCTAAATTAAAACATAAATATATCATTATACAATATGAACTTATATATGGACATTGTTAGAAGAAAATTACTTAATTACCACTTGAGAATTTAAGAGTAGAGATGTCTTTTTTAATGTTGAATTCCAGAAAAATAATCTAAATATTTCTGTATTGTAATAATAAAAAATAAAATGGCGATTAAGTCACTTTCTTTTTCCAGCATTGCTATGAATATTATTTACTAACAACCTGTTAAAGAATTTAACACTTTTAGGTAATGTAAAACATCGCTCTTCTTAACAGTTTTTTTAGTTTCCATATTTTGCTTCTTGAATGCTTCCATCATCCAACTTTTAGAATGATTATAATCTTTTAAATCATGCAGTTGTCGGCCTAATTCATAACATTCGTTTGCATTCATTGACTTACTAGAAACCAATAACATTAGTATGATAACATCATATAAATGATTCCTCATAATAAGTAAGCCATAGTATTTTCATCACTTTTTATTTTTTTTTACCTATACTTGATTCCATTCAACGTTCCTTGGGAAATTTCTGATGTATCCAGTTTATATGTGTCTTGTAGTCTCACAAGACCAATCGCAGCTCCCTGTATGTCTTCATTGGTTGGAAACTTCATTGTTTTCTTTAAATCTGATATTTTTGAACTGCACTCTAGAGATATTATTATGTGAACCACAATAAATAAAAACCTTAACATCACAATAAACATTAAAAATAAAGTGCTTTGAGTTGATCGGGTATCTTGGGTGTTATGCTGCATGATTTCCGTTTCCTTGCCTCAGCAAAAAAAGGCATCAAAAAACCATGAAGATTGTTTCACACTAAATTTTCATACAACCCTACTTAATCAATAATCTGAAACCAAGCTTCTAACTGTAATCAAAAATTTCATATAAAAGCGTAATTTTAAAGTAATACTCACCGGTGCCGTGCAAAGTCAAGTTTATCATTGCATTTAAATCTACTGTTAGTCTTTTGATAATTTTGAAAGCATTTACAGGATTTTCATGATAGTAGGCATCTTTTATTGCGCCTGCGGACTCAACTGTTAGCTCTTTATGAATTCTAAAAAGAATTATGAAAATAATACTATCAATGTGACCTTGAAGTAATAATAGTTAATTATCTACTAAATAGACACTTTTTATACAATTGTAAAGTATCCTTTTTTTTAGAAATTCAGAAACTGCTTTAGAAATAACAGAGCCTCTAGGTAGAAATAGTTCATAGAAAAATAATGTAAATTTTTCAACCAGTCTCCAATACAAGCTTGCTGTACCCCGTCAACTGAGTAACAGCTGAATAAGAAGCCACATTTATTAATGATGCCTTTGATTGTAAAGTGGAGAAAAAAAAATTGTTCAAAATGTTGTTCCGCTTCTCTCCAATTATTTTTTGCTTAAACTGTTTTTTGCTTCCAGAGGTGTAAATTGATGACTTTTGCACATTAAATAAAATGGAAACTTACAGTTTAAGCGTTTTTACTCTGTCTTCCTCTGTGGCGATATAGGATTTAAGTAGTTTTAGTACAGATGACTCAGTTTCCAGTAGAGATTGCATATCTGCTACAGATGTGAAGACCTCGTCTCCTCCAACTCTATAGAGACACGCTTTCAGAAACAACCAACCCAAATACATGCGAAATAAAGCATTCATTCTTAAAAGTTCAAACTCTTTATTATATAATATTTATGTTTTTTTTTTTTTACAGAATCAAAATATTATACATAATAATGGTAAGTAAAAACTCAAATATATTTTTGTTGCTTGCCTTTTTATAACTGATTTAGAGAAAACCTAGAAAAATAAACAATTTTAAAGCAAGTTTTTATTACATGATATAAAATTTTATTGTTTCTGACATGTTTCCTCATGCACACCGGATTTTTTTGAAAAACAATGTAATTATGTAAAATGTAATAATTTCGATACAATTTCGATTAAAACATAAATAGCTATAATATATAAATATCAAATCGCCCAATAAATTTTTAAGGACCACACTGTTGTTATTTATCAAACCCATTGGGTTGTACATTATTGTCACTGTTTTTTATCTAAATTATTTTTTTTATTAATAACATTTATAACTGAGCCTTTATCGATAATGCGAGTGCTGCGGTTTTTGTGGTTTTGGTTAATTTTAAGTTACAATGTTATTCGCTACGTATGTCATAATATAATATATCATGCTCATAAAGAAGTCGAGAAAGTCGTGACTTTAGCATAATAAAAAAGAAAAATCAAAACTACACATCACCATAATGGCATTGCGATAATGCCCGGGCGGTGATTATTATTGCGAGTTCTACAATCGTCAATTTCAGACATTCTCAGCATTTTTTTTTACAATGTAAGATAAACGAAAAAGAGTTTCAATGCTGCCGTTTTCCAGAACTTTCGTCACTTATAGGTATATATTTTTCTAGAGAGCTCGTTTATACCAATACCAAAGAACTAAAATATGCGGTCGGGTACTCGAGTATAGCTCCATTTATTCCTTGTGATTTTTAGGAGGGCCGCGGCGGTCAACGTCGTGTTTTATCCGATTATCCGAACTCTAACCGTGTCAAAAAACAGCGGCCGCGGTTGGGCACTAGTGCGCGGACAAAAGCCTTTCGAGGTTTTAATTTAAAAATAAAAATACATTCACATGTAGTCCCGTAATCCTAAAGTCTGCATATTGAGCACACGTTTCGTAATAACGGAGAACGAAATCACTCGGGGTGCAGTGAACTAAAAAAGTTTGAGAGCCTTTCCTCGTTCATTATTCCGTGTCATCCCATATTCCCCAGAAAAAGCTTGCACCCTTTTTTTCCCTTCTTGTTATTTTCAACCATTGTGGAAAACTAGGGGGTTCGAGCAACAAAACTCACGGTTTCACCGAAAAAGAAAAAAACGACAACTACAATTTTAAGATTTTCTATACTATTAAATATATATTTGAAAATAACTCAAATTAATTGTTTGTCCGCTTTCATTTTGAAACAGTCTACTCTCGGGAACTACTCGGCGCTGAACAACGTTATAAAACAACAGCATATCATCCTCAATCAAACGGTGCTCTGGAGAGGAGTCACGCTACTCTGGCTGACTATCTCAAACATTACATCAGTGACAAACAAACCGATTGGGATGAATGGATTGATATGACCATGTTTTCATACAATTCCACACCTCACACTAGCACTAAATATTCTCCATATGAGTTAGTATTTGGCAATAAACCAAATTTGCCTACATCGATAACTCAAAATCCTGAGTATACGTATGATATACGTATGATAATTACATTGATAATCTAAAAATTAAATTAAATAAAATTCAAGAAATAGCTCGCAATAATCTCTTATCTCAAAAGTTAAAATCTAAAAATTCATATGACCAAAGAACCACAAATTACGTTCAATTCAAAATAAACGATGTGGTTTACTTTAGAAATAGTGTCACTAAGTTACATCAATCGAAAAAAGTAACTCTGAATTATACGGGACCATATAAAATCTTTGAAATAAATTCTTCTGTTAATCATACAATTCTAATAAAAAATAGAAAAATCAAAGTTCATGTAAATCGCTTGAAGAAAGCTACTAACTAATTCATATTCAATTTCTTACTTTAATATACTCGTAGTAAGATTAATATTTCAGGTTGACTACCATCAATTTTCTCTTTTTCTCTGCAGCTACTGCCAGAGCTGATGGGCCAAATTCACAATTTTCCTGGAAGCCTATAGCATCTTCATCGGGATTTTGAGCACTTGCATACCACCAATCTATTTGAAACTCAATGGGATCTAGTAACCTACATAGATGTAAATCTTTTTCATAAAAAGTTAGTTTTGCCTGACGTCATCTTTAAAATACTTAAGAATTATGTAACAAGGGAGTATTAAAAAATTTAACCTTGTGCGAACCGTCCATTCAAATCATCAAAGAATTGATCACATCACTCCATGATAAAGAAAAAAAACACTAGAACAATTAACTCCACAATCGTCATCTGCGCGTAATAAGAGAGCACTTCTAAACATAATTGGATCAGCATTTAAAACATTATTTGGATGCAGACCATTACGATAAAATCTTAAACTCATATGGCGAAGAGAAAAATCAAATATATAATTTACTTAAACAACAAACTCAAGTCGTAAAATCAATTATCATAAACTTCAATAATACGATAACTAATTTAGAAAAGAATGATATCGCATTTGATAAAAATTTCAAAACACTAGAAAATCACGCCAGCAACGTAAACAGACGTGTCTTCAATCTTGAAATGAAACAAGAAATAGAAACACATCTAGCTCTCTTAACTCTCATAACGACTGAGCTTGACGCAGAATATTCAACAATTATTAACACTCTTCTCTTTTCTAATTCAAACACACTTCACCCTTACATTATGAATCCTTCTCAATACATAGAAGAACTTGTCAAATCTATTCCAAATCTACCTAGTTCAACATCCTACCCTTTTTCAACTACAATTAATAATGTAAACAATTTACTCTCAATTTCCACGATAAAGTATTATCGTGTGAATAACAAAATAATGTATGTAATATCAAACCCACTTGTTAATCATCAAACTTTTGATTTGTATAAAATCATTCCTCTGCCTATTCAAAGGCAAGACAATTATTTTGTTTTCATACTACCTTCAGTAACATACCTAGCAGTCACAGAAAATAAAATGTACTACATCCTACTTGATGAATTATAAAATTGTGTTAACCTAAACACAAATCGTGCCATATGCAAATCAATTTTCCCAATATATTCTATCCACTCCAGACCTATCTGTGAGACGGAGATTCTTTTCAAATCAGAAAATATACCAGAAATATGTGAAAAAAAAATCGCACAAGTTATAACCGAAATTTGGCATAAACTTAAAAATAATCAGTGGATATATGTCCTTCCACAAGAAACTACTGTGACTATCAATTGCAAAAATATTCATAGCATCGATACTGTAGATGTTCAGTTAAATAACATAGGTGTTATATCATTAAAGCCTAAGTGTAAAATCTATACATCAAATACAATAATAACATCAACTTTGGACACTAATATCATCAATTATGACAACTTGGTAAATTCAAAATTAATAATTCCTTCATTTGACATACTAGAAAATAAATGTTGTACAAAAAATCAAAATTTAACTCTAAATGTACCGATACTTCATCGCAAGCCATATTCATTGGACAGAGATGAATTATCAATAGCTAGTCATAAGCTAGACAGTATCTTAAAAATTGCGACTTAGGAAGGTTCATCTAATACAGTTTACACTATCATCAACAATAGCTATGTGTCATACATCTTAATGTCAATCATAAAAGTAATTTTTATGGTTATATTGTATAAGGTTATCCGAAGAAGAGTCAAAAGGAATACTCGAACGGAATCTACTTTAAGAGCTATTTGTTGGCCATTCCAAATATGTAAAAATAAACCAACTGATATAGAATTGGAGATTGGCACCAATTCTACACCAATAAACGAAAATTATCAACAGTATCGACAGAATCAACCACGCTTAGAAGAAGCGCTAGATTGCAGTCAAACCTTCGAAAAGTGTTATAAACTCAATGAACTTTAAAAATTGTATAACTCTGTAGTCTATGCTGTCCTGAGCACTGGCAACATAGGGCCCGCTCTATGCGAGGGGACTCCGAGAGCGGGCATTACAGTTCTGACATCTGAGAGAGAGAGAACGCCGCGCGGACGCGCGGCGTCATTGACTTGATAATGTAATCCCACCACGTATTGTAATAAAGACCTGAACCACACGCCCCCTTGTATTAGGGCGATGTGCCGCCGCGTGCATGGCGCTTGATGCGCGGACCCACGGAGGGCCCGGCCGGACGAAGAGTGTCGTCGCGGTTGTGGGGCGCGAGGAAGCCAAGGCATGCAGCCGCGTGCAGCGAAGCAATCGAGAAGATGCCGCCGCGTGCGTGGTGCTTGGTGCGCGGACCCACGGAGGGCCCGGCCGGACGAAGAGTGTCGTCGCGGTTGTGGGGCGCGAGGAAGCTAAGGCATGCAGCCGCGTGCAGCAAAGCGATCGAGAAGATGCCGCCGCGTGCGTGGTGCTCGGTGCGCGGACCCACGGAGGGACCGGCCGGACGAAGAGTGTCGTCGCGGTTGTGGGGCGCAAGGAAGCCAAGGGGTGCTGAGCGGGGCGATGCCGCGCGGTGTGACGGCGCCAGCTGCGCAGTGGAGCTAGCCACGACGGGAGTACGCGAGGGAGCGGCCTCGTGCGGCAGCCACTGGCCAGGGCGACAACCACGTAGCATGGCCTCGGCGCGCGGCGCCGGCAACAAAGGGAAAGAGGATCTCCAGCCTTCAGGACCTTCGTATGATGGTGACATCAGGGGGGCATGTAGTCTATGCTGTCCTGAGCACTGGCAACATAGGGCCCGCTCTATGCGAGGGGACTCCGAGAGCGGGCATTACAGTTCTGACATCTGAGAGAGAGAGAACGCCGCGCGGACGCGCGGCGTCATTGACTTGATAATGTAATCCCACCACGTATTGTAATAAAGACCTGAACCACACGCCCCCTTGTATTATTGTGATTACAAGCTATTTCGGCGGGGGCGTGTGAGGTGAGAAGACTGGTGGAGCGCAGTGGAGCTGGGAAGATCTGCGAAGGGCGTTGGAGGTTAGGAGACCACGTGGGCGATGTGCCGCCGCGTGCATGGCGCTTGATGCGCGGACCCACGGAGGGCCCGGCCGGACGAAGAGTGTCGTCGCGGTTGTGGGGCGCGAGGAAGCCAAGGCATGCAGCCGCGTGCAGCGAAGCAATCGAGAAGATGCCGCCGCGTGCGTGGTGCTTGGTGCGCGGACCCACGGAGGGCCCGGCCGGACGAAGAGTGTCGTCGCGGTTGTGGGGCGCGAGGAAGCTAAGGCATGCAGCCGCGTGCAGCAAAGCGATCGAGAAGATGCCGCCGCGTGCGTGGTGCTCGGTGCGCGGACCCACGGAGGGACCGGCCGGACGAAGAGTGTCGTCGCGGTTGTGGGGCGCAAGGAAGCCAAGGGGTGCTGAGCGGGGCGATGCCGCGCGGTGTGACGGCGCCAGCTGCGCAGTGGAGCTAGCCACGACGGGAGTACGCGAGGGAGCGGCCTCGTGCGGCAGCCACTGGCCAGGGCGACAACCACGTAGCATGGCCTCGGCGCGCGGCGCCGGCAACAAAGGGAAAGAGGATCTCCAGCCTTCAGGACCTTCGTATGATGGTGACATCAGGGGGGCATGTAGTCTATGCTGTCCTGAGCACTGGCAACATAGGGCCCGCTCTATGCGAGGGGACTCCGAGAGCGGGCATTACAGTTCTGACATCTGAGAGAGAGAGAACGCCGCGCGGACGCGCGGCGTCATTGACTTGATAATGTAATCCCACCACGTATTGTAATAAAGACCTGAACCACACGCCCCCTTGTATTATTGTGATTACAAACTCATTAAACTTTGAAAATTGTATAAACTCATTGAAGTTTAAAAAATTGTGTAAAAATTATTTTCTTGTAATAATAATATAAGATCGTAAATCTAAATGTACTATCTTAATCTAAGGGGGGAGGTGTATGTACCTACCTAATCACCCCATACATTTTGCTTAGTACTTCTAATCGTAATCATTTCGTTGAAAGTCTTTGTTTGTTTAAAAGAACATTGCACTGAGGAATAGACTTTATTCTCCCTCACAATATCAATTAACTTTCAATTCACTTGTCACATCATTATCTTATTTTGCTTTTCCTGACACTTGGGTTTTTATATATGAGAATAAAATGGGTTTTTGAAACGCATTTGCAAGTGTGTATGCTTCGTTACAATTATCTATGAATGGTTCTAGTTCATCTCTGTTTCCATCAAATGTACTAATGTACCGTGTTAAAAATTGTAAAGTTATTTCGGTTGTGTTGGTAGTCATGTTTGAAATTGTTTGAATTAAAGATTAATAAATGACAAGAATGTTAAGTGAACATGAAATAGTGATAACTAAACTCACATGATAATTTCCATAACTGTAGTATGAAAGTTTTGAACACTGGATGACAGCTTTCTGGTGACGGCGACTGGTGGCAGCGACTGGAGGCAGAGACTAGTAGCAGCCAGTTTGACTCGTCTTTCAGTTACTGATGTTTTCCGTTCAGTTGAGATGAATCTTGTGAGACTATGACGACAGCAAGCAGCTTGACTCGTTCGTTGACTCAGTAGATGATTCACGTCCATTTGTTTTTGAAAAGGTTCTGAAGAGATGCGGCGACAGCGGCTGATGATGATCCGGCTGCTTGACTCTTCCTATTCTTTCAGCGATTGACTTCTCCTGGATTCACCTCTTTCAATAACAGTCCGTTATTAAAGAGATGTGATAAATAGAATCCCACTTCTGATACCAATTTTATGTTATGTGACCGTTAGGTGCACACTGGACTTCGAGTGAACGTAGAGAAAACACTTTCAAGATTTTTATGTGGTGGAATTTTATTACACCGACAGTGTGTCGTCGATGGTCAGAATAGTTATAATTGAACTTAAAAATAGTACAGTCTTATATACAAATTACAATATATAATAATGGACATAGTCTAGCAGGAATGCAAATATACATAATCAGATAAATGCACAAACATGTTGTTGCATATTTGGCATGTTTGTGTTAATTATATAAGATATTTAAAATCAAAATAAGATAATGGTGTGATAAGTGAATTGAAAGTTAATTGATATTATTAGGCAGAATAAAGTCTATTCTCAGTGCAATGTTAGTTTAAACAAACAAGGAGTTTCAACTAAATGATTACGATAAGAAGTACTAAGCAAAATGTATGGGGTGATTAGGTAGATACATTACAAAATCAACATACTCCGTTATTTTATTAGCCGCCAGAGACGGAGTCCGTCACCGAGAGGCGAGTCTGGGAGACGCTACAAACTTTCTTCCCAAAGGGGGTAATTAAATAAGAATTGCATGACGAATAAGCCCCTGATGCCTTCGAATGCAAAATACTGCCCCGATATGTGGACCTACAAAAAACGGCAACGCGAGGAGGAGACGCCGCAATGCTGATCTCTATGATTCGTATCAAGATGCCATCGTCGCTGGGTCAATAAAATTAGCAGACTGGCTGGTCCTCTGCACGCTGGGCGAGGGGGCCGAGGGTGAAGCGAGGACGCTGATGACGATGACGATGACGATAAATAATAATACTACTGCTTATCAAAGTCGCAACGCGTCATCGCATGTACCCGTAGAAATGGTTCGAGTGGTTATACTATAGATCCAGCCTCCTAAGTGATGCACGTGTGCGGCCGCCGTTGCCCAGAAGTGGATAATGTGTCCCTCCGCGAGCTCAGATCCGGAGTCTGAGCCTCATTTCAATCAATATCTTATTGTGAATCCGTACTACTTAAAAAAAAAAATACTTCGATTGTCTTAAAATCTGACCTATAGAACAACAACTCATAAAGTTACAATACTGGAGGGAATGCTTTTTAATAAAACGTATATCGCTGCTGCTAATAAATGTATTTTAAATAAAATACTCGAGTGACCGGTTTCGCCAACCTTTCACGTTGACATTATCAAACTGATATAATGATATTATATCGCTATGAGGAGATGACTTATCGCCAACGTGAAAGGTTGGCGAAACTGGTCACCAATAAAAAATTAGCAAGTGGACAGATCACTTGAGTATTTTATTTAAAATATTAAAATGTAATTTTACCGAGCACTCTCTGTCAAAAGTATTGATAATTTTATTAATAAAAGTAGTTTTATTAATAAATAGTTTGGGTCCAAAATCTTTGATCTATCCCTATTCCCATTATTCAAGATGAACTGGACGAATTCATCTCATCCGGACACTCATCGATGAAAAGTCACATTCAGTACGCTTCCTTGACTCCTGAGATAACTCAATAGTATTTTTTTTGTTATCTATGTTAAATTAACGAATCCTCGGAGCGCCAGAAACAAACGGGGATGAAAAAAGAAAGATACATGTATACATTGTAAAAATGATGTTTTAAAAAATTACCCAAAATAACAAATAAAATATACATTCTTGACAAAACGGAATTTCAATACACAAAATTATTTGGGTAATTATTTAATAAGTTTTGAGAATTTGTCAATTGCCTAAAAACTAATTCGTAGCTATTCGTTTGGATTCTCGCTCGCTGGACACGAACCACGTGAAATAAATCATTTTACTATTCCTGTCGTCGAAATCAATTTTTTTTTAAATATGCCACGTATTTGTAAAAGGGAGTTCGCTCGTATCTACGTTATCTACCCGTGGCCCGCGAAGGGGCTCTCGTACTGAAGCAGGGGGGCCTGGACCTTCACTCTCCGCTCGGATCAGACCCGCGACTGCGAGTCGATCGCGACACATTTTTGAGATAAAAGTTAGATATCGCGCCCCCAAAGATGGCTACCCCTGATGTGTACAATTACCAAGATCAGGTTGGGCAACTCGAATATTGAGAATTCTGAGACGGGCTAGGGTTTCGTCCCTCGCCCTCGTTGCCGCCCCGCGGCGGGCGAGTCCTCGGGACTCCACGGAGCGCGCCGCTCACGCCCGCTCGCGCCCGCTCACGCCCGCTCACGCCCACTCACGCCCGCTCACGCCCGTTCCCGCGCGTGACGCGGCGCCGCCGTCCCCGCTCACCTTCCGCGCTCACGGGCGACTATTTTTAACTTCGAATAGGAGAAGGCCACCGGTGGAGCTCGATCTGCGGATGCAAACCGAAACGCTCGCTCGCCGTTCGCGCGGACGAGCGATCGATCTCCCGAATCGGTCGTTTTCCTTGTAATCAATTACAATTACCAGATCGCACGAGCGGGGCTATTTTTTTTCCGCGTCAACAATTGAGTCGCCCGATTCGTTGGCCCCTGGGGGGTCGTCGATGGCACATTTCACAAAATCTACTTTCGGGGAAAACTGAGGACGCGAATCGGCAGTCTACGAATTTGTCGGGGTGAAAATATAAATTTTCAAAAATCCTCGATACAATGGAAACTTTATTCGGGGGTAAGGCAATACTATAGTATATATATATATATATACAATAGTAGACATCTTGTACGGCATCCGAGAGGATATGCGGTTAATGAGTGTCAGCTGCTGCAGCCCTCGAGCGGGGGCGGGGCCGGGGCGGGGCGGGCGGGCCGGGCCGTGGCGCGGGGCCGCAGTCCGCGAGGACGCCTCGTCCCGCTCGCATGCCGCCTGCCCGCGCGGCTCCGGTGCGCTCTCGAGTTTGACAGTTGACAGCCTCGATCGGGTCCGATCGCGAGTTCCCTGGAGGCGACGCGATCGCGGTTCGTCTCCGAAACCGCGAGGGCGAATACCGGACGTCAAAATCTCGCGACCAGGCCGCAACGCTCGGTCGCTCGGGGAAGTCTCGTTTGCGAGCGGGCGCCGCGAAGTCGTCCTCGACCGGGGGAACGGAACGAAAATAACGCAGGCCCGTCACGCAGGGAGCCGTCCTCGGGGCGGAAGCGCGGCCGAGACCGGATGCGCCATGGCGATGGGTGAGAAATGAGAATCGGCTCCGTCTCGCGGCAGCTCTCGCGCCCGCCGGCCGCGGAGACGAGAGCGCGACTCCTTGTATTTTTGTACTTTCGGACGATTTCGCTCCGAAGAACGCGCTCGACGTTTTCGAATAGGTACGGGACGACCGACCCTCGATCCGCATCTCTTCCCCGATTCTCGAAACTTCGTCCCCCTCGCGCGGGTAAATCGTCCCGGCGCCCGAGAGGACGGCGACTCGGGGAGGAATCGAAACCCCTTCCGGAAAGTTTGGGTTCCGATATTTCCCGAGGACCGAAACTCGCTCTCCCGGTGTCGACGGCGCGACCCGTTTCGAGTTGTCGGTTCGCTCCCTCGCTCGAGTTCGACGACTCGTCGATCGAGAGAAAATTCTCTTTCCCGCGTTGGCGGTGAGCGATTCGCGGGAAGTTCGCGAGAACGAGGGGGACGCGTCGCCGTCGACCGAAATAGGAGAGAGCTCTGACGTATTTGTATTTCATAATAAAAACTCTATCCCGTTTGCGGGAGAATCGAGGATGACGGTCGATTTGTTTTCTTCTCGGAGTGGGCGATCGGCGCGCGACGGAACTGTCGGACGGAAACGGGGCGTCGCGGCTTCGAGCGAAATAGAAGCGACGAGAAATCGAGTGGACGCCGTCCCCGTTTGACGCGATCGGTCTCTCGAAGCTCCGGCTTCAGGTTCTCGGGGATAAACTAGTACCGCAGTAGTAGTGAATTGAGATGCGCGTTTTGAGAACATCTGCAGATCTTATTTGTACTTGCTTGAGATGCTTTTAATAATAAACACTCTCCCCCCATCTTTCCCCCCGTTTCATTCGGGCATTTTCCATGAGTATAAACTTTTAAAAGAAAACTCGCGTTTTTGTCTTGCCGGAGTTGCATTCCTGACTTCCAGCACGGGCGCGGGTCATCAGAGAATACTATATATCGTCCTCGTTCAGTGTGATGTGTCGCTACCCTCGTCTCCGGGTAGTGTTTCCCAGGTTGCAGAATAATGCGTAAGCGAGTGCTAATTAATATCTATCAATCGCCTTTTATTCATTTTTTGAAATCCAGTGCCAATTTAGTATTCAGAGCCTCGGGTTCCTTCGATCCGAACCTCCCGTCTATCGCGGCATCGCTCCCGGGGGACTCTCCAACCGAGTGAGAATTTGAATCTTCGGATGCGAGTTCAGCTTCTGGGCTGAACGAGTACACGGTCATCCGCAAAACTTCTCGCCCTTTCGGACGATATTCAGTATTTTATCTTTATTGTTTACGAAAATCGATTCCCGAAAACCAAAAATGTTTTTTTTTTATTATCACATTTTATTTCTTGAGGATGGAAGAGTTTGGGCCGCGTCACTTTTTGAAGAAATCTAAAATAAACGACACAGTTTTTTGCATGCAGGACGCTCAGGTCCATTCTCAACCCGACAGATCACTCGCCAAAACATCGCCCGCCTCGTCAATAACGATGCCATCGACGAACGTCGAGTGCCAGAAGGAAATGGCCAGTTGAAAATTGATAAATTTTATTAAAGCTCCGGTATATTTTCTTTTCGCAATCATCGCCCTCGTATTGGGAGATGACTCGTCGTCGGAGATCGGAAGTCGGTGGCCGAGCCCGATTCTGCAAGGACGAGTCTGAAAATATCAAAACTGATTGAATGAATCGGCAATAGACAAAGTTGGCGGACAAAGCTTCAATCGTACCTGGCATCGATCATGGACAGGATCGCCCGCCGTCTCGCATGCGCAATGACGATCTCGATTTATGGGAGAGAAAGAAAAAAACACACCGCAGTGTTACGTTATTTGTACCGACGACTCATTACAATGATATTTTCGATTGTAATACTCCCGGCTAACTGCAACTATTGTTTGCCCGCATCCAGCAGGGAGACCCGCCTCGCCCGGTGAACGGTAGACTGCCGGCCTCGGATAATCCGATTCCGAGTCCGTTGACATTTTTCTTTTACGATACTGCGCGTTCTTGTGTTTAACTTAACTATGGCTCAACTCAAAAAACACGGTCTCTGCGTCGCGTTTGAGCTAGAGTTGACACGTTTTGCTGTCAATTTTCATGTTTATTTCAATGTCAATGTGGCCCTTGAAATATCCTCAATGCCCGCAAAATAAGTAAGTTCTTTATTTTTTAAAATACAAAAACAAGTTATTTCTGAAATGCACCTCATGTAGCTGCAAATCATGCGAGGATTTTAAAAAAGATACTTGCGGGCGTCGACACGCCGCGCCCGGCCGAGGACGGACCTCGTCGCAGATGGGGGAAACTACGGTCGGAGCGGATGTTGACGCTCGATTGTTTAGTGTTGGGGCATTATCTCGGGCGCCCCTCCCTACCCCTCCCCGCATCCGGGCGCGCTGGATGCGGGGCTCTCGGGACCCGCTCCGGACACTCGAGACTGCGGGGCGGGCCCGGCGGGATGCGCCCCCTATCCCCCTACCAACCTCGAGTCTTGGATTCTACCCAAATGTCAGAATAGCAGTAAATTCAATACAAAGCATTCAAAATTAAATTTGTGTAGTGCAAAATTTTTATAATAAATATTAAGTCACTCCTAAAAAAAATATTTACTGCTTAGCTTGCAGCGATTTGCGGCATATTTTCGTCGGGAAGGCGGGGATCGAGATTATACGAACGCCGCGGTTTTTACATATATATAGCGATGTTCCCCCAATATTGCATTATTTTTGCGATCATTCTGTCCAAAAAAAAAACTGAACTGCAATCAAAAATATCGAGTGCGAGCGCCTCGCCCGCAGCGACAGCCCTGCGAGACGACCCGTGAATAATCTGGGCGGGCAGCCTGCACGTGTGAGCGTTCCTCAGAATGCATCCTATCAATATGCAAGACGGTAGCAAAAAGTAAAGCTCGAGTAGGTCGTCGGGCAGAACGTGCCCGGTGCCTCAGTCCGGGGATGAAGGCTGAAGGCTGAAGGGCGGTCGATTCGAGGAAACCCCTGCACGTGCGGGCAGCCTCACGAGCCCCGCATCCCTCCATACCCCGATGCCGGTCGACGCGCAGTTTATACCAGGGGTAGCAAACATTTTTCCTGTCCGCGATATTCGACACACTTTTACAAAATATTTTTATTTTATAATGGCCAAAGTAGTGAAAACTAATGTATTAAAAAAATAACATTATTTGTGCATCAATATATTCAAAAATTAACTGTCGAAATTATGAGAAAAATTAACTTTGATTTTACAATAGAACATATAACAGATATTGCCTGTTTTATTCATAAGTTTACAGTTATGAGCTCGCAGAATAATTAAATTATATTCTGAGAATTCATGATGCCCGCGCATCTTGGAATATTTTATAATGACTTCATTTTTGTATTTAAATTTTATTTATATTATATGTATTGAATTTTTACTGTTTTATATTTATTTACAATGTACGTTTAGTATCATTATTTTTATATTATCTATGTTTACATGTAAAAATAATGGTAAACACAGTAATAATAACGTATTATGTTTCAATGTCTATGATGTATCTAAATCTAATACGGGGATATATAATTTTATATTTGGTCCGCGGAGTTGTGATGCATTTCCAAAGTGGCCTGCAAGATCAATCGGGTTGGTCACCCCTGGTTTATACAATGTCGAGAAGATAATAATGATAAAATCATATTGGGGGAAACTACGTCGATTGATTATTGATTAAGCATAATTAAGTTTTGTTATACTATTGTACTTATCTCATAGCGCTAGATACAAGTGAGGTTTGGAGTCATGTTCGCCACACAAAGCTTTCATTTATTTTTATTGAAGTGACAGTAATAATCATTTTATAAATATATTTTAAATTTTGCTTTATAAGCAGTTATTTTCATTTTGGAAATATTTAAGGAAACACTCATACATTCCAAAGATCGAAGCAGAAATTTGTTTGTTGGCACGATGTGCGTTCTATTCTGAGGTCGATGCAAGAGCGATTGATTTCTGAATTCCGCTGTTCGACCACCCGGAGAAGGCACTTGTACATTTGCAAATGCACAATCTTACATTTTACCTTACAAATAGCGCCGAGTTTCAAAACAACCCGACTAAACCGAAGGGACTCTCGGTAGAATTGAAGAAACGATGGGTCTCGTATTTGTAGAAATATACTTTTTCTTTTATTAAAATTAATTATTTTGAACTGAGCAATATGTTCAGGTTGCATCGAAGATGAGGATGCAAGATTTGGAAGAAGTTTGATATGATATTTTTTTATCTAGCAGTTGAAATTGTGACATCGTTTTACTGAGCTCCCGATGGTTGCGGACTTCAGTTGCATTTTGAAAGGGAACTATGCATTCTGCTACTAAATCTGCATTTTAAATTGGAATTTCTGTGAATTCATGGCATTTGTGAAATATGGAATAATGGGCGCCTATTTTTTTAAAAACATTTGGTAGATTTTGCAAATCTGAATCGTGATTTGGAGTGCAGTTGTCGGTGGGCTAGGAATCGTGCAGCGATACTGTTGCCCAAATATCGACGCACTTTATCGATTATCGAGCAAAGTTCAATAACTTCCGTGTTTACCACATGCTCACACTAAAATCTTATCACAGATTCGACGTTCAATTATTTCAATGGAGGGCCATCCGCTTTCTTTGGGCGCTGTTGATTTTACGCTAAATGCCCCGCTAAAGTTACATCAGTTTTGTAACCACTGATTACAATATATTGAATTCCACGACATGTTGAATTTAATTTATTTGGGTCTGCTCGGTGGTTCTCCCAAATCGTATGTTAAATTTGCATGTCTCGGGTTAATCGAATGCGTTACACAAGGTACACAAGCTCTCCGCAAGGGAACGTAACAAAGATGTTCTTTAATTCAGGAATACCTGCGGGATTAGCTTTGAATCAACCCAGCTCCTAACGGGTCATGGAGTGGTGAGTAGTTATCTCCGCAGGTTCCACTTGACGAGCGATGACACATGCCCTTGTGATGATATTACTCCAAAAACATTGATCCACCTTGTGGGTTCATGCCCCATCTTTGGCCTTCAGAGATACCAACTGGAGAGCCAATGCCGACAGGAGGGCCTGAAGTCAGTGGCGAGACACCCACAGATGATGAAGTCACTGGATGGCTTCTTGAAGAGTGTCATCAGAACCATAAAGAGGATAAACCAGTAATGTAGTAATGTAGCTTCAGTCACTCCCATATATATATAGCAAAATTTCGATTGACTAGTTTGGAAAGTTTCTCCAAATTGTGATGACAAACCTTGTACATAACAAGCAAGGTACCAAACCTATGGAAAAAAAATCGAATGCGTTATTCTCAGACCTCGCATATCCAATACGAACTCTCTCGGGTTGCCTCGCCGCCCCCGGATGTCTCCCGGCCGACCGATGATATTGAATCGGTGCTGCGTGTGGATGAATAATGAGTAGATCTGGCCATTAATATCACAGTGGCCCTTCTGGCCGCGGCGCCGCGCTCATTGTTTACTCGGCGGCGGACATCGAGTGGACGCCGGACGTGATTAGATTTTGTGTATTCGGTTGCGTCGGTCCGCTCGCGGGCGTCGAGAGATCGTCGGGAGTGCTCCTTTTCGTGGGAGATTTCATCGAGCCGCGCGATCACTTCTCCGGTTGCAGGAGGGAATACTTCAGGCTGCTGGAATAATCGAATTCCGGGTTAAATAAAATAGAGAAACGCAAGACTAAAACGCTTATCGACTCCCGATCGATTGAAAATCAATCAATCCTCATAAGCTACAGGAAACTCGCAAACGAAGCCCGAATAAGGAGTCTCGATGACAGAAGTGCGACAGAGACGACAGTAGCTCGCGTTCTTCCGCTTTGGACCGTTGCCTTGTATTTGATAGAACGCAACGACACGTATTCAGCTGCAAGCCCGGCGCGGAGCTGCAGCGGGACCCTAATATTTTAAAATATTATTTCGTATAAAATATGGTGAAAATATGCTGTTTTTTTAATGATTGAGTGAAGTTTTTTTATTATGTACTTTGGTTGAAATGTCTGCAACGCGTTTGAATTCACCCTGTACATATCTTACTTTTGTGATGTCAATCGCCCTGCACCCGATACTCACGGTCTATATTTGCATTGCAAAATACTGGCAAATTACTTCCCATTGACTAATGCGAGGGACATTTTGAAAGTCAGGGTGTTGAGAAGATCTCGAGTTCTCAGTTGAGAATTGTAGTGATAGTATTTATATTTGCATCTACTCGATCCGTTGATTTTGAAACTGCTATTCCCTCGGGTATCGATGATCAGTTGCAAGGAAGACGGACAATGTCGCCCTGCCTAGACGAACCCATATGGATTGCAAAACACTCGAGGTGAGAATTTTACTCAGGTATTGATCTCCCAAAATAATTCCAACAATATTTTCGTACAAAATTTCCAGGTATTTCAATTGATACCGCGCGGTTAAATGTATACTCGGAGCATCGCTCGGACTGGGCTCCGAGATGCAGAATCACGTCAATATATTTTTTCGGGTTTTTGGAAGTTAAATAATTTTTAAAGTCTCGCTTGTGAGTTGTACGAAGCGACCGGTGAATCCCAGCAGCCCGCCAGCTCGGCCCCCGCCCGGCCCCCAGCCCTCTGCCACGTGCGGGGCAGGACGCGTCCTCGGGTTGACAGCACCGAGGGACTGGTGGATAGTCCGACCCGAGCCTTCTGCAGCGCAGGATCTCCCTCAGTGAAGCGTGTTTCGTTGCAGTAGTGTTATTCTTCTGTGGGTTGAGTCAATCGAGTGAGAGCGCCCGCGTGTCGATAGTCCTCGGGGTGTAGCCCGAGAGAGCGTCTCTCCGGGTGGAGCGGTGCGCGGAAGACCTCAGAAGACCCCAGACAATTTCGTAATTTTTTGTTGTTGTTATTTTGATATCCAAATCCGTTTTAAAATTTACCTTTCCTTCGCTTATTCCGTGGCGAGCGATGAGCTCAAATTTCAACACGATAATCACGCATAGTGAAAATGCGGATCTTTTGATTATTCCATACCTAACAATGGTATCTTTGGCACGCTTCGTTTACCAAATTTGTTAGCGAAGACTTCCGATGCATTAATAATCTAAGCGGGCAGTCGTATTCCCAGCTTAAAATAAGTCCAATAAATCACGTAAATTAATGGTTGTACATGTAAAATTCCATTAGGGCGTAGCATCAAAACTTCAATATTTTTATTTTTTCAATTGATAAAAATATATTATTCTAGGCGAGCAATGCTCGATTGCTCGTATGTCGCTTGTTGTCGGGGCGTGGATGCTGTATCTTTTCTGACCGATGTTGTAAGAGACGAGATATACAATACTGCCCTTTTTGTACTTTCGATATCCATTATGTAATTTGTCGATTGCACGCTAATAGCCGATGCGAGAAAAACTCAAATTACGTTGAGTCCGAAACCTAATGAAAACGAATTCCAATGGTCCAGGTTCTCGTGTGCATCCTAGTCTAATGATAGATTGACATGGCGCTGGGGACACTCCATATGCGATATGGTAATGTAAGTGCGTACAAATAAATGTCAAATCGAACATTAGGGAGGATGAATAACTTTCCGGGCACTCGAATAAATGGGCGACGTGTCGCGCGCACTCGCGTGCATCAGAATGTAATCACATGTTTGTGACACGAGGGACAGATAGAATGGATCAAACATACGTGCCACTGACCTTGTCAAAAATAGACATTATATATTTATTAAATATTATTCAATATAAAAGTATCTTATTTTTTCGTTATAGGTTGACAGCGTTAATTTCAAAATAGAATTATTTTTTGTTTGTTTTTTTTTCAAGGTTAATTTTTGAGATATCTTATATTGATAATGTTTCAAAGTGACATTTAATTACTTTTCATAAACGATTAGTTATTGGTAAGTCAATAAGATCTACATAGTAAGATTCGTTTTATTGAAGAGACTCAGACGCGAGGAGCGCGCGAAAAGGAACCGAGATTTGATATCTTAATCGAAACGAGAAGCGTTTCTCAAACCGCACGGGCTTTAACCCACCCAAAAAAATTACACCTATATGAAAATAAAAATAATACTCGTTGCAAGTTTTGCCGACTTTTCATCATATTCTAACTTCACTTCAAAAATAATTGCTTAGCAGGCATTAAGTAAAAACAGCAATCGGAAATATGATTTTCCCAAACAATTACAAGTAACAAATTATGATATATGCAAATGAATAAAGCTTTTAAATATTTTTTCACGTTTGTTATTTTTTTGTAATAATTCATTGTTTATTTATGTTTTCATAGTAATAGCACAAGCATCGATTGTTTACTTACCGTAGATATCGCTCGTTCTTTTTCTGTTTTAATTTGACCAATATTATTTTCAAGTAAGAAATGAGTAGCAATCGTATTATTTATACTTTTCTGCAAACAGCGATGTTTTTCGATCTGCCATATTCACTACTCAAATTGATTAAAAAACGTATATTTTCTGCTTTTAGATAACCCTTCGTATTTTGCCGTGCCCAAGGCCGAACGCTTCCAGAATTTCGGCTCCAACCCTTTCCGCCACCGCGGCCAGGGCACGGCCGACCGGCTGTCTCCTCTCTCCCCTCCCCCCCCTCTCATGACCACCTCCCTCACGGGTAGCCTGGGGGGCGGCTCCTCCCCTCAGCGCCCGACCACCCTGCCCACCCTGCCCACCCTGCCCACCGACCCGCGACAGCACCCGGCACTGTGCGACAGGTAATAATTCACCGATTCAAAATAGCAACCTACATATTTTTAGAAAAACGCAGATGACATAATCTTGATATATTTTGTCCCAGAAAAGGGAGGTCATCCGATGGCTCTGGGGACGACTACCTGGTCCCCAACGCGGCCATAGCCACGTCTCCGAGAACAGACCCCAGCAAGAGAAGCTTTCGCTCCCTTCTGAGATCGCTGTCTGCCAACGCGGCCACCAACGACACCGACTCCATTCTCCTCGGAGAGCCCCGCCCGACTGACATCGCTCCGCCCAACCACTCGGCCCCCTTCAGCATGAGGTCCAACCGCAGGTTCACCCACAGCCGGAACACGTCGCTGCGGTCCTGCGCGGAGATCAGGGTGTCCGAGTTCCAGCACGCTCTGATGCGGAGGCGGGCTCAGGAGTGCGGCGGCAACGATGAAGCCTTCCATACAATGCCACTTCCAGGTGACTTCTTCACACTTGGGTGATCGAAATTATTATTACTAATATAATAGCACATTAGTTCATATATAGAAGATGATTTTAAAGAAACTCAGAAAAATATCATCGTGATTTGTGTGGGATCCCACACAAATCACGACGATATTTTTCTGAGTTTCTTTAAAATCATCTTCTATATATGAACTAATGTGCCTAATCATATTAGTAATAATATAAAAAACCCGTAATGGGTAATAAATACGCATCTGATTGACCAATCCATAAAATAGATATACGAAATTATTAGATATAGCATCTGGATGTAGTAGGATGTAGGATGTAATGCAAAAAAAATATTTTTAATTAATTTTAAAAGTTTGCTTATTCTCTTTAATATCTGAAACAGATTTTAAGTCTCAGAGAACCCCAGTAAATAACTTTCTATTGACTTTCCTATATCTTTTCAATATTTTTTTTTTTATATAACTCCATCATTCTGAAACGCAGGAAACAGACGTCGTCATTCCATCGGGGCTTACCTGAGCAGAGACAAGATCTCCACGAAAGGTATGCTGAAGGTCACGTCGGTGCCATCGGAGGTGCCCAAGATGAACGCTCCCAAGGTGCCTCCGGACGGGTCGGCCGCCTGCGCCCCGCCCGGGGAGTCCTCCCGGAGACACGCGGTGACCACTCTGCACCGCACGGAGCCACCCTTGCCCGTGGCCACCGTCCCCGCAGGCACGGAGCCCAAGAAAAAGCGCCCCCGAGGACTCAGTATGAAAGGTGAGTCCAGAAGTTCGATCACAGTTTGCCGCTTGACGAATAGGAAATGTCTTGTTGCCCTCGAATAGATTTGTACTCTTCTTGGAATTGATATCACGTTTTAAATACTTTGTTAAAATATGTATATTTTGCATGCGTTGTTGCAATGCACAATCAGCAATGGTAAATAGTATATGACGCGTGAGTCTTGAATACGCCGCCAAAAGTCCCGTTAGTAACACGCGTCGACACGTGGACAGTCATGGGACGCTCGTTCGGAGACGTTCGACCTTATGGTCGTCAATAGAAGTTACCAGAAATAATCCTGCAAATATACAGCACCAATTATCCGTAACACCAGGCATGTCGCTAAATCGCTTCACTCGCTTTCTTAAAACATTTTTTTTTCTTTTTTATTTTCTTCCTGTAGTATGAACGTTAATAAATAAGTCATCGGATGACTTTTGGCAGCATTAAGTTTTTTTTTATTAGATTTATATTTTCTTTTTCTATAAAAGTAAACAATATTTTTGACAGAGAGTATTCGGTGGAATTCCATTTTAATATTTGATTGTCAATATTGCGAACCGCACGCTGGCGTCCCGCGGCCGCGACCCGCCCGGCTCGTTAGTATCCAGTTATATTCATAGACTCCCGGCCCGGCCGGGCGTACGCTCATAATTTCTAAGAACTTCCGCTTTGATTCATTCCTCAGATTTCAACAAAAAACCTCTAAAAATAAGCCACGGGACTCGCGGGATATGAATTATTCCGCGCGTATCGCGCAGAGGAGATTCATTATTCGTCTTTCGGAGGACGCGTCACCGATCTCAATATTATTTGAAATATTACCTCGCTACCGACGAAAACATCTCCGGACCTCGAACGGCCTGCGAGATTAGATTTTGGGACGACAATCATCATTTATTTATTTATCCTTTCTCAGCAATAATAATCAGCCAAACGGTTGGGATATTACTAAGTATATATATTAAGGGGAGCGCTTTCGCCTATAGAGGGTTTTTTTAAACATCTTATAGCGTCTGACGATAGTCTGAAAATTTTCTAGTCACTTGGCCGTACTGGTACACTGCGGTCGTTCTTATTCGGGAATCTCCCGACTCCTGCAATATTTCAAATCGAAACAAAAAGGGTCGCCCCAAAAGCCGGGGGCGGGCAAGCTCCCGGGGGCGCCGCGTCTCCGCGAGGCCGTGCGACGCGGGACTCGCCCCTGCTCCTCCGAAGCGGAAGGTATCCGAACTCGTGCATCACCGTGGTGACCCGAGAGTCTCGGGGCCGCCGGAGCCGCCGGAGCCGCCGGGGCGAGGGTTCCGCGCCTCGAGGACCCGACCTCTAACGAACCCTAATTGCGGATGCGCGCGAGTAGCTTCGCGTCACTCGAAGGCGGTCAGCGCCGGGCCCCGGTGCCGGACAAATTCACTCTGCCGAGGGGGAAAACTTTTCAACGGTCGATGGCATTTTTTGCAACTTGTCGTTTGTTTTGTACGAAACGAATCAAAACTCAATAAAAATATTTCCCTGATATTTTGGAGATATCGAAAGACTCGATAAATACTCGCTCGTTCGATTGAAATGACCGCCGTCACTGGCGAGCGCTAAACACGAAATGACAAATGAAAATTGTATTCACTTATCGATTTCAGTATGGAAAGCGTTTTGCCCGTTTCGCATTTGTACGATCGAACACTCGATATCCACTCGCGATATCGAACGCTCGACATTATTTCAGTACAATTTTTCACTCAACGGTACTAGCGCGATTGTCAAATTAATAAGGAGAAGCGAACGCGGGAACACAATAATGGAATGCGAATAAGGAAGGTACCCGTCCGCATAAAATATTATGATCATCGCAAAATCTATGCACACCGAGAGCGTCGTTATCCATGTGAAGCGAGCGAGCCCGACCGAAGGCGGCGCCGGACGTCCGCCTGGAAGCTCCCGGCTCGCATCACTCATTACCAAAGTAAATAAACAAGCGATGGGAGTATTCACTTTCCAATGACGCGACGGTAACGCGGTAACCTGTAGTTTACGAATGCACCGGAACAAATTACGGATATGCATTTGTTATTGCCACAAATCCTTCCTCTCGCAATCGGAGCGCACTCTTGCCCGCTTCCGGATCAAATTGATTGGGAAATATGTCAAAAAATTGTGAATTATTAAAATTATTTGATATTTTCAAACCGAACGAGCGGAGACCGCAAACGCCAAAACGACACTCCAAAAAGGAGACTCTCCAGATACTCCTTTTACATTATGCAGTGAGCATTGAGCACGCGACGAGAACGTCGCACGAGTCGGGTTTGGCCGCGGCGGAGAGCTTTTATCTGTCGTTTCTGTATTGTTACAAATTTCCGGTGTAAAATTGTAGCGAAGCTCATTGAAACGGACAATTTCCCTTGGATCGATTATCTATCGTCCAGAGCGCACCTCGTGTCCAAATGTACGGAAGCTTGCCAAATGCATCACCCGGCACGCCCCGCGCCCACTCGCAGCGCCGCGCCCTCTGGCGGGCGCGCCTCGCCGCGGGGGGAGGGGGGGGGCAGGGGGTGGGGGGGGGAGGGGCAGGGGGCGGGGAGGGGCAGGGGGGAGGGGAGGGGCAGGGGGGCGGGCGGCGCCGAGCGGCCGCCACCTCCGCGCGGAGTGTCGTCCGAGACGGACTCCTCGGTTCCTAGTACTGTAGTTCGCGACCATGACGACCGCCACCGAAACGGAGAGCAGAGGTATTTACTTTTTGAATTTACTCCCTAATTTGAATTCCGCAAACCGGTGTCGAAAAGTTCGTTCGGGGAAACGAGGCGAAAATTTTCCTCGTCGGCTCTCGGGTGGACTGTCCCTCCCGCCCTCCCGATCCTCGGTCGGGGATCTCGCGAGGACCCTTCCTCTCGCGTCGCGGAAGGCCGAGACCGTCCTCTTCATCGAGGGATCCCGAGTTTCTCCAAAAGTTTCGGGATACGGGTCGGCGCTCCGCCGGCGACGCCGAGGAGCCGCGGCTCGGGCCGAAACGTCAGTTTTGAATTTGCGTCCTTTCGCGACAGCCCGACTCTCGGGCGACGGGGCCCGCACTCGAGGCTGAGATTCGAATGCGGCGATCCCCACTCGACGCCCTCCTCCCGCGACCGATTCGACGGCCTGACGGATGCCGATTTCTGAAAAACACTCCGCCGATCGAGGCTCGAGATTCGAAAAAAATAAATCAGATCGTCCCGTTCGTCGGAAATCGTTCGACTCATTCGAAATGATGACCGCTTTTCTCGAAATGCGAGTATCGCCCGCTGCGAGCGATCGCGTTTCGATTCGGCATCGCCTCGACTCGTCCGCGAGCGTCGCGCGTCTCCGCTCGGATCCGAACCGCGACGAGACGCGACAGTGCCGGGGAATAATCGCAAGCGAGCGAGCCCCGTCCGGAGCTTATCGCGGGCGGGGGCGGCGGGAAGCCCTCGGGGTCGAGGTTGGCGACGGCCGCCCCGCGATAGCGCCGGCGGGCGGCCAGACCGGCGCCGCTCCCGAGGGACGGCCCTCCCGACCCGCGGGGGACGGGCGGCCGAGCTTTTCTTTTTACGTGAAGTCGGAACGCTTCTGGAAAAGTAGGCGCGCTCCCGAAACCGATCGTCGCCCTCTCGCTTCTCGGCCGCGAGACGAGTCGCCTCGAGTCGGTGACTCGGACGATGCGAGTCCGGTCGGGGCGGAGAACCGCTCTCCTCTCTCGGCGGAGTCCCTCGCCGAAGCGGATTCGCGTCATTCGCCATCTCGAGTGGCCCCGCAGTGAAGAGCTCCCGGACCGGCACTCGTCCGGCCCCGCTCCGGTTCGCCGTCCTCCGAGACGGCCGCTCGCGAAAGCGCCCGTCTCGCGATTCCCGATCCCGCTCCGGGGACGGGCCGCTGAGAATTTCGATCTTCGGGCGGTCCTCGATTCGAAAGTCGCCTCGCGACGTGCGCTCGTCTTCCCGCCGGAGGTCCCGGATTCGAAATCGTCCCCGAAGACGGGCCTCCCGCTGGCCGCCTCGTCCCCGGAGGACGGCGGCTCGGGGACTCGGTTCGACGGTACCGCGAATGACGCGATGACGGTCGCGAATTTCCCCGTAAGTTTGAGAATTCTATTCGCGGCCTCTGCAAACCGCATTTCGGAAACGACAATACTCGCCCGACACCGGGTCGTAAATCCGATTATTTTTTTAAATCTCAAAACAAAAAAAACCGAAGGCTCTGACGATTAGCAAATTTGACTCGATCCTTGAATTTCAACAGGCCGCACGAGTGCGCCCGCATCTGACCCATACGAACTGACACCGGTATTTTGATGGGAATTTGCTTCGTTCGGAATTGAATCGACAAACACATTTAAAATATTAAAATGAAATTCCCCCGAGCACTCTCTGTCAAAAATATTGAATAAATAAGTATGCCTTTAAAATTTATGTCATCGCCCATCACTATTCCCCGGCCGCACGGAAGCACTCGCCGTTGTGAATATTTAAAGGAATTGCTGATTAACAAATCATCGGAGTCCTTTTTCAGATAATGGTTTTCAATTGCCGTCGTCAGTCTGCTCAATGTGTCTCCGTATATTAAGATTGCGTCCAAAACATTATACATTATAAATAAATAATTAAATTTAAAAAAAAATTGTTGTTATTTTTAAATATGTATAAAAATTCTTATATACATGTATATAATTTTTATAAATAAAAATATTAGTAATTTTTAAATATGTATAAAAACGCATTATTGTGTGAAATATCCGAAAACACATGTGTCCTGAAAACCGGATATTTTCAGTTGTCCATTTTTGATGGGCTCCTGAAACGCAAGTAAATAATCACGCATCACTTGACAATCGGCGCCGGCAGCCCCCGGAGCCCCCCCAGGTCCCCCAGCCCCCCCCCAGCCCCCCCCAGGCCCCCCAGCCCCCCCAGGCCCCCCCAGAGCTCCTCCCCGCCTGGACGGCGCGCCGAGAAAGGCGACGCGCACAGGATATCGCGTATTAAAAAGGACGGAGGCCATTTAATAAATCAAAATGCCGTCCGCGGAAATTCGCGGACTGCGCGCGAGAGCCTCTGCGCCTCCCGCTCAGTGCATCCGTATCGGCCCAGTATGCTACCGCTACTGGAGGAACTCGACTTGAAAGTATCTGGCAAAAAAACACTCTAAATCAACCTGCACGGATAGGATGAAATTATCATTACTAATAAAATAAAATCCTTCGGTGCAATGGAATTGGTAATTTTAAAAGTCGTCTGATAGATCTCAAATATGACCTTAAAAATATTTGACCGATAAGACGACAACTTGCAAAGTTACTACCGTCGCTTATTCGCAGATTTTTTTGTCAATTACACAATATGCGTTTGATACCATCGTTTGTCTTTTAGCGTAAAGGATTGTGTCGACCTTGTCGCGGGCTAAAGTGACTGCCGTGCTAAGTATTTTGGCAAATGCATTTTATGAATTTCCGAGTATTCGTGTAAAACCTATCGCTATTTTTTCTTCTTCGTCGAGTGCCTCTCCTCGGAGGAGGTTGGCGACCATTTTACTGAACAATTACTCGTGCTGAGCCAGTGTTCGTGGTTTTCTAATGGGAAAATAGTCCCGGGTCCTTCTACACCGCAGTTTGAACGGAAACGTCTGCGTATTGCTGCTGCCCAATAGCATTATTATGTAATCCTTTCCTTACAAAGTTCTGGCGTTTGGATCTGATACTCCTTCTGCAGCAGGTTGCAGAAACGATAGCATGAGCCCCCCCCACCTCGGCGAGGTACTTCCAGAGCGCATCCCCGCACAATCATTCCAAGTCCCCTACTCCATTACCGATCCTTTACCCACGCTTAGGGTACAGAATGGCAGCCATTCACGAGCTACAGTATAAGGAGAGCGGGGAGGTTCTATATAATTGTACTGTATTTTCCGATTGATTAGAATTGTCCGCGGACACACTAGCGGATGTTCGCCCGTCCCGAAGTCTCGGGACGCGGGCGGTTCAAAGCGTGACTCGAATCCCGATGGCTTCCGGAGACTGTCGCCCAAACCGGAAGCCGGATTATGGAATTTGAACACGGCGTCACCCGATTTGTATATTTATCAAATTGGTAAAATGATTGTCTATGCAAAATGTATGCTCGTTTGCAATTATTCTGCAGTATGACCGTGGAT
This sequence comes from Atopsyche davidsoni, assembly GCA_022113835.1. Taxonomy (NCBI): domain Eukaryota; kingdom Metazoa; phylum Arthropoda; class Insecta; order Trichoptera; family Hydrobiosidae; genus Atopsyche; species Atopsyche davidsoni. Next base: position 16,085,917 of record JAILWY010000013.1, read on the forward strand.
TTTATTTTTGGCATATCGAGCCTTTGCACTTGTGACTGCGCTAGACGTTTAATATTTGTTTTACAAATGAAATCTTTCTAGAGAAATAAGTCAGGATATGTAGTTTTTGAAGGTCTGCGACGGAGTTTACGATTAATATTTGATTTTTGTTATTCAATCATTAGCAGTCGTCTACGACTAATATTGAGTATCGTTCTAACGATACGCCCGGACGCAAACTCGAGTATGTGTATATTTATTTCACTTCAATACGAGTAACTAAATAATTTTAGACAATAAAAGTTAAAAATCAGAAAAAACCGATCTGTCCCGCCGCTGACTTCGTCGGATTCGTCCCGTTTGACCGAAAACCATTTAAATCGTCGCAAGTACCGGGGCAAGCTTTATTATTGTTAAATTTGCGTTACTCAATCGGTCGCAAGTTTGCGCACAAACAATCTGAGATCAGAACCGATCGATGCGTTATCTTCGTCGTTTTGATAATTTAGTTTTTAAAATATTTTTATTTAGAGATATATGTATCGCGAGTCGGTATTTCCAAGCGGTTCGTGCCCGTGTCGTGTTTGACTATTTTTGTAAACTCCGCAGTACTCCATTTATAATTGAACAGCGCCGGGGCATCTGCCTCGACGCCTTTCGTCGCCTCCGCTCCACCGGCAGCCTCCCTCGCGCCTCTGATGAGGCCCGCCTCCTTCTGACGACGGACAGATGACCCGAACCCGCGCCTGCAATTGGAGCCGTCTGTCCCTTTTTGTAATGTACGGTCTGCGTATTTTTTATCTCCTCCGAGTTCAAAAATAACGAAAACGGGTCGAGAGAGAAAAACGTCCAGTGATTTTCCTCCGATCGCTTCAAAGCCGCGTGGCTTTGTGCTTTTCGCGAGCTCGGATTGCGAGCTCGGCATTTTAATTTCTCGAAATGTGAATTTTAATCGTCTTTGAAAAGTCAATTCGTCCGCGACATAATCGACGATATACCTGCGGCGCCAGGAAAATGCGCGCGTGTTATCAAATTTTGAGCCTAAGTATTTAAGTCGTACAAGTAAATCCCAAAAGGTTTGCGATTCCTGTAATATACTACATTTGTAATTTTTAGTCACACTATCAGGAAGCTGGTAGAATTTGGTCGTCTAACGCTCAAGTTATGGGAGACCGGTTTTATCAGCGCAAAGCGTTATCTGCCCGATCTGAAGATCTGAACTAAACTTCTGCGCGTTTTTCTCACTTCAAACTACCCGCAAGATATTTTGCATCTTTTGTGCTGAGATGCATCGGAAGCCGTTAGGAAGTGTGCAATGGATGAAATAATATTTTTATTAAAAAGCTAAGAATATAATTTTGCAACCAACGCGAACACGACCGTGTCGACTCGAGAGTGAGCGACGTCATTCTAGCTTAGTTATTGAGTATATTTAAAATTTCATCCAATCTGACCAGGTGTTTCGGGTGATAGCGTCGCTGTGGCGGTACCCCCGGGCGTATATTTAGCCGCGGCCGCCAGATGTGGGTGGGTTCGCGGAAATCCGAGAAATAAACACCCTCGCCTCGATGACGACTTCCTGCGCGATGGTCTGGTTCCCGGTGCGGCATGTGAACAATTAAAACACTCAGGATATGAAATATCTCCAGCATTCTTCGTTTCGGATCAAAGCGTTCGCAGTGGATTTTTTTTTATCAAAAAAATAAAATGTCTCGTGAAGTGCGAGGCCTGAGAAGTTTACAAATTTTTTCAGCAGTGAAAATAAAAATTTAATAATCGATATCAATTCTCACAAAAACAATATAATAATAGTAATATATATCATAACTTAATCGAACCTATTCACTTTTATATGTGCTTACTGAAAATGCGGTCCCGGGCTAAAATTCCGGCGGAGCAACAAATTATTTATAGTAAAATATAAATGCCTCAAGGTTCAAATGATGTTCATTTTAAGTAAAATCCTTTCTAATAGACGTTTCTATTGACTCCCCATTTTGATAATTTCAATTTGGATGTCTTCTGCTTGTATAGTAGCCATATGGCAGATGTCGGTGAAAGTATAAAGAGTGTTGTTACGGTTTAGCAGTTTGACTCAATAACAATGACTAAAATTTCTAACAAGTTATTCAAATCTGTATTCAGACTGCAGACTGATGGATTCACAGGACCGCAATTGGTGCGACTTCCTGGATGCATTTAGTGTCTTGTGAGCACATCTAGCCTAAGCGAACACATTAGATCCTTTTCAGATCCTGACTATTCTAAACTGCAACTCTATCTCCATTTTTAACAATTCTTAATTGATCGAGTATAAAAATGTTACAATTTGATAGCAAATATGGACTACAGTATTTTAAACAAAACTCTCAAAATATGTTTATTTATTTGAATAATTTATCTGATAATTTACAAGTGGAAAAATGAATAAACCACCTAGAACAAGAAAATACACAAAGCCACTTGTTAATTGCTTATTCTCTGTTGGTAACTTTATATTTTAACGGATGCAAAAATGATGTGGATGTGGAAAACAATCCACAAAAAACATATTTTTCTGGGCACAGGTGGGGTTTGAATGTATGCCTCCTGGCTATCACTACTCTCAGCGTTTCATATATAATACAATAAGCCCAATAAATACACATCTATTAAATCATAAATAATTATAAGTTTTACAACTTGATTGGACCTGAGACCTGTTTGTCATTGAGTAGTGGTTGTTTTGTTCTATTTCAGAATTGGAAACCATCATGGTGGTGTCCTGCAAGGAGTCCCCCGAGGCAGAGCTGTGGGCCGATTACCTCACATCCTGCTTCAATAAAATCATCTCCCAGCGAGCCAAGCAGCACTACAAGTGAGGACAACTCTAGCCAATCCAATTTAGCCAAAGGAGACTGCTAGGAATGATAATAGAGAAAGCTCTACGCTACGTAAATAATTCAATTCCAGATCCATTTAATTCTTCATTAGCACATATATGAGAATATATTTATTTGTTATTAGATACAATGAGTGGGTAATACTTGCTGATTATACTTGAGCTGCAATATTAATATATAAACAAGGGCACTTGCTTTTATAAGGCTGTAATATACATGATAACTTTTGAATAGTAGTATGAAAAAACAGTCATTTTTGTAATAATATGAACTACAAAATGAATTTTAATTAGTAAACATCACTCAGGAAGATATTTCAATTTATTTTATTTTATTACAATTTTAATGCCTAATTTCATTTTCCTAACAGAAGAATATTAAAATTTTAGTGCTATCGATTCAATATAAGATAGTCATGTACATAACAGGGAGCACAAAATGACTTCAAATTTGCTAGCATCTCTTGGGATTTTACTACAGACAAATCAATAACAGCAGGATCGATTATACATTGAGAGCATACATTTTAATTGATCAGTGAAAATGACAATCAAACATTTGAAAAATCAGAAATGATAAATTCACTTTATAATTTTACTAATATTTATAAATAATGACAAAATGAGAATGAAAAAAGTAAACAAATCTGGCAATAACTAAATTATGTTTCAGAGTCGTGTCAATAAGCATCGAAGAAATAACGGAGTTTGTAGAAGAGAGCCCCAAACTGAAACAAGTTTCGAATGCAAAACTACAGCTGCTTATCTTATGTCCCAAGCTACTGCAGCATGTCGCCGACCTTTCTGACAAAGCGCTCGATATCCTCAAAGTTTTCCAAACTGACAAGGTGCTCACCATGCTTCTGGGAGTTAGCGACGAATCGATCTCCGACCCTCACCGAAGAGGTATTTAATAATTATGGAATATTACCTGTACTGATTTAAGTTAAGCATCACTTTCCTATGCAAATGCAACAGATAGGAGATCTAAGTGCTCCTTGTATGACATATTTTTACATATCGTTTGAAAATGTAGTGTGACTGCTCGGAGTCATGGCTATTATGTTTAAGTTTCTCTGTTGTTTTATTTGAACTTTAATTTTATCAAGTTTAATTTCAGCATTTCCGGGATATGATAATTGGCAAAGAATGACAGTCAAAGTACAAGATAACACATTTGTAGATAACTTTCTCGGAACGGCAGTAGATATTTTAAGTAAAAAATTCAGATCTCCTGTTGAAAAGACAAACTTTTCAATTATTCCAAAGAAAATCAAACCGGTAAGCCCATGTGAAACATTATTTGAAAGATTATTTGTTAATTGATACGAGTTCAAGCTGAGAAGTCACAGCATCCATAAATTTATAATGATACATTTATATTAAATTTATACTCAATAAATTATCATTGTATTTAAAATGATAAATACTTTCCTTGTCACATTCCAGGGTCAGAATAGAGTCATTGCTCTTCTAAATGAGCCGATAACAAATGATGATGTCATAACAGTGCGCGTTGATAAGAAAGGGGAACTACTCCAGATACACTCCTTTAAGAAGAGAAACCCATACACTCTTCAGTTTGATGTTCCAGGTAATATTATTCCTAAGTAAAAACGAAAAATCTACTGATATACACCATTTGTGAAAATCCCAAATTTTTTCCAAGGTCACATTACTTGTATTAAATAAATAATTACTACCTTTACATTAATAAGCAAACAGTATTTGTATTGAATAAATACTGCTTGGTTAGAATCTAAAGGTTAGAACCTCGTCCGAGAGATTCCCAGATCAATCCTCATCTTGACATGAGAATCTCAAACTGGTGTAAATAGCCACTTGACTGTTTTAAGTTGTTTGTTTGACGACGACTTGTATTGCCATTGCATGTGTCTATTCATTTTTTATCCATTATCAAAACACATATTATATAAAAATATCCTTAGTAAAAAATATCAAGTAATCGTGAGTATTGTGATGACTTTAATTGTAGATACTATAAAGGTAAACATTAAATTATAGATTCCATAATTTTTTTTACTAATTTGATTGTTTGCATATAGTGTTTGCTTTAAGATATATTCCCTAAATACCAAATATCCCAACTATGATTAAAGAATTGCATGACAGATCTAGATGAATTTTTGTAAGAATTATTACTATTATTATTATTAATTATTATTATAAATAAATAAATTGTGTCTGAACTATGTTTTTTTTATATTTCAGATTGCTGTCTGGAAGTATCCATGCTGGTTTGGATAAAAATAGAAAAGAATGGGGTATCATGCGGCAGCCGGCAAATCAAATGTGAAAGTCGACTAAGAGAGTTGGACCAAATTCTGCGTGCAAGTGAAAACCCACTAGAGTTTATGTGCCAGGTATAATCCTAGAATTAACCAACCACCTACCCAATATTTATGTCTTCTTCGGTGTAATTTTTGCTATTCAAAATGTTTAATTTTTAGACATTGGGGTTCAAGACAACTGACCGCGATCAACTGGACAACTGGATGTTAACAGCATTCCAGAGAAATATTCCTCCACATTTTAACCTACTGTCGACACCGCTTCAAGCAAATGTCAAGGTCAACAGTCCCAGTGAGTAGTATTTTGTAAAAGAAATGAAGTTGTAGTCTAAACATTATGGATCATCTATTGAACTTAAAAGGATATAAATAAATCATCCGAATTAGCTCCATTTCCTATTAAAGAATATGATCATCACAGTACTATAATAAAACCATTGCTTGCTCTAAATTATATTATACCAATATAATGTTGAGAGTTCACAGTTCGCATACGGAACAATTGGTTGAAATGTAACACAGGCAGGATTTGAATCCGGGCTGCAGCAGCTTAGCCATTGAATGCTTTCAGCCACTGTGACCATATATATTTTTTAATACTTTTATTTACATGTGTGCAATCAACATACCAGCACTAAATAAATATTTATTTCTTCGATTTTTCGAGAGGTAAATTTAACTTTTTTTTTTGTGTTTCATGTATCTGAATCATATTGATAGAAAAATATATATTATTTAGTTTTCTTTAATTCTTAGTAAGTTAAAGTAATTCTTTTTGTTGCTTTTTTAGTATAGTTATAACATTAAATCTTAATCTAAATAACTGGTATAGGTGTAGAGGAGTATCCCACTCTACTACATTTTGCGGCACGCTTCGGGTTGGAGCGATTGAGTTGGCAGTTGCTAGAGTGTCCCGGAGGGGAAGCAGCCTGTGATCTCCGAAATCTTCGCCATCTCACCCCAGCTGATTTAGCCCTCGCTCATGGACATCCCCACCTCGCTGCCACCCTCCGCGGCTTCATGGTAACTTCCCTCCGACCATTTTATAATACTTCTCAATAATATTTACATCAACTTATGATTTTTTATTTTCTTTCAGCAAATGAATGAGTTCTCCAATATGTACTATTACTTAAAAAATATGAGTGAGGAATCACCCGAAGCGTCTAACGCTCCAGGAAACCAGAAGAAAATTATGAATACAGAAAATCCAACTGGTTCCTGGGATAAGTGTAGCAGTTCAAAATCTGGCATCACTCCCATTAACACTCCTGATGGAGATAGATCCGATCCCTTCAGCGAGGAATGTCTGCAAAATCTGGAATCTAAGAATTTCATCCGGAAAATTCTAAAAACCCCAGAGAGTCCTCGTCTTCCTCTCACTCCAAAACTGTCTACCGGAGAATGGTTTTATGAAAACGACATGCAAAATATGACCACTTCATTTAATTCTGCATCGTCTCCGAATAATATCCAGAAAGCTATCGAACATGACTATCTTATCCAGCCGTCCAATAGAAAAGTAGAAAATGATGAAACTACCTCTCCCAATAGACCTAAAATGATAAATCTCAATTTCCCTAATAAAATAAATTCTAACTTGAGCTCCCCGAATACAGAAAAACTACCTCCCTTTACTTTACCTCAAGATTTCTTTGAATGCAAAGGAAACTTCAAGAACCTTTCCATACCCAAGAGTAAAAACAGCGGCTCGCTGTCCGTCAGCTCTAAAAGTTCTCAAGACCATCATGTCACCACACCAACAGGCCAAGACGAACTGGCAGAAATTATAAATGACTTTAAAAATAATGTTTTTACCATAGTGGAGGTTGAGAACCTCGTTTCAGATTGGCGTAATAGGAATGAAACTCCCCAATCCTTAAAAGAAAAGCAGGAGCAACTTAACAGAATGAGAGAAGAATATGATAAACTCCAACTTCGTATAAAGGATGACATGAAGAGGCCGACTCCGTTTGAACGAGTGAAAAAAATATTCTCCAAAGGAAAATCTAAAAGTGAGCACACAATACATCATCTAAGTAGTTTAACATGGCTGAAACTCGAACTCAGGACCTGAGTTTGCATCCTGGGGGTTGATCCTTTCACTCGCACTGAGAGTTCTGGAGTCCTCCATCTAGTCAAAAAATTGAAAATCATTTGTAATTAACAACTAATTATTAAATTAGTTGAAATATAAGATATTTGCAGTATAGTATAGTATTAAATAGAAAAAATATTTAATTTTCCATTTTGTCTATATTACATTCCAAGCCATCTCAAGGGAGATAGTTAATGGTTAGCTAAGTGAGAATAAGTTTCCATTTATTTGTTTTATTAATATTTTAATTTGATTTACAATTTTCAGATGTTAAAAACACTATGACTGATGCTCAAAAACTTAATGGACAGAGACCGAACAGTGGCCTCAGTATTCACAGTGTATCAAGTGAGTCTATTTTTATTTCTTTGGTGAATATGAAATATAAATTACCAGTTTAAATGGAAATATATGCAATGAATTTTTCTATTTTCTACAGGTTCATCATCAGGCCGCCTGAGTACGGCCAGTGGAGGAAGTCTGGGAGACAGCGGGACACAGTCTGATAACGAGGATGCTAAAGTATGTAGTTCCCTTTTACTAATCACCTAATATGATCATATGCCTATATAAGAGCCGTGTGATTTTTTTGAGAAAATAAACTTTACTTGCATTTTTTTTTTATTAAATTCAAATTCAAAACAAACGTACCTGTTTTAGTCAAATATAAATGATTTATATAATTTGACTGTTAAAAATCAAAACTTTGCAAACCTATGTTTTTACTATTATGTCAGGTTTAGTTTATTCAACATGTCTAAAAACTAAAACAGCAAAGAAAAAAAATCTACATTTGTTGAATTGTTCATTGAAATGTTCATCTGAAAATAATGCACCTCATGTAAATTGAACGTAACTATACTTTCTGATAGACTTTTCAGTAAAAGTATGTGTGAGTTTTTCTGCTTTAATTAGTTAGTGTGGAGAAATTTATTTATTTTTCTGTTTAGTGTCATTTTTCAAAATAGAAATCATTTATTCATGTGGATGCTTACTTAAGTAACTTAAATACTAAAGAATGTTTAAATTTACTTTGTATCCTGATTTTGTTTCAGATGTTTAACGAAATGATTTCAATGCATAAGGTTAGAAACGATCGAATGCACGAGTCTTACTCCTTAGATGACTACCTTATCCCTCCTCCTCCGAGACCGTTCACGAATAACCTAGCCGGTCCGCACACCTCGCACTTGCACACATTCCAAGGGAAGAACCAACCCCTGCCTTCCATACCGGGCACCTGCCACTCCAAGCAGGAATACATGATCAAGACTCCGCAGCCCATGGACACCATAAGTGAAAAAGAAGTTCCAGTTCAGCTGCAAGACCTGGCCCTTAACTCTCTCTCTAGTGGGTCTCTCGGCACCAGGTTTAGTGCAGATGCAGCGGAGCACCAGTACATGAACATGTCGCCAGCATTATTACCAGCATAAGTTACTCCAACTTAATATTGTAATACAAATAAAAGTAGAATTTATTTTACCTTGTAAGGTTAAATTAAAAAACACAAAAATATAATTGCATGTCTTTTTTATAAAGAGAACTTTTTTATAAATATTTTTGTAATATTCTTATAGTAGTGGATGTATGTGAATTTTCGCTATTGTAAAATTATTTATATTTTGATCTCTAAGTTGTATATAGTAATAGTATATTTATAGTATTTTTTTTGATTATTTAGACTGAAACTCAATAATTAACAAAACTGTACATTGACAAGTTAAAACTGACCAACGCACGTAATGATCCATACAGTCATGCCCCTTGTGGGCGGAGTTACTTTTTATGTAATGTTGTATTGGCCAAACTGCAAGTATTTAAAAATAATCAAGTACAAATAGGCACAAATTATACATGAGAATTCTATAGTATACATAAGTCCTAATGACTATAAAAAGGACCTGCCATATTAATTTTACTCATTGCAGCTACCTGTGTATTAACTCTTATATGTTTATTATTTATAATTATACTTAACCATTTTATTTTCATTCCATAGTTTTGATGACACAATTTGGGATTGTGTTTAGAATAATGAGTAGGTTTAAGAGACATGACAGCTAAATATATCCAAAAAATACTTACTCAAATTTCTAAATATTTAAATTTATGTAAAAATAAATGTATAAAGATTTTTTATTTTGTAGGAAATTATATATATATATATATATATATATATATATATATATATATATATATATATATATATATATATATATATATATATATATACATACATATATGGATGGGTACATATTTTTCATTAAAATTTCTCAATTACAAGACTGTATAAATTATATCCCGATGATACAGTTTTAGTTTAGATCTTCCACTAAATGCATGCCAAATTTGAAAAACTACCCTAAATATAAAAATCAGAACCTATGAAGTTTTATGAGACCAGTTTCCGTTTGAAAGTTTATATGATGATACAAACGCACGATTGTAGAAACTGAGACTAAAAGAGATAATAATGACTTTTTCGTTGAACATGAAATGCATTCTGCAATAACAGTATATTTATAAAAGATAATTATAATTAAGATTTTGCTATATATGCATGGCATTAGTTTTTCTATTAATTTTAATTAAACATTCTTATTGGATGAGTATAATTCTATTCTAATAGGTAGATATTGAAACAGTAATTTATTTTTACACAATAGAAATAATATGTATTAAAAACATACACCAATAAAACATTTTGATTGTGTCATTTTATTTATTTTAATTATAGTAGTATACCTACCAAAGAATATAGTAAAATAATCTGAAACTCATTAGTGATATGGCGACCATGCAAACAAAAAATAATTCTTTCCGTGAAATACACATTCCCAAATATAGCATTTTCTGACTTTTATTAACACACTGAAAGAAGATCACTGAAGCAATTGATATTTTATAAAAATAAAACAAATATCATTTTAATTTTTTTTATATTTAACAATAATATATACGGAGATAAAAAGATTTTTGTAACAAGAATCGGCAATGAAATGCAGTGCCATCAGTTTAAGTACTTTTCTATACATAACATGAAATATCCCATTATTAAGAATCAAAAATTAAATAAAACTTATTTTTAATGACCAGAAGTTTTAATTATTATGAAGTTTATCTTAGGAATATAACTGTATGATTCCAAAAGCACACTTTTGTAAACATTGTAAAAATATAAATACTTTATTTTTAATAATTATTATTATAATTGCTTTCACTTCATAAATCTAAAACCCATTGTCACAATGCGCCCAACAATACACCTTTTTGATTGGTGCTGTTAAATAAGTAAAATCTGTTTTTTATTAGGCTTTACAAGTACTTGTGAAGTTGTTAAAAAATATATTTTACTTGATTTTTAACGCATTTTAGAACCTCCAAACCTTAAATTTAAAACACAAAAATCAACAACCTTTTCAATTTGGCTGAAATCTAAAGATACGATGTCCTTGTTGGCAACACATATTATGTTTAATTACCCATTATTAACATAACTACTCATCAGTCATCATTAATAAAAAATGACTGATTTCTTAAAAACCTATAAACAAAAATTTCATCAATAAAAAATAAATAGATAACATATTATTGAAATATAACAAAGAAAAGTAACATAATATTGAAAAATAAACATAATTTTTTCAAATATTTTTTGGTAATCTAACTTGTAAAAAATATATGAAATTCAAAAATGAAATAATTTTGCCAGTCATCCAAAAAAATAATTAAACTACTCAATTTAAAGACAAGCATTTTACAAAACCTGTTTAACAGATTCTTCTTGAAAAATAATGAATAACAAATCTGATAAAAATAATCCTAAAAGAAAATGATCTAACATAGACTTCATCATTATCATCTAAAGCAATTTGTGTCTGAAGCCGTGTAAAGTATAATTTACATATTTTAAAAATAATACTTTCAGTATTATAAAATGAAGACTTCCAATTATAATTGAAAACAACAACATTATTGAATAACTTATTCTTAGTTTTTAACACTTTAAATTATTAAAGAGTTGGCAATTTTTCAATATCATTAACAATTGCTTTTTGTATTGTATTTATTGTATCTCATAAAGAGATGCATTAAAAAGTCAATATACAATTTCAGTCTTCAATACAACAAGCTTTAAGATATGATTTATATATATATATATATATATATATATATATATATATATATATATGTATGTATGTATAATAGAGAAAAGTAGTAAAATAAAATTACGATTGTATTTAGGTAATAAACCTACAAGGAATGTACACAATCAATATTTTAGATGTATCACATGATTTATTCTCATAAAAACTTTTTAAGCAATAATTATACTATATACAGATTTTAAAATAAAGCCAACATAAATGGTATATATAGATTAAAAGCGTCAAAAATAATTGTGTTTGTTAGTATCACTGTCATCATTACCAAAACATTAACCATGGCACAATCGAATACCATAACTCACTTGCTAAAATCAGTGATCATATTACAGCCATTAAATCAAAATAGAACTTTTGAAAATAAAATATAAATCAACACTATAGAATGTTTTAGGCAAACATAACAATCAAACGAGTACGACAACATTTTCAATTAGTAAACTCTCAAAGTAAACTTTAAAATATCACAAGATACTCTTTGGTAAATTCAAATTTAATCAGACAAACGAGGTATCTCAATATTTCCCAGTCTAGTGGGAGGTAAGGCACATGTGTCGTTCAAAATTTATACTAATTTAGTTTACTGCAATTTAAATAATTTTCTATCCACAGCGGGTCAAACGCTCACAGCGGGCCTGTTTCTGATAGCGAGTTGCATTGCCCAAATAGAAAGTGGACGCATGTAGCCTATGGAACGATAACTTCCGTTTTCATACAATGCTTCCGGAGTCTCAAAACTCAAACCGAAACGGTTGCTCAGGCTATTATACATTCCGCCGGCCGTTTTGAAAGCCTCTTCAGTCATGCCCTCGTGGAGCATCAAAGCCGCAAGCCCATAAGTCACCCCCGTCCAGGATTCCTCGCTCTGAACAGAGATGATGTCTACATGACCCACCTTGTCCTCGGTGGTAGGGATGAACCCATTCACGGCACCGAGAGTGCCTTCAGCGAATTGCAAAACATTATGTTGATATATTTGGTGCAGAGCTGATAGTACATTTTCTTTGGGAAACACAGGGTACTGATATCCGGAAGCTCTCAAATACCAGTGTCCGCACAGTTGATCTGCCATTATGACCCGGTTGTCCTTATCAAATTCATAGAATTTTCCATTCCACAATAATTTCTCAAAGGATACCTTGCCTTTCTCTAGTAATTTAAAAAAAAACTTCATATCTTCCTGAAGACCTTGCATGCAAGCCATGGTGTACATGCACTGCAGGGCTGCCAGCCACAGACCGCCGCAGTATGCACTGTGTCAGATCAAATAATCTAATTATTTATAATGCAATATTTATCTATTTTATATAATTTTAACCTACATAGATCAAATTACATACCTAGGACCTGTCATAATCCAAGCGTCAAACGTTTGATCCGGAGCGCCAATATTTTCAATCAATCCGTCATCATCGGTATCCCAAGACAGCATCTTGTCCACTAAAGCTCGGCAAGTGGGGTACATGTCTTTGAGGAAGCGATCTGAGTCCACCACATCTTCCACAAGGATAGCCTCCACCATGCCTTCACTGCACTGGGACAACTGAGAATACAGGATGAAGGGCTTGCCGGAGGAGCCCTTTCTGCTGGGGTTGTGGTACTTGGAATGGGACAAGTCATCCTCTCCGCAGTCGCTACTGATGCTCACGTGTTTCTCTCTCGGCCCTATGTAGTTAAGTTTGATGTCGTTATCTCCATACTTACAGAATCCGTTCAATTGCTTCGGCGTGGTAGATTTGTCAGAGTGAGAATTTAGGACGGCATTGAGTTTTTGTCCCACGCTGGAATTGTGGTTAGTTTGGTTAGTGGAGCGAACGTACAAGTCTTCATGAGCTTCAGACTCATCGTCGATGAATTCCAATGATTGGTACCGTTCAGATGTATCCTGCTGTATTCGCTCAGTTTTCAACAAAGTCATGTCCCGGTATGCTTGCAAAATGAATTTGAGGTTCAAGTCTCTCCACTCGCTAACATTGTGAATATTGTAGGCATTGATCAAAACGAAAGGTTCTTCATCTGAAAAATTTAATTATAATTGTCTTGTAAAGTTCAAAAAATGTAAAATAGTAAAATAATTAAGTGATAAGTTAGCAGTTGAAATCGTTACCCGGATCTCCCAAATCGTGCGGAACACACTGAGCTTCTTTACGCATAGCCGATTTCCCAGAGTACAAGTGTTTTCTAGGACCACTGAATTCTTGCATCACTGTATCTTTAAATTGGTATTGAATTGATATCTGAAATGAGTGTTTGCATTATTTGAAAATAGCTTAGTTACATATGAACAGACAGCACAAGCCATCTTCAACTGATCCCATAAAACTCAAATTATATCAGACTGCGAGTCACTCGATGTCATTTACTGTAGTGGCTTACTAGTTTATACAATATTTAGGTAATCGATTCACACATGGAACAACAAAAAAATTCGCGACGCCCGTGGGATTCAAACCCACACCAGGTGCCCTAACCAATTGCCACTGTAACTGAATAAGAATTTAACTCGTTATATGCAAGTGCAGACCGATGCATCTAGATTGCTAGATGTATTAGCATTTATTAGCTAGCAAGCATTCTTGGTTCAAAATACAGCTTTCAGTCTAGTTAGGACATATGAATATAAGTAAGTCTATTTAACTTATCGAAGATGCAAGCAAATTTTATTAATTTAAAACTGAAAATAAATAATAATAATTATAAATAATTATAAATAATAATCATAATGCTATTCAGTAAGTATTGTGTACCTGCAAGCGAGGCCACAGCTGAGCGAGAGCAAAAGAAGCGTAGAAGTGCACATCATAAGTGTTGTACATTCTGTATTCGTGTCCTTCCAAATATCCAAACACGCCATAATTCCACCTAAAATGATTCAATAAAAAAAACAACAAATTCAATGAGAAAAAATCTGTCAACAATAATGTTAACTTTCATCTGAAATTGTCAACAAAAAGTTTGTTTGAAGCGTTTTGTATTTACTACTGTAATTTTATGTATTTGCTCATCATTTAGTAAATTTTTACTTTACTTATGGTCAATGACATTAAATGGCTTAATTCTAAGAAATGAAATCGATGCTGGTCGATAATCTAGACCCCATGCTGCTTTGTCAACTTGCCAGAAAATTGCAGAACTAGGCTAATTGAGTTATTTCAACCCCAATGATAGGTCATTATACAGAAATGGAATCCATAAATTATCATCACGGTGGAAAGAGGTTATAAGTAACTATGAAAATTATATTGCTCCATAAATATTTTGAAAACATATTAATTTCTTTCAATTTATAAACTAGACTAGATACTTTCTGCTAGACCTGAAGACCTACCTGGGATCATCCCTTGAGCATTGATCGGATACATCAAACCAAACAGTTCCTCCGTCTGTCACAAAATACAGCTCATTCATGAGGGCACCTTTATACCAATCAGGAAGAGATCTGCAACAGTGAAATCGTTCAATTATCTTCTAAAACTTTTAATTAAAATATATCGTTGAAATATCGAAATCATAATCTCACTTGTCATCAAGGATGGGACTCTGCCAACTATAAATATCCTCTTCCCATTTCTTATAATTTGAGAGTGCGTAAGATGCAATGCTGGGGCCGGCTATACCATCTCGTCCAAAAAATCGAGTATAGTACCTATGAATAATATTGTAAATCAGAATATATTACCTACATGTTACATATTTTCCAACACAACCACGTCGGTAGCACTCGGCAATATGCAGGAGAACATGACCAAAATTAATAAAAACCCAAAAGCTCAGCTTGCCTTACAAGAATCTACACCACGAAGGTTGATTACTGCCAGTTAGTTTTTATTTTAAAGTTCAAACATTTGTTTATGCTCAATTTAGAAGAGTGAAAACTGAAGAGTTAAATTATAAAATGGTACTTATTTATAATTATATGAGCAAGTAAAGTCGTAATAAATGAAAAAAAATTACTCTGCCTCCATAAGTCACAGTAATAAACATATATTAACCCTTTGCACTTGAGAGGTGCCGCTCGGTCACCACACAATGTAATGCCGCAACTCGAGAGGTGCCTCTCGGGCACCACGTGGTTTGGTGCTATCTTGATATCTTGTTTATGTTGATGTTCTTTGTTCTTGTTCTTTAAAGTTTGTTCCTAAGCACTGCCTATATAATTTTACAAAGATGATGTCATTTCCCTTTCAAACTACGTAAGAATTTCTTATCTAAGATAAGTGTGGCACCATTAAGGACTGCACCACGGACTGCGGTCTCAGTTCGACCTTGACAGCCGTGGCAAAAGAACTAGATGTGTACCTAATCAACCCATATATTTTTTGCTTGTACTTCTTACCGTAATCATTCATTTGAAGGTCCTTATTTTTATTTAAGGAATAGACTTTTTGCTCCCCCACAATATTAATTAGCTTTCCATTCACTTATCACACCATTATTTTGTTTGCTTTATAATATCTAATACCATTAAGATAATATGTATAATAAACCCGGCAAAAGACATCAAACGACATACTATTGTGTTACTTGTCCCGAAAAACCAGGCATGCATCTCAGCAATTGTTACATGAAATATCATACAAAGCAAAATTACAAAGACTCATGTTTACGAAATTATCTTCGTAAAGATGTAAATATACATTAAATATTAAAATATAAAAATTTTATGTGTTAATTTGTGTGTGTAATCATTTTAAGTTAGAGGTAATAAATTCACCAAAAGCGCTACGAAACGCTTCGAGTTGCTGATTAGTCCGCGCAGAAACGGCCTCGAGTGCAAATGGTTAAAATAAAACCAAGATATTTTTCATTTTTCCAAATATTCCTCATCACCTTTTCTGTCTTAATTGTGTTATAAACATCTTTCTCAAACATATCTTTTAAAATACAAATTAAAAAAAAATTGGTTTTGACACTTTTTGGAGGGTTGATTTTACAAAGGGGAGTAATTTCATGAAGTAACAGCTTGTGTTAGGCCTATTAAAATCTAATTTATCCTATGATACCTATATCTTTTCAAACATCCATATTTAAAAAAATGTGCATTTCAAATATTTAAATACCTGTTATGTTTGTGAAGTTTATTACCAAAATGCACGATTGGCATATCCCACACCAAGCAGAACTCTAGATCTCCTTTCGTTCCAGGCTCCAGCATTATCTGGCTGGAGAGACCGATAGCGTTAGCTGTAATAAAGCAGAGCCAACATTATTCTTAAGGTCAAACAACAACTGAAGTTGATTGCAGCCATTTTGAGAGTTTTGGCAGACCAGCTATTTTGATGCCTCCCCTCATTCTTCATCTTTGATTCAATTTATTTATAATATATTTTACTTAAATTAAACTTAAAGATGACTCACGTTGTGCTATGGTGGAGGGAATGTCATTGGGTATCAGCCTGCCTTTAGATTTGATGCAGTCCCACAAAAGTCCAGCCGTTTTCTTGGTATTGAATTTGCAAAACCCATCAGTGCAGGAATCGGCTGACTGCTTCATCTTGGATATTGTAAATGTACACATCATATCTGATATACTCTGCTCTAGAGATACTCCACAAGTGTGAACATCCGAGTACCGTTCAAAGTTTATTGAATCTAGAAACAAACTAATTTAATTAGAGAATAAAAATTTGTAATGTTTTTTTTTTTTATATTTCATTTCATTCATTACTCATCACACCACATGAATCACACTGAGAAATATAATGTTGAAAATACATACTCCCGATTCTTTGAACTATTCACAAAACCAAAGCATCTGTTCTCCAAGAGAGTTGATCTGTCTCCTTTTGATCTACATACACCCAACAGTTCTAAGAATGGATTATCACCACATATGCCACCAAGTCATAAAATTACATTTAAAATTTCTTCAACGGGCTCTTTTGATAACCATAAAAACCAACTCTCAGAACAGGGATAACAGAAAAATTAAATTGATGTCGAGTTCTTCTCGTCACACACAAGTATTGCAAATAGGACACTAAAACTTGCCAAAAAACCCAAGTAATCTTTTCCAATTAAAAGGAGTAGCTATTTTCTTGAATCATGGTGACGATATGGTGACATTGAAATGTGTTATTTTTCAAACAAATTCAAACTTCATATCACAATATAGTTTTGATGGATTACCACTATTGAGAGTCTTGGTCTTGGGTGATGCCACATCTTTAAAAGTAAATGTAATACTGACATTGCGAACTTCGTTACAGACATTTTCAACTTCCCAAACAAAAACAGCGCACGGCAGACTGCTATCCTAAAAAAATATAAACAAAACCAAATTTAGTTTCAGTTATTCAAACTGATATAAAAGTAATCTTGCAGCTGCACAATTACTATCTGGATTCCAAATAATGATAACACAGGTGTAGTTACTGATAAAGATTTTACCAAATTGAATTGCTCAAAGAGGTAAGTAGAACTTACTTTATAATTATTAGGTATCACAGGTGATATTTGGCGACACATAAGTTTCACTCCGTATTGGCTGAGATCGTAAGACGTCCAGGCTCGAGGATAGAGCCCTGTGTAGTCACAGTCTGAGCCTTTCAGGTTCCATTCCCAAGACATGGGAGCTTTCTTACTTTTACTACAATTGTAAAAAAAATGTAGATAGAAAAACATAGTTACACAAGTATAAATTGGACATCAAGTTTCCTATAGTGGAACAAACTGATGAGAAATAATAGCAAAAAAAATTCACTTTCAAATTTACTTCAATATTTAGCCAGCATAAAATAATCGCAATTGATTGATTGCTGTACCAAAAATTATTATAATTCTCTTCCGTCTATATAACGCATCCGAAATATCCATTTCTATTTATATCTTGTGTACATAATGTAGAGAATTCATACTGTAGATCCAATTTCCAAGATCTATAATATGAATTAATGAGTTGTGACATTCAAAAATCAATTATTTGCTTATGTATACCAAATTTCTTCCAAAACTACAAACACTGCTCCACAAATTATTTCAATAGTGAATATTAAATTTTACTATGCCAATCTACATGAATACATAATTTGACTCACGCATACGTAGACATGACACTCTGAAATATAGTGTCATTATTAGAATCCCTTATATTAACAATGAACTGGTTTTCTGGGATAGTGACATATTCGTAAATTCCGGGGATCAGCTGGTATCGGCAAAACTCTCCTTTGAACCCTCGGCCAATAGTCCCACCTCCTATGCCCCCAAGTGGGCAACCTTCAACATTAAAAGGAAGATCCAACTTTTTTTTTGTAATTAGAGTTTATCCAGTTATATTACAATCATTATAAGACATTGCATTAAAATAACAAGTGATTGCATATATTATGTTTAAAAATTACTTTATCTAATGTGATCTAATGAAATATGAAGCTTCTAGAATAGGAGTATATTTTACTTGTAATAGCCAACATAGATAATGAGATAGTCTTTTCCTTGTTGACTATAGAAAGATAAATTAAAATAAACAGTAATGTATAATTAGACTTATACCTAATGATAAGTCAGCTTTAAAGGACTACCAAGCAAACATGCAGATAATAAATACACCACCTTCTACAAAACAATAACTAAATAAAAAAAAAAATTAAATTTAAAACAAAATATATATATATATACCAAATATAAATATATTTGGAATTTTTTGCTCATCATATTTTGTGTAATTACATCCTAGGGTGGTTTTGACATTGAAACTATTATGGCTTCATTCTTTCATGATCAAAACCTAATCAAAATGCCTGTTTTTAAGCATATTACAAAATATATATATCATCCAGAAACATGATAATTCCATGCCATTGTGTGTAGGTCATCCGCATTTAAAATGAAATTGCAACAGTGCGAAAATATGGTGTATTGCCATTGCTAATTCAATATCAATATTTTAAATAAAATACTTGTGATTTTTCCACATGTTAATTTTATTGGTGACCGGTTTCGCCTACCTTTCACGTTGGCATTATCAAACTGACTCAGTTTGTGGAAAAATCTCACCAAGTACT
This sequence comes from Atopsyche davidsoni, assembly GCA_022113835.1. Lineage (NCBI taxonomy): Eukaryota > Metazoa > Arthropoda > Insecta > Trichoptera > Hydrobiosidae > Atopsyche > Atopsyche davidsoni. The sequence continues at coordinate 16,105,359 of JAILWY010000013.1, forward strand.
TTCTGTCAAAAATATTGATTACTTAATTTGATATCACTTTTTGAATATTGTAGGTGACTTTGAATATACTGCCTACTTTAATAAATATAGAAACTGGTTTCAATTTATTTTTTTAAGAAAAAAGCCCACTTACCATATATTTGTTTTGCAGTTTCCAGGTTCACAAAATCCATGTATGGTTTCTTTCCACGAAAGCGGGTTTTATAAACATAAGCAAGATATCTGCAACGAGAGAACTAGAATTATCACATTAAATTCACTATCTTATTGTAGTGAGTAATTAAAATTTAAAGCAAATATTAATATTTGAAATTTAATACTGTGTTTAAATATACACTAATCTAATATCACAGAACTGGCTTATTTTATTTAGAAATTGCGGCCTGTCATTTGCGTAAATAATATTGGTTTCAATAAACAATGAAGGCATTAAGGTGCACGGTTAGATATCTGAAATATTTGAAACTTAAAATTATGATAAAATATGTAGTTTTTAGGTCCGCAACATAAACAAGTAAATTATATATAAATATTATTTCTAACCTTATCCCCAAGGGCACCAAAGGAAGAGCCTGTCGCCATTTCGGTTTTGAATTTGGTAATTTCTTTTCTGGATACTCATGATCCAACTTAATTTTGAGCCCATAGTCAGGCGGTTTACGGTTTGCGTCTCTTGAGTTCTCCATCTCGGTATTTTATTTGACATTGACGTATTGAATCAATTGAAATTGCATTGACATTTATGTAGCGAATCGAATTTGCGAAAATCTACTCAACCGAAAACAATCAAATGTCATTCATATTTAACACCAGTTAATACCAAATAAACTTTATCACATAAAATAAATCGGTATGCTAAAATATTGCACATTTTAACTAATTATTTATTTTTTGCAAACCCCAGGAAATTGCACGAGCACCCCTCCACGGCCTCTCGGTTATTTTGAATGATTATTTTTTTTTTATTTTATAATTTGTGGTGCTGCCATTAACATAGAAAAAAATCCAAGTAAGTAATATTTGATAAAAAAAAATATACCATAATGACCACATTAAACAATGGCTGTGTCAAATATTATTTGACGTGTAATGCATTACAAAGTACTATCAATTAAAAATATAACTACTAAAAATCAAATCCAATTTGACGAAATAACAATCTTAACTTTCAATAATTTTTTGAGATTTTTAGATTTACTACGATATATAAAGCTCCATTATATTATTTGCACAGTTTTAAGTATTTTTAGTAGTATAAAGCTTAAAAAATGACAAAAATTTATTGTTTAATATTTAGTCTTATTATTTTATTCTGAAAATATTAAGTACTGTAACATCATTGTCAGAATCATAATTATTAAGTAAACATCTTATTAAAATTATTGCGATATCCATAAACATAAATAAAATTGCTTTTTATAAAATAATAATATTTTTTAAATAATTATAAAAATGCTTGTAAATGTGTACCTTTATATAAACACTGGAAAATAATTATTTTCTCCATTATTTATTATTAAAAATTATTTCAGCTATGGTAACTTCTAGAGTCGAGGTGATTGGTGATGGCTTCTTGTTTGGTTGTCATTTTGTGTTGTAGGCGATATTAACAAATATTTAATAGTTTGTATTATAATAGTTATAAAAGTAAATTTAAACTATGGTGTATAATGTATATAATTAAGAGACCTCACAATGTGTAGCTAAAATTTATTTCACAAATAACAGAGGCCGATGATTATCTGAGGCTCTGAATATGGCGTCGGACAGTGAAGTTTCGACTCACTCTGACCCTAATTTTGCTGTTATTTGTTCGTTTTTAGAAATATTTGGTGAATCATGTGCACTAGAATCACCTAGCATTTCACATCTTATCGAAATGCTAGATAATACGCAGGAAGGTTTGTCATTTTTATTTCAGAAGACTGTCTAATCTTCTATCTATGTATATAAATGCTTAAGAAAAACACGCAAGCATTTTGTATTTACAATTCATCAATCAACAAAAAATATAATTTTTAAACACATACTTCGACCGTATTGTCAAATCTCGCTTATCATTTCAGTTGGGGGGCCACTAAAAGATCTTCATGTAAAGCTTCTCCGGAGAGCTGTAAAAAGTTTTCACGCTGATAGGTGGGAGAAATGTCTTGTCAAATTCTGTCACCAATGTGGGCACCATCAAGATGCTTGGGAACTAGAAAGATTTGGTTACAAAAAAGCTAGTAGCCATATCAAGCTCCGAGTACTTAAAGTGAGTATTTTCGTACATCCGTACCATCTTTTTTATGATAAATTGATATTGAAACAAATATTTTGAAATTGTTAAAGAAAATCTTCCATCATAAGCATAATTTTTTAATGCTTCAACTATTCTGTATTTTGTGCTGTCTGCTATCAGTCTTAACAAAAAAATAATTTAAAACGAAAGTAAACTCATCATTTAGCACTAATTTTTTTTTAACTAAACATTACATAATACTACTGACTTATATATCAAACTTATTCTATTTCTAAAAAATAAATATTTATCTAGAAAAATGACTAACAATGAATTTTAATTCCACAGAGTTTTAATTCATAATTTCACATTTTTCAGAATTTACTGGAATATCAATTTTCTTGCAATACTAAGTTTAAAACCGGTGTTAATAAGCGTGAAAGTAAAGAGTTGCGACTCAATCCTGTGGGTCGAGATGTGAAAGGTCGCTGCTACTGGATGCACACCGATTACCGAGCCAACATCAGACTCTACATGGAGGATCAGGACGAGGAAACTTGGAAGCTTATTGCAAGGTTAAGTCGTTTACCAACTCGACAAAAAATATTAGATATAAGAGATTTCTTAGATGACTTATTAGTGTATTTTGTTAAATATCTTCTTTTTTTTACCATTTTTAGTGATGCAAATAGTTTATCTGAAGTTATAGCAGCTTTAAAGTCAGGAAACAGTCCTTGCGATTCTGTCTCTGAGCCAATCCTCAATGAGGATTCCAATAGTGTAGGAAGTACATCCAGTCTTCTGCCTGCAAACAATAAAGATAACGAATTAAAGGTAAATATTATGTTCAAAATATACTAATGAAAGATAAATTTAGTTTAGTCACAAATAAGACTGTATTCTTATTTAATTTATTTTAGGTTGCTAGCAGCTCACCACTTCCACTCAAAGGCCTTAACCCAGAATCAGTAAAAGATGAAACCGAATCTGCAGATATTCCAGTTCCTATTGATAAAAATCTTAAATCAAATTTATGCGCATTAGAAATCAAATCATGTGACAGTGATAATAGTGTCAGTAAACCTACCACTGCTCAGCTCTCCAATCATAACTCCCCAAAAGATAAAGAACTAAAATCTTCCCCCACCTCAAAACAATCAGAAGATCCTTTGAGTCTCACTAAAGCTTCTGAGAAAGCTGACTGTGCGTCTTCCTCGGAGGACGAGACCGCTTCCATACCATCCATTGCCGAATCAAATATCATCAAAAGTAATCAAATTAGCGGATCCGAACAGATAGATGACAACTGTCATTTTACTACTATACACAAAACTAATGAAAAACTGAAAACTAAATGCGAGGATTTGACGGAAGATTCAACATACGTTTCTCCCTTGAAGCGCTTTAAAAATGAAGAAAAAACTTGTCCTGAAGTTTCTGATATTTTGATACTTAATTCTAAAACTGCACTTGATGAAATGACTTCGAATGATGACTCTGAAGTGATTGAAGAAAAAGTTATGCTAATAACCGGAACAGGAGAAGGAGCTCCATGTGATTCGTGTCCACCAAATTTTTTTGGCGAGGAAATAACAGAGGACGTTATGTATTTTTGGGGTCAAGGTGAGGGCAGGGAATGCGATACTGGCAACCCCGGAGACCCTCCTCCCCCTGTCCCCTCACCAGCAGAGAGTGATTCCCCTCCTGAACCACCCCCACCTAGCAAGAGTCCAAGTAAATCAAATTCTGGTAGTGAATCTGAAAACCATGAAAATTCTAAAACGGTCAATGGTGCTGATAGTAATTGTAGAGTAGATTTAGAAAAACAAATGACTCATGAAATATCATTAGTAGAGGAGAAACCTGAAGATGAATCAAGTGAACCTTCTGGTGAACCAGAGCAAGAAGGGCAAAAGACCATGGTCGCCGCTCCGCTTCCTGTAACCAAGCGATTTCTTCAAAATATACCTAAGCCAGGCCTATGTGCAAATGCTGATAGCGATTCTTCTCTGAGTAAAGCCAGGTTATGGAGTATTGACTCTCTCTGCAACAAAGCTTCATCTTCAGTATTTTCGGATCCAACCGCGACTGAAAAAAACAATCAACAAATCGCAAGTAACGCAGTATTAACAAATAATAGTCCAATTAATGAAAATAATCCCTTAGTTTTTGTAAATAATTCTTTAATGAGTAGTGAAAATACACATAGTGAAAAAACTAACAGTGCAATGACGGATGACTCGCATGTGGCTGCAGAGATTATTGAAAGTACTAATTGTGATAATTCTGCGGCTTCTTCTGCTCCCGAAATTCAGAAGGATATAATTTCCCCCAAGAAGTTCTTTTTTGGACGCCCTGACTGTTTGAAATTATCCCCAAATTCAATAATACCCACAATTACTCCACCGATTACGATTACAAGTGTAAATATTGCACCTTTTACAACGTCTCAACAACAAAAGAATATTCAACCGGAAAATTTTACCGTCGGGGTGAAAACCAATTTGGAGAGAAAATCTCTTGGAGAAGAGACAAAGAGTATAGAACCTTCCAAGAAACAAACTGATCATAATCAAGACAGTGGTGAAGCTGTTAATCAAAATGATGAAATTGGCACTGATACTACTTGTGGATCTGATAAAGTACCTACTTCCCCATCTTTTGAACCAGCCGAGTGTACAACATCCTATTCAGTTATCCCTGAACTTACTGGTTTTGCAACATCTACAGCCTCATCTGTCATTCCTAAACTTTCAACCATCACAGCTGACATTTCTGGATCTACCACTCGTGCGAATGTATCAGCCACATCTGGTTCTCTTATAATAGCTGATATTTCAACAGTTATTGCTAAATCTGATATCGAAACAACTGCCACATTCTTGTCAATTACCCCTGTCATTGCCGCATCTCTTCCTGACGCTGCTAAATCTACTATCATTCAGACCACAATTGCGTCTGTTATTCCTATACTTGATCCATCAGTCGTTAGTGATGCTATTACCCCTGTGCCTATTATACCTATACCTTTTATATCTACGTCTGATACTGAGAAAGAGTTCGTTAAAGTAGAACAGGTGAAGAAACCATCACAAGATGAGAAAATATCTTCACCCACTTCTGTTTCAATTGAAAATGAAATATCTTGTACTAAATTTGATGCCAAATACAGATTAAATCCCATCCCTGAAGATAATGTTGAAATTAAAAAAGTTGTAGATTATGCAACACCAAGAAAATTTGAACTAAAGGATAATTTAATAGCTTGTGGATCTGAAGATAAAGAAAAAGTTATAAAAGATACAACATCCCCTGAAAAATCTGAAACTAAAGATAAAGCTAAAGAAGATAATGACAATGTTATTGAATTTATAAAAGATGTAACACTTAAAGTATCTGAATATCAAGAAAAAGTTAGTGAAATTGTAGAGAATACAATACCTAAAGAATCTGAATTTGAATATAAAGTTAAAGAAATTAGAGAACCTAAAGAATCAGAATATAGAGATAATGTTAATGAAACTTTTGAAGTTTTGATACCTAAAGAATCTGAATCTGAAGATAAAGTAAATAAACTTGTGGAAGTCGCAGCTTCTAAAGAATGTAATGATAAAAATGAATTAATTGTCAAAGATACAACACCTGAAGATAAAATTAAACTCATTCAAAATGTAGTAAATGAAGAGCCAGAAAATACAGTTATAGAAGATATTACACCTAAAGGATCTTTTTTAAATGTTATAGAAGATAAAACCTCTAAAGCAATTGATGACAACGAAAAAAATATAGAATATACAGTACCCAAAGTATCTGAAGGTAAAGATGACAGCAAAATTGCACTTTTTAAAGATATGACACCTAAAGAGTTTGATTGTAGAGATAAAGCTATAAAAGATACAATACCTAAAGAATCTACTAGTAATGATGAAGTTATAAAAGATCTAGCCCACAGGTCTGATGATGAAGTTTTTGAAGATACAACATTTAATGAATCTGATGGTGAAGATAAAATTATAGAAGCAGTACCTACAATTAATAAAGATAAAATAACTGAAGTTATAGAAGATGTAGCATCTCAAGAATTTGTTAATATAAATAAAGTACATATTGTGGAAGATGCAGCACCTAAAGAATCTGACAATAAAGATGCAATGAGTGAAATCATAGAAAATGCAAAAATTATAGAATCTAAAGATAAAGATGAAATTACTGAAATTGAAGAAGATAAAGGTAAAGTTAATAAAATCGCAGAAGGTGCAATTCGTAACGAATCTGGGGTTAAAGTTAGTGATATTGCAGAAGATACGTCTAAAAAATCTGAAGATATAGATAAAGTTAGTAAAATTAATAAAGATGCAACACCTAAAGTTACTGAAGTGTCAAAAGATACTACAGCTAAGGAAAATGATGAATTAAAAAGCAATAATTTAAAAAATATTATTAAAGATGACTGTTCAAAAAATAACAAGAAATTAGATGAGCCCATCAAAGATGAAGTAAAAACGGTGACTAAATTGGACCCTCTTAAGTCTATTACTCTTATCGCTCAGTCTCAAAATGTCAGAACACCTGATGATAAAAACACAATTCCCCTTAATGATCCCAAGCCATCTGGTAAACATAAAGCTGATGAAATTGATGACATCGACAAATTGCCCACTTCCGATGATTCTGTAAGTATTGAACCATCAAAAGTATTGGCTATAAAGAAACCCAAGTTGAGTAATGATAATTCAATAGAGGAGGACAATTTTCCTGTACTACAGATAGTACCTGAATCTCCTGATATCAAAGTAGAGGAAAAATCATCTTCACCTCCTCAATACCGGAAAAAAATATCACATGAGAAATCATCCATTAAGGATATTGCCAATGCTATCGATGCGATATCCAGTAGAATTATCGACAAGAAAGTTAATCAGAAGACATTGATGACCGACCCTGACTCGGATGATTCTGGAATACGACTTAAGAAAATTAAAGTTGAAAATGAAGAAGTAGTATTAAATGCAGATGTACAAATTGAAAATAGCAAAAAGAAACCTATAAAAGTTGCCAATCGAAAGAGTGAACGTTCTGAATCAAAGTTAGTTAAGAATAATGATCTTGAGGTTACCCCCAAATTAAATTTAATTACTGAAAAATCAGAGTTAAATCATAAAACAAATAATTCAGATTCCAATGAATCTGATGGTCAGCTGCAATCAGAATCTACTGAAACATCTGTCACTAAGGGGAGGAAAAATAGAAGGACGGAATCCCCAAAGTCAATGGACGATCCTCTTGAAGTAAAAATGAAGAAATCCAAAACCATAAATCTTCCCAGAACTACACGCAAGAGAGGAGCGGTCTCGATCAAGCACCCCAGTGACAGCGAAGACAAACCCAGCAAGGCCGGACGCAAGAGAAGTCACGAGGAAACGGAATCACCATCCGAAGAAGACTATATAGACGGTCAAAAAAGCAAGAGACTAAAGATTAAGCCAAAAGTGACCAATACAAAACACAGGTTAGTCAAAATGGTTGTGAATATTTCTGTTTATTTGGCAAATTCACTTGTAAAACAATTTAGTATCCATTTTTTTTATAGGAAAAAAGTTGAAGAAAAGAAAAAAGTTGAAGATTCAAGTAGTGATGAAGAAATAGTAGCTCCTCTTCCCAAAGGTATGTTTTTCAAACTAAACTTGTTACATTTTTTTTAAACTAGTTAATAAATGAATTGTAAATAGCTTCATCCCAAATTCCATTCATCCCAAAAAATCAAATTCTTAAAATGATGCTAAAACAATGAAGAAAAATTGACAATTTCCATTGATCTTATTTGTCTTTGCTGAAAAATTATTTCGACCAGAATCCAGAATTTAGACATTCTTTCATAGGCAAAGCTTTGTTATAATAATTTCAATGTTTTAAATGTTTACTGATAAGGCCGCATTCCTGTAACTATTTTTATTATGGTGATTGTTGTAGGAAAAATTAAGAAGACTCCATCAGCTAAAAAACACGAAAAAGTCTCTCCAATGTCAACCAAAAAGGCCTTAGGTGTGTTATTATATTTTATATAAATGGTGTTCTAGCAATTTTATGACTGATGATTTGTAAGTCATTCATCAAGAACTAAGTGTAGTTCTCTGATCACTGCGATAATATGGTAGTAAAAATGACTCACAGCCTTCGGTGAAAAACCTCACTTCTGGGGCCTGTTCTTTCCTCTCCTGTAATGTAGTCAGTTAAAAGAAAACATAAACCTAGAAAAACACTCTATATATTTATCAATTTGTTACTATATTATTCACAGGCCAAAAGAAATCTAAGAGTAAATCCGAGCAAAACCCGTTAGCACTGGAAGAAGATGATGAGACCCCTGTAAGGCAGTCCCGCCGGATCGCACAATTAAAAATTAAGGAAGAAGCACAGCGGCGCATGATGGAAGAGGTGGCTCTACGAGAACTCAAGGCTAAACACAAGAAAAAGGTAAATGGGTTAATCCATGATTTGCTAAATAATTCATAGCAAACTAGGTAACCTTAGCCAGTACCAGTAAATGTGTATGCTTAACCCTTTCCACTCCGTTGGCGACAATGTGTCGACATGGTAAATTCCTTTGTAACTCTGTTGGCGACTATAGGTCACCATAGTGCACCTTTTATTGTTTACCCCATAAGAAGTCTAGGTGCGTATTAGAGCAGGTATAAACCCTTGTCAGTTTTACCAAGTAATTGCTGCCATTCGGATGTATTCACATTGTTAAATTAAAAAAAAAACAAACAAAAAAAAGTCCGGAGTTAAATTATTTTTTATGTTATACTTGCTTTAAGGAACCCGGAGACAAGTCTGAACCTGAGTGGCATCACTCCTCCTCGGAGAACAGTTCTGATAGCCCCTTGGTGAAGGGGAGGAAAGGGCGAGGAAAAGGAAAAAAAAATAAAAAAGTTAAAAAACCCTCTGATTGGAATTTCTCCAGCGGACCTAGTGATTCTGACTCAGAACCCGAAGATGACATTGAAGATCACGGTTTGCAAAAATTTGATCAAATATATTTTAGATTAATGATTTACTTTATTACAGTTTTACTTAATTGTGATTTGATTATTGTAGAAGTGGAAGAGGAAATCATAACTCTGAAATCAGATCATGAGTTTTCTCCCGAGTCAGATATTGATAGTGAGGATGTAGCACCAACGCGGCATGCTCGTACTCTAAAAAAAGGTACACACAAATCTCTATTATTCAAATATTCACATACCTTTTTTTTGCCCTTAAAAATCTGGGTGTTTGGCGTCATTTTGCTTAGAATTTTGATGATGTTAGATATGTACATGGGTTGTTGTTGTAGAGGAGGGTACCATGGCGGATGTGAACTGCAGCAGCTGTGGCCGTGGTGATCATCCAGAGTGGATACTTCTTTGTGACGCGTGTGACAGTGGCTGGCACGCATCGTGCCTTAAGCCCGTATTATTTCTGGTTCCAGAGGGTAATTGGTTCTGTCCACCGTGTAACCATGTGAGAATTTGAATAATTTTAATTAAATTCTGTATTCCAATGAACTTTATCATAAATAACTAGGATTATGAATAACTAAAAATATAATCTAAGTAATTCACTGTTTTGTAAACATTCAATTTGATTTGCAGAAAAAGTTGGTCACTGCCTTGGAAGAGCGATTGGTGGAACATGAAAAACTTCTTGAAGTGGTTCAGATTGAAGATCTTAAGAAAAAGAAACCTGGCAGTACTCAATCTATCGATAAAGTCGGGAAATCTAATACTGAGTCTTCTGAGAATTCTGGTAAATTAATAAAATTGTCTTCTAATTTTTAGCATTTAATTACTAATTATTTCAAGTAAAATGCTGAAAAAATATGCAAATGTTTTTTTATGTGTGCAGATGAGAGCAGCAGTGGAAGCAGCAGTTCCTCTGAAGATTCAGATGATGCTAAGATTTACAGATTGAGAGAGAGGCGTCAACTTCCTGTCAGTTATCATTTCAAGGAGTATGACCAACTCATAAGTTCTGCGATCAAGGTGAACTCATTTGACTCTATTGAAGATAGGCTTTGTAATATCAACCAAGATACTATTAATTATTTTCTTACTAATCTTCTTCTTCTGGTGCCTCTCCTCATAGGAGGTTGGTGACCATTTCATTGAACATATTTCTATCCTGGGTCAGTCTCACTAATTCGGCCTTACTTCCGACCTCCAGTCCAATGTCCCTTCTACCTTCGATTTTTATTTGGACAGTCAGCTGTAGGATGCTATATTTACTATTTTGAAAAGTGTGGCCGAAGTAGGAGACCTTATGCTTCTTTACAATCGTCAGGAGTTCTAGTACAGTTGAATAACATTGGAGATAAGATGCATCCTTGTCTTACACCCTTACAGATTTCTATGTTCGTTTTGCTCAATCTTAAATCTGTTTTTATTCGTCCAGTTTGGTTCTATTACAAATTGTGTATAAATTTCATGTCTTTTCCGTCTAGCCAGTAGACGTAGCAAATGTTCATGTTTAACATCGGCGAACACATTTTTTCGCTGGTCTTGATATTTTTAAATTAGTACTTGCATGGCGAATAATAGTTTTCTAGTACCTAAAGAGTTCCCAAAACCAAACTGTGTGTCGCATATCTATTTTTATCCACAATCTCCCACGTAAGACTCGGAAAAACAATTTGAGGATGTGGCTCACCAAAATTATTAGTTTGTATTCATTGCAGTGTTGAGCATTCAAATTTTTTGGCAATGTGACAAATATTGATTCAATTCTATTCCTTGGGTTTTAATTATGGGTTCCCGAGTTTTAATTATGACCAGAAATTATGAAAAGTGAAGTTATGAAAACTCTATCTCTTATGAAGAATAAAATAGCAACTGGACCAGATGACATAAATATTGAAATTTTAAAGGTGATGGAGGGAAGGAGCTTAGATACCCTAGTCAAATTGTTCAACCAAATCTATGACTCGGGAACCATTCTTACTAATAGCTTCATTATTTACTCTCGAACAGAGTTTACATATTTATATTCCATGCTGAATATCAGAATCAAAACTCTATATGGAACATTCTGAAAGACTCAATAGTTATACTATAGGTCTGTAGATTGTGTTGAAGAATTGGTCAAGAATGAGCTAATCTCTATATTACTAGTTGTACATATAAGCTCAGCCAAACAATGAACAATACAACTATGGTTTAAATCCATTTTCAGGAAGAATACAAGGAAGTGGATAGCAGTGGAGCAGGAAATCAAGGAAGAGGAAAGGACATCTCGACAATTATAGAAGCAGACAAAGAAGAAAAGAAAGCTATGCTTCAAGAGTCTCTCAAGGTTCAATAAAGATTTGTATGAGTATAAGAACTGAAGATGTGAGGTGCTATTTAAACTATGTGTTGGTAATTTGGTTTTCCCAACTTTTCAGATGGGTGGCTCTGAGGCAGATGACGATGCTATCCAGAAAAACCGTCGCCGTGTCGCTGTCCGCTCTCGCCGGAAACCTCGCAAACTCAACAGTCTCGAGGTTATCTCTGATGATTGTGATGATAACTCCGATGAAGACTTTAAAGAGACAGGGTACGTTTTACTTATATTTTATTAAAATTACATTCAATTCAATAATCCTAAATATGATATTCTTATACTAATATTTCTTTCAGCTGGTCGACATCAAGTTCTGAAGTTGGTGGATCAGAAAGTGAGGTTTCTAAAGATTCGAGTCGTTCATCTGACTCTTTGCCAATTAGACGCTCACAAAGATCAACACATAGTAAAAAAAGTATGGACATTGCATTCATTTATTCTTTACTAATATATATATTTATTATTTTATCTTTAATTACCTTTGTTTTCTGTGTAACTTTCAGGTAGAAAAAAATGTATTGAGTCTCCTGAACACAACAAAAAGCGTAAAAAACCTCATGATGACGGTACTACTTCCGAATCTAGCGGAGCTAGAAACTGGTCATCTTCTAGGAAATCAAAATCTCCCGTAAAAAAATCATTATTTAGATCGTCCAATAAAAAAAGTAAGAAAAAGAAAAAAACCAAACGAACTGAAGAAGAGAAGGCCGCTGATAAAGCAAAGTATGGACAAGGTAGAGCTAAGGTAGGGAATACAATGCCCCTGTTACTTCTAATACAAGAGTACAACTCGCTTTCAAGTGTCTTCATGATTTGTGTTGTGTTCCTTTGCAGATTAAATATGGAGGATTGTCAGACAGCTCAAGGGAGTCTCACGACTGGTCCCCGGCACACAGGACTAGGCAGAGGCGGGTCAACTATCTTGAACTACCTAACACTGATTCTGAAGATGTATGAAATTGTTTATTAATGCCTATTTTGTGAATTATTTTTATAAAGTTAATTACTATTTAGTGCTATATGGTTACTACAACTTTACCACTCATTGGGGCGTTTTGTATTTCGACGTGAGTTTAATCCGCACAGTGCCACCTGTTGACAAAGCCACATATTGTACTAAGCAAGAAAATTATTTTTTTTAAAATCAAATTATATAGCCAATTTCATTCAATTTGGTGTTAAAATTGATCTGACAAGTGCATTCTGTTTATATAATATTATTTTGATCATTGTAGGAAGCTCACAAACCTAGCGGTAAACATATGGATAGCTCTGATGAATACAAAGGAGAAAGCGACTCTAATTCTGACTCTGAAGCCTCAAAAGGAAAGAAAAAATCTGACGATGAGTCGGCATCGTTGCCGACAAGCCAAGTTGAATCGTCCCCTGAAAAACTGCTCTCCGTTACTGTCAAGAAGGACTCTGACCTGTTGATGACATCACTTCAGCCTGTTGTCAAGTTGGCGAATATATCTCATTTGAAAGTTGCCCTCACAGACTCTGCATCGCGTAAGACTTTAAACTTTCTGCCTTCACTCGTGAACATTACTCGTGTTCTTAGACAAATGCTAATCATAAATGTCTATTCATAGTAGATGTGCCGGCTACTGTGCAAGCTTTGGCCAGTACTGTGCTGGCTCCAACATTGGCTAGTACCGTGCCTTCTCCAGCACGAGGCAAGGGCTTTCGTGGCAGTAGAGGCAACAGGTAAGCATCATCATCACCCGACACAACTCTAAAATTATTAAACAGCTATAGTAGATCTAATATAATTAAACTTTCTTTACAGAGGAAGTCGAAATCAGGGCAGTCTTCGCAAAGTTTCCAAAGGCCGGGGACGAGGGGGTGTGGGAGAAGAGCAGCCTCCTCCTCGAGAATCTCGGCCCCGACTGGCCGCCAACATCTCACCCATTAAGGGTATGTCACAGATTCATTTTATTGTATAGAGCACATATACATGAGTATATATTTACATTAACTATGGCTCTTGTTCTTTCACCATTTCAGTATTCTTAACTCGCTTTTCAGATGGTGAAGACGACTTACCATCCGATATGAAACTTGGTGATTTTTCTGATAACTTATCAGAGTTAGAAAACGTAAGAGTGGTTTATTTTTTTTACTTCCACAACAACTAAGTTCTTAATTTTTCTTACATTTTGAATTTCATAATTTTCATTTGTTCTCAGATAAGTGATCTTGACCATGAAGATTTGGATGATTTGACATCCTCCCCTGTGAAAATAATCTCAATGACTCCCTTTCAAGTAAGCTATCAGCAATAAAATTGTTGTTTATATTTTTGATCAACTACTAATTCATTTAAATTTTTTATTAAATTATTTATTATTCAACATTTTTAGATGGAAAAGGAAAAAAAGCGCAAGGAACGAGAAGAAAAACTTCTTGAGAAGGAAAAGAAAAAAGAAGAAAGGATAAAGAAAAAAGAAGAAAAGCAGCAAGAAAAGGAACAAAAAGCTAAGGAGAGAGAAGATAAAAAACAAGCCAAGATAGCAGAAAAGGAACAAAACAAAAACAAACGCAAACAAATGCCACCAGGTAAATATTTTTACTGAAAAAATTACACTGCACTCAAGTCTAAGAAATACTGAAGGTTGTTTATCATTTTTCAGAATTCATGGGAGGAGGACCAATGATGAATTCCAACATAGGCCCTCGGCCTGGATTGCTCATGGCAGAGGGCCCTCCACGGGGAATGATGCAGTCACACTCTCAGGCCATGCGGCCTCTGGGCCACCCGACTCACCCTGGTCACCCGGGTCATCTAGGTCACCCTGGCCATCCCAGTCACCCCAGTCATCCTGGCCACCCTGGTCACCCCGGCTTGGAGAGCGACATGGCAGTACATCACCGCCTAAAGTTGGAGCACTCTGGTTATCCTCCTGGCCATCCACTGGACCACAGAGGTCCTGCAATGCCTCCCGAGCGGTGGGACCCAGCCTTTAACTACCGTCGCCCTGATCACCCTCCTGAACGCAGGGACGGTGAAGACCGCCGTGGACCACCCCCTTCCGGTCCTCCTGGACCTCTTGATCCGCGTGTCCATTCATACCCAGGAGTGCCTCCTGGCTACCGCCCACATCTTACTGATAACCGACCTCTCCTGGACCCGTCTCGCCGTCTGCCTCCGGGCTACGCGCTAGACGCCCGTGGCAACCCTGTCATGCTGGACCCTCGTGCTCGAGATCCCCGTGCCATTATGGAAGAGCATGCACGCGCCAGTCGGCCTATTGTTACAGACCCTCGGGACAGGCGTGAACCATATGCTCCTGATGGGCGCGAGGGTGTCCCAGGAGTTCCTCGTCCTCCTTCTGCAGAGAGTGGTGATCCCGAGGGGCTCTCGGGGGCTTCCCGATCATCCACTCCTAAACGTCGGGGTCGTGGACCTGGGAAGAAAACCCTCGCCCGGCAGACAGCTTCTAATCCCGGAACTCCCGGAACTGCCGATGGTAATTCTCACAGCCCCAACAGTTCCAACTCTTCTATACCTGAAGGTAAGATATTTCAAATATGATGTGACTCAGAACTCGAAGGTCATTTCTAAATATTGGTATTTTTATTCAGGCACTTTGGCAGTCGCTGGAGCGCCTCAACCGTTCCGGCCCACGGCAGATGTGCCAAGTGTTATCACTCGAATGCCACACATGATGCCTCCTCCTTATAGGTAAGCAATTGCAGTGCTACCATGTATTCCTACAAGCTTCTATCTCTAGTTTATACCTTATCCATAAATAGAATTGTTATTTTTAATAGCTGGTGGATCTTTTATTTCAAATATACAAAGTATAAAATACATAAAAATTGACATAAATATTTTAAATTTCAGGGGGTCCTCTATGTACAGCAGTAGCGGCCCATTATATGGTCCGCCGCGCGGCCCTCCGGGACATATGTCCATGAGCGGTATGTACCGGCCACACCCCCCTCATCCTCTGGACCCCTCTCCGTCGGGTGGTGGACCCATTTCCATGGCTTCCCCTGGACGCAACAGCCCACACGATCAACCGTATCCGCCTTATCCAGGTGCCCCCTTCTACCCGCCCGGTCCATACCCTGGTCGCTTCCCACCACACTTACTCAATCCTGCCGCCCAGCCGCGCCCTGACTCAGATGCCGATGATAAGAGGAAGGTCCCGCGTGAGTCATTGCCCTTCTTGCGCCGTCCAGAGATCAAACAAGAGCCTCTCCCTGCACCCATTGAGCGATCGCTGTCCCCTTGCGAGGATAAGTCACCCAGCAATGATGAATCAAATGAGGATCCAGCTAGTGATGACAATTTACAAAATTCTTCTGCTCCGTCGTCACCTCCGCCTGCTCGGGCTGCCGGTCATCCTCAACTTAAGCACACTGAGAGTAAATTGGAGAGGACAGCCCGCGGAAGAATCGCTCTCACTACTGCAGCTCGATATCCTCAGGGACCTTACGCTCCGCAGTATGGTCCGTATGCACCCTACCCCCCACCCACTTCTGAGGGTTCTTATGGAGGACATTTGCACCCACCACCTGCACATCCTCTCGGTCACAGACCACCCCATCATCCCTCTCCTTTACACCGACCGCCACACCTCTCTTCTCCCCACCTTTCCTCCCCTCACCTTTCCTCCCCTCACCCACCATCCCACTTATCTTCTTCGCACCCTCCACCTCATTTATCCTCTCCACACCCCCCACCTCAGTTGTCCTCTCCACACCCTCCACCACACTTGTCTTCTCCACACCCACCACCCCAGTTATCCTCTCCACACCCTCCTCCCCATTTGTCCTCATCCCATCCACTGCCCACGGCAGCCTCTCCTCATGGTCAGAGATCAGCAGCACCACAAGTGCCATCGACCCTGCCATTGCAGCCCACCCGAGAACCTCTTTCCCTAAGAGGAGGTCTTCCAGGACCACTTTCAGGTCGGCCTCCTTCTGGCCCTTCTGCGCAGTTGTCAAGTCCACCGCCCCGTGCCTCCGGTATTCTGAGACCTCCTTTGCAAGGTCCTGGATTGTCCCCAGGAGTATCGGCAAATCACCCAGGTCCTCCCTCTCATCACCCTGGAATGCCTAGCCATCCGGGGCTACCACCCGTGACTGGGCCACCTCCATCTGCAAGTGCCTCCCGCCACCCTGGACCACACCAGTCAGGCCCACCCCAACAGACGGGACACCACTCTGAAGATGAAGTCGGAGAATTCGGAGGACTTGTCAGCTATTTTTCGAGTCAGCATGAAGATGACATTGACTCCTAATTGTGTAAAAATATGATATTTATATTTTTTTAGTAGAACTTTGGTTTGTTTCTACTGTACTGTAGGTAGAGCTTTATAATTAATATAAATATATATATACATAAAGATAATCATGTGGAAACCGGCTGGGACACCAAAATACCTAATCGAGTGTGTATGAGATTTTAGGAGCAACTTTACTTTATAGTATTTATATAGAATCTTATAAAAATTATATTAACATTTACAACGGCAAAATAACTGTATTATTATTATATATCTTATACTGATTTGGCATATTTGCCAATTTTATTTGAATAAAATAACAAAAATTCCCGAAGTTTTTATTTGGTTGGTAATTACAAAATTTTATCATTGTGCTCACTTGTCTATTTCAACAAATTATTATTATTTTTTTAACTTTATAGTCAATCAAAAAAATAAAATTCTGTTTCAACAACTTCTTCAAAATGTCATCATTTAAGTCGGAATGTTGACCCACTCTGAGTTCGTCCTTCAAGTTCTCATCTCCAGAACGAAATTTGACAAAAGTAATTTCTAAGTGCCCCATCAGTTATTACTCCCTTACCCTACACACTGCATATTTTTTTCAGCTGTTGTTGCAGCACTAGCTTGTTTGAATGTCCAAAGTCTTACATGACAAATATGAACTTTTTAACATTTTATTTAAAGAGCAAAGAATATCTCTTTAAGTCACGAAAAAATTATCCTATGACGAACAGGACTCTTATCTATCTTTATGAAACCAAAAATTCTTTATCAGGGTGACTTATGGGTAAATTCAAACAAGCCTAGTTATTACCTGCACCGGAAGCTGTCTATGACTCGCCCCATATAAAATTCGTTTTTGTTTACAGAAATTCCTCCAAGTCGAGTCTGTCATCTGATTTATCATAATTTTTTTAGCAAAGAATCTGATGACAGAGAAAATTGACAATTGTCTCTCATCGTTTTAACAAGACGATTTTAAGTAGTAGTGATTGTCTATGATTATTTAATATATTTCTTTACTGGTAATATTATCTTTACGTTGGCATAATGTAAATGTTTACTTTTGTTAAGTTAAGTTGTCATTCTGTGACCAAAGAAAATAGCTATGGCTTCGAGCTTCTGCGGGACAAAGAAACAAAAATTGAATAATATGAATGGACTCAGTAACGGTGGTAATAAGATCCCGAATGGCATACAGCATGACCCCGTGGCTATACCTGACATGTGTTACTTTTGCTTTGATGTGCTGTACTGTCAACTTCACGGGCTAGACTCGCCTCAAACTCCAAACTTCACCAATGATGCATAGTAAGCAACTCCTTTGTTATAAATTGTCATGACACTTTCATACTTGTGCTGCTCTTGAATTGCCTATTTCTGCATCTGTGAAAAACATTTAAATGTAAGTTATTACTTCAAAATTACGAAATTCCCAGCTAACATTAATTCGATTTTTTCTGTTTATATCACAATGACATTTCTATATGTCCATTCACACCAATGAACATAAGTATATTCTTTTGGATAGTTTAATTTGACCTGCTTATCAAAATAATTTAATAATAATTTTTTTCTTTCAGATTCTAAGGTATTGGGCTACATTTTGTCAAAAATATTTTGTTTTATTATCTCGACCGTTATTATGACAATAATTTACATTAAAGGCTACATTTCAAAATGTAGTTTTTATTGTATAAAATTTATAACTTAGTTTTATTTTTGTAGCCCACTGTTTGTAACATGGACAATCGGTAAGGAACATAGACTCCGGGGATGTATCGGTACATTCAATGCTATGCATCTGCATACAGGTAAGGAATTCTCCATGGTCTTTCAAACTCTTCATCCATCATCTTGTTTTTCTCAGTTTCCTCATTTCTTTCACCTTTTTTTTTTATTAACATGTACTAAAGTTTTTTTAAAATATGAATATTATATAACTTATTGAATATCTATGCATCATTACATCATTATATTACAAAAATATTACCTTTAGTTCATAATTAATTGACATGTAATATTATTTTATTTAGCTTTTGGGCGTTTTTTTAAAGCTAGGCAACATACTAACCTTGGTCTTATAGAAAATCAACGTAGTATATAAATTATATATCCATCTTGAATTTATTAGTTACAATATTTCTTCTTAAAAACTTGCGAATTAATTTATTTACTTTCGATTTGGGATTAGGTTTTTTTTTGTGTGAAACTCTTAGTTGACTAGAAGTCAGTCAGGCGCCAACTGGCAGTGTTGTGCTATATATATATATATATATATATGCAATATAATATTCACATTCACCACTAAAATGGGTGTCTGTAAACCTTTCACTTTATACTTACAAATAAATGTTCTTTATCTAATTGCTAGTATATTGAATGCAAATCTTTAAACCATGGACATAAATAAAAGTTCAATTGTAATAAAACCAAAATGGTTTGTGCCTGGTTTTGCTTTTAATGTATGATCTTATGGTTTTTAAACCTTAATTGCTTATTAAATCAGAAGCAAGACACAGTGTCTTTCAACGCATAATTTATCTAGCAAATGGCTGAATAGATGTGGAAGTAAATAATACTGCTAATTCTCTATCAATAATATTTTCCCTGAATTCCAGTCACCCGATTTTGATCACCATCCTACAAGACGAATCTCGAACTTATGTAATGAGCTCATGTCTATAGACAATGTTTAGTATGTTTATATGTTGGTATAGTATTGACCTAATCACTTTGATTTGTAGGGTTACGAGAATATGCCTTGACGAGTGCACTTAAGGACAATCGTTTTTCGCCAATCAGCCGTGAAGAAGTACCGAGACTCTCTGTGTCAGTATCTATCTTGCAAAAGTTCGAGGATGCGGCTGACTACTTAGATTGGGAGCTCGGTGTGCACGGCATTCGCATCGAGTTCCTTACAGAAAGAGGCTCCCGGCGCACTGCCACCTACTTGCCCAAAGTGGCCTCTGAACAAGGTTAAGTGACTGAACAATTCAAGGAAGGGGATTATGTTATCACATTATATGATAAAGAATATAATTTGGTGTGACCAAAAATATTTTGATATTTTTTTAATATTTTGATGTTTTGATTTCATAACATTGCATTTCATATTTTTGTCGCATTATATAAAAAAATATCAATGGACACCTGACAATCGCAGCCTGGTAATGTAATCTGTTCATGTGGTGTACCCTTACAAACTGATTATAATGCTATTTAAAGTATGGCCAACATTATTAATATTTGATAGTTTTAAATGCACCATTTTTTCTTTTAAGGTCATAAAATTCTTAAGTTTACTCAAATATTCTTATAAAATTCAGTGTTTGTATACTACTATATTTACGATTGTCATTGCAACACAAAAAAACATTTTCAATTGTTCAAAAGAAACAGTTAATGAATCTAGCGAGTTTTAAAAAAGTTTTAACCCTTGTGTCAGTATGGCTTTGACGTCACCAAATAATCTGAGTAATATTTCTTTATCCACAGGTTGGGACCAAGTACAAACTATAGACTCACTTTTGCGCAAAGGCGGGTACAAGGCGAACATAACAGCAGACATGCGACGCAGCATCCGCCTCACTCGCTACCAATCAGAGGAAGTGGCAATGACATATAGCCAGTACCAGCAGGAGCAACAGTGCCGGGGAGTGGGCTGCTAGCGCCACGCCACCTACCAGGGCCGCCCCCGCTGCGGTTCTCCATGCTTCCATCCGTTTACTTTACGATCTTCAGGATTACGTACTTTCCGATCCCCTGACGGTTATTTCAACGCTTACAAAGTTTCGCCTCTACACTACCCACTTAATTGTAATACTTATAAAATTGTCCAATTGAATAATATCTCCTCGCTTCTCCTAGTTGAAGAGGATGTGAAATTGAACTGCATAGATTTTGATCACCGTAAAAAGGTGACACAGTTGCAGGCAAACTTTACTTTTAAAATAGGTGCCAGTTGTGATGGTGCATCGGGAGTGGTCTGTGGCCTCGTGTGGAGCAGTTCGGTCGCAGGCGACACCTGGGAAGATAATCTAGGGAATACTTTCTTTCCCAACACCAGATTAAAAGACTACTCGCCTCCAATTTGTGACATACCGTTGAATGGCGTGCATCAGCAAGAATGTCGCATCGACTGACTTTAAGAAAGTATGCCGGCTTTATTGTATCTCGTAAAATAAGTTTAACCAACTAATTTTTAATTATTATCAAATAAATGAAATCGTTAAAATTAGTATATTACAGAAATCAACAAATCCAATAAATTTTGTAATTAAATTCATAGTGTTTTGGAGGAATCAGATTGATGAATCTCGATGATTAGTTTGCAATTAGTTTGTTAGTTTCCGTATTGCGGTTCTACATAATGGAGAATGTGATTTTACTTGCACGTGTAAGTAAGAGATGTAAAGTTTTGCTGTTGTTATTTTTGTGAAAATAGTTAACGATATGTACTAATGGATAATTTTTAATCTTTGAAATACATCTTGAAAAATAATTGAGTAAATATGACTACTCTGAGGGTATGTACCGATTTTGTGTTCATAAATCTGTTAATAATGTGCTCATACAAATAGTGCTCTCTGCAAGGAGCTGTACTATCTTTATTTAGCCTTTCCTGATTTTAGAAATGTGGTTTGCACACATAGAGGATGTAGGAATTCTCGTAGGTTTGTGAGAATGGTCCGTTTGTTACCCCATTCTGATCTCGACATTGTGAAATAAACTGACCATAATATATATGAGTTTTCGAATAGGATGTGATGTGTGTTGTGTACACATACAAATATTTTTATATGAAGGGTTCTAATGTCTTCATGTCTCTATATTCGTAGATTCTCTCAATATTTATTTTACGCAGTCATATCCTGATTCACTACATTCTGGACTAAAGGGGCTTTGGAATTATGTTGAGATGTTTGTTGAGAGGTGGCGCTCCTCTCATATTGACTTTCACTTGCCATTAACCTTTAACTCTAGACAGCGACTCAGGAGTGCCTTTGTTTCTGTTATTATAACTTTCTTGTCACGAGTTCTTATGGATTTTCGGAGTCTATTGCCTTTAATGTATGGTGAATAAACGAAAACATTTATTACTCTTTTGACTAGAATAAATTAATAATATAACTTAGCACGTTCACTACCGATACGGCTCACGTTGGTGTTTCTAGTGTGTTGGCAGCTGTAACGAGTGTTTGCTTAGAGATTGTGCTCGAGTGTTGAGTTTACCTGTGTCAAGTGTCAAGGCTGGCGGTGAACGTGTCATATTCCCTAACTTCCAGATTCAATAAACTAAGCTTGCTCAACAATTCAAATTCCATTGAGTTTTATCTCTTTGAACTACTCCGAATTGCAATAGTAAAGGTACCAAGATTGTATAGATAATATATTGAACACACAAACTAGTTGTGATGCTTGTTAATGTATGTACCATAAATTTAATAATGTTTTAATTTGATATGCTCTGTGGTTATTGATTAAAAAGTATTATAAGATACACTTAAGCTTTTTCAATACGAAATGTTTTTTTGATTTTGTGTATTAATCTGACAAATAATTTTCAATTTTCGTAAATTTGTCTAGGAATGTAAAAAAAAGAATATTCCAATTATTAAAAATGACGATGGAGAACAAGGGTACTTTTATTTAACAGTGAAGTGGAAGTTGGCAAACTCCAAGCAGGTGTCTCGTCTCAGTCTTATTTCATCTCATCAATAACTGTTGCACCAATAGTGTTCTAAATTTTATATAGTTGACTTTTGGAAAATTATAACTCGTCAAAAGAAAAGAAAATAAACAGCTAATTTATGTTTTACTTATTATTGTGTATTTATAACATTATTCGTGGATAACGAATCTAATCAATTTAGAATTGACTATTAATGGTTTAACTTAAATAATTTCATTTTAATTTTTTGTTAAGAGTTATGATTTTTTCCATCTATGTAAGATTGATATGATGCAGCATAACCAATTTAAAGGTATTTTACAAATTTTGAAAATAAGCAAAATAATGGTTGCCACAGTAAAAAGCGAGAAAATGGAAATTTTCTTTTGATTATTATGAGAGCAACCGTTGTCATTTGGCTGAAAGACTTGTTTTTTGCTGTCCAACGATCAACATTTTTAACAGAAAATAGTCTCGTAACATTAAAACGCCCAGATAAATTAATGTTGTAGTAATTTTCCAAAATATTAAAACAGTATATTGTCCACTTGTGTAACAGTTTTATTTCTATTCTAAATTCTCAAAGACAGTGTCAATATTAGTTAACTTAAGTCAGCTTTGGAAAGAGGGAAAACCATCCATTTTCCAGATGACAAAACTTTATAATATGACAAAGCAGTGTTTATTTTTCATATATAAATTATAAATTTCTATAACTCATTTATTGTATCAATATTAAGACCTCTTGCTTTAACATCTTCCTCTATTTTTTTCATTTTGACAATTAAATTTAGCATATTCTTTTGTTCAAAATACGTCACTCCCGCTATAGTGATGATGTTAAGCGCGGTCAGGTAATAGATTTTACTGTACAGAGTTCTCGATGTGACCTTGTGAAATTCCCAAAATTTCTTTATTTCTTGATGAATTACTGGCACTCTGGCAGTAGAGTATTGATTAGCAATCTGAAACAAATAATTTACAAGCGTTTTGATTTCAAACCTTTAAAGTGCATCATATCACTGTGTAAGGTAGAAAAAAAAGGATTTTTTAATTGTTTTATGTTTGAATTGATTCCCTAAAAATGTATCATAAAGGTGATGACTCCTTACCATCATGGTTTTCTGGTATATTTTCTTTAGACAAAATCATATTTCATGATTACTAATTCATATAAACACTTGAAAAGGGAATTAACTCAACCCCCACAATATCAATATTATATAAAACTGCTTTAAATATATTTTTTATAAATACAATTAAAAAGTATATCTCCTTTAACATGTACAATTTATAACTTTCTATTAGTTATAATATTTTTCTCTAAAACAAACATTCAAATACACTAGCTGAAAATGCGTAGGTTTAGTCGCTTCCTCTTACTGCTGTTGATATATATTTTTTATGGGATTAAATTATAACCTCTGAAAAGAAAAACTTTGCATCTATGAACCTATAGTTATGTTTCTTAATTACACTCTACGCACACATCAGAATTGAGTTATCCTGATGAAAACTCTGCGACGAGAAATGTGATTTATCCAATGCATGTCATCTTGGTGCACGTATTGCTTATATTACAATATCATTTTTTCAAATTTTCCACTTTCATCTGTTTTATTTCTTTTAACAAGCAATAATATTTTATTTATCCGTTAAATGTATATTGGATGAGAACAAGATAAACAGATTATGTATATTCTCAAGAATGCTTTTTTTTTCAAACAATTTTTTTCACAAATCTAAACTTTTTAGAAATTGAATAGTAAAATATTAGATATTTACCAAGTAGCTGCAGGTGGGTGCAAGAATCATCGGATATATGATGCCCAATAAACCTTGAAAGACCATAGCTCTTGTCTCGTAACATGCAGGGCATTTTACTGGTTCTAATATTATATCGCTTGCTACAAACTGTAAAACAAGAAAACAATCAGTTCAGGACAAAGTTATGTAATGGTTTTCTTATTAATTCCTCAGTGCTAGAAATTTACGGACACAAGATGAAAAATTCCTTGTATATGATCTTGTGTCATTACACACAGTTACCGCAAGTTCGTTTGATTTTGGGCTTTCATATTTGCAACGTTTAGTAACATCATGCAACGTTTAGTTATGTTCGACTTAAATCAGTCTATTTGTTATTATAAATGGAAAATATAAACCAAATAAATTGGTGCTAAGTTAAAACTTAGCATCAATTTATATTATAGTGTTACATCTTTTCAGGTATTTCAAGTTCAAAGTTAGTATTTTATGTAATATCTATGTGATATTTTTTTTAATAATAAATATTTTTGTGATATTTGAATAATATTAATATCCTTTGTTTGGAAATGCCAACAGGATAATTTGGCAAAACAAGTCACAATAAAAATAGGAATTTAAGAACAAATATCAAAATGGAATTTCACTGAGTACTTTCTGTCAAACATATTGAATAATTTAATATTTAGGTGTCACTGTGTGTTTAACTAGGTAAAATGGGGAATAGACATTGCAAAATACTTTTGAAATAATTATTAATTTGGTGCCTTTCAAGCTATCCAGAGTGTAATACAACAGTTAAGATGGGTTAGCTTTGATAATATAAAAAATATAAGACAAACAAATTACTTACAGCACCGTGTATATAACCGGCAAAGATTGTGGGCAAAGCAACACAAGGTATGTACGATGAAAGCATTCCATATTTGCCACACTTAAGTTTAGAGCGGTAGTAGTAGTTTATGACTAGCCCTGATATACCGGCCGCACTGCCTGCAAAGGCTGGACCATAGCGCAGAATCCACCTACAAAAAAGGTAGATTACGGTGCATGCAATAAATTTCAAACATATCTGCATGAATAAGGTTTACTTTACAAATTCATTCAAAACAAAAGATTGTTTTGGTATTTAAATTCAATATGTAAAAAAGAAAGTAATAGTTAATTTTTCCCGGTAACCTTTCATTTCAAACTTTTTCAATAATGTACGAACAAATCATCAATACTCACGTATCAAACTTCGGTTCCCAGTCATGTATAAAATTCCACTGCCTATGCTTTGCATCTTCTTTGGTTATTTTAAGAGATCCAACTATTTCATTAGTCGATATTACCGACATCCTATTTGTCTCTGGGTTATATCTCAATTTTTAGAGAATGCACTCTCGATCTGTAATATATTAAAAAATTAATAAGGCAAATACAAATATTTACAATCGGTTCATATTTTAAAAAAAAGAAGAAAAATAAATTCAATCAATGAAAGAAAACTAACTATATTCTATAGTCAGGAACTTTCAGAAATAACATTCTGTGCATTCCATTGTGACAATATATTACAGAAATTGTTCAAAAAAACAGATTATTTGGTATGTTCTATTCTTTGACGGAGTGAGGTTACATATTCCAGGCAATATTAGTTTACTTGTCCATGGCTCTAGACGTCCAGAGATATCAGAGTTCGGTAGACAGCCAGCTCAGAAACCAAATGTCAACAGGCCAGAAGAATATTCTTACTGATAAATATCCATGACGGATATTTATCAACCCGTTTAAAAGTAAAGATTTTAAATATTTTTCTTAAATATAGGAATCGATTACGCCAGAAAATTGTAATAACTATTGTAAATTGTAAGACAATTATGAAAAAAAAAAATTTTTTTTGCACGAAATAAAAAAAATCCAATTATTATTTTTGGCATTTTTTCAAATTAGTTTTTTAACGTTTAAAATATTTTAATTAGTTTTATTAAATCATTTTGACTGCCGAAATAATCATCCTCCGAGTTGAATAAAATATAAAACAAAAATAATATGCTTGTAGCCACGTTAGACAGAAGCTATAGATTATGTAGTAGCGCTTCCAGAAATTGATTCGAGTACATAGGATTTTTCATTTTCATAGGATATTTCCATCAGGTTTGTGTGCGCCTGGCTAGATAGTGCGGCGCTGTTGAGTTTCAATATAAGCTACTGCTAGTGTTTTGCTTGTCTATGGATTGATGTGACGTTGCTGTCAATCGTCCTGTCATCAAAATAGTACAAGTACAAAAATATTTACACCATAATAAATAAAAAAATTACAATAATAAAATTATACTTCAATATCAATTCAACGGTGGTTAAATTATTCAGGATTGGGGGATAATATGGAACCAAAGACGAGAGATATTTTAAAAGTTATTTTATCTAACCCTGATGGTAAATATTAAATTGCTCAAACTAAATATATTCATTAAAATATGTATATTTAAAATTTGTTATCATGTATAATATATTTTTTAGATTATTTGGATTCTGACACAGTGATATCAGATTATTTTACCAAGCTAGGGAATTGCACATTTGAACAGATCATATCCGAGCCCATTCGTCTCAACGATGAAACAAAAACTCTCACAGAGCAAACCCAAGAGTTGGCGCTGACCAATTACAGAACATTTGTAGAAACTGCAGATTGTTCGAACAAAATTCTAAACGATTTTAATGCCTCTAAGAGTTCTTTAGATGAAATTATCGAAAAGATGCCTCAACTCATACAAGAATTTGAGAACTTTTCAACAATTTCCAAAAATATAATAAAAGATAGAGGGTAATTATTATTACTATAAAATTATAGTTTTCGAGAACAAGTGCTTACTCTATTATGTTTTTAGGTATAATGATCAAATTCAATATCAGAGCAGTCAATTGTTGGGAATACTTGAGCTGCCAGCGTTGATGCAATCTGCGTTGAATAGTGGGGATTATGAAAGCGCATTAGATCTCTTCACTTACATCAGAAATCTGTCCCGAAAGTACAACGATTTACCTGCTATTCAAGTAGGGTGTAAATACACTTCAATATTTATAGAAGTATCTCAATATCCCATCAAATAGAATATTTATTTTTATTTCAGAACATAACTTCAGAAGTAACCAGGCTTTGGTTTGAAACTCTTCATCATCTCTTCAACCAATTAAGATATGATCTTCCTCTACCTCAGTGTCTCCAGGTAAATTTTCAAATATAAGTATGAAGTAAATATCAATATTATATGAGAATAAATTCATTTTAACTTAATTCAAGGTTTTGGGCTATTTAAGAAGGGCGAATGCTGTGTACGAATCTACTCTAGATGAGAGTAATTCTAATTTATTAGAACTGGAAAATGGTTTCCAAACAAAACACAATAAAATGAGAAATGTGGGGGACGGTTTACAGCTGCACTTTTTGAAGGCGAGAGGAACATGGTTTGATACAATATTATCAGAAGCTACCAACGAAGAGAGTACGAAAAATATATTTATGTCATCTAATATGTTAAAGTTAAAATTATTCATTCATAATAGTGATTTCAAAGAAAAAGTTAATATTTAATTCAAAAGCAAATTTTATTTTTTTAGATGAAAAGCATCTGAGAAAAATTGTGGAACTACATAGAATTCACCTATTTAACATTTTGACCCAGCACAAGGCTATCTTCCTGTCTGACACACAAGGATCCAGACTTAAAGCTGACGATTTAAACGGAGCTGCAGCTCTATCGTGTTGGCTTAAAGAAAAGGTAAAGCTAAAAACTTTTTATTAACTTCATTGTCTGCTTTCTTCTATATTGTGTTTTAAGTATCTAATTTTTAATTGTTTGGTGGTCTCATCTTATTTCTTACATTTCTGTCCTTCGAGCATACTAATATTTTATATATACTATATATATGAAATATTTAGTTCTACCTTGTCATGACTTTGTAACACAGAGTTTCGTAAACATAATTATAAATAAAATGAAATGGTAAATGAGACTATTGATAATTATCACTTAGTCAAAGTTTTCTCCCCTTACAGACCCATTGTCAAGCCGATAAGACAATGACTGATGCACAGTTCTGTAAAATAATTACGAAAACCAAAATAATTTGGAGTTAATCACAAAAAAATGAAAGCTTTTTGAAAATTAAAGAGCAGTAGTAATACTAAGTAGAAGAACTTTAACTTCTGAAAACTTCTGGCAGAATCGTCAAGGGGCTTTACACATATATTTCCCTAACTCAATAATGAAAATAGAGAAATCCATGTGTCTACCACCTAAACCACACCTTGTAAGCCTCACAACCTGCGTGGAGGATCAGGGGATAGCTACATACCGTTATTAGAGGCATAGCCTGAAGAACTATTATAAATTTACTAAAAGAAAAGAATCTTGTAATTCCTGGCAGAATCAAAAATAATTTTAAAAAGTATTGAGTATATACAAACTGTATATGTTTAAAGGTTGTTAACACATTGTGATCGGGTGATTTTTTTGTCACCTAGGGGCTGAGATCGGGGGTTTTTTGGATATATACGTCTCAAATTACAGTTTCTGTAAAATAGCCATATCTTTCGAACTATTGGGTATTTTTCAAAAAAACTTTTAGTGTCTTAATCTAAAATAATTGCTTTATTTATTTATTATACATACATGCTTTGTACACAAAATTACTATACAATAAATGAAATGGAAAGTGAAAAACACACTTTTATGATCAAAATTACATTGTTATAAAAAATCACAATACTTTTTGTAAATTTTTATTAGATCTAATCAGAAACAAAACAACCTAATAATGCGTCAACGTATGATAGTATGACGAAAATAGTATCACAGTGTCACTGAAATAAGGGAGAGAGTCTCTGTTTATTTAGTTTGCAGTAATAACTATTGTGTTCTGTTGGTATAGTTTACCGTTATTTTTTATGACCATGGTTTCAAATACTTCGATATTTGTTTGTGTCTAATGTTTGTCAACAGCTGGCAAAAGATACGGCACCGGTAACTGCTCGGGTAAAGCGAGCGTTCATCCGTTTCCCGTACACCACCGCCAGTCTATGCAGAACGCATAAATGCGTCTCCCGTCCTCTACCGCCAGGCAGCGAGGAACGCATTTATGCGTCTCCCGATCACAATGTGTTAATAGGAAACTTTGATGTTTATTATTTAGATTCCAAGAACACCCTTTTCACATCATGTGCTATATAGGAAGGCTCGCTATTAAATCCCAAGCTATATCTAGACCTCAATTACTTAATGTTACATTGTCTATGTCTGCATCTAGTTGGAAGCTTGTCCTATGTGAGGGCTGGCAGAGGGATACGCTGATCATCTGTTTCTTTTCCAGGTCAATCGCTTGATAAATATTCTACAGCAGTATGCGTTTCAAGAAGACGAAGCTTCCCTAGAATCATTGATGAATCAATGCATGTACCTATGCCTCTCATTTGGTCGAGTGGGTGCTGACATGAGAGCTGTTATCGCTCCTTTGTTTCGTAATATAATAGCTAATGATTTCTTCAAGTCACTCCGCAAAGCTGAAAACACATTTGAGATGGAAATGAAGCACTATAAACTAATCAACCGCAAGATTTCAAGGAAGAATACTGCGGACACAGAACAGAGCCAAAATGCTCCTCCTGAAAATCTGCTTGATTTTTATCCATTGGCAGAGTACTGCAATGGTTTGTTGAGTGCGTTGAACGTTCTCAGAGTGGTGGCACCCTTGTGTCTGGCACGTCCGGTTTTGAATGAATTATCACAATCTCTGATCTTAGTATCAAAAGTTTTATCAATTTACTTTCACAGAGAGCAGCAGGCTTTCTCTCAATCCGAGAGGGAACTTTTCATTGTGTCTTGCGCTCTGTTTACAGATGAATTAATACCTTATATCCAGAAATGCATTTACCAGGTGTTTTCCCCTTCTGTGCTAGCAGACCAGCTAGGTATTTCATTAGCATCGGTGCAGGAAGAAAACTTACTCACTCTAGACAGTGATAATATTTGTACTGCAGTAAATGATGTCATATTATCAATGAAAATATAATTTATTTAAAAAAATATACTATTTAAAAAAATGTTAATTAATGAGTATTATTATTGAGTATGTCCTTAATATTAAAATAAAATTATTAATAAATAGAAACAATATTTTATTAATGAATATTTATATTATATTTTCAAACTGTGGATTAGTGTATTTTCTTAAGGTTATGGCAATTTTAATAATAATGCTAACTGTAGATGGAATGTATAATACATTGTATTTCAAGGCATTACTTCTTTGCTTATTCTAGATTTACCGTCTCTATTTCGAGTAATGCTGTAGTAATGATTGAGCTTATCGAGTGTGCCTATTGATCTGAGAAACTCGAGATCGTGAGTAATAACAATAAACATGAAGTTGTTCTGCTGCATACGATTTGTGACTATTTCTCTGAGGGAGTTGCACAATCCACTTATATTATGACAGTCCAAGTTGGTTGTTGGTTCATCAAGTGCCATCACACCGAACCTGAAAATTAAAAGTACTTAATAAATATTTCCTGATGGATAAGACAACTGACAATTTGCAAATACTAACAAAAAAAAAAAAACTTTTTGGTAAGATGGCTTATGGTTTTAAATTAAGTTCATTATTTTAAGAAGAGTTGTAGCAATTGCAAAAGAAATACTAAAACTTGAGGCCATTTAATGAATCCAATTTTACTGCAGATTAATAAATATATTATTATTTATTTATCATAAGTGCTTTCCTGCTCACATTTAAGTGTTACCAATAAGTGTGTAAATTTAGATTAGAAAGCTACTGATAAGCTGCTGAGAATTACAGTTCAGATTTTGCGAATTTCATCAAGATAAAAATAAAAATTTTGCATAAGGGTAAATAATTGTATAAACATTAATAGTTTGAATATATGTGCTAAAACTATACTTAATACACCATACATGTTTGAAATATTCAAATGTCAAAGTTTTATGTTAAAATAGGATAAATTATTAACTGTTTCAGTGTTAATGAAAAAATTAAGGCAAGCCTAACTGAAATAGGAGTATTAATTTACCTATTGCTAAAAGTCTCTGCTAGAGCCATGCGGATAATGACGCAAGCCAACACTTTCTGACCAGCGCTGCACTTGCCAGCCATGTCAATCTCCGTATCGTGCCTTCGCTGCACAACTCTGAAATAAGTCGCAACCAAAGTCAAGACAAATCAATTTTATCTGAATGATACCGTGGTTTGTTTGCAGCATGTTTGACTTACCTGTAGTTATAAACTCTTTTGGTTCCAGTTCCTGAACTTGAAATCTCATCGGTTTTAATTTCTATTGAATCAACATCATTTCCACGATATATGCTGCCCCACATTTGTCTGGAAGAAAAATAAATATAAATACATATATGTACTAAGTTCATAAATCTACCTAGCATAAATAAAATAGCATCATATATATACCTGATGATCCTGTTAATATTCTCCATTTTTTCTTTATGGAATTTCATCAAACACAGGTCCATGGCTGTTATGTACTGTCTGAGGTCTTCATCAGCCGCCTTCATTAGCTCGAGTCTACAGAACTTTTCTTTGTATTCTTTATGAACATTCTTCAGAGTGGATTTCATTAATTCTTCCTTATACAGTTTTATAGAGCTCTAGGCAAAAATGACATATATTTGAATTTGAACGAATCAAGTTTGGATAATAATAATATTAAACTGTACATCACAATATATTTCACGGTGTGAATTTTTTTTCAAATATAAAGAACTGAAACTTTTGAAATTATGATTTTAAAAATGATATAAAATGAGAATCAGCATGATTTTAACATATTTATTGTTGAAGTAATTAATCATTCAAAATAGCACCACACTTCAAGTGCAATAATATTTTTTTAAATACAATAATAAAAAAGTTAAATCTTTTCACCTGAATTTGCTTTATCTTTTCTTCAGCTCGAGCTTTTCCAAGTAGCGTGCTATTTTCTTGTTGGATTAGTTTAGTTTTTTCTACTGACAATGATGCACAATCAAGTTCACCAATCTTTTCATCCAAGGTTTTCATTTTTTGAAGTAATTCTTTCTCTTCTTTTTGAGAATTTCTTAAATCCTTATTATCAATTAAATCACGCTTATTTATCTAGAAATAATATTGAAAAATTATTGATATATGTTGTTGATTTATTAGAAAAAATAACTAGTTACATATAACGTATATGAATATCGAGAGCAGAGCCTTAAGAATATTTTTTTGTGATTCAGGCGGGACTTAAACGTGATTCAATCCTTTTGTTGAGTGTATTAATCATCCAGTCATGAATTTTAAAATAGTTGAAAAAAAGCATTTACTTTGAACATTAATAATAATATTGGACAGGAGCTTCCAGTCAGCGAGTGACAAAATAAATCAGAAATGAAATAGATGATTTTAAGTGTTACGCTGCATATGCTTTGTGTCTTCCAACGTTCTGATGGCAAATTCCTGAAGATGGTCTAATTATTTAGACCTAAATGAAAGACACAAATCACTACATAGCAAAACTCCCAAGATATTTAATATCAATGGCTATTTTCACTCATCAAGTACATAGTAATCAAATAGTTATAACAATATATATACACAAAGCTATGATTGCATACATTTTGCATGAATATTTGTTCCTTCATTGTTTCCAATTTGGCTGTTTGAGCTTCAATAGTTAAGTTGAGTTGATCTCTCTCTTTATTTAAGTTGTTTAGGGTGATCCTCATTTTGTCTATTTTGCCAGGTATATCCTTTGCCTTGTGGTTTTCAATTTCTTTAATGAGTTCAACTATTTTAGAAATCATCCCCTCCAGGTCGTCTTCTCTCCTGCTTAGAGTTTTTATGGTTTTCCTAAAAATTTAATTTGGTGTGATTATCAAACTAAAATTACAATGAGATATATAAAGCCATTTCGATAGTTAAAGCGGCCAGACCTGTGCTCTTCCTTAAGTTGTTTCTTTTGTTTTTCAGCATTTTGCAACTCTGCTTTTAAAAGATCCTTGTTTTCCATCAGAGAGTTAATTTCTAATTTCTCTTTCAATAGTGCTTCATCTAAATTTTTTAGTTGATCATGCAATGAACACAGTTCTTGTATCTAAAAAAAGATTACATGTCAAGTCTTAGGGAATTAAACTGGATATTTAATATGAAAAGAAAGGGCTAGGCACTATTTTTTTAAACCATAAGCTTGTTGTTTGTATTCAATTTAAACTTTACAGTAAAAAGATAATCTTACATGATGAGTAGTTATAGCCTTTATAGTCTGATATTTAATGTGCAAATGTCTGATCTGCCAGATGGTATAGTATAATTTGAATGTGTCTAGCATTAATAACTATGATTAAATAACAAATATCTATTAAAACCTAATAAAGCTCAAACTTGAACAATTCAAATTAATGATTAATTTTAATAGAGTGAAGTGATTGAGGTGTGCTTATGAAAGCAGACATTCGACAACTGAGCGATATTGGGATCCAGCCATCACAAACAAATATTCCAAGGGAGGAATGTGCATACTTTAGCTTGCATTTTGAGTAACTGTTCTGTCAAGGTGTTTTTACTTTCTCTGGTCTTCTGCACTAGTTCGTTGTGTTTTTTAAGCTCAGTTTGTTTGGACTTAATGCATTTTCGCAGTTCATTATTTTCTTGTCTCAGACTAGTCTGCTTGGAGATAGCATCAGGTAAAGTCAAAGCCTCTTCAGACACATTCAGCTGTGATTGCAATTTTTTGACCTGAAATTTCCATTAGAGAATAAGTAATATTCTATTTCAAATATTGGCTACTCTTGACACAAGTGCATCCTAGTGTACCTCTGCAGTGATGG
The DNA here is from genome assembly GCA_022113835.1 of Atopsyche davidsoni. Classification (NCBI taxonomy): domain Eukaryota; kingdom Metazoa; phylum Arthropoda; class Insecta; order Trichoptera; family Hydrobiosidae; genus Atopsyche; species Atopsyche davidsoni. The sequence continues at coordinate 16,139,484 of JAILWY010000013.1, forward strand.
AATTAACTTCGCGTATCGATTGATCAAGTAATGGCATATCTGAGAGCATGGATGAAACAATCGTCAGTTTATGTTCTGGTTCAGTCACAGATATGGATATTTCCTCTACTTCGTCTTTACAAATTTGAAGGCTCTGCAAGTGAAAGAATTTTATAATTAATATTATTCATCAATAAATCTTTTTAAAAAAATCCCTTATGCATAAAATTTTGACAGGCAATTATTTTAGTACATTTAGGACAAAATACAAATTTTATAGGCTAACAAGAGGTATAGACTAAATATTTAGGGAATGTATTTTTCTAGATCTCATTATTAAATATTATGATTATACTAAGGGATATTTACAAAATTTCTATTCTTTCCCAATGATTTACAAATTTTTTTTTTAGTATGTATAAAAACAGCACATGTTTTTTAAGCTTTGTTGTGCAGTATTTAACCTAAGGTTATCGGAAGACCAGAAAGCCAGATTTCCGATGAGATTTCGACGAGAAACCAGGAAGGGCAATTCACCAGCAGACTTTCAGCAGTTCTTAACGTGACAAATGTAAAAACAAATTTGTTTACCTTAGAAGTTTTATTCAGTTTTTCTTCTAATGAAGGAATTGTCTTTTCCTTTATATTTTTTACCTTCAGTTCGAGAGGTCTTAACGCGACTACTCGGTCGCGCTTTGCAGTTAGGCTTGAAAGTCGTTTAGTCAGATCCTCCAAACGCTTGGGAACATTCTTAATTTTTCCTTGGAGTTCTGATTTTAGATTCAATGTCTAGAATAAAAGTAAAATATTTTAAATAACAGGGAGCAACCAACAAGCGTTACGATAATAATGAATGTAAAATATTCCAAATACCCACATTTTCTTCACTTTCGAAGGTAGTGTGGCAGAGAGGGCAGCAATCGCTGTGGTCCAACTTTTCCAAAAATTTCTTGTATAGTACTGAGGAAGACAATTCACATTTTTCATCCTACAATGATAAACATACAAGCCTAGTTGAATCTTCCTTAAATTGTTGAAGGTCTCTTTTAAATTGAAAATACAGTAAAGTATTGTGTTCTCATAGATGTGAAGCTTAGAATTTCAACACAATCCTTATGGATGTACCATTAATAAATAACATGATATCCTCTGATGCTGCTTCATTACAAGTTACACAGTATCGGAGGATGAAGCTTGAAATTAAACATGAAATTTTAACCCCCCCCCCCCATCCTAAAGACAGTGGCTGAGGACGATCTATGAAGAGGTAAATCCTATACATCCATTAATTATTCAATGAAGCGGATGAGTGGGGGGAATTGTTCCATTACCTTAACAAATAAACATCTGCAAAAATTACGAATGAACTTACTTCTAATTTTTGTATGTCCATACTTATTTTGTTCATAGCTTCAAGAATAGGTTGTTGTCCACAAATTTCCTCAAGTTCTTCTTCAGCAGATGTCAGCTCTTTTTTTTGAGCATCGAGTGTTTCTTTTTGGTTTTTTTTATTAGCTTCCAATGAAATTATCTAAAAATACAACGAATGTGCATCTAATTAAGAGTACCATTAGTGTATTTACGTCCACATCAAAGCAAATCAGTATTAATTGGAAAATTAAACACAGTAACCAAAAAACTCTTAGATAACTAATACATTGTAAACATCCAAGCACCCGTATACCCAATTTCATTACATTGGGATTAGTCTCTCAGAATAGGGATGAAACAATGAACTCTCAGTCATAAGTTAATTGCCCCAACTCCTAAACCAAATATTTACTCAAGGCACTGTTTACTGAATTTAAGAGATGGAATTTCAGATATGAATAAGTTATAACTATTATAATGTAGAGTAAGAACCTCATGCTGTTTGGATTTCAGCTGTTTGTTGAGATTGTCAACTTCATCTTGAATGTCCGTTTGTAATTTTGCAAAAGTAGATACAAAGTTACCGGTCGGCAGGTCTGCTCCTAGCAGCTCCACCATGCTGTCTCTGTTTTTATTTTTGAGATACATGACTGACTTTTCCTTAGCTGCTATTTGTTTTTTCTGCGCGTTCATGGCGTCTTGCTTGGCTCGCTGCTCTTGCAAGGTATTTATCTACAAAAACACTTAGTAAAAAAAAAATTGCAGACAATGTGATGAAAGTTTGATAAATTTATTAAACTTACTGTTTCTGTTAATTCTTCTAATGAATTTTCATTATTAATCACAGTATTTTCATCCTTATTAATGAATTCTTCAGATGCTTTTACATCAAATTCATTTGCCAAGTTTTCAAGAATTCTACATAAAAAAAACCAATGTTATAAGTTATTTTAACTTAACATTCAAGAAGCAAGTTGTAGATTTGCTATTATATAGAATATCCGAGATAAATAAGAAGTTATTGGCTCTAAAAATATTTTTGGAAATAAGATTGATAGCATTTAAAGATATTTATAGTGTATTGCCGCCGCAAACAAAAAGGTTTTGGAAATGATTTTGTGGAATTGTGGGTCATGATGCCATGGTAATTTTAGAGCTAAAATAAGACAATTTTTAATGAACAGTTTAATCTACCTGTCATTATCCAGGATTCTATTTTTAATTGAGTCGAGATTTTCTTTAGATTCATTTGCAGCCGCTATGTCTGAATTACATTTTCTTTTGTGTTCTTCCATTTTAGTGCATTCTTTTTGTTTATTTAGAATCTTTTGGCTGTGTCGAGCCTGAAAAAAATATGAACAAATAGATTATAAAAGCACTATAAACACACTTCTTCTGCATAACTACAATATTTAATAGTAAGACTAGACACAATTTTTATTAAATTAAGTTTGATACAAATGAATTTGTAAAATGCCAAGATATGCTTACTGATGCTTCGCGACAGTCATCGATGTTGATTTGAGCTGTCTTCTCATCTTCATCAGCTTTATCAATAGATTCCTTATGCTCAGTTTTGTATAGTCTTAATTTCTTCTGCAGTTGTTCAAATAGTTTAGACGATTGCTTTTCGTCTTGTATATCATCAAGTTTAGCAAGATCTAAAGAAACATATGCTTTATGACATTAAATACAAGTATTAAAATATGAAATAGAGTAATAAATTGATTTGGATACAATATGTAATAGTAGCATGCTTACTCAACAGATGCCTCCTTGTAGCCAGATCATGGCACGTATATTTTAAACTGTATAACTGTGATGATTACTGATTTCAGTAGAAAGTTGAAAAGAGAGGAGAGAGATGGCCAAAAAAGACACGGGCAATGCACAATGAAATAAAAGGTAATCTTACCGGCGTTCTTAGCAGCAGCAAGAAGATGTTTGTTTTTTGTGTCGATCTTTTCTTGATGCTGCTCTTGTGAAGTGAAGAGTTCATTTATCTTGATTTCATTGTCGTGTATATTTTTTACAGTATTGGTTTCTAGCTGTCTTGCATTTGTTAATTTTGAAGAGACTTCATTTTGTTGTTTTTCTTGTTTTAGTATATTTGTTTCAAAGGATTCTAAAACAATGTTGAGAATAGATAAGCAGGTGGATTGTATAGTATTTAAAGCATTTCCAATAGGTAAAAAAATGAATTTGTCTCCATATAACTTTTAATTTTACTAAAACTAAAAATTTTAAATGTGATACTTTAAAAGTTTAAATTAAAACTCAACCACTGTAGTAAAAATAAAATAATCAAAATGATTAAGATACAAATATTTAAAAATGTGCAAGTTTTTTGTTTTGAAGAGTTTATTAGAGAAATATTATAATTAGTTTTACCTATTTCAATAGTCAAATCTTCGACTGATTTTGTATAGAGAACCTTAATATTTGCTTTGAGTTTATTCTGTTGCTGCAACTGGAACTCTATTCTAGAATTTTATAATAATATATATATTTTATAAATAGTGCAAATAAGCATACAAATAATAACATATTGTCTTGAATTACAACCTAGTTTTGATGTTTTCTTTCTGAGAACTGAATTTAACCATGTTAGTTTCAACTACATTAATAACATTCAGCCGATGTTTAATTGGAATGAGTTTTTCTGAGAGTTGTTTAAGTTTTTCATTAGTATTCTCAATTTCCTCTTCATCATTCACAATTTTGAGTCTCTTTGAATCATACTCTTCTTTCTTTTCAGATAGATATAATACATCTTTCTCTAAAATAATACAATGAACATCATAGTGACATGACTTTTATCAAATATTTTATAAATTCACATTTATTACCCATACAGGTTTATTATGTTTACAGTTGTGATCACAGATTAATGATTAACACACAATTGATAATTACATGGTTAATTTAAAGAATTATCAATGTTTGAACTTGGTCTTTAATTAAAGTTAATAAATGTAAATGCTGTATATATACAGAGGTTTTGTAAATAATCTAATTACAATATTAAAATATGATAGTTCAACATGTGAATTAAAAGAGTTGATAAAGCTATGAAAGGTACAGCAGCTGAAGTTTCCAATATTACGTTTTATACAAATGGCTCATTCTATAAATACCTTTACGAAATAAATAATTCAATACTAATGTATAACAAAACAAATATTATTTCCCTTTTTATTCATATTTAAAATACAATGCTGAAGTCAGGAAATAAACTATTGCTACTAAACACATTCTGGCAACGCAGTCAATTACTGACACAGCAACCTAAACAAATAATTTAATACTGCTTCCCTGACTATTACTATTTTAATCCCTTTCTTTTATTTTGAAGCTGGCAATTCCAATTTTAGAATTGTTTAAATTCAAATATAGTTTGAGATTTGATCTACTTCCCTGACTGAGAAATGTCCATGATTGTTCATCATCAAAATAACCGAAAAAATCCACCAACCAAAATTTCTTAATCCTGACCAGTCTTTGGTACTGACACTGGAAAAAGTAAGCGAATATAAAAATATGAATGATATGTTTCCAAATTTATTACAATACTTACTCAACAATTTAATTTGGTTTCCATAGTCAGTTCTCAGTTTCATGACTTTGTTAATACAATTATTATACTTAGTAGCATCAAATATTGCATCGAAACGTTCTTTTAGCCTTTTGCCCCCTTCTAACGGCCAATTAGAGTCTTCTTGGTGGCAAAAAATTACAAAATTCAACACAGCTTTACTAACACCTGAAAATCAATGGATAATAAATTACATCGATGTTCTTTTCTTTTTTATTTATTCATAGTTTTCATTCTCCATGTGGATATACTAAATTTTATATTAACCGGGTATTAAAAGAGTTCAAATGGTTTTATTTATTGATTGCATTTCAATGAAAAGATTAACAATCAAAACCAGCAGAATCTCTCTAGTTGTTATTTAATGTTGTCGCACTTAGTATATATACAATGTTTTAGTTAGTCAAATTTAGAATTGTATAAATTAGAGACAAACTGATTAAAGATTTTAATAATTCAAAACAAAATTCTCCAGATGTGTCCGAGCATGGCCGCGCGGGGCATGGCAACTTTGTTTTCTGGTTTTGTTTAGATTTTTGTTGGTTTAAAACAGTGTAAATAGTAAGAAATATTTCATTTGTAAAACTGAATTTGTACGACATTGCCATAATATAGATCAAAAAATAAACTTTAGTTTCTTAGGAAATTTAGAACAGACCCATAAGGGTCTATCGTCTGGCTTAAAAAAATATCAAGCTATCGAGATGAATATTAACAATTACCCAGTATACTGGCTATAGTATCGTCGGTGTCACCGCATCGTCCGCTGATCTCTGCATAGTCCCCGTGACCATCTCTGGTTTTTATTGTTGAATCGACCGTTTTGAACTGAAGACTCTTCTGTTTTCTTAAGGTTTGCATTGACCGTACAACCATGTAGTCTATATTTTTGGCATCAGAAAACTAAAAATGATAATACAAAACCAAATAAATTAGCCACGGCGTGTCGTTTTTGGTTCAGAGCATAGCTTGAATATCAACAAGGATGAGTTTATCGTAACCTTGAAAAACGAAATGAATTTTAAAATACTTATTGTGATATTTGCGGAATCAGTCGAATTGAACACTCACCCTTAGTCTTATTTGGGCTTTTACTTCATCGGTTTTATTTACAGTCGGATCGTACACAAAACTTTGTCCTTTGTTGCAATTCGGAGGCAGCTCCCCGCAAAGAGCATACTTCAAGGATTCAATAATGGTCGTCTTGCCGCAGCCATTATCACCGAGGATCAATGTCAAGGGTCTCTTAAATTCAATAATCTGTTTGTCTTTTTCTTCTGGACCGAAACTTCGAACACCGGATATTTGTAGCGTCTTAACGCGAGACATTTCGCTCAGATAGCACTAACACTAATTACAAAAGACACGCTACTTCCAGTCCTTCGCGCATTCACACAAAAACTGTCATTGGAAGCGGGAAATTTGATTTCCATAAACTATACCAGAGAGAATTTTTTTTTTAAAGAAATAACCTAATTATATAAAAAGTCATATATTTATCTGCCAATGTATTTTTATATTCAATTTAAATAAATCGGAAGATTTAAAAATATACGATTTTTTTTTAAAAACTATCAAATTTAATTTAATAAATTATTATAATTATAATGCAAATACACAAGAATAACGATTATTATACAATGAGCATTATTATTTTTAAGGGTGAAAATTGGATACATTACGTATTCGTTGGGAGTACACTTGCGACTTGTAAAATAAAGATTTTCTAAAATCTAAATAATTCACTCATCATTTGCAATAGTCACAATATATAAGTATCCTTAAAATTAAATAAAAATAGAATTAATTACCAGGTAAACGATAAGTTTCTCGGATAAATAAAACGATGCCATTGTATTGCAAATGAATATTAGGGCGGGTGAATCTATGCGGTTTAATTCGTAGAAGAGTTTTCTTTCAGCGAGGCGCGAGAATTCCCAGGGATGTGGGCATTTCCCGCGGCAGCTTTGGCGATCGACCAACCGTCGGCGCCGCGCCGCGTCGCTCCCGACCCTCGCCTCCGCGCCTCCTCGCCTCCTCGCTTCCTCGCCTCAGTCTCGCGCTGGCCCGGAGTGACATCGTTCGGGGTATATCGGGCTTTAACTGTTTTCGGGTCGTATCTGTAAATATTGCTATATTCTTATGTTAAAAAAATAATGACAATCACCTAAATATCAAAGGACGGGCGAACGCCTCGCGCGTTCGGTGAAAGCGAATGTGTTATTTTATTTTATGATCATCGTGAAAACAAAATAATCTTAGAAAATTGTATTTATCCAGAATTGCCGGAATGCCAGTCCGCAAGCAAGGTGGGAAGTCGTCTATTTGATTGTCGATTTGGTCGTTTTCATTTATAACGCGGTTCATTTGCGACCGACGTTCGCGTCACCTGTCAAGGGTTGTCAATATGTGCCTCGCACACTTCCGCGCGGGGTTGTGCAATAGGAGGGGTGCTCGCCTGCTATCGAGCCTATCAATAAAAACAGTGTTGCCAGGGAGTAATCGTGCTGAAGTCGCGTTATCCTCGCTATCCTCCGGATCTACTAATATGATTGATGAAATTTACCAAAATTTCACACGTTTTGTGAATAATCAGTTGCAGTAATTCGCAGTTTGCGAACGAAACGCTTCGCTCCTAGTGTCAAGTTGTACTGTGTTTTTGCTAATGTACTATTTAAAAAAAATAAAATAATGACTATCGATTTACTTTTCAACCCACAAAGTGAAGTGAACTCCCAGCGCGCGGATAGTTCAAACGATAATACAATAAATTCCCTGCGAGTGGTACAATCCTTAATTATTCCCCCCCCCCCCCCCCAAAGTGTATATCGTATTTCCGCGTTCCGATAGTCAGATATATTCGCATGTTTTTTTTCTGCAAATCGAATTCCCAAAATAAAGTAATCACTTCGTTTGTTTCAAATTTAATTTCCAATGTAAATTTATACTACATATCAAACTGTCGGGTGAATTTTTAGTAAAAATTATGAGCTCGCGGGACGGCCGCGGGACGGTCGCGCGGAGGGGGCGAATTACCGAAAGCGTCCGATACTCGTGATGTCCGTTTCCTAGATTCGAGTTTCCCATTGTGACATTTATTTTAGCCGGGATAGCTCACTCGGCAGGGAGCGCGGAGCGGCTCTAAAAGCGTTTCGGCGGGTCCCCCCGCGCCCCCGCGCCCCCCCCGCCCCCCTCGCGCCCCCCCTGCCCCCCCCTGCCCCCCTGCCCCCCCTGCCTCCCCGCGCCGGCGCCCCTCGCCGGGCCGCGCGCGTCAGCCGCCGCGGCGCCCAGCTCTCGCGCCTTCGGCTTATTTTATTGTAAATGTGAAAAATACCACTTCGCAAAGCTATTTTGCACCCAAAACGAGTGGTCTTCGTTGTTGTTCTCAGTTGCGAGACGACGGAGGGTTCGGTCCGAGCCTGCGGCGGGTGGCCCCGAGCGGCGCGGTCAACTCAAACGCGACAAAATAAACAACCTTTTTAGAAATAAATTTAGAAATAAATCCGAGCAAACGCCTCGGTAAATTCAAAACCAAACAAATCACTCGACCGCGGCATCGAGATGATACATTCAAACTGAAGAATGAGTGTGTACACGTTCTTGCATATGTCATCCTCCCCGACTGCATGTATTTTTTTTAAATTGTATTTTTATCCCCCGCGATCGAAAATTTGGATCGATTGTTTGATGTTTTTTTTACAGTTCAGATACTTCGCTCCGAAGATATGACTCGATCCCGAGTCACAACTCGTACCCTTGCAAGGGATGCATTTTAATCGTTTGTATTTTAAACGTCGCATTGGATGTAGACGCTATTTATTTATTATAAAAAATATTTTCTTACTATATTTTAACAAAATCGGATCAAAATGAGATGCACACTTAGTGATGATGTATGAAATATAAATAGACAAATCGTTTATTGCGAGTTTGCCGATTGGGACGAATGAATTCGCAAACTCGTCTTCCTCGTCGAGTGTCTCTCCTCGGAGGAGGTCGGCGACCGTTTCCCCGAGCGTATTCTGGCGCTGAGCCGGTGTTCACGGTTTTCTACGAGGAACGAGAGTGCAGGGGGTCCCCCGGTGGAAGCCCTGCGTGGGAGCTATGGGAGCTATGGGAGCTATGGGAGCTATGGGAGCTATGGGAGCTATGGGAGCTAGCCCTGGTGGGGCTGCTCGGTCTGGGGGAGGTCGAGCACTCGGCGAGCCCCGCTCCTGAGTCGCGGCTGAGCGTTCCGAGGTTTTTTATTTTGATACGACCGCTCAGCTGGGCCGACGGTGCCCGGATTCTCGAGCGCGGCCGGAGCGCGCCGTTCCCGATCGATACGGGGTTTCCGAAGGCTGCTCCTTTAATTATTAATGCGACATTTGAAAACGTTCAACCGCGAGCTCGATTTGATAAAAACTAGTGCGCTCGTTAGTGCGGCTCGCTCTCCGGGCTGACTCCGGGCGGACTCCGGGCGTCGGGGCCTTCCCTTCTCGAGCAGAGTTTCGACTCTCGGACGAGGTGACAGTACAGTAACGTATATTTATATAGTTATTGTGGCGCTAAGAAACAATTTGGACCGAGTCCACCGACCGGCGCTTTTTAAAATAACATTTTAGAATCATTCTAAAACTGGCACTCCCCAGCGGAGACTGAAAACCGAATCATTTCTAAAATACAATAGACCGTGTCGGACGCGCTGCCGCGATATTTTCCGGAAGAAAAATGCAAATATTCCTTCCCCGATCGGTTTCTTTCGATCGCGACCTTCGTTCCTTCAGAAAGGTTTTTGAAGTTATTCGGTTGACAAAAATGTAGATTTTTTTAGCAGTAGCAGCCTCATTAGTATTTTATTAAAAAAATCGATATTGCATAAAATTAAAATTAAATTATTAACTATATTAATTGCGCATTGAAATGTCGTCTCACCCCGAGATACGTCCGTTCGATCTTGGCTCGACAGTCGCATTGTTATCGCAGAGCTGCGCGGCCGCAGTCGTGGCCTTCCCCGCTGAGGGTCGCGATGCGGCGACCTCCTGGCGTGAGTTTCCCGGTGGCGCGGGGTCGGTCACCCCGCCACCTCCCAGCCTGTCAGAATCATAAGACTATCTAAACAATATTAGTAACAGGTGTACATAATAAACTGCACTGGGATATGATTAAATACTTATTTATATTTTGCAATTTTACGTCGATAGCATGTAAACCGACACTTCCAGTATGTAAAACTGGATAAAACAAATGTACACTTCGATTCGTGATTTTAATTTTAAATACTAATCCTCCGCATTGTGATGCATATGCATTAGTTTAGATATTATTTGGTTAAAAATTAAAATTTAATTCAAATCAAAACACATAGATAATCACGAAGCCTAAGGCTATTCTAAAATACAGTTCTGATTTCTAATGACGCATTTTTAATAAATTTATAATTTACACTACAATATTTTTTATTGCAATATATAAATTTAGGTCGAACTGCCAGACAATCGAGCGAAGCGTATCGTATTTCAATGATATTGTACATCGGGTCGATTGTATATCTCTTTTTAATTAATATTAATCGAGTATAATGTCGTATTTT